>CM056211.1:9662500-10365000 GCA_029692085.1 Gymnothorax javanicus
AGATAAAACCTTCAGTGGCACAAACATATGCCGACGCCCTCTGTAACAAGTCGCTGAAAGTCACGGAGACATCCTCATGATACGGGGAACAACTCTCCAAAAGACTCATGGCTGCAACAAAATCTCCCCCCATCTTAACTGCAGGAGGTTTGGACCCAAAGTTCAGTAGCAATTATGGAGAAGCACATTCATGACCATTTCATAAAATCCTGACACGACCATGAAAAGGTATAAAATCCATTCAATTATAATCCAGGACATTATTTTACGACCCAAATTCTGAAAAATGTTCACACATTATATAATATGCAAATAAAATCAAAAAGGAGTGATTATAGAAGTACATTCAATCTCTGCTATATTGAACTCACTACAAAATATTTGATGCTTTAACTTGTGAATTCAGTTCTTCATTGAAAATATACAATGCGATGACTGCTAGAGAGTCCAAAAAGGTCAGCACAGTTGACTGTTTTCCACAGTGCAACATCACCAAGTCTTAATTGCGTTCATTAATTGCTTGAGCACTGAAGCTGGTCAGGTCTAGCGAGCAGTATTTTGTACTGTACGCCATTGTATGGGGCCTATGTTGCCAAATATATCACTTTAATGTGCCGTTCCCCCCCCCCCAGTATTTCTTCGATACTGGACAAAAACACTGGATCGTATATCAGAAAAAAATAAAGGTTAAAATCAAGTAAAAAACAACAACAAATTAGCCTGAACGTCCAAATTTTTTTCATATCCCGCAAAAGTTTATAACGAGCTAAAGGACAATGCACGGCAGGAATTTTCCATTCCCCCGCCAGCCTGCTCCAGCAAGGATCTAACCCTCCCCGACAAAAATATACACACTTTAGTCAATATTTCCTTCTGCTACCGCCTGCCTGCATTTTTATTTCTTTTGTCTGTGTTTTTCTCGAGAACGAAAAAAAAAAAACACAAAAAGCAAATTACATGCTTTCTTTAGTCTTGTCTTTATTTGCTGCTTACAAATGAAAACCGTGCATTATTTCAGAAATACTGGCCTACAGTGTACCGCAAACATTAAGCGGTCCCCATCGCAGTTGGAAACAATGGAGAATGACTAAATATCACTTATTGTGACCCTTTTGTGTTCACCAGTCTTAAACAAAAATTCATACTAGGTCCTGACAAATTAAGCACGTGTAATTTGGGAGAAAGATCAATATTTTTCGTGTTTTTGGGCTGGGTCGCCAATAGCGGCCAGGCCCCTATAAACGCGAATGTTGCCGAGTATCTGAGAGACTTACTGACTGACTGCCTGAGTGATCAAGTTCAACGATTGGCTGGCCGGCGGGGAAGAAGTTCAGCGATTGGTCGGCCGGTGGGGAAGAACTTCAACGATTGGTTGCCCGACGACTGACTTCAGCGATTGGTCAGCCAGCGGGCAAGAACTTCAACAATTGGTTGGCCGATGATTAGCTGGCTGGCTGGCCGGGCGTTTGTCACTCGTATCTCCTGGGGGGTAACCTATACTACGAAGCAAGTTCAACATAGGCAGGCTATATTTGAGTGAGCCGGCTCAACAAACCCTGAACTCGCAATCAGAGGTAATTGGTACCACAACGGTGGTCGTAATCTTTCTTGGTTAATGTCGGTTTTGTGCAACACTGTACGCACTCTCAACAAAAGAGCATTTCATGCGACAATTGACCCTATTTCCGTTCATAAAATGGCCGATCGCATTCTGTAGGTTTCTCCGAGGAAGCTATCCCTGATCCAGGATCAGTAACACTGCAGGTTATCTCCCCCCGCGCCACCAGGGGGTGCCGCCAGCGGCTTAATGGGAAACACATATGAAGTTTTACACTCTTTGGTTGGACACTTGAAAAACTGCATGATTATGCATACACATAC
Source organism: Gymnothorax javanicus (assembly GCA_029692085.1). NCBI lineage: Eukaryota > Metazoa > Chordata > Actinopteri > Anguilliformes > Muraenidae > Gymnothorax > Gymnothorax javanicus. The sequence continues at coordinate 9,664,382 of CM056211.1, forward strand.
TCAGGTGGACACTTGGGGAAATTATAATTGAGATTTATGTTAGTGCATTCCAATGGGGTAGGAATACACCCGGAAGTTGAAGCTCAACTGAACGCTCTGGAAGATAGCAGATGATCACCTAGCAGTAGCTTCTCCATTCACCCCCATTCACTTTGTCTGACTTTTGACATCAAATGGCTTTACACTAAAAACATTATGAGCCTTCATGTCAGCGACAATATTTTTAACAGAGAAACTACATTTTGTGGCAGACATCTTTACTTCGTATTTAGCGTTATGGTCTAATAATAAGCATTTTTAGCCGATGGCACCAGGCTAGGCTAAAAGTGACGTGAAATGCCAGCGACTTTCTGTCGCACAGGAGGTAAATAACCGCACTGTTTAGACCAGAAGCCCATGGACGAATCATAAACAGAAGACAATTGAGCCACATCGCTAACGAAGTGAAGTACCTATGAAGTAATAATTCGCAAAACATAATAACATCGAACGGAATCAGACTATACTTACAGACGCAATCGCTTGCTCGTTGGGAATTATGTGTAGGGTACATCTACCAGACAAGTTACCGCTTCTCAGGACGTTGGTTTACGTCAGCGAGCTGACTTCGAGCCTGCGCAATAGGCGTGGTGCTCAACTGAAAACTCGTTCAATTAAGCTTCATCGCTCTCCCGTTGAGAACAGCGTCATCCCGCTGTCCACTTCTTTTACTGTCTATGGTGCATTCATGGTGGTTGATGTATGCACTTATTTGTTGGATGTAATGTAAGTGGTTGCTGGGTGATTAATGAAATCTTAAAAAAAAAAAAGAAAGACAATCTCCTAGGAGGAGTGGGTCGTGATTATAGACAGTTATGAAGAATAGTGAGGCCAGAGAGGAATTCTAGCGAAATATTGATGACCATAAGTCCTCTGATGAAGGTCTAGTGGAAATCACATCAGTTTCTCAGCCAAATCAAACAAAATGAAATTAAATTATGGAATGAACTTTCTTATTTCTCGGCCAATTCTCATGATCTTGCTGTTAACTACAAGGCCTTTTCGAGAGCTCATAAATTCAGTAAAATTAATTGCATTTCAATTTTTTTTGTCACATAGTTAACCATATTCAATTATCACCAATATCAAATAACGCTTTACATAAACATATGGCAGCTCCTTCACTCGAACATGTTGATTCAGCGGTTTTACTCAAAACTGTGGATTCTTTGTCCATAGCATGCCAAAAGACGAAACATGGGGAAAAAAAGGAATCTTTTAAGTTTGTTCTTACACCTTCACTACATATAGGAACTGCCATGTGTTCACAAAAGTGACGTCACGTCCCCAGTTAGCACAACTGTAACAATAACTTTTGTTTCATTACGATTCAGGAACATACATACATACTTTATCTGCTATCTACATCTGCTGCTGCTGTCTCTCTCAAATTCACATTCACAAAATCAATAACTGCTACTCTTACTCTAGCACTTCGTCTATTCAAATGTATAACTTGCTTTTGATACGTTTTCCTTACTCAAGACCCCCCCCCACCTCCCACTCCCACTACCTCCCACTCTCTCACTCACACACTCTCATTCTTTCACACTCTAACACTCACTCTCACACTCTCCCCACCCACTTTGTAAATAATTTATCAGCTCCAGCTCATTACTAAACTTGCACTTCATATAATTGCATGAGCTTTGCCCCATTTAGCACCCTTTTCTTGGGCCCACATTCTCATACAGCACTTGGCAGCCCAGCCATATACTAGGTTGCACCTAGTCTTGTTTTTAGCCATGTTCCGATCAGTGAACTGCGCTGCGAAAACTCTATTGACCTCCATTCATTCTGTGAGCACTCCTCATCCGTCTAATAGGCACAACAGGCTAACAAATGAAGACCCCCTAAAATCTACCCAACTATTGTCTTCTCTGTCTCTCAGCCTGCGGCACGAGGTAGAGTTTAATGTTTTGTTCCATGTGTTCTGTTATTTTCATCATTGTTGAGGTACATATTAATGGAATAAGAATTCCTTTATTTTAAATGCTCAGGTCTAATATTTTGCACAAAATGGCACTTCAAAAGTTAAATTTCCGTGTTTGGCACAAAGTTTGAATGATGCTGCCGGCAAAGTGAAAGTTTACAAAATAAAAAGCAGCCGCAGTATTGCATAACTGAGTCATGGTGTGGGCCATGCATTTATTCTTTGGGGGAGTAGAATACATATCTTACAGTTTGAGCATGATTTTTTTTTTTTTTTAAGATGGCTACATTAATCAAGGCACATCCACATAAATAGTTTAGTTACAGCGTAACTGTTGTTAGAAGAGGAGGATGGGCGCGGTATCGGATTGGTATTGTTATTGGCAGATTCTCCAAGTTTTGATGTCGATATCAGTACCAGTATCACTTTTTCTGACATGAAAACGTGGTATCGTACCATCCCTAGTTTCCATGCCTAAGAAGGTGCACATTTTTACACATTTAAGGCATAGTCAAAAGTCATAAGATAGATGATAAAGTAAAATAAATCTTCTTTTAGTGCAATTAAGAGCAATTAACGGTGGCAGAAAAAACTGCAATAGGGCCATTCTTTGACAAGTGAACCAAAATGTGACACACGTGACCAGATGTCAGCAAATAAAGAAACACTTTGAAAATTAATTCAAGGTGTCAAATTTATTCCTTGCTATTTTCCACACCCCAAAACTATGAACATTCTAGATTTTTCAACTTCGCAGAGTTTTTGAAGTCAAATAGAGTTATGAAAAGCCTGTTTCCGTGTGAAGTCGCACACGTGACCAGTCGTATTTGACCTCTGACCTTAAGTAGTTAAAGTTAATGTAACAAATAAAATTTTTACTTGATAGACTTGGACAAGTAGTACTCCTATATAAGGTCCACAGTCATGAACCTCCAATGCTTTTGTAATTGAAGGAGATTTTTTCTACTATTTGTTACATTTTTGGTCACACACTAAGACTAAGAATGGCCCAATACGGACTAAATGAAAATAAACCACCATCAATTTAAAGCGACAACAGAAGTGCACAATCCGAGAATCTGGAAACAAAATGGCAACCCCACAACAAACACACAGGAAAAATGTTCAAACAAATGATAGAATGAGGGCTTGAGATTATTTTAAACTACCCCCTGAGAAGAGAGCTTAGACACTGCATGTGATTAAAATGAATGCGCAGCTCCAGAATCTGGTTTAAATTGGGCCATACTGCTTTTCCCGTCAGGAAAGATTCTCCTTATCACACACAGCGATTCATAGGTACATTCTTCTGACAAACCGAATATATAGCACAGCATTGTCAAGATGAAGGCATTCCTGGCATATACGGAAATGGTGACGAACAGCCAACATGGAGATAATTACGTTTCTCCACTTCTCCATAAAGGGAATTTATATAGGATATGCTTGCGCAGATTTTAAAAGGTCATTTTTACAAGCTTAGCATCATTTCCCACGATCCTCTCACATTATCCAGAGAAGCAAAGAAATAAAACATAAGCACCCCATAATGCTTCACAGTAAACACAAAGAATATATGGCCTGCACGAATCAGCCTTCATCCGTGTGATGATCAGCGACCTATGCAGAAAAACAGCGCTGTGAAATCCGAAAGCATGTCCGAGACAGGCAAATAAGGAAGACAGTTTGGCCCAGGACTACAAAAATAAACTAATCATTAAAACCTAATTTGCTATTAAAAACTAATTTGCGTCAGCAAATAAATGAGGGTGCATGGACCTTTTCGATGCATTTTTCGGTATTTTTAGATCGAGATAAACCACAAGGCCGACACAGTGCACGACTTCCCCTTTTAGAGCAACTTCAGTCCCCAGTGAGATCAGTAAGGCAACCCATGCGTGCACACCAGCCTCTAAACACTTGTGTATTTCACAGCCATTAAAACTGCACACAGGGGTGTTACCATCTAAGTAATAAAGGGCAGAATATAGGGTTGGCGGTTAATTAAATAGCAAGTGAGTTGGCTTTTTTTTCAGGAGTCGCAACAACGACTCCTTTGGGCTTATCCGTGACTCTGCTTTCTACATTTATTTTCAATTCAATGAGGCTGCCATGCAAATCGCGCAAACAGACATCCGAAAATCCCGGCAGCACCGCAATCCTCCAGCGCCTGGCCGAGGGCGTTACAGGAAAGCCGATGCTGCTCTTTTACGTCACAATTTCTGCATTCGACATAGGGAGTTCATAGCCAACGGTTTTAGACGCATCCTCCAGCACGCCGTCTTTTGAAACAAACCGACCCATTTACATTTCACACAATAAGCCTCGACAAGGTGTAAGAGGCTTCAGGCTTCAAGGAAACAGTCTCAAATTAGGCTCTTATCAAAAAACCAGGTTTCAGTAGATTTCAATTTGCTCGTGGCCAATTAGAAACTGGCCCACAAACGGGATTAGCCACAGAGACCTTTGCCTTTCATGTCACGCAACATGGATGAAAGGAGCCGAGTGCTAGTTGGAATACTGAATGCACCTGTCGCAGTACACGCACACCAGAGAGTATCAAAAGGGACGACCTGAATAGATACAGCCTCTCCGAGGAGCGGGGAGGCGGGGAAAGAAGTAGAATAGGTGCTCACGCATCAGCGGAATCGGCCTTGCTTTCCCACAGCGTCTGCCAGCGAAACCCTCCCTTCCCTCCAGGTCCTACCGCCCACCACCATCTACAGCTCAGCCATACCTTTGTGTCTTCATGCGCCAGAGCCCGACATTATCAGTAACAGCACGGATCATTCAGCAGGGTTTAATTAGTGGCCAGCAAATAAATATTTAACCTCAGCTTTCACTGGATCCCTCCCAGTCGTCCGTAGCTACGCTACCAACCCCCACCCCGCCCGTCACGGCCGAAGATACCCTGTGATTGAAACCTACAGGACCTTGAATGTCCATTGCTGGCGCATAAACCGACCGAAACGAGCGTTTGATGGCTCGAGGGGGCAAACTAATGATGGACACAGTGCAGAACATAACTACTGAAGCTGGTGTGCAGTGGATGGGACAATGTGTAGCACCGTGGTCCCTCTGCGGAAGTCATGCATAGAGTCACAGTGCTGGGGTCAGCAGGGGATGGAGCGTCTATGGTCACTTCCTGTGGGAGGTCAGGATGAGGAACAGCAGCATAGAGAGTCATGATCCAGGTTTGTCAAAAGTGGGGAGAAAGGGTAGCATGTAGCCTAGCAGTTAAGGTGATAGGGCCACAGGAGGTTGAGAGTTCAAGCCTTTTTGCGCCAAAATGACACCAATGCAACTGCTGGGCCGTTGACCCTTACATTCAATTGAACCATCTCAGTAATTAATGTCAGTGCTTCATTCTCCAATCCTTTTCCATTTCCCCAACATTCATTCAGGAAGGAGCATGGGTCAAATGAACCCCATACATCAAGCACTGCCAAGTCCAATCAATAGCGAGTCACTTTGTATAAAAGCATCATTACATAAATGGAAGGTTACGTAATGAAAGGTGGTGATGTCACAGCTTGGGGGGGCTAACAGCTGAAGAGGGCCAACACAAAATTTCACCAAAATTGGGGATCCTGAGCAAAATTTTTTCGACGAGCTCAAAATTCCTCGATGCACCCCGGCCGTGGAAACACAAGGCTGAGGCAGCGACCAGCAAGAGCCGAAGATATAGGTTTTTAACCGAGGGAAGATGGTTTGTAGATGCCGGAATGTTCCGTTGGCACCCAGCTGAGCCAAGCAGTAATGGAAAAAGGGGAGACAGGAGCATTATCTTTGAGGAGCAGAATCAGGGAGACACTAAAAACCTACAAAAGCCACCTCCATAAACACGACCGCCCGGCTCTCTGATATCTTATCTGTGTCTGGGCTGCCCTGTAGCTCGGTCTAATCTCACAGCGAATGGCCTGAAACGGGAAGCTGCAGGGCACTGGAGAACAATACAGCCCAGACACTGCTCCTGGGCTAACCCACTGACTGACGGCCTCAAGGAGCCCATTTTGTTCAACACTATTGAGCATTGTGCCTGAACCATTATTAAAGTTTCCTGCTGCCAAGACCAGCAGGCCAGCATTCAAGTGAATGAAGACTCACCGGTCATCCAGCCACAACAAGTAATGTCTCCACTCAAGTACCCACAGCCATTAGACACTAGTACACGTCGAGAATGGCAGTCACTTCCCTGGCATCACTAGACTGATTCAGCAAATGTGTGTGAGAGCTTCGAAGTTTCACCGAAGTAGATGCGAGAGATTACCGAAGTACAGTTTGTCCAGGTCAAGACATAAATGAGGCACAGTATAGTCCTTAAATTTAAAAGAGAACCATTGGCTAATCCAATCAGAGCACTTAAAAGTGGGAGGGTGGGAGGTGTTGGCAAGGTCTGCGTGGGGCAGAGTCGGAGTTCGGACCCTTGACGTGTTTGAACGACCTGTCGGTAGTCATAAGCAAGATCGCAGTCAGTTTCAACTGCTCACCTGTAGGAAAACTGGCATGGGGTGCATTTTGATCATTATTTTAAACGATATAGCCCCCAATGTTACCATCAATCCTTTCCCTGATGTCCAATTACGTGAAAGCAGAGACAGTATTATTATATTTTAGGTTCCATTGCAAACAAAAATGAGTGAGGAAGCAGTTGCTGCTGTTAACACTATCATGGCTTAAAGGCATTTCACAAAAGTTGTTAAATTATGTTTTTTTTACTCTCTTTGACAGCACAAGAATGTGCCAAATGCTTATCAGTTGTTTTAAAAAGTAAACCACATCGGACTTTGCAGAGGAATTTGTTCTCCACAGCCGAGAACACCGTTCAGAATGTTTGAGAATAGAGAGTGACAGAAGCGTTACTTAGCAACCACTGAAAAGACACATCCAGTGCTTTTTAAAATGTAGGCTTAAAAAAAAAAAAAAAAAAAAAAGGACAGACACCTCACGCTTCCTCGCCAATAAAGCGCGTCCAGTATGAACATCCCTTAAGATGCTTCACAGGGATTCAGGATGTTCAAGCCCCAGCGACCTAATGCATCAGAGCAGCTGTAGCGACCCAAGCACGAGCCTTAAGCCTCACATGGGTGGGGGAGGGTATATTAGCTCCTGCTTTGTCCAATCAACTGCAAGTCACTTTGAATAAAGGCAAAAAAAAAAAAAAAAAAACAGTAATGTAAATGACTGAGGTCTCCTGGGCAATTCCATGGTATTATCAACCAAACCTTCGTGACGGACTCTAAAATGATCCCTAAATGGAAATGGAGGGAAAAAAATGTAACTTTTCCCCCCTGAATACAGCAGTGCACTATTATACCCATAAATTGTAAAAAAAAAAAAAAAATGCTTTTTAATATATCAACAGAATTTTGTTCGGGGGACGGTTTAGTGTCACGTCACGGAGGGGACATTTTGTTAAAATACCTCGGCCCTCCCTGTGTTGCTGGACCGGATCTTCACGGCAAAGAAAGCCCCTTTCTAACCCTGTGTGGGGACTGCGTAAAACACCCCAGCCCTTTCCCATGATCCCATCCACCACTCCCTGATCCCAAAGGATCGAAGAAGCCAGAGACACGGACGGACTCTGGTGCCGCGCAGGCATGGGAACACCGTTATCCCATGATGGGCAGGCTTCCTGGCAGGATGCAGCTCCCGTCAAAAGCCAGCGATCCGTAATCAGGAGCCGATTACGCTAAACATGGGAGCCGGGGCAGGCCGACAGGGACACAGCAGGCAGGGGGATGAGTGGGCGGCACGGGGGAGAATGATGGAAGAGACAGCACCGCTGCTAGCCTAGCATTACTCAGCAGGAAGCAGAGGAATCATCGTCAGCATCACCGCTAACGTGCTGCGCTAGTGTTTGGGGATGCTACCTGGCTATACAAACGCACAATGGCTGTCTAGTGGGTGGCAGTTAACGTGTGCGACTGGGACTCAGAAGGTTGGTAGCTAAATTCCAAACCCCAGCGAATAAAAATCAGTGCAGCAGTCGAGCCTTGAACCAGGGCCTTTTAGACAATGATGCTCCAAGGCTGATTTGCCCCAGCTTGGTCAATTCAACAGCAAGTCGCTTTATATAAAAATGTGTGAGCCAAATAATTGAAATGTAGTGTAAATTAATGAGCAGTGGTTGTTGCAGTAGCTACAGCAAGAGGCAGGGGGGGGTTGGGGGTTTTTCGGAAAAGGCGAGACTCTACTCACGTCCGATGCAGGACCCTTATCCGCGCCAGGACAGGAGAAGGTGACGAACTCATGGCAGCGCTTGTGCACCACGAAGCAGCAGACTGTGGAGAGAGGAAGAGGAGAGGGAGTCGTTAATCACCGTCAGCTCGCCCAGGGTTCAGCACATACCCCGAGTCGGGAACGCCACCCAGCCGTAGCGGCAGAGAAGGGGACAAATCGGAGCGCGCCACATAATGGCAGCAATTACCCAGGGCCGACGGCGTCAAGCACCATTCACACGAGGCCTGGAACATGAGCGCAAATTATTGCGCGTGAGATTCTGATCTATGCACAAATTACACGAATCAAAATGTTTCATGTCAGAAGATGCCTGATTCTTATGTCGGTATATATTTACTTGACAAGGCAGTCAAGACATAATCCGAATACAGCATCGTAAATGTCTCCATTTTCCATTTTCATGGCGACCAAAATTCCCACACAGTTCTGCCACCCCGATCCCAACCCATCTCCCCCCATCTGACCCCTCATCGCCCCGCACAGCCAGATAGAACGTCTATCAAACACTCTCAGTGTATAAAAAGTAGCTTACCCAAAATGAGTAAACACAGAAGGCACAATAATTCACATAATTCATTATAATGCTAGCATAACTGTATAAATAATGCCTTTTAGGGTAATTTAATCAATAAGTTGAATTGGCAGAGCAAAACAGAACGAAGTGAAACAAACTGACCAAAAAAAAAAAAAAAAAAAAAAGTGAAATAAATAAATAATAAAATAACTGACAGGTTCTTGTATACTGAGGGTTGAGTGTAACAGAACGTCCTGGCAACCGTATAGCATGTAATCACTTCACTTTCAGATCGTTACCATCAAAACAGAATCTAAAAGCGTCGCTGTAAAAATTCACACCTAACCAACTGACAGCTATGCGTACATTGCCTTCCCATATCAACAGCCGCCAACACAACAATGCCCACCTCCACCTGCACAAAAAAAAAAGAGAATAACCTCCCAGCAAGAGATTTTACATAAAACTGGAAAGCAATAGGTTCAGAGGAAGAAATCGACACATCCCACTCGTGATTAGAGAGGCTCCTTGCGCAGAATAATAATGGGAGTGTGTGCGCTTGGCCTCTGCATGTTTAGTGCCTACAGTCCTATAACGCTGCTGCCCTCCACCACGGTCAACGCCAACGCACAGCTACCCACACACTGCAGCACTACTACAGCACACGAGAGCTCACGGTGCAGATGGACGGAGAGATGTTGAGAGAGGATGGAGAGGGGAGGCTGCAAAAGGCTGAACAGACAGAGAAAGAGGGGAATGGATTAACCCTTTGAGCTATTGCAGCTATTGGCTATAGCAGTGAGCCTTGCAGCTATTGTTGCTTAATGATGCAAGATATCAAAATTAAATCTGTTGAATACCATGTGGCAACTTGTTTAAAAGAGCTCCCCTGCGGGAGCTCTAAGGGTTAAAAGACTAAAGGGACTAAGAGCTCATTTCATTTTCCACACTGAGGACAGTAGCTGCGGTCATCAAAAGAAACTGAAGAAATCATTAAGATTAACCCTTAAAGTGCTTACTCGCCCCTATCCCTCCAAAAGTTAATCTTTCATTATTAAGTCAACAAATGACCTTCAGAAGGACTCACAGGTACCTGTGCACCCTTCCGAAGCTCATTGTCAACTAATTTTCAAACTGAAAATTGACAAAACTGTTGACCTTTTGAAGGCTGAAATCTGAAATTTTGCTTCATATATTTTGCGCCGTGTGTGACTATAGCAGTGATTAGCACTTCAAGGGTTAATATTCACTTTTTTTTTTTTTGCATTTAATCGCGTTTAGGCTCCACGAAACATGTCCCTCAAGGTTGGAATAGTTGCAGTGAAATAAGGGCACTGACAGCACGGTACTAAAAATCAAGCAATTTATCAGAAGCACATCTGATGAGCCGGACAGCTGAGGAGGAATGTATTTTGGCTCCGCGTATTTGGCAGCCTTCACCGGAAAGAGCTTTTCTAGATCAGGACATTCTTCAGCGAGAGAAATACGGTCTCCGTGCGGGGAGGCTTCCAACAAACGCCGCACAATTTAATTTGCCCGAGTACCTCAAGGGAGAGACCACTGCGAGCTTCACACCCCATAATTGAGGACGGCCCGACTGTCGAAATTCACCTTTGCCAGGACGGCCAACAAAAAAGATTTTTAATTAAAAGTGTTGCTATCAGAACATCAACTTTTGATAGATTTTTCCGGACCTGCTTTCATGCCCCTTCTCTGTAGAAGTTATCAGCATTTCTGGAAACCACACGAACTACACTGCTTAGCCACAACATTAAAACCACCGACTAAATATTGAGCAGATCCCCTTGTGCAGCCTAAACAGTTTTGTTAAAGGGATGTCCTCTTGAATTTCAAGACCCAGGGTTTTCCAGCAGAAGATTTCCAAGAGAATCACATTCCCTCCACTAGCTTGTCTTCTTCCTGCAGTGAATCCTGGTGCCATTTCTTCTCCAGGTAAATGATGCATGTGTACCTAGCCGATGCACATGATGAAAAAGAAAATAAGACTCACAGGACTAGGTGACCTACTATTGTGGGTCCAGTTCTGACACTCCCATGCCCCCTTTCGGCAGTGGTCCTGGGGTGGAATGGGTATTCTGACTGGTCTGCAGCTGCAAAACGATATGCACAGGGTGCAATGCACTCTGTTCAGACACATTTATCTCATAAGAGTCATTAAAATTTTCTGTCATCAGTGACACAACTGCCCTTTCGTCGATTTGGACCAGAAGGGATAGACATTGTTGCCCTAGTGCATAGATGATCCTTCGGTGCCCAACAACCTGTTGCTGGTTCGTGGTTTGTCCCTCCACTAACCGCCGCATTTAGATATTGACCACGACCGACCGGGAGCACCTCAAAAGCCCTGCTCTGACCAATTTGTCTGGTCATAAATATTTGGCCCCATCAAAGTCATTCAGGTCCCATTTTGCTCACATCCTACAGGTCAACTAACCGGACGCTTACGATCTAGAGTCTGTCTGCAGACCTGAACATGCACTGTCGTTACGAGAAAACAGACATTACTTGCTTCATGCGTTTGTGGTCTTAATGTTTTGGCTTATCGGTGTACCTCTCTGTTACAGTCCCTGTCCAACCTAAACACTCTGAAGATATATCAGTGCTATTCAGTGCGCACCAATATCAAAGCTTAATATCTGCTACATATACCCAAAATCAAATTATTTTGTTTGGAGCTTTTCAAATGAGATAGAACAATGCACCCAGGCAGTATAGTTTGATATAAGGAGTAAGCTTTTTTACAGTGACGTTATGAGGCCTTGCAATGGTCACTGGGTAATTTATTAATGTATCCAGTGTGTTGACATGCAGAAACAGCCCGTAGAGCAGTGGCCAGGCTACAGAATTGCCTCAAACTATCCAGGCATGACTATCCAGGCAAATTCAGCCTCCGCAAGCATTTCTTTAATAAAAAAGGTCACAGTGATAGTCATACTGCTGCCTACATTAGCATTAGCAAAGCCTCAATATGCACAAGGAGAACACTAATGCAGCAAATAATCTCACCGTCAGAGAAAGCTTGCACTTCTAACCCTTAGAGAGCGCTGAATGCAACTACTGATACTCAATGATATCAGATATCAAAATCAAAGCTGGTGAAAACCTATCATGTGGCGACTTGTTTAAAAGAGCTCCCGCAGGGGAGCTCTTTTAAACAAGTCACCACATGGTAGGTTTTCAACAGCACAAGATAATTAAATTTATATTTATATTTCTTAAATTTATTTCAACACTCTAGAGGTAAATGACCTTGAGTCTAATGTACATTTACCTGTCTCCTGCAGAGGAGTGAAACCATACTGCCTGCCGGGGATGAAAATCTGCGCACTCTCGTTTTCAGAATTGCTCAAGGCCTGACATGGAAAGCTCTCTGACTACGTGTGCAGTGTTCCTGCGTCGTGTATGACTTAAGACCGCTAGCACTGCGCGCGGAACAATCGCAAATCAAACCCGGCCGCCAATCACTCCTTCGGGTGAATGATGCAATGGCCGCCAGGGCCTCATTCACCAAACCCCTTTCCACACATCCCTCACTCGACTCCCGTTCAGGCAGGGGCGAGGAATCCAATTGAGAAAATGACGGAGGCCTGAATCCCGTTATTTCTCCCGTCAGAAAGAGCTGAGCATGCACCTAGTCCGAGTGAGGAATGGAACCAGGCACTATATTGCCTTTTGAGATAATTGAATGCAGCACAATGTGCTGCGCTGCTAGCGGGCCTGGTTCACATTAATGTAATTAAAGTAGTGATTGGGGTTGGCATCTAAACTGCACCACCATTCATCATCCTTTCTGCTCGGGAGGCAGGGCATAAGCTGAATAATGTGGTGGAGGCAGCAGCAGTTGGGGGTGGGGGGGGGCAGCCGAGCCCAAACGCTAATTAATTTAGCGCAAGTAAAGTTGAACCGGCAATTCCCCAGTTAGCGTGTCAGCGCTAGCAGATATTACCGAGGCACTTAGCGTCGCACATCCAGCTTAATAGCTAGCGTCACCGGTGATCAGTGAGGGACAGAACATCAGAGGTGTGATGGAAATGCTATGGCTGGAGCCAATGCTAACGCCCCCACACAGTGAGGCTTCAAAGAGCGTTTCTGAGATCCCCGGTTCAGGCTGCAGAAATGGGAGCCAGCCAATCGCACGCCTCGTCCTGCTGCGCTCGTAGCGACTGGATTGACCCGCGCTGGGGAAGCGGAGTGAGCGGACTTTGCGAAAGGTCACCGAGAGAGGTAGGCTCGTGGTGCAGCCCGATCGCAGCGAGACGGCTCCCCCTCTTCATTATTCAGCGCCTCATTAAATATGCATGCATTTAACAGCTCACCGGCTCCGGGCGAAGCCTCAGCCGACTCCTTGGGCGCGATGGTCACAGACGCACAGCAGGAACCAGTTGCAACGACTCTTCAAAACTGTCTCTCACAAGCAATTTAAGAATGTCCTCCACAGGCTGATCTAATGCCTGTTCACACTTCATTTTTAAATTTGGCGAGAAATTCAGGAAAAAACTACATATACTTTTAATGTTTTATTTTTGGAGGATGAGGGCAAGAGCAAAGCTACACAGTAGACAGCTTTTACAACAGCGTAATAAATTAGACAAAATAGAAGAATTTTGACGTCAAATAAAATCAGGACAGCACTATGGAGCAAAAGGAAACAGGTGAACAATGAGAAAACACAGCTCTGGAGGTGGAAAATCACTCTCTCCAGTCCCCAGTATAGAATAAACAGAGTTGCTAGGCTGACCTGAAGAGCGAGAAATTGAAGAATGATCATCTTCCATACAGGCCTCAATTGTTCGGTAGTGAGGGTGAAAAAATCATTTGTTGATTTACTTTCTCAGTGCCACAATAAATCATGATATGACTTTCAATCTTCAAACCCTGTCAGAAACATACCACAAAATAGCAGATATTGTTAATACTGGAGAGGTTTGCCTCCCCCCACCCTTTGAGTAAATTACGGGAAAAAATATGCATCACAATACTCCTAATCCTGCAACTCCACTTGGAACAAAAAAGAAAACAAAGCTATTCAATTCCATTCAATTTTCGTCAATTCTATTCTATTGTATCAAGCTGAAGATGGGAAAACATTGACTAACAAGCCTGAACTTTGACCTGTGTTTGATCTGTCTTCACTACAGCGCTACTGAGCATGAAAAAATAGGAAAGCTCAGATTACATGCAGGTATAGTGATTGTACTAAATATGGCTCATCTTTCATTACTAATGTCACATTTTTTATCACTAAAGCGAATGATACATACGAATAGAACGTCAAGTACCCATTGTAGGATATTAAAACTTCTCAGAGTGTTTTCAGAACTATTTGGCTGTGTCAGTAAGAAAAAGTGAAACTAAATCAATTAAGTTCTCTAGCAAGTATCTGACAACAAATGAGATAAGCTTTGACAGAAAGAAGGCTTGAGTAAAACACTGTCCGAGAATCACCAAACAGGTGAAGGTAAATAAGTACAGCCTACCCCTAAATTCAGTTTTTAGATTATGGATTTATAAGTTAGCATTTACAAACTGCATTTATGGAATAATTTGCAGAATGTGAAAGACTTTGTAGGTACAATAATGTACTGCTGGAACCATTACAGTGTACGATCTGCAAGGACTACACCGTTTCTGCAGACATAATTTAGAGACAAAATTCATCCAAAGGCCTTTGAGAAACAAACTGAATCTAATCCATTTTCATCTTGCAAAACCTTAACTACCAAGTACTTTTTAAGTGATAAAAAAAAAAATGTGCTGGGTAAAATAAATAAATAAATAAATAAATAAATAACGGCTGCTGCTAGATTTTGTCGGTTCCTAAATTAGAAAAAAGGAAACTGCTGCTAGTAAACAAGCAACTGAACAAACTCTGACAGACATAGCCCAATACTATAGTACATTACAACATACAGGTTGAGACACTCGCTAGCATGATTTTATGGTGATTATACAAAAAAATTACATCTATTTCATGATACTGCAATTAAAAAACTGAGGCCTGCTTGCTTTTTTTTTGTGGTTATTTTGTGAGCCCATTATCTACGATGGCTTGCAAAATGTGATGACTCTTCACAGGTGATATCTTTAGTTGATTGTCAGATTCGATTCACAAGCCCCTTATGATTTGCAATGCGTTTAGATGAATTGTCAGCCATATCACGTGCACGTGCAAAAGAAACTGAAGAGTTCTCTCCGCCAGAAAGAAACTTCTTCATCTCTCGCTCCACTGAAAAAAGTGCTAACTGACTCCATTTCACAAGTGGGATTTTTTAATTGTTTCAATGTCAGTGAAACAAAGATGAATCGCTTTCCTCTGACTTCTAACATCCAATATTTCTTTGTCACCGAGAAATCTCGACAGGAAAGCCATGAGGTTGACCTGGCCTGCTCGCTGCCTTTGAATGCTGTCTTCATGTTTCTGTCAAGGATTGTTTTTATTGCAAGAATGATAAAAATAGTTTAGTCGTCTACAGAGGTCACCTAGTCTCTGAGCGTGTATAGATATCGAATGCATCAGCTCTAACAGCTGCTTGGTGCAAACCGTAACGAAGAATATAAACCTTATCCATTATCATTTCATAAAAAACACACATCAACAACAAGTGTATCAGCCATCTGCAACGGAATGGATCATCTTGCATGTTTCAGCCAACTATGACAAGAAGTTCAGATATCGTTCAGATTAGTAAAACATGGCTCTCCCCACCTAAAATGGCCAAGCCATTTCATAATAAATAGCTCAACAAGTACGACAAAAATCATCACATACTTCTTTGGA
The DNA here is from genome assembly GCA_029692085.1 of Gymnothorax javanicus. Lineage (NCBI taxonomy): Eukaryota > Metazoa > Chordata > Actinopteri > Anguilliformes > Muraenidae > Gymnothorax > Gymnothorax javanicus. The sequence goes on from CM056211.1 coordinate 9,679,910, forward strand.
AACGTCTTTCATTCAATAGCATAGACAAACGGAAATGAGATAATGTGCTAAATATTTTCAGTGTTGACGAGAGAAAGAACTTCTCGCACTCCGGATAAAGTGCTGCCACAATGTGACAGATAATTTGCATCTCTTTTCATTGCAAAGTGGTGGGAGCTCTCTGGTGCTCAGGATAAATTTCTTCTTCTGACCATAATACGATCACTCTGCTAGAAAAAAAAGGTACAAAATTCCACTTTCTCCAGCTTAGTTGACAGGAGAGGAGCATCCAGCCACAAAATGGCTTCCACTCACAGCCAGGTAGAGGATGGTGCAACATGCCGATAGTAACTGAGAGTCTCCCGAGAGATAATGTATAAAAATGTCCATAATAAGAGTGGGCGATATATCAGTGGAGACGATATACCACAAGAAATATGTTAAGCGATGCAAGGCCAGCATCGCTTTCATACTGGCGGAGAAAAAATAAATAAAAAATCTGTTGTTTACATCAAAGCAAAACATTTTTGCCTACAAAACATGGCTGGACACAAGACGGGCCCAGGGCTGCTATGAAATCAATTCAGCCCTATTGATTTGACTGACTTGTCACTTGCCCAAACAAACTAGTACGGCAATTCTTATTTAATACCCCTACTCCTTTTAAAGTATGGTTGTTGGAATTAGGAGAAGTAGTGCAACCCCAATCCCAAAAATGTTACAACATTATGGACAATGCAAAAAAAAATAAAAATAAAAAAAGAGGTCTGTCTATTCACCATCTACTACACAGAAAATACTATAGCAACACATTATTTAATCTTTAATCTGTGAATGAAATTGTTTATTTAAACTACAGAAAGACTTATTTCAAAACTGATGATCGCAACAAACTCCAAAAAAGTTCGGGCGGGGGGGCAATTCAAAAATTATGTGAGAAGTTGCAATAAGGAGGTGAAGGGAAATGGGTGATGTCAAACAGGAGAGATACGCATGCTATCTAACCAGAACGGAAGGAGTCTCTGTCCATCTTAGATATGTGGGTCAATGACGTGACATTGTCTGAGTGCACTACTTTGGTTTAAAATAATTTTAAATGATTCATAAAAAACATCATTTTATTCCATGAAACCTGTTTAATTTGAACATATTTCCAGTTTAACATAAAAATGATATATATTTTATTTTTTGCCATCTCAAACCCTCAAAATGTCAAGTGGCGCAACCGTCCGAGCAAGTTAACACTATGTGAAATGTATTAAATATGTAATTTAAAATATAAATTATTACATTATTAATATGGGGGCATAATTTTACATTGAAAACTTTTCAAATAAACAAAGTTGAATAGTTTAATTGTTCTTAAATTGTTTAGAAAACCAAAATACCCGCCCCCTACAATAAAGAATCCATAAGTTACTTTTAATACCCAGCTCAACTACTAAATAGTAATGTTTTAGGCAGAGTAGACACTCTCAGGTATACTTACTAAAAAAAAAAAAAAAAAAAAAAAAAAAAATCACTTAGAAAAAAAAAAAGGGATGTGTTTTTTTTCAAGAAACTTTTGGTTGCGCCACCTGACATTTTTTGGCTGGTGAAATTGCAAATACAGTCTAAAACTGTACTAAAACCCTGTAAATGTTGTGCAACCATTAAGACTTGTTTAAACACACTCTTCCAACTTCAAATAAATGTACTCTGTACATTTTTAAAGATTTATTATAAAAAAACATTTTTAAAAGGCTTGTTTGTCATTGACCCACGTACGTATGCATGCATGTATATGTCAATTCTTCAATTTTCTAGCCAACTGTTCATCTGTTCGACTTCAAGCTTGGCGGGTGTATTGCTGAGGCCCAGCAATCGGCCCCATCGGAGCAGGCCTGTTTTGAACAACCACCGCACTAATGGTATAAAAAGAGCCTCCAAACAAGGCCAAGTCCCTCAAGAGCACAGATGGGTCGAGGCGCACCAATTTGTCAAAAGATGTGTAAGCTTATAATCCATCAGTTAAAGAACATCACTCCCCGAAGACAAATCGGCAGGATTTAAGGCATTTAACCCTCTACAGCGTGTAATATAACTGAAGTCAAATCTCTGTACAGGGCAAGGCCGAAAACCGTTACTGTGTGCGTGTGATCTCCGATCCCACCAATGTCACTGTCTTAAGAACCATCAAACAACTGCAATGGATATTACACAATGGCCTCAGTATTACGTTTGTAGACCTTTATCAGTCAACACCATTTAACTCTGTACCATGCAAGGCCAAAGCCACAAATAAAAACAGTCCAAACAAGCCCCCGACTTCTCTAGGCATGGTGTCATCTGAGATGGACAGTAGCACAGTAAAAGTGGGTATTATGGTCCGACAAATGAACATTTCAAGTCATTTTTTTGGGGGAAAAAAAAAAGCTCCATGTTCTCCAGACCAAAGACAACAATTATAACATCATGTAGTTATCAGCATCAGGATCAAAGGCCAGGGTCTGATATACTATGGGGGTGTGTCAGTGGAGAAAGCAGGGGTGACTTGCTCATTTGTGACACCATTAATGCAGAAAGATTTGTACGAATTTCGATGCAACACATGCACATCTATCCCAGGGTCATCCCTGTATTTTCCAGCAAGACGACAACAAACCACATTCTGCACAGATTACAAGGGCATGGCTGCATAAGCAGAGTACGGGCAATAGACTGGCCTGCCTGCAGTCCTGGTCTCTCTCCAATTGAGAATTCATAATGCTTTATGAAGCAAAACAAACAAAACGAAGGCCTCATACAACGCTAAACTTGTAGTCTTCAGAGCCCAAAAGCTTAAGGAGTGTGATTAAAAGACATGGTGATGTTATACAGTGGTAAACAGTCAACTGCGCCAACTTTTTGGACTCTGATGCAGTCATCACATTGGTTATTTCCAATAGGCAATGCAATTCACATGTTAAAAAAATCACATAATGTGTTGCAGTTTTCATATAGCAAAGGGCAAATTGACTTTACAAATCAGTCCTTCAATTTTATTTGCATTTTCCAAAATGTGCCAACTTAACTGGAATGGAGGTTATATATATCATCCGAAAGTGAAAATACCATATTGTGATATACTGTACATTTCAGGCCATATTGCCCAGTCCTGTTCCATAACCGTTATAATTTCAAGAATGGTTCCTTTGTGCAGTGCAGGCGTGAGCTAATTCAAAGAAAGAAGTCAATTCATTGAGATCTTCCTACTTAGGGAGAGTGTGATGGACTGTCATACTGATTCTTTCTGCCCTTCCAAAGAGACGAACGAGAAGGAGCCTGGCAAAGCCATTTTAAGCTCTCCTCCCCATTCCCAGCAAGCTCTTTAATGAGTACCCATGCGACTGACAGCACGGGGGCTGGCTTTTAAAATCCGCCTTTAGACACGGCGTTTCAAACTGGCACATTCGCCTCCTCTGTGCATTTGCAGTTGCTTGTAATGTCTTTTTTACGAGGGGAGAAAGTGCAGTGCGTTATCCAAAATTAAATTTTAAAAAAAGAAGTGGTAGCAGAATGGTTGCTCCCCTTCCGACTCCCAGTGATGTAAAAGAAAAGATGACAGACAAAGCCCAAGAGGCTTCATACGGGGAAACTGGAGCAGCAGGAGGTACAGTAGGTACCATAATTCATTGGACGGTGGCACATTTGAGTTATTTTAGTTCTGCTGGCCAAATCAATCACTGTATATGAGTCTAATGAGACAAGCATTTTTACATACTGAAGAGTAGAAAGTAGGCAAGAACTGAAGAGGGCTGTGCACAGTACGGGACTGGTAGAGCATCACCAGGGATAATAACCAGTGCCTGGTGATGCCTGTGCATCACAGCCTTCAACAGTCATTGCATGCAAGGGATACGCCACAAAATATTAAACATTATTATTATTATTATTAATGTCAAACTGAACAATATTTTTGCGCGCCCAAAAAAACGGCACAGAGGGGTGCCATTTGGTGCTGTCACTGCTTAACGGTTCACCGCTATAACTGAAAACAATCTCAAATTAAACCAGACTGTTAGCACTCCAGTATCACGGTCATTGAACACTTTCAAACTGTGATTTCTAGAGCACACAACTTATCCAGTGAATTATGGTGCTCACTGCCATTTACGAAACATCCGCAGACAATGGACAGCGCGCCCCGTCCACTCATTGACATTCGCACATAAACTCATTTAAGGAACTAGACAACGTAGCATCCCTCCTTTCTGTGCCAAGTCATGCTTGTGCAACGGATGTTTCTGGAACTGACGGCGATGATTCACCGAGATGCTGAATAACAGTGGCCTCAGTGACGAGATGCAGAGCTTTACTTCTGACTGCAGGCGGTGGTCAGTTTACAACCCAAGGACGAGGGAAGAAGAGTCCTGACGGCTGGAGTGTCAAGGAGGGTCGGACATCACAAACCACAGCGCCACCCGACAGTTATTTCTGTAGCGCCGCGACGGCAGCCTGAGTGCAAGAGGAGCACAGGGCCGCATCATTCTGATCAGCTGTCATCAATCACGCTCGGTCTGAGACATCAAAGGGGTTAAATGGGTCTATGACAATAAACATCAAGGTTACTGAGCTCACACACGAGCAAACATCAGCACGCACACACCCTTTACTTCAGCGCACAGTCGGAGGGTGAAAGTGCTGCCCTGCACGTACGAACATTAGCATCAGGTATTTGCTCACTTCTCTTCAACCCACCATTACTGCCCCTGATCCCAATTCAACGACTCTTTCGGCAACAAGACGAAATCAAAAATTAAATGCACAAAAAAAAAAAACTTTCAAAGGTCCCGTATTATGCTATTTTCAACTATTTAAAACAATTCCCTGCGGTCGCTAAAACAAGTTTTAAAAGGTTTTAGAAAAAAAGACAAATTCAGTGTTTTAAGCCAGCCTCCGGTTTCTCAGCAACTATGAGCGGTTTCGAGTGAGTCATCAAACATGAGGTTCTGCTCTGATTGGCTCTCTCATCACGGGGCAAAGTGATGAACGCCAGCTAAAACCGATATCTATCTATGCTGGGCTGTACCATACAAATGACACCCCTTGTGATGTCAAAAGGGGCACACAATCAAAAGTGGTCATTTGAGGACATAATTTTTTGGGAATGGCCCTACAGCAACAGCGCCAAGACAATCTCTGTTCACATTTAGTCAGACGTGAGGTACAGGGAGGACCAAAGTATATGTTAAAATGCACCTTTAAAACACCTAAACTTAAGTGTACATTTCATACGATGCAAACTTTTGAATATATGTAAACATATACAAATAATTTATTTCGATTCAAGCGTGAAATAGCCAAAGTACATTTCAGCAGATAGTACTCACTGAGCTCAATTTTCATACCATTGCAAACGGGAGCATGTGGCAGAAATGTTATTTACAAATTTCTCTGTAGTAAATGGCATATTTATCACCTTAGTTCAGTTTGGCATTTTTATGCCCCGCCAAAAATGAGGTTTGTGACACAGCAGGTTGAACTGCGCATTAAGGGGTGAGTCAATGAATAATGCTGGTGCAGTGCAATTTTTATGTCAAGGACTTTGCTTGCGTTTTCAACTCGCCCGAACCACCTTTTAACGCGAACACTGTTGCTTAATGACAGTTTCTTGGGAACAAATACCAGAAAGCAGAATTGTTCACTCACACCTTGCTCATTCCGTTTACTTTCTCTTCTTCTTTTTCAGTGTGATTATGTAAGCTACCATATCAATAATGTCTACTGAATGGTGGTGGAGTCCAATGGGAAGGGGAGGGTGAAGAGATATTTTTACACACAAATTGCACCTGTTTTAATAGTACAAGTGCAGTTTTGTATATGGTTTAAATGGCCCACATTCATCCCAAAATATATTTCTGTTAGTTTTTGCTTTCCTCTTCTCTGTGCATAATTGAACAGCTTACTACATTTGGTTCTCAGGGGATTTAAAGAGGTGACAGTAACGCAGGCTAGGAGCTTGTTCTTCACCCGAAGAAACTGCAAATTTGTAATGGTGTTAACACAATGGTTTTAAAGGGAATGACAGCAGCTGATCTGACTGGCCTTAATGGAACCAAACTCCCACCACACCCACAGGTAATGAATTAGTCTTAGAGCAACCCTTTTGACAACAGCCCCACAGCTATGCCATCATCTCCGGTCACATAATGACTGGAGTTAACCAAACCCAGTTCTGATCAGCGTTACTGTTAGCACTTGCGCTTGCCAACTGAGTTTAGAATGTCACATTAGGGCCCATTATGTTTTATACTCTAATATCAAAATATGCTGTGTTCATCATTCTGATCATATTTTAAAAGGGGTTTCCAAGTGTCCTTTTAAAGTTAGGCAATCTGCAATGCCCTTTTGTACAGTATGCAGAATGACCAGTCTCTCAAAGTAGGGCAAGAGTATTTAAGTCCTCAACAGTAATTGAATGAGTAAATTACCTAATTGTGAGCTGATATGATTTCACAATTAATTTAGATAAGCAATTACAATCCGAAATGCACACTGCACAATGATACACAGCACAAAATTTTATTAAACGAAGCAGTTCTGAACGGCAATTAGAACTTTCAACACATAATATCCAGAACAGAACATCGGATGTTTGGAAAAATCTGGGGTACGAAACCATAGCAACAACACATTTTTCATGACTGCATGAGCAAGGCTTCCCCAGTGTAATGGAAAAGAAATCCAGCAGACTTCATGTTTGAAAAGAGCAGCAAAACAGTGAATGATATGTTAAAAACACAAAACTGTAGCCAAGTCACGCACACGCAAACACATGCACATGGACAAACACACAGACAAAAGCAGTGAAGAAAAATATTTTACGTCACTGCATTCACTAAAGAAAGTCTGCAATGCTGCTTGCTCTGGCGAAAGAACTGAGCGTAACCAAAATTCTCATGGTGCTGGTTTGAAGGATTCCACAAAAACAAGCTTTATATATATATATATATATATATATATATATATATATATATATATATATATATATAAATAATACAGCAACAATTTGTGATGGTGTTTTTGTAATGCAATGAATATCCAATGCAGTGGAATCAAATGTCGACAACATTGAGGACAAAACTGGAATGCTGCCATTTTTGAGTTATTTTAGCAAACATGAAACTGATTTTAACTCCAGGCAACAATTTACATAGGCTTACCAGTTTCTACTGCCTTTCCTTGCTTTGGTAATTTGAGAGCATAAGGTATCAGCGATAACTGAGAAGTATCGTAAAATATATTCTTTTTTTTTTCTAATAACAGTTGAATTGAAGATGATACGACAATTATATACAACAGGCAGAACTACATATTAATAGAGCTTGCTCTGGCGGTCTAAAAATCCACAAATGACTAAAATGTGACATTTACGCCACAATATATCATTGATGGTAATTCTATAGCGCCAAGCAATTCATTCAGTTTTCCAACACTTCCAACACAATGTGTCTGGGGGTTGGAGCAATTGCACCAAACTATAGTGCAGTGCCTTCTTTTCTGAATAAACAAAAGGAAAATTCATAACCATGTAAATGTGCAATACACAATATTGGCAGTGTGAGTTCAAAGCTCTATGAACGATATGCAAAATTTTTCCCCCCAGTTCGGAATGCTATGACAGTCATATCTCTCCTGACCACTTGTACTCTGCTGTCCATAAAAACAAATGAACTAATTTGTCATCCAAAATCGCTCCTCAGATTCCGAAGCCTAATATCGGCGGCCGTTATAGAAGCTCATACTGGGACATCTGGCTCAGACAGGGGGCAGCCAGGTGCTCAACCAACTAGAGGGTTCAACAGTCTATAGAAAAGGGCAGGTGGAACAGTTGCCCTGCTCAACACGACAGCATCATTAAACTCCAAAAAGCCCCAGGTAAAAGCCAGAATTCCGGGGCTACAGCAGGACCTGCCGCATTTCTCAAATATTGCGTGCTTAAATAAATTACATAATTGCACAGGACAACGGTGGCTGTAACAATGAGAGCTTAGCTGCAGTGCGTCCAAAAAAAAAAAAAAAAAAGAATGGGTGCAAGATCCTTTGTTGAAGGGAACAGCAGCATAATGCGTTGCCAGGGAAGTGACAGCAGCATTATGACAGGGTATTGTAAAGAAAACTCATGGCTATCAACAGAGAAGAAAGCGCAGTTGCCACCAACAACATTAATTCTCAACTGAGACACGGCACCACCAGTGATTTACATTCAGTCCTGTTAGAGTAATGGTACATCAATATGAAAATAATGCACACATTGATAGTGAATTAATACTATATCGGGAGTGGGCACCATAAAATAACAACAATTTCCTAAAGCCGCCTTCACACCGATGCGAACGAATTTTTTTACGACAGATCACATTCAAAGTCAATGCAAAGACGCTGGCCACGCGTTTCGCGTGTATTCGCGTCTTTGCATTGACTTTGAATGTAATCTGTCGAGCGAAAAATTCGTTTCGCGTCCGGTGTGAAAGCAGCTTAACGCAGGTAGAAAAGTTCAGGAAACTCAAGGGGCAGAAAAGCATACATATAAACTTCTTCACTGGGGGGAATAATTTATTTCTGCACTATATTTACATTCACACTGCACTGCGCCTGGGTTCCTGATGATGAGTGATTAAGAATTAGGAGAGAGTCGGTCCAACATGGCTGATCAAAGGCTGACGCAGAACAGGCGAAGCTCCTTCCCCAATTCAGATTCGCGAGAGCAAAACAAGCCGGGGCGCGGAATACGCAATGGTGCACATGGAACCACGCAAGTCTGTTTCCAAGACAACAATTCATGGCAAGATGAGCGTAAGCACCAGGCTATGCGCCGTGAAATGCATTCCATTTCAGCATTGCTACAGTATGCAGTTATGTAATACTGTGCATCATGCTCCTCACTCCACAGCTCTGTTCCTTAATTCACGGTTCTTTAAAGGTCAAGAACTGCTGGTTTTCCACGCTCCAGTTACCTGACAGACGTGTGTGAAGCCAGTCTGGCCAAACATCAACACTAACTTTTTTAGTTAATTATGTGGGAGGAACGAAAACAAGGACAGATTTGGATTTTAGGATCAGAATTTGGGATCCCTGCTCGGCTGCATGTGACGGCTCTCAAATCAGTCAGCCTGACGGGAACAAAGTGGTCGACACATGCACCAGCATGCTTATAGTCAACAGAGAGCGGTCTAGCGAAATCAGGCTACGACCTATCATTGGGTACACGATCAACTTAACTGTGCGTGCACGATAAGTCCAACCATGCATATTCATTAGCTCTTTTTGTCCTGAAGCCACATCTAGGAGCATCAGATCAAAAACTTCAAACAAAGATCTAATCTGAACACAGCCAACAGCTTTTACAAGACAACGTGGATCATATCCTCCTGCTTAGGCGCTGAAGGTCAGATTTGATGCATGCAAGACCCATTTTACACGATGAGAGCGATAAATCATTATTGATGTGCATCACTGTGCATAATGTCCCTCGGCGCTAGCTCTCTCTCCATCTTGCCTTCTTCCCCTCTCCTTAAGCATCCCATCTCCCCAGAACCCCTCCCTCTAGTTCCTCGTCCCCTTTTTGCATGAGCCCCCACTGGTCAGCCATTCCGTTGTGCTCCTTTCTCCGCAAGGGTCAGTTTGCCCTTCAACATGGAGCAGGAGGAGGCAAACACAAACCCGCAAGGAGCCGTTCGCCCCAGACACGCTAAACATCGCTGCCGTCACTACTTTGGCTTCATTGCCTTTGTGACCGAGAGTAGCTATGAATAACCTGTAGTAGCAGCACTCGAGTATCGGCATAGCATTGTCAGCGTTGGTACAGCAACAGATCAGATTAGGGTTTTGGACTTAATAACCAGCTCAAACATTCGGGAGCATACATGAATACTTTCCTGACACCCAGATTGCCAGATAAGGACTGTTCAAAAGCAGGAATCGCCTCCAGTCGACATGTCTCTCAAACAGGAATGTGCCCCGACCAGCAAAGCCTTACAGATTTTCTTTTTCCCCAGCACACGCCCTATCAACACCGCAGCTAAATATCAAAAACGTGCGGCACTCGGGCCGCTGTTTACAGTAATCTATTAGCTGCAGTCTCGTGACAGAGCCCCAAGTGGACGCTACGCGATGAATATAAAGCACTAAAGACACTTCCCCACTTGTCACGGTCCATGCCAAAGACTGCTAATGTGAAAATGTTGGAAACTTTTGCAGAACAAGCAGCCAGACCCAGGCTTTGTTTATCAAGCTCTGTTACTGGTCTTGAGGAGAGGATACTGCTCACTAGAGCCAGTCCAGCTGGCTCCAGTGCAGCTTCTTCACCTCAGACACCCATTTCAGTGTAACTTAACAATAACTAAAGAAATAAAATATGAAACAAATAATTTGTTCTCGAGAAGACAATCAATAAGCATTTTTTCCTTGCCTAATGGACTCCCCAGTGCCAGTTTGCCATTACACTATTTCAACAACACAAGAGTATTTTATGGTGCAGTCATTATAATTCAGACTCCTACTACACATGCTGAACCCTTGTGTTCTGTTCGGGTCAAATTGACCCGTTTCAAGTTTTTACTGAAAGAAAAATGATACATGGATAAATTTTTTAACCTGAAATTCTTTGTCATTGGCTCATTTTCTTTGAAGAGCATATAAAAGAAAAAAATTCATTGAGTATACATGCTACAATGCCCCCACACATTTATATCCTTCATACCATGTTCGGGTCAGATTGACCCGGATACACACAGAGACACAGACACAGAGAGAGAGCACACACACACACACACACACACACACACACACACACACTCCCTTCTCTCCTTCTGTCTCTCTCTCTCTCACACTCACACTCTCTCACTCACACACACACTCACACACAAACACACACATACATACAGGGGCTCCAAATAAATTTTCTCACACTGTACCCCTCATGCCTGCACATTGGGGGAGGGGCAAAACAGATAAATAATGCATAATAATTTATACAGGGAAGCCAGAGGGAGGAGCCCCTGAAAAAAACCAGGGGACATGGGTGGTGCTGGATATGACGCAGGGCCTCAGTGGCCCCAACATCACCTTTGATCATTTCTTTACCTCCTACAACCTGGGACAGGAACTTCAAGAGAAAGCTGACAATGATTGGAACAATTAGAGAAAACAAGTCGGAGCTCCCACCTCAGCTTCTAACAGTAAAGAACAGGTCAGTCCATTCTTCCAGCTTTTTGTTTACAGCCAACACTGCCCTGGTATCCTACATACCCAAAAAGGGCAAAAATGTGGTGCTCATGAGCACTCTACATAGGGATGGAGGGATCAGTGACCAGGAGGACCGTAAGCCAGAGGTCAAACTTGATTATAACGCCACAAAAGGAGGGGCAGACAACTGTTGGCCTGGTACAGCTGTCAAAGAAGAACTTTACGGCGGCCACTCGTGATCTTTTACAATATTCTGAATGTGTCAGCCTATAATGCGTCTGTAATCTGGATGGATATCAACCCAGACTGGAACCAAAGGAAGCTCCAAAGAAGATGGCTTTTTCTAGAGGAGCTAAAAGCAAGGCACTGATGACACCGCACATACAGAGGAGACAATATCAGTTCAAGTAAAAAAATAGTAATAATTCATTGAAACAATGTTTCATTTCATTTTTTCATAGATAAGCATTATTTATGCCACCTTCAGTTATGCTAGTCTTTATTATAGTGGATTTTTTAGATGAATAATAAATTCACTATCATAAAAACGCCTGATACTTCCATTGTTAAATGTGATAAATCAGAGATTAATAGCAAATATTCATTATATATGTTATCTATATTTTCTGGAGTTGAGATAAAGATAATACATGTCAAGTATTTTTATAAATATTTTTATTTCTGTATCGCTTTTAAAATCCCAAAAAATGTCCCGGGTCAGATTGACCTGAACAGTACATGAGGTTCGTGAAAGTGAACCTAACACAAGGGTTAACGTGATCATACTTCATGCATATGAAAGGGCTGCCCGCTTCACTATTGTCGCAGGCTTCGATTTCTACAAGTCAGCGCCAAAACCTCACGCTTCCTCAGAACCAATCAAAAGTGGCCCAATTTTTTTTGCCCCTCTGTCTATGGTGAGGAAGCTTCAACGATATATCAGGTAAATCCACCTGTAAGAATATGAGACCATTACAGAGTTTCAAGATGGAGGATGGTGATGTGTACCTTTTGACTCAGATTGTCCTCGTTATTGCTATATAAACCACAGCTGCAATTAGAAAGCTAGAGGAGCTACGAGTGAAGAGCTTTCTCAGAATGCAAGTCTGTGGCAAGACGGGTGCAGTGCCTGTATCTAAGCCAAACGAACAGGAAATATTGGAAGAGTGGAATACATCTTTTTTATTCCTGTGATTAGGTAAGCTAGCCTGGATTGGTGACAGAACAGATCTCACATCCCGTTATGCCTTCAGTTCAGCAGTTGTGAGCCAGCACAATCGTCAGCTTTAAGCTAGTTTTAACAGCTAGAGTGTCAGATATTCAAGGGATAATGGGCTGGCGAATGCAGTTTTTAATAAGAGACGTAAGTGTATTTTTACAAGGAGAGCACAGGGTACAAACCAATCTGAAGAAGCCTGTATCTCGGGCACGCATTTAAAAATAGCAAATATCAAACAATGACAAAGGGAAATATACATCTGAGGTATTCTGATCAAGCACAATCTCCGCATTAAACCAAAAATGCAAACGATAAATTAATCTGTTAATGCTCTGTTCAGACATTGGTGACAGTTCACTATTCACCTCTCAGCCGAGGACACAGGAAAAGTAAAGTCATGTGACGTTGAATGGAAACCTGCAGCCCCCAAACAGGTTTTGGGGTGTGGCAACATGTGCTAAAGGGAAAAAAAAAACATTCAGTAAACACCAGCTGGTACTACACTGAGCATTAGAGCACCATATGAGTAAAGAAAGCACGATAGTCTATTATGTTACAATGTGCTGTCAAATTAAGTTTCTAATCTTTCTATACGTACGACACAAAGCATTTTGATCAATTGTCCAAGTAACTGTGCACTCATAACATGCCGCAGACATTACAAAGGGCACAGAATGTTTATATCTTGTATATTTGTAGGCCTTGCCTAGCTGAAAAACTGGTCTTTCGTTCATTTTCAGACTAACTGGGATTCAACTCACAAAATAGCAACGTAATTATTTTGCAGTACTAAGCAACGACAAGGAACTTCGATTTTGTGTTGGTTTTCACAGCTTCTGTGGAAAAAAAAGTGGTAGCGTTTCTTGGAATGAAGACTGCATTTCCCATGAGCTCCACTCCATCCTTGTGTGGTAATGATCTTGATCTGGCAAGCAAATGCATGCGCTTTAAAAACAAGTGAAAGAAAGATGATATATTTTATGCCATTTTTTTTCCATTTTCAAACGCAGCTGTATGCAGGATGTGTAGCACTGAGGCAATTCATCCATTTGCAGCTCTGTAATATTAACAACTGCAGTATGACGATGGTGGAATAAAGTAAACTTTGTGGTAACACTATTCATACACCTAGGCAATGAGTAAGCCAAGAACTGACAGATTTGACTGCTGAGTAATAGGCCAAGCCACTTTGCCAAGAAAGCTAAAGTTATAGATAAAAGTTAAAATACGTTAAGATATAGCTCAGTAGCTTGATATTTGAGCGTTGGCGTAACTCATAACAAATGAGCGGATCCACTACCGATTCATCGCTGCATTTCATTGAATTTATCCTACTTCTGAACTGAAACGGATGCCTGAGCTAAACCAGGAGTTGTTGTCTGCCAGCTTTCTGCTGTGTTGTCATGATACAATCACTTGATCAGTGACTCAATGCTTCAAATAAATGTTAAGTTGGGACACTAAATTCAAATTCTACCAAGCAGCAACATTTTAGGAAGAAAACTAACGACCACTATAGATTTAATGCTTGCAGTAGTTCATGTTGAGTTATCATAGGTAACCCAAAAGTAAATTTTAGTAACCCAAATCTAAATTTTAAATTTCAAGAACAGCAGCACATTTGGTCAATAATCACTCCTGACCTGTTTCTACTTGAGGTATTTCTACTTTGTAAAGTGTAGCAATTACCCTAGTACCTACCAACTAAAGCCTAACCAAGCCAAGCAAACGTTATCTGAAGCCAAGCCTTGCAGTGCTTACATCACCCAAATCCAGTCTTGACAATCTATTCCTGCTTGCACATACTGGAGGGGCAAACCCTCCAGGATGACCAGAAATCCACATTTTCAGGGGACGCTCCCTGTTTTTTGTCCCTTCTCCGGCTGAAGCCTGTCCTTGAAAATTATCCCCCCAACTTTGCAGCATGAAACAATAGCCTAGCTACTTCATGTCATTATAAAGCAAGCACAGACCCACTTATTTGCATACGCATCAAACTATTCTTGTGTTCCTATGATTTGTACATTTGGTCTCATATTAATGTAATGTTAATGTTAGGTTACGGTTTTAGCTAGCTTGTCTAAATGCACTGAAGACACAGACCAATGCGAGCTGACAAGAGCGAGCATCAAGCACAGTCTGTGTGAAGCAGGAAGTAAGGCCCCGCCCCCAGCTGCCCCGAGGGGAGGGGGGAGGGGCTTTGTTTATTTACAAATGGAGTTGGCATATGTGGGACCTTTAAGTATTGCTTAGTTTAGCTTTAAATGTACTTGATCTCATCGTATTTTTCACAACGTGATCCAGCCTAGGCTACGTACTGACTGCAGTTCCCACTTAGGCTATGATTTCACCAAATCCCATCAACTCAGGAGGAAAATGTCGACTCACGTGACGACTAGCCCTCGCTTCTTTGCACTATGCAATCACACCACCAATTGCACCCTGCCTATGTCAGCGCACCATTTTGCTTGCACAGCTACATGTGCCTGGAGGGCAATGATCGAACTAATTTTAAACAGCTTAACCCCAACTATCCCCGGCAAGGCTGTACCAATTGCTGCCTCACCCATGCATGTGAACCTTCGGCCATAGCTGTTGTCATATATAAATCTGATCCCATAGAAATCTGACCCCTGGGTCACTTTTCTACGTAGAATATTGATCCACGGGTCACTTTTCTAGTATAGAAAACTGACCTGCTCGATAGAAATTTGACCTCCCCCCAGGTAATACAATAAAATGCTGAAATTTCTTTCCTCAACTCAGTCGTTAAGTATTAGAAAATTCTGTTCATTGATCAGACTTGCATGGATTTATCTGGAATGGGTCTGACAAATGTATTGGACAGTTTTTGTTTGGGTAAAATTTTCAATCAATCTGAGTTACTGTTTGTTCCGATCAATCAGCCACCTTTATGAAATACGCTCACAAACATTCAGTGGGTTTTTGTGTGGAGCTTCACACTCGGGATCAGCTGGGAAATACAGACAGACCTCAAAACAGCTAAACCAGTGAACAAGAAAAAAAGCGATGAGGACAATCAATGACGTCGCGCCAGACTTCGGAGGTCGGCTTCATTTCCTCCCATTTTAAATTGAAAACATAGGAAAATGTTTAGGGTCAGCCCTCATGACGTAGGTAGGGTCAGGAAACAAGAAACACACAATTTTTTTTATTTGGCCATTTCTTAATAAATCAAATTGGGTACTTGTGAGCAAGTCAATCATCCATTCCCTTCCAATCAATGTGCCTTGTTCAAATACACTAAAATCCACGTCCACACTTAGCACCCATCAACCAGACTTAGCCGAAAATTCAGCCAAAGATCAATTTTGCCTGAATGAAAGTCACAGTGCGACATGTTCTGCCCCAACTTCTTTTAAATGGTGTCTTAAAAGTTCAGACAAAGGCAGCTTTTCAGGTGAAACACTAACAATTACAACAACTTGGAGTAATGAGTGATCAACACTCCTTTAACCCTTTCACCCCCCAGTAGTGCCATATGGCGCTCTTTTTGTAATGTTTCTTTTAGCAATGAGGAATAAGAACAGACACCAGAAATTTAGTTAGAATGTCAACAAAGGCCAGGGGGAGAAATAGCAGTGAGAACTGGGCACTGGCGGGGGTGAAAGGGTTAAGAAGAATCATCCCTGACAAAATGAAAACACTCCATCAGTCCAGTTGTTACGCGAGAAATTTTTCTATACTCGGAAAACACAGCCACATCCCACAAGAATCCACATTCTAGAATGTCTGTGTACAATGCAAATTGCTCATGCCATCTACTACATGGAAGATCCCTGGCACAATATACGCACAGTAGATGTTCGTTCCCTGCTTTTTCCACATTACTGTCTTTTTCACATATGCAGCTGGGCATTTTGTGATTTAACAAGTAAGGCTTAGTATACCTCGCAGTCACCACAAACCTACAACATTAGGTACAAGCTCAGCTTATAAAATACAAAACTGTGTGAACTCCTGTTTACGTGCTGACTTAACCTTACATTGCATACATTGCAGACTTGCGAAGTTGAACTCTGAAAAGAACACAACCCAAAACACACAGGCATTTCTTACGCTTCAGTTCACCAGGGAAGTTAAATCCCGATAAGAAGCAATTCAATCCTAAATACATTTCATTTTTCAATACACCACCTTAGTACTGTGTTTGTTTGTTAACCTCCACCAACAAGTTAGGCGGAAGCTATGTAGTGCCCCCGCTTGTCTATCTGTTTGTAAGCAGGATTACAGAAAAGATCTGGACCGACTTTGATGAACCTTTGTGGGAAGATAATGCATGAAAAAAGTACTCGAGATGATTCGATTTCCACAGATCACAATCAAAAGGGCAAGGTCGTCATCGCAGAAAAGGTCAAAAACTGTAGTGCGGGCAGACTACCGAGAGCCCTTCTACATTTTAGCGACTTTCCGACTGCGAGTTCGAAAGAAGCCGTAAGAGGCAGCTAATGCCTAAAGCACCACTACACACCCTTGCTGCTGATAAAAATCCCATCATTCAAAGCAGCACGAAAGATATAACCATCATATCCGTTTGCATGGAAAGTGGTACTACACGAATAATCCAGATCCGATATTAATGGAGCTAAATGCATACTTTTATATGCTTGTTCAGTGAAAGAGGGCCTGATTCCCAAATAAATGGAAGAATAAGGGATGGTGTATAAATATAGTACCATTTTGGTTGTCAGTGACATTGGCATGAGAGACAGGCCAGAAACTCCATTCCCATCATTGTATGGCCTTCACTCTCCATTAGCCTATTTCAAGGTGTGCGCACTTTCAGTTTTTGATACTTAACAATTGTGACAGTCTGTGGTCCAGCTGCACCAACAACAAGGCAAAAAGCTGAAAATTAGGCTGATCTGAGGTTGTTACTGAAGACGGATATATCCCATTATCCCGCTAGATGAATAGAACAATTATTTTAAAAGTATTAAATATTCAAAGGTGTGGACGAATTTTTTCTCCTTCCTGGTGGAAAAAATGGTTAAAATAAATGTGTCACTGTGAATTTATTTGAATGAAATGCAAAAAAATCTCTCTAAATTCTCTCATTAAAAAACAGACAGCGGTGATAAATTAGGCTCCAAACACAACAGGAAGGGAAGATAAACTACATTATCAGTGGTACCGGCCAGGTGAAAATTACCAGCCATTGAATGCTTGTCAGCTTTACCTTTGCTCACCTGCATTTACTTTATGGCACAACAGATGGAGAAGGCAATAAAAAGCTTCGCTCTGCTAAGAACACACTACTGAGATACTTCTGATAGACTCGCAATGTGACAGCAGACATCAACCGTCGCTGCCCATCAGTCTGCAATGATTCACCTACAGCAGTGGTTCTCATCCTTCCTCAGGAATCTGCGTTTTTGTTCTGACCACTACTGCAACTCCAAAATCTTAACAAGACGTTCAATTTTTCTTAATTGAACTATTTATGGTTATAAGGATTATTTACCCTTTTAAGCCACATTATGTCACAAGAAGCTATGCATGCCCTGAAGCGTTCCACATTCCATCTGTGCTACAATATTGAAAATTGCATAAAAGGAAAGGAAAATTCTGACAAATAAAATTAAAGAATCAATTTGCATCTAATTAGTGAGTATGTGGACATGTGGTCACTAAAACATAGAAATGTGGCAGTCAATGACAGATTTAAAAAAAAAAAAAAAAAAAAAAAGAAAAGGTCACATGTTCAGCAAAAAAAAAATCACACTGTTGGCAGTCGTCAATCACTAGCCGAAGGCTAGAGAAGCTTTTATCGAGGCTTGCTGTAGTCTGATTGGTGGTGGTAGATCTCAGCTGCTAGACTGGATTGGCTGGAGTTGGGTTATCGGTTGGAGTAACCTTTCCACCAGGGACTTCCTTCTTAGCATTAGCTTACATTGAATAAAATGGGTTGCTTTCGCTATGGACTTCCACATTCTGTGAAACGGCATGACCACTACAAGCCAGCACTCCACAGTAGGCAAAACTGAGCATGGAGTTTCACATTAAGAGCACATTTAAAACCTTGCCAGGCTATTCAGCAACTCAACAGTTATCTATTGTGGACTTGGAGTGCATCACAGGCTCACAGGCTACCCTGCTATGAAAGCCACCAGAGCTAGCATTACTATAAACAGCCAAAACCTAGGTCAGCAGAACATGTCGTGAGAGAAGCAGTCATAATGAAGCAATGAACAGGAATCATAAGAACAGCAAACCAGCCAAGGAGGAAGCTATCCAGCGAGCCAACGTAGCATTTTTGCAAGCAAAAGAAATTAGCTATTTTTATACGCCCATGTTTGAATACATTTTGGATGTTTAGCGATGCTCAGCAGGCTAGTTGTAGTTGTTTAGCAAGTAGCTGTTCTTAGCAGGCTCTCCCCACAGATACAAATACAGTGTAGAGGTTGTGGCACGCATCACCATACCAGACGCATCAAAAAGAAAGAGAGAGAGAGACCAGGAGAGAGTGGCATTACATTGTCTTTGCAGCCAGTTCCCTCAGAGTCTTAGATGGAGCAAAATGAGAGCACAAAAACATACTGGGAGGAAGGCCAAAAGGAAGCAGGTCGTGCAGAAGAAAAGCGGACGGTACGTACAGGAACAAGCGAAGGAGAATGAATCATTCAGCATCAACTGCAACATTAGCGTCATTAGCAAAACTGAAGTTGTTTGTGGTGTCTGACGAATGGCCCCCTACTGACACAACACAAACACAGCACCCTCACAATGTTATAAAATTTAATCGTGTGCATTTCCCAGCTCTGAGAATACCCAAAATGCTACCAAGGCAGTCATTATCGACAGGAGGCCCAGTAATGCGGCCAAAAACTACACAGATGTGCCATAAATAGCTTTAAAAATTCCTTTCAGATCTCTAACAGAGTTGAAAATGTCTTCCCCACAGTGTACCTCAGTTGGAAAAGTCCAGTATGAGAATTGCCCTTTTGGTAAAATACAATTAAATCCAAGTGACCACTTCTACCTCTCCATTAAAACTCTGTAACAATGGTAGGGGTTTAAAGACCAATGCGCATTATCACACAGGCTTCCCTGTTTCAGGCTGCTAACTGCTGAGTTTAATAGATTAGTGGGCCTGATTTTATCCCAGGTTTCCTTCTATAATCTGGAACCGGGCTCAGTTAAAGTGGATTGTTCCAGTTGATCCAGTGACGGAAAGAGATAACTCTGCTGCAGAGTCGAACCGATAGCGCTAGCCTTTAGCCAAACTGCCACAGCTTACCGAACAGCAGCGGACAGCTCCACCAACGGAAAATCGACTTTATGAAACGGCTAATTATTCTCCTGTCGGACTCCGTGCGAACTGGTGCAGAGCCCAGGAAAGCACGCGCTGATGAAATGCATCGACAGGGTAAATCAGTTTTGCGTTCCCAGCCTCATTTTATTCCATTTTGATTTTTGTCCTAAAGCAATGCGTCAATCCTGTCAGACTGTGTTTGACAGCAGGAATGATTCCTCCGACAGGCAAAGTTTTCCTCTGCGCAAGGCCCCGAGAGAAAGGCTGGCAGTTGGCAGCCAGCAGCGTTTTAAAACATCCAGTGTGAATTCTGCAGAGAGCGGGGAGAGGAGAGAAATCGGTTTGGACAGTAGCCATCCTCCTCCACGATGCATTTAAAATAATGCAGGAATCGGGGTCGATAACCACTGTTCAGCTGGCTCACCTCCCAAAACACTGCCGGCTGGCCAAAGAAACACGCTACCCTAGCACAAACACGCAAAATCAGAAATTTGCAAACAATAACACAATTTCATGCATAAACAGATTATGCACACAAATGCACTAACATTAATATTAGCAATATATGCAAATATTCAACCAAAACAATCACCATGCATGTATGCACCCATGCACAGGTGCAAACATAAGCATGATGCCATGCATGCAATTTTATGAAATCTACATACAAAATGCATCCCATTCTGCATATTGAACCAAACAGCTCTCAGCAGGATTCACACAGGATGCTGACTAGACAATATAGCACTGCAGTTAAGACTTACGGGTTCCAATGGGGATGATTAAAATTGAGCCATTTTACTGACAAGTTTTTGAATCGACTGGGCAGTGGGAGTTTCCTGTAACATCAATCCCGTTTCACTACACATCCAGTAAAATCATTAAAGTGGATTACTGCTTAAAGCCTTGAAAACTAAACTCGTTTTGATCAATACACATTTCTTTCTTGCAGCAGTTAATGGATATTTTCGGAGCAGAAGCTTCCCTTGCTGGTTACACGCCGAACGATCGCAGCGTCAGCAACCAGATCAATCTTAAAGCAAATTCTGAACAATCACAAAATGGGGCCAAGTGTCGCAAACCAAAGAATAAGCTTTTTTTCTCCACAGGTTCACACTTGCCTCAAGAGTAAGAAGATAAACTTTTACAGCCAAAGATATTGTTCCATGAATGATGGCATTCAAATAAGAAATCCAGATGTAGTTAAGGCTTCTTGGGGTGGGGAAGGAAGCATTAACGGGGCACTGCTTTGAATGAGCAAGTGCGCTCAATCAACTGACCCAGCAGTAAAGGTCAAATAAAAAATTAAATCCTAATTGAAAGGTTCCAATTTGGGCGCATAACTACAGAGAAGAAACCAATCAGTTTGCAGAAATGGATGCCCAGTTAATGCCAAAACCCTTTCAACTGCGGGAGTTGACTTCCCTCTTCAACACTTCGGGCTGATGAGGTCATGTGCAGCACACAGGGAACCCTGCGGGAACGGCTAATGAACCGTACCCCAAGAGCCAGTATCCAAACTCAATTGACCACCTCCTCCTGCTAAATGAACCGCTGTGAGCATACAGGTGGTCTGGAATCGGCCTCCATGAAGCGTAGAAATCCATGAAAGTGGACACGGTCTTCCATTTAAGGCGGGCAGAATTAACAGTCAGCAGGGGTATCAGACTATCAAAGACATGAGGCACTATGGTAAAATGTCTGACGAGATAGGAAAATGGGACCCAAAACTTGAATACTTTCCTCTACTTGACTCTGTCCGTACTTCTATATGGGAGGAGGAGATGAGTGGTGGAAAGAGGGACGCATTTTTAAGTATGGCAATGCGCCCATACTGTTTCAACACAGAACAGTCCTGGGTCTGGAACCAATTCTGCTCAAAATGCTTTGAACTTTGGTTCGCTCAACCGAATTGGCCCACGTCCCCACAGAACCAGAGCGTCGTCAACCTTAGTGCATTTCCACTGACACAGAACCAGCACGGAGCCAGTTCCTGAACCCACTTTTGAACTGTTCCGTGTATTTCAACCAAAAATAAACAGGTTCGGAACCCAAGAAGTTGGTTCCCAGCCGGAACCAAAAAACAGCTGGTTCTTTCAGCAAACCGTGATGACGTTAGCCATAGTATTGGTTTGTTGACATGGTTCAGCGGAAAGAATTCTGTATCTACCCTCCACTTTTTAGGCTTTTTATTTGCCAGTACGATTTTAAAAGGTGGATTCAATATATATTGGGGGTTTTATTAGTGAAAAGGGTGTTATAAATTAGTATTAATATTTAACATCGCAAATGCATACGGTGCGCATGCCCTTGCAACCCGGTGTGTAATCAGTAACATGGCTGTCGCCGTTATATGCCGTTACCGCGTATCGCAGCACTAGAAATTAAACTTCAAACTTTCTTGACTGGATGCACGCTTGCTGTTTTTGCACATCTGAATGTTTGTCTGGGTACCAAAACATCAAGGTAAGCCGAAAAAGTACTGATTTCATTCGATATTGGTGAAGGCTAAATGCGGTATTCTTTCCCTTACATTTGAATGTGTGTAGCCTCCAAAATACCATATTGTATTGATTTGTATTATTTTACTCGTTATGACAGTACCTTTTAGTAGTTAGCTTGCCTGACATCAGTTAACGTTTGGTGGTTGATATGGATCTATTGTTTGTCTATGTTTTTTATTGGTTGTGATAAAACTAGTTTCACAAAGTCCAGGGTTATGCAACATTTGCCGCTGGTATTCAGACAAGTTTGAAGTTTGGCAGTTTTAAGTTTTTCCAACCAATTTGCAGTTGCGTGAAAGTTTCACCGTAAGCTAGCCTTAAGACTGTTAGTTGCCATTTCTACTTTACGTTTAAGCTAAGTTACTCCTGAAAACATTTTACATACCAATCATCTTGCACGTAACAGTCACCTTAGTCTTCTTATTTTGAGTAACAGGGCCATGTTTCTTGTCTATATAAACAGAAAGACCTGTAGTAACAGGACAAAGACTCGCCAATAATCTAAGTGCTTCGTTTTCCTGTGTTGCTTGATATAGACTGACAGTTCGTCTTCGTGTGCAGTACCAAATCACGCACCCAGTTGACGCGTCCTTGTTTACAGCGGTTCTTCTCAAAACTAGGAGAAACATGGGCGGCTTCGCTACAAAGAACCAAGGTTCGGAGCATCTTGAACCAAACTAGTTCCGAACCAGAACCACTGTCAGTCAAAATGCACTACTTGGAGCATTGTTGCCTCCTTCTCCATCCTGTCTACAATAACCATACCTACTGACGTCGTCACTGATCGCAAGGAAAACCTATCCTTTTGTTACCACTTTGATCTTCTGGGATCGCAAACCAATTCATTTTTGGTGTAAATGCTCCGAACGGTTCAAAGTTAGATGTGCTAACGGGAACCAACCAGGTACCTGCTCATCTAAAGGGCCTAACAGAGATTTTAAATGGAGCACTCCAATCAAGAGGGCTGCACCAGGCCCACAAAGGCCATACATGGTCACCATGCTGCTTTCTGACCCCAAATCCTCATTGCTGTCTCAAACAGTGTCATTTCACACAACATTCGAAGCATGGAACCCACCTTTGACCCACCATATTCACCAGTATGCACCTCTTTTCAAGTAAGCAAACAGCTCTTGACACTTAATTGGAACTCAGTAGGTGAAGAAGCAAAGTGGGCTTGAGGGAGGAGAAGAGGGGAGGGTGAAGGCCAGCGTGGGTGTACAAGCAGAGCACCGGAGTGACCCTCACATAGCGGCTTATGGAGACGGATCGGTACTTCACAGCCAACAGAGCCAAGCTCCCAGGTTCATCGACAGCAAACATTAAACGTCACTCCTCGGCAAGCGGATCTTGAAATGTGATCAAAACCCTGTCACTAGTAACCCTGGCAAAAGGCATCTGAGGAACTTAGCCTCAATGCCAAACACCATAAATGCCACAGGTCTATCAAGTGGAGTTTACGTGCATTATCACAGCACCTTTGCAGGGATGAGGCTTATAAGCGGGAGACGCAAGGTGGATGCATGCCGTGACCTTCTAGGGCTCCATCAAGCCGGCCCACACGCAATGAAGCCAAAACCTGCCTAATGGCTCTTAACGCCCCCAGTAGGGAACCAAAGTTTCCCTGTCACATTTCTTTCTGGTGCGGCTGTGCCCTGCGGTGCTGTGGATTAAAATAAACCCCTTGATGAGTGTGTAATGAGATAATTAAGCAGGAGGAGGAGAAGAGTGTTGAAGCGCACTGATCTTCAGACTGGAGCAGCCATTTTAGGGCAGAGGTACAGACCTAAAGAGACTGAGAATGCCGTAGGACAACAGTAGTTTACCATTACATGCAGAGGGGAGAATTTCAGACAGCCATTTTAGACGAGCTGCACATTTCAAATGCAGAAAAGAGCACAGCAGATATTTCTATTAATATTAAAAGTTGTATCCATAAAAAGATAAAAATCAGTTCCACAGAATGAAGGCACAATGGGTGCCATCTCCATTTAAATGAATGAAAAGTGTTTTGGGAAGCATTCATAGTATTTACCCCCCAAACACCAAAAATTGTTCTTGCCAAGGGATTTCCTTATTAAAATTAGAGTGGAATGGAAGCCTATGCATGCACCAGGTTTCCCTTTCAAGCATAGGTTATCTGACACGGGAAAGTACATCTCCAGTCCTATCCTCAGAGTAACCAAGCTCAATTCCAGGGAGTTTATACTGGACACCTGATTTTCCTCAGGTAAAACAGCTGATCATACAGGCTAATAAGGGAGGGTGTACTGATACAGCTTCTGGAAATAATGCAACAGCTAGCTGTGGTTCCTTGGTTGCTGTAATGGGACACACCCTGAGTAACAGTGTATGGAAGCCAGCCAGGAGTCCATAACAGGAGTCCTAAGAAAAACAGGCGTTAAAACACCATTGATCCCTCTCTGCCCTCGACGTTGCAAAGGAATAAACTCGTCAATCTAGCCCATTCATCCAACAAGTCAAGACAGACCGAACTTATCTTTCGATAAGCGTTTATTACAGACTGCCACTACCTACTGTGTAATACTTTACGACTGTCTTGCGGCAGTGGAGAGGAGCTGGACTAAAGCCCAGCTCACAGCCACTGTAGGCACGTGCAGGCCGCCCAGCAGCACATGAAAGGAGATCTCAGAGGCAACTGGCATGGCAGAAGCACTTGTCCCGGGCATAAAGATTGCCCTATTCATTGTTTTAGTGTTTCAACATCGGGCCCTTTTGACATTTACCAGCCCTTAGTGCTCTGAGCTCGCTCGCAGCAGGCTAATGGACTGCGCTGTACACACCTGCATGAACAGCTGTATAAACTCCGAACTGTTCAAGGTCGCTTCGCTACGCTGCCATTCTATGACCACAATACCGCAGTTTGTGCAAACTTACTGCTACCACAATTTTGCAGATTTATAACTTCATACTAGTGACAAATTTAGCAGACCAAACCAAAATAAACACCCTGTTAAAGCACTGAAAACGGCCCTCTGAAAAATCTGACAATCCATGCCGAATAGCAGCTGCAACACCTCAAACACTGATGGTCAAATCAGACCCCAAGAAATCAACGCAGATGACCCAATAAAAACATTTTAAATGAACGTTGACATAAATCCAATCCACCTGGCTTTCTAATCAGAACAGCCAACCAAATGTTACAAGGCAACAACCAGTCATTATCGCGTGAGACGTTTGCAGCCTTCCAAAAGATTCAAAAACGCCTGTAATTTCCACCAGTAGTCTCCAAGGAGCTCACGCACAGGTGAACTGCGTCAAACTCCTTCGTGCCTGACCGAGGACTGCATTAGCAATCGAGGCCCGGGGATCCAACAAACGCTCGGCGGGGTTCAACGACGACGCCTCCCATCCGGGGACGTCTGCCCGAGGGAGACGAGAAGATAGCGAGCCGACTCGACTGCTCGCTATCTCTCCCTCCTCACTTCTCATTTTAAGCTGCTTCTGCGAAGCAGGAGAGAGGTATTGGGAGACACTGCCCGTGCGTCCTGATAACAGCTTTGAAACTCCTTTTACCTGGGTGCTCATCTTGAGTGGCATCCTCCTGACCTACCTTCATAGGATGCTGCTGAGCTGCCGGCTGTGCTTTAAGATGATATTATTGCGGTCGCAGTTAGCGACGCTCCACTGAATGACCCCAGGGCTATAAGGCACATGCTCAGACCCTCACTTTATCCTTCTGGCTAGCTATACAGGAGTACACTAGCAGAGGATTGTTAACAAGAGTGGTATCTTTTATGCTAGCAGGGACCGGCTCAAAAAAAAAAAACCCCAATAAGCCAGGGCCTCAAAGATAAAGATAGATAAGCCGTAATAAGAGTGAGGCAGAATTCACCAAAACCTGAGCCACCTACATACAACATTATTCTCCATAGCGCGTTCACCTACCACCCCCGTGATTAAAGTGTTCACGAATGAGTGAAGACAACCGCTGAAAGCACGAGACATTAATCAAACAGCCCTGCTGGTGCACACAGGACGTTGCAGAGGCACACGGCGAGGCTGCAATACCATATGCAGATACCTACGCGTTCCCCTTTCAGCCTTCACTCACCTACCTCTTCCTGCCTCAAATCAGATCGTATGGTTAACCCAAAACGCCAAATGTACCTCAACACCTTCTAGTTTCCTCATTTGTTGACATTTTACAAATTGCAATTCTAAAAAAAAATGTAGGACGGCATAGAAAATAAATTAAAAAGACAGTATTAGTTTGCAAATCATCTTTGACAGGCATTAACCGTGAAAACAGTCAAGACAAAATAATTACCTCATCAACTTCATTGTTTTAGAAATAAGCTCATTCTCAATTTAGTTGCAGCAACATGTTTCTAAAAAGTTGGTGCATTGGGCAATATAATGCTCAGAAAGTGCCGGAATGCATTAAAAAAAAAAAAAAAAGTGCGCAGGTGTTGAACAGGTGACACCGCATTTTCCAGATTAACCAAACTTCTTCGGAAATTGGGCTGTACATTGTGCAACCCAAGCTTGGCTCTGAGACCTTCAGCCCAGGAGCATGTAGGGAATCATGCCAGGGAGGCAATAAATTGCAATAAGCAGGTCATAATTGCACTTTGCCTTCAATATATGCCCAGGCATAGTACGCACATGAATAATGAAACCTTCAATTACAATAAATACTGAATTGATGAAATCACACTTTAACGAGAGAAGTTATTGCTGCCTTGTGTGTAGCAAGTGCAGAAATTAAATCGCTGACAAAAACCTTCAAAGAAGCCAAACCGGTTTTGCGTTAAAAATCGCACGATTGCGGATGGCTTCAACGTGTTTTATATGATCTTTGGGCGAAGAGCGTTTGCCATTTTCAAACTCTCACCACTCCTTTCAGATAGCAGACTTTACCGTGTGTAATCTGGAGGTTCAACTTCTCCTGAGGCAATGATGGAAAGCAGAAAAATCTGCAAATTATCAGAGCAGCTCATTTCAACACTTATTTAAAATAAATGTGCAGTCCCATGTTAAATTTACATCACAACAAATCTAAACAGCATTCTGAATTTGGTTCGGTAGAAGAAAAACTCTACCCAAGAGGCAATTTAATACTGCCAAGTGCCCCATTTCAGGGGTAACAACCAATCTAATTTAGTGTCATTATTTAAACACCTCTGAATTACAGAGAACATTCCGGAAGCTGCAGCTGCTGAGTGTAAATGCTGCATGAGTTAATATGGTCCATATCAGCTTCCAGCATTCTAACTACCCATCTCATTTGGCCCTCAAAAGCCCTCCAGTCCCCTTAAACCTCCCACTAAAGGGCCTCTCCAGCCCAGAGACTCGCCGTCCTACACTACCTACACATAACAGGGCACGACACCCCCCACTGCAGTGAGAGACCATGATAGAGAGAGAAGGAGGGAGAGAGAGAGGGTGAAATTGAGGGGTGGGTGAAAGAGGGAGGGAGGGTGGGTAAGAGAAGAGTGAAATCGATGTAGAAAAGAGAAATGAAAAGAAATAAATAAGGAAATGCCAGGACTGACACAAAGGGAGGGGACAGAGAAGTGCAGTGTGTTTGACTGCAAGAACAAGAGGCGCAGAAAAATATGGGACCGCAGAGAAAGAAAGCGGACCCGAGCGAGTTGAGAGCTAGACATTACACAAAACAGTCCAGTGCCACCACTGGGATTATCATTCAGCCAAGGGATTGGGTTTCATGGAAGAGTGGTGTGAATTTGAATGTGGGCGAGCAGTGGATACACACACGGGTCTGTGTCCTGACTCGCGCTCGGTCCTGTGAGGACGAGTCATAGACCACAAAAAAAAAAAAAACAGAGGACCAATGTACTGTGACACTACTGGCTTTCCTCAGATAGGCGGAAAGCATTTCAGCACGCTGAAGAGCAGTATTTGGGCGTTGTCATGATGGAAAGGGAGAGAGTCTGTGCAGCATAGCCACCAAGTCCGAGTCATCGGTGAGGCGCGTCAGACTCAGTGACATAACATGCTCCAGACTCATCCACAAAATACTTCTCCAGCACACCCGTTTAACAAATCAGTGATTAAAAGCATAACATAAACATGCATTGTGTACATTTCCTCGCAAGAATAAAATACTGGACCGGCCATTTTTATTTTAAAGTTACCAATGACTTGAATGGAGAATGGGGCCACGCTGACCTACACTAGCCTACAGCATGGACGCAAGTGAGCAACGTTTCTCAACAAAACCCAAGCCTCAAAAAAGGAGAATATGTACACTAACCACAGGATTAGAGGACAAGAGATTCCAGGTTTCCATAGCTCCACTAGCTCTTGGTATTCAAGCACAAAACATACACGGGATAATAGCAATAAAAAGTAAAGAAAGTTGAAGGATAACTACACACCAAAACATCATTTTGAGCCATAAACTTCAATATAATAGTGTTCACTAAATAAATTGATGTGGGGCAAATAGTCAAACATAAATGCGCCAGCACCGGTTTTAAACTCGCAGAATCAGGCTCATCGTGCACTGTCTGATTGAAACTAGTGTGTTCGGTAGGAGATACTTACATATATATGGATGATCATTCACTTACGCAACACCCAGTCCATATACACATCACCTAACATATAAAAGCAAAATTTGAATGTGGTGAATGTCCTCCTAGTGTACGCTCATGAGATTAGTGAAATTAGCAGCTGCAAAGAGTTGGTCTGTGTGCTAAGAAACTGAGTCATTTGCAACAGTTCATATTTTCTTTTTGAAATAATTAATTCACATTGTGCAGCCAGATTTTCATCGTTTGTTAGTTATAGAGCTTTATAGCAGCTTCTGTTCATCCAAAGTGCTCCTTCAAATGGATATTGTGTAAATATACTGCCAGAATTACTGTAGATCTTGTAAGTTGCCAGTTTTGTTTGTGTTTAGTTTGAATAACATTACTATTTTACAATCTAGCATGGACAGTATTTTAACTTTGTATTTAGTCTTTTTCAATTTGTAGCATGAAGTGTCGGTCAATATTTTTAAATTTGTAAATGGGTCCAAAATGTGCCTTTTTTGGCCACAAAAGCTCGACTAGCCCCGACCGCGCCTTCCCCGCAAATCCTCAGAGAGCTCGAGACATTTCTGCATAGTCGGCTAACCTTCCACTATGAACACTGCTGGGCACTGATAGGACCTGCAACTGCCAACACAGTGGCTGGGGCTAGCGTCTCCGATATGGAGCTGGGTCGCCGCAGTCATCCACATCTGTCTCTGACACTGGAGACTCAGGTGGGGAGAAGTCTTCCTCCTTGTGTGACCCTCTGTGTGATGTCATTCAGTATCGCTCTGGATCTCCATGCCTGCTAGCTAGCAACTGTATTTACAGATTAGCTCTGTCATTTGTAGTGAGACATGATAATTAGCGTGCACATGCACTCACAAGAACCGCCCCTGGACTAACCTGGGGCCTGCCATGCGTCCCTAAACTCACCCCCAAATTTTTATGCCTTTCCTGATCAGTGAAGCCAGACTACTCTCATAAAGAGCAGTGCTGCACTGGGTTTGAGCCTCACTTCACCTACTACATGATTACTGCCATTTCAAAAAAATACACCAAAAATTGACCATTTTTCTACCTCTCCCTTTCCATAATAAAATGAGGCAAACAAGAGTTGGGAGAGGTTGCACTATTTTCTGAACCCCTGCATACCACCACCACCACAAACTCTGGCTGGGCCAGTTTTACCAGATAATCATCGCGCAAGACGTCTCTCGCAGGGCGATTATCTGGAATAACCCTGAATTTTCTCCATCTCCATTGCAACAGCGCGCTATATTTGTGAATAACAGTGTTCGACTTTGAAAGGCTATTCAGCCGTATTCACTGAGTGTGGCCATCCTATTTTATGCATTGTATTTCCTTGCAAGACTAGCTTCAACACCTTTGCTTGGCTTCATATTTTGACCTTTAACCTTTATCCCATTTCAACACTACATTCAGGCCACATCAAACTCCACATGCTTCCAGTGAGTTCATTAGCGGATACAGAGGGCGTTGCTCTCCAGGACTGCCTCGTCACCCTGCATTAAGCTAGCTGAAAAACTCAGATTAGTCATGGTTATTATGGCAGCATTCGGTTGGACAGGTTATACTAGGGATCTAGCCAGTTGACCATCTCTCCTGCCAACAAGCATTAATGTAATAATTCTCATGAGCACAAGATGTTTCAAATCTTCAATTCCAAATGGCTGTGAAATGTCAGGAAGGGGTTAATTGGACAGACGGGTTCTCTGCAGATTGACGTGGAGAGCAGCAATAATAGTACTGCGTGACTCAGGCCCAGGATCGCCTCCCAGCGCCCTAAGAGAAACAGGAAGGCTGCGAGCCCAGAGGTCCATGTCCTGTTGCTTAGCAACTGGGCAGAACCCTCACGGGTTAAAGTCAGTTCAAGAGCACTGCAATACAATTATCCCAGTCTTACATTCCTCATGCAAACAAAACGCATAATGGGACTGATCCTGATTAACTCGAAAAGCTAATAACAGAACAAAACGCTAAAGCCCGCAACCTATTCTTCCACGGCACATGATAATAGTCGAGGCAAATGCTGTTGGTTTACCGCTCCTGAATGTCCGCTCGAGAGGTACGGCCCCTGCCTTTTGGGAAAATATGACTCTACACACAATGCACGATAGACTGGAGTCAATTTCACATTTCAGTGCTCAGGGAAATAGACGTAGGAAAACTTCAATCACTCTGCAGCTGTTTGTTTTATTTGTGTTTGTGTGTGTGTGTGTGTGTGTGTGTGTGTGTGTGTGTGTGTGGGTGGGGGGGATGGGGCATCAGGATTAAATCTTGAAGCCCATTTTTAACATGTGAATGAGAAGTACGCGAGTGTGAACTATAAAACACAAACATCATCAATAAACTCTCAAGCCGCCAAGCTTCATATGATATCTATTTGTATCGTTACTGGGAAATGAGGGAATCCATTGTCCAGTACTATCAAAGCAGTGTAACAATCACCAGGCGACTACAGCAGAAATTTGAGAATAAGTCCATTTTCTATATACTAAAATAGTATCATTTCAGGAATACACATGCTTTTAACAGAGCACAGTGTTCCAGACGTGTCATTACATATTGCTTCACACGGGAAATAAAATTGCTTGTTGTTGTTTTCAGTTCTGCATGAAATCAAGCACAGTAGAGTGTTTATTCAGGAAGCAGAGTAAAATGTTGATGCATTGCAAAAAATACGTAAATAAGTACCAGAACGTAAATAAAACGTATGCATTTGCAAATGGACTATTGAAGCTTTGATGGGGTTTCATTCGCGCTCGATTATGTCAATTCAATCATCATTCCTGGTGAGCGAAGCTGCAGCAGCCTAATTTAAAGCGGAGCCACATCGTATTTGCATTGATAACGTCGATACCATCAGCTCCACACCCAGCAGCGATCAATGTCGATTTCCTGCCAGTTTTAGCCCAGATTGGGGCCCTCCGGCGTGGAGCCCAGAAGAAGCCCTGGGGGACGATGGGCTCGGTTCTGGTGGGTCGGCCAGCATGCAGTCAGGTGCAGTCCGCACGATATCGACCCCGGGCTCCACAGCTCATTAACTACCAATATGGAGAAATCCATACTCCCCGCATGCCTGATGGGACTCGGTCAATGTGCACCATGAAGAGTCGCTCAAACGCTCAAATCCTTCCCGGGGTCGACATAAAAGAGAAACGCTTCACAGGCATTGGCTGCAGGGCTTAACCACAGCCGATTGACTGAGATTATGTCCCAGAAGCTTTAAATGCTAACGGCGCCATTGATTCTAAAGAAATTCCGGGACATTCCGAGTTGAATAAAAAGATCTTTTGAAAGAGACCCGCAGTCGCCCAATGACAGACACACAGACACAGGCACAGGCATATACTGTATGCAGGAACGCTCACACCGAGGTTTGTTGAATGCCGGCACACAGAGAGGCTTGCTAATTCAATTAAAAACCAAACGAGGCCTGGGGAAACTCTTAACCTTGGAGGGCCACTCTTCATGTCGGGGGGAAATTGAATGAGGGAGCCCCAAGGTGCTTACCGAATTACCTGCAGACAAGTCGAGTAATGCCCTCACCCCATTCCACTCCACATAAAAGCACTTCAACCCATTTTTTGCTCTCCCTTTCATGTGCTTTGGGAGGAATGAGAACCTGAAACTGAGTGGTTGTGCAGGACCAGTGTCAAGCTGGCTGAGGGCGAGCTACGCTGTGCTAGATGACCGTACTGAGTCAGGCTTACCACCATTTTCACTGTCACCGGACTCGTCAATACGCTCATGGTCGTCTACATACGTTCAGCAGTCCAGATACAATTGCACAGGCCTCCAGCTATAGAATATTTAGGTTTCTCAAAACAGAAATAATACAACCAATCAAATTAGAAGCAAAGACATAGAAGTACTTAACGACGGAGCAATACTGGCACAAGAAAACAGCATTTCCACAGCAGAGCAGTCAGGAACAAGTGAAAGGCCTGGCATTCTCATTGAAGTGTGTGTTGATGTAGTCCAGAAGAGGACAACTGTTTCCTTCTAAAGGCTGGTTTGATCCAATTCCGAGAAGCCTGTGACAGGGAGCTGTGTGTACTTATTGCTGGCCTGTGCTACACGACTGAAGCCGCTTTTAACACCATAATAATGCCTTCATTACAGCCAAAAGCTTCTAACTTTGGGTCACTGCCAATCCAGGGTGAATGCTATTGAACCGATTCCCAAGAACTGCAACCACTACCATTGCGCAAGCATCCAACCTGTGGAGTATCTGACTCGGGATTGATTCAAGACTCCCCTCAAAATAAATCAGGTTCTAGAGAAACAGATGAGAGCACGGAGAACCTTACAGAGGGGGAGGGTGAGGGAGTTTGTGGCTCTGAGGTTCCATTCCTACAGTTCCGAGAGCTTTACAGCCTGCATGGGGAAGAACTCCCAAGAGCCTTCTGCTAGCTATAATGTAAAAATTTTAAACTCTCAGGAGGTGCGCAAACATAAGGACACACCCAGACTCAAAACTGCAACCACAAGCACAAGCGCTGTGTGCTCCCACACACACACACACACACACGCACTACTTAAACTCCACCGCACTGCAATTTGCCACTCTTGTCAAAATCCAGACCCGTGAATAACACCACAAATCTTCGCTCAGCGGCTATCTCCTATTTTGGCAAAAGGTATGAATTTATACTGGCATTTGCCTGCTACCAGCAGGGAACAAAAATACTCAAACACCTGCAGAACACACATGAGAAGACATGAAAGACATTGTCCCCAACGAGAACCTCCAGCACTCGAGACTATTAATGCCTTCAAAGAGACCAGGCCGCACAACTTAAAAGCCGTGGGGTACTCATATAGAACGTGCTACCTGGTTACATTAAAACAGAGAAGCATCGGGTTCCAGCACCATCCGCACTATGAAATGTTTCAACGTGTCCCCAGAGGATTAGCACTGAGCATCCTCCCTCTGCACATCACTCAGGCAGCGCACCAAAAGCTGCGCGACTAAAAATAAACCGACTGCGTGCCGCACGACTGTCCCCGTTCTCTTCAAAACAAATGCCTTCAAAGTCCTACATAACAATCTTTCGATTGGACGGTGGAACTAGGTTTTCACATTGGCTACAAGCTTCCCTGGGTCCCCCAAAACATTTTGGTGGGAAACCAAGCTGAAAATATGTTCTGCACAAGAGGGAAGACAAATTCCCTGCCGAGCTTTAGCGAAAAATCTATGCATGTTGGCAAACAAAAGCGTCACCTCTGCGCTAATGCTTCACTGCACTTCCTCGCCCATCCCTTCCTTCTAAGAGACCAAAAATTATGCTGTTGGTCTACGTTTCCTGCAACGACTCAGTCAGGTGCCCCAAGTCATAATTTCATCCCTTAACCCCTTTGCGCCGGCGTCTGTAAATTCCATAATTTAATTCCTAAATAATTCTGTAATTGAAATTCCAAATGTCTTGCTTCACTGGAATAATTTTCCAGAATCTCTGTGACATAAATGATAGTTATTGAGCCTAAATCGGCTCAGGCGTGACAGGAAAAATTTGGCATTATTTGTATTCTGCGCAAAGGGGTTAACTAACCTAGCAGCGTGTGTGTCGCACACAAACTGCAGACCAGGCCCAAGGCCACAGCTCCATGGTGGCTGCAGCCCATGGGAAAAAGTGAAGGGTCAAAACATAATTACTCTGGGGCGACTCTGGGGAGAGGCAAAGACCAAATCGTTGGCCTGTACGGAGCCTTAGTGCAAGGCATTCACCTGGAGTCGAAGAGAGCTCGAATGAAAACGGACGCGAAGTCTCTCTTCAGTCCATATCTCAAGCACCCACAAGAAATCGAACGCCAAGGTCACCTATTGAAATGCTGCACTAAAGCAACCCAGTCACATAAAAAACATATCATAGCCAGTGTCGAACATTTTGCTTCCCTGGTTAAGATACGCAGTACGGTTAAGAGAGACAGTTCAAAGATAACGCAGGAACAGACAAGCAGGAGGGGGAGGGAGGGATAGTTAGAAGGATGGAGACAAGGGAAGAAAACTTGTTTTTTTATTATCATTTTGATGATGAGATTGGTATTGGCAGCTAAAAATAGTCAGGAATACAAATCACTTTTCGTATTTTCAAATTTGCATGAACCACA
The DNA here is from genome assembly GCA_029692085.1 of Gymnothorax javanicus. Taxonomy (NCBI): domain Eukaryota; kingdom Metazoa; phylum Chordata; class Actinopteri; order Anguilliformes; family Muraenidae; genus Gymnothorax; species Gymnothorax javanicus. The sequence goes on from CM056211.1 coordinate 9,714,743, forward strand.
TTCAAGAGAGAGATACTGCATTAAGCACGAAGGCTGTGAATACAAATCTACTGCTTCAGGTTTCTGTACTGTTATTATGTTATCAGATGGTACCATCACAGCATGCAGCCTTACTGCACAGGATGATAAACTATTTGATAGGAAAAATTCTTTTTTCCCCATTTTCAGTAAAATCTATTCCATACATAGCATACTCCAGCCATAAACAAAATGGAACATCCTGTTTATCCACAGGGAGACTAAATAAACCAATACAGCTGGAATTATGTTTAGACAATGAGCCAGGGTGACCTTTAACAATGGACTCCAGTGAAGTGAAAAACAAGCTTCGGGTATCACTGAATGCTCTGCTAGCTGTTTCCATAAACCCACGTCTAGGGCTCTGTATACATCTCCCCTCTCTATCTGAGAGATTCCTTCCCTGCCAGCCACAGTCTCTCCATTAATTAAGAACGTTCAAACACTTGGCTGTTACCCTGTTGGGCGTTCTCCAGTCCCCAATTGATAGCACGTCACCTTTTGTTATGAATTTTCTGAAGAAGAGTCGACATTCTCGCAAAGCAAAGTGCCAATTTCTGAAATCCTCGCAAGAATTGATTCCTAATGAATGCCCCGGGAAAGTAGGAAGTAACACTGTTGTAACTGAGAGCACTCTGAAAAAATTACTGGCTTTCATGCTTTGTTCGGTTGTTTGCTCTTCTCACTACAAGCTTTCGCTCATTTAATAATGCAGGACTGTGCATATAATGAAATGGATCCAATGAGGATGCCAACCTCCAGCAATATGATGGCATAACAACAAATGCGTAATGAAAAGCCATCTACAATTGAAGCAATTTCCTCTCCATGGAAGAGATCATTAGCATCTACAAGTCCTAAAACGGATGGTACACCTTCAAGATGCTCTGAATTGCTTTTTATATTCAGGTCCATAACTATTAGGACAGCTAAAATTCGCACATATTTGGCTCCACATGCTAGATTTCAAATTACACAATCAAGATGTCCATAAACTACAGACTTTCGGCAGAAAGGGGAACTGGAAAAAAAAACCGAAGCATGTTATGTTAATAACGTACTTCCAGCATTACTTGGGCCAAGTACTAAAAATTCTAAAAGTGCTTCTGAAGAGAGAAAACTGTGAGCTAAGTTTTCTGTTTTGTTACCAGCACGCCAGCATTGCTAAGTTCCGCAAGCAGTGACATCACCAATATGGTAGGATTAATTTAACAGCTTTTGCGGTGAACTATAAATCATCCCTTTAATAAACAGATTCTCAGCAAACCAGCAGGAAACTCATAAGGCGTGGGAGGAACGAGTTAACTTTGAAATATGAATTAGAAATACAAATCATTACATAACATCGCCCTGCATTTTGAAACCTTTTCTCTGCTGATTTGACAAACTGTGTTGATTTTATATAATTCGAAGGCGCGGATTTCAAATTTGCCCTAAAATTTGTGTATCACATCAGGTTTTTTGACAAATCGCAAATTCTTTTTTTCTTATTGATATATCTAAAAATACACAATGATAAATGAAAGCAAAATGACACAGTTAGATTTTCAGCATTCTGCAAGATGTAATAAAACAAAATGCAGCTTACCTAAGGATTAAATTTTCTTTTCTTTGATTTACAGGAATAATTTCGCTCGAGACAGTCTCTCTGTAGGCACGAACAGTAACACCACCCTGCATGTTGAAAAAATTTTCTGCTGATTTCCCAAAAAGGCCTCATATTACCTAATTTGAGGATGCTGAAATAAAAAATGCGAGTAAAAAGTTTCTATCACAGTTTTTTCACAAAATAAAAATGAAGATATTTCTTATATCACATAAATCGACTTTTATACACCAATCAAAACAGCAACAAATGCTATTTGGGTGTAGTGAAACACCAACAGGTAGCAGAAAACATCTGTATCATGTCTGCATTTTCCTCTGTCAGTGGCCATATTACTACGCCTGACATCAGGATTAAGCACAAAATAATCCTTAGAATAGTCCTTAGAATCATTCTACATGTGAAAATCAGCCAAGAATTGAACGAATAGTTCCCACCTGGCTCAGAGGAAAATAGAAATCATTCATTGTGGCAGTTTTTCCGGTGGTTAAGCACTTCTTAAATCATACAAGTGGTTGTCGAAAGTGACAATACTATGAAATTCTCATCGTACATTGTGAGAAAATGTGACGTGCTAGAGCAAAACTGACACTATTTTTGGAATCAGCACCCTAAAGTTAGTAAAAAACAAGAATTGGATTTTATTCAGCAAAAATGATGCAGGGTGGTGTAATCAAAGCAGTTTTATATGAACAAGTGAGTTTATGAGTTGCAAACACTTAAAACTCTTTGCAAGCGTATTCAAAGCCACAGCACACCAATGACTGGAACACAGGCAAATGCAAAAAGTATTCAACGTTATAGTGTAAGGGTCAAAGGTCAAATCTGGAATACAACCAGACGATCAACAGGTCCATCCAATGCATTTTATAGGTGGGCAGTTTCACATTGCTGTGATAAATAATTGTAGAGAAACAGCCTGCACAAAATTTCCAAGGTCCAAGTCACTGCACCAAGGTCAAAGGTCAAATCCCAATAAAAGTAGGCCATTGCACAACTGCAGACCAAGGTCCTTCAATGTGACGGGTATGAGGTTTTAAATATTAACAACTACTCAATATTGGCCTGCACAAAATGAGGGACAGACAAACACGGACAGATGTACAGACGCTATCATGATGATGATACGCCATCGGCCATAATGGTCATGGGGTAAAATCGGCAAGCTTAGCTCCATTCAGAAGTGCTTTGGCACCTCTAGAACTTTGCCGAAATAACACTGGTTGTACACCATAAATATCATGTTTTGTTGTTTCCGTTCCTCATTACATTTTAAAGTTTTGCAAAAAATATTGTATAAACCGTGGAGGAATTACAAACCCTTAAATACACAGCCCCCAAACATTAAGGGCTCAAATGTAATTGAACAAAATAACATAATAAATTAACATCCGAAATTAAATGATCATTTTTAATACTTCATATTGCCTTTGGTCGCGTATAAAAGGGAGCTACATACAAGACCAGCTGTAATTCCTACACCGTTTACCAAATTTGTATGTAAATACCCGCCCCCCCATTCAAGCGATAAGTCAGCTTTTCTTATTCCTAATCTCAGCTTTATTTCTGCATTTTATTTTTAAACTACAATTCTGTGCTTTAGATGTCCAAATATTTATGGAACAAACTGTACATAGATAAAGCCTCTGAAAACAAATTCTCTGTACAAAATGCTATGGAGGTACATGAAGTGCACTTCATTGCGTAAGGTCACAAAAAACAGACCTGTGTCAGCAACAGGGGGAAAAAAAAAAAAAAAAAATCTTGTCCAATCAGAAAACAACTACAAAAGCTTCGCTATATTGCAACAGTTCTCCGAGAGCATGTTGAGAACAGTAGTGCTCAGGGCATACTATAGGCTTATGAGGACACTACCATAACCGCATTAAAAGAGAATCAGCGCGGGGGCCACACGAGGCGATAAAATGTCCGCGCTGCAGCCATTAGGCGAGCACTCATGACGACTGATCGCTGCCGTCTCGAGTAATGGCATTAGCCATCTTAGCGGCTCGTCTTCCTCTTCACAAGGAAGTGAAATATGCACTGCCGCATGCGGCAAGCTGTCACTTTCTCCGAGGGCCATTTTGCTCTGAGAGGATGAGATTACAAGCAGCTCGCTTCCCCCCGCGGCAGCCCCCGCGATTAGCTCGTCGCGTGGAGTCGTCTGCCGAAAACCCGTCAAGGCCGTGCCCTGAATGGGAAACGAAGCAAGCGCAGGACCCGCCTCAGTAAATGATGCCGTAAATCCCCCCCCCCACCAGACCGGCCTAGTGCCCGCTCGCGTCTACAGACAACACACAATATCAACGTGTCTTTGATATTGTACCATGTTTGTACTTCGATACTGTATGCTAATATTTGCGCACAGTTAAGTAAAGAAAAAAAAATAACATTCATAAATGGAGCATTACTTGTGAGACTGGTAAAACCAGATAAATAATATACAATGAGGTACTGGGACACAGACCCAATTTTTCCTGAATGTATAATTTTACATTCCATCCATCAATCCATCCATCAGATTCTGCGCTTTCTGTATCCTGGAGGGGGTGAGGACTGCTGTGTGGCCAGAGACCAACTCAGCAGCCAATGGGCAAAAAGCAGGAACTTACCCTGAACACTTAGCCAATCAACTGCAGGGCACACATGACAGTAACACACACACTCATTCCTTTGGAAAATTGCACAGGACCAGCTTTATTCATTGACACACCCCATAATGTGCAGTTCAACTCACAGTGTCACAAGCTCATTTATGGCAGAGCACAAAAATGCCAAACTGGCCTAAAATTCAGCTACATCAGTTACATCGGCCTGACATACATGTCCTTGGACCATGGAAGGAAACCAGAGAACCCAGAGGAAACCTTCACGAAAACAGGGAGAACATGCAACCTCCAGACAGAAATGCCCAGTCTGGATAGAAACGCATGTCCTTCAAGCACTGAGGCAACAGTGGTATCCACTACACCACTGTACTGCACTAACTAAATATTTATTGAGATGATTAAAAAAAAAAAAAAAAAATTCTCTGATTTGTACTGATCTGCACGAGTATTCTCGAATTCAGAAACCGGAAATCGATGTTTAATCAAAAAGTACAACAGCAGAGAACAGACATCAGCGAGATAAACTCTCATGTACATGGTGAGAATGGGGTGTTTACTCTGGTCAGACTGAGAGAGAATTACCACAAAACTTTTGTTTTGTTGTGTCATAATTGAATTTCTTACAATGTCACATCAGGTCATGGAAGTGAATCAGCACTCTGATGTAACCACACTCCCAACCAGATAGATGAGCAACGGGTATAGAAACCATATCTTCACTCTCCCACCTGCAATATCTGAATGCATTACAGGGCTCCATCACCAAATTTCTTTTTGCCTCCGCTGCAGTCTTGTAGTCCTATCTTTTCAATATACTGTAGTATATACTAACAAGCTGTCCACCATTACAATTTTCTACAACGTTTGGCCAGAAAGATCAAAACAGTCATCATTAGGTACCATTTTTTCACTCTAATGGAGCGATGAAAATGTGTTTGTTATGAATAATGCTGCAAATACTTAAGACAAGGTTTACTGAGCAACACCTGAATCGCTCTATCCAGAGAGCTCATCGAAAGGAATGTTAACGTTTACGGAATATTCATTCAGGGCTGCAGCAGAATACCATCCAGGTCCATTCACTCGAGGAAAACGAAGCTCTGTGCACGACGGTGTCTATTTATCAACAATAGAAGGAGATTCATCTCTGTGCTCTTTCGCCTGTTCCAAATGTAATTTATCCAAACAAATGTAAACGTGTCACTGAACCCTGCAGAACCCAAATATAAACGTCTGTGCTGCTTCTCCTAGGGTCAATCTTATAGCAGGAGGAAACTACCATAAAAATGAAAATGACATTCTACTCGGACAACTGAACTGTTGTTGATGTATTGGATTAGTAAAATACGCTGACGTAAATGTGCGCCTACTTTCCAACAACGGACGTTCTATTCGAACGTGTGTCCAAGTGCCCAGGCAACTTCAGATTTCTTGCGGCACAGGATATATATCTGCCTGCCCATTCTCACCACCTCCCCCCGTCCCCCATCTACCTTTTATTTATTCTCCACAGGACACCATTTCTATTTATACAGCCTTCAAAGACCCAACACATTTAAAAAGGCGCTCATGCATATTGCTTCATTAAGCCAGTACAGCGGCTCAATCAAACATGGATCCCTTCGGCTCTAATTGTGTTTCCACATTTTACCAAAGGGGCAGAAGCGCAGAATTAAATGGAAAGTAATCTACAAACTGTCCAGTCTCACTACTCCACACAGAGCAGTTCCTTTTGTGCCCTTAGCGGACATGCAGACTTACTGTTCTGCAGTCAAGTAGTTTTGCGTTCCCGCCATCGACCAAGACATCGATTTCTGCTTATTCGCCTGTGCTCATATCATCACAAATGACCATCAGTCTGTCAATATACCAGTGAGGAGTCTAAAGACTCAGTTATTACTATGTAGACTAAACTGAGCTGTAATATGTATCAAGGAGGATCAACAAAAATGTGAAAATTACAATCGAAAACTTTTTAAAAAATCATATTTATGAAATGATTACTGTCAAATAAATGATCAAAATGTCCTGTGGGGGTGTGCAGTATTTTCAATGAACAAATACGGACTTGAGGAACCACTTGGAGACGGACTTGAGGAACCACTTGGAGAAGGACGTTTCAACTTTTTTTTTTTCCCAAAAAAAAAAAAAAAAAAAACAACCATATGAAAATTTCACTGCGAAGGTTTTCGACTGACAGGTTGTAAGAATTCTGAAGAGTGACAAACTCAGCTGGATGTCAACCGAGGTAAGAAATGTCCAGAGGTAAAACAGCTTGAGGCCTTCTACACACCAACAAGCCAGGTCAGCCAGATTTCCAGGACCCATCCTTTGCCTCAGGTGAATTATAGCTGCAATATCATGAATATCAAGTAAGTTTTGATCTTTCTGCTAAAAAGGCTGATTTGATTAGTGTCAAAGCAGTTTCATTCACCACTAAAGCGGAAGCCATAAAACTTGCATAACCTCCCATCTGGGGCGAAATGTCCTAATTGTCGCTCTCGATGCGACCACGTATGGAAGCATCAACTGACTCAAATGACCAAGACTTGGAACCATGCTGTCACACACTCAGACACCAAAGATGAAACTGGCGCATCCAAACTGCTGAAAGTACAGTGAGGTCCAAAATACAATATTGCCAGCGAAGAATTCTGAAGCACAGGACATCCAACACAGCTCAAGCTACATGGCTATTCATACCCTCAAACTGAAGTGCAAACTGTCCTTCAAGCAGTGTCGGAATTATGAACATTTCCCCGTCAAAATACTAAGAAATTCAAACACAGTCCAATCACTTCTTGGCAGACATGCTGTATTCGCGCCTGACCTTTTGTGTATGTTTTTCTAAACTGTAGAATGCACAGAGCTTCACATCGAAATATCACCTGTCCATAAACAGAGGTCACAGGTCTCACTGCTCACATTGGGTCTTGCCACTCAACCCCGAGAAGCTGCTATTGCGCTGCCTTGCTTTTCCTCGTTTATAAAACAGTAAAAACTCAACGATTCTCCCATTTGGCACATTATGAGGTGCCTTTTTTTACCATTGTTTGAGCATCGTTAGCCCATAGGTGGCATAGCCCATAGGTGGCAAAAGCAAAGAGGAGCCCTGTGGCCCATAATTCTAGACTGGTAGTTCGGGCTCTATGGTCAGCGCTACATGAAGACTCCCTTCTCCTCATCATAACACCAGTGGCTCTTTCTGCTACACAGGCATTCGATAGTACTTGAACTGTCCTTCAGCATCTCCAGTAAATCCCTCTTCCCACTCACGTTCCCACACCTCAGCACAGAATTGCTACTCCAAAGCCTTCGCAATAAATGGCCGCCTATTTCCAGCTCCTAACCAGTTCCTTCGTTTGAGCCAAAGAGGGGTGATTGAGGGTTCGGATGGCGCGCATGCTCCTGTCGGAGACCGATGATAGTCCTTCTGTCTGTTCTGCCGACTGCAGGCTCGCAGCCTCCTGAATTACCTCACGCAGGGCACCAAAACACACAGCGGGGCCTTAACACTCACACCGGGAACCGAGCCCGGCAGTGGAGAGCATGCAGAAGTGCGCGACTCCATCACGACGGCACGCTGTTCTCGACAAACCTCAGGAGATCCCGGTCTACGCGGGGGCAGCTCTCAGTACTACGGAGGCAAATAAACGGTCCTTTGTCGTGGAACACGGCAGCTGCGGGAAGGATTTATGTCAACTTCGACACCGCCAATGCCTCTCCTTGCTGCCACTGGCGAATCCCGCTTCCAACGATTTACAGCCAGGCAGACCGGGCCCCAATATATCTAAGAGCAGAGCTGAAGCCAGAGTGCAGAATGCAGAGGCTATACCAAAGACGCCCGTCATGCAATGCATTCTGCTCCCGTTATTTAGCACAGGCTTTTACCCAAACCACCGGACTGTGCCATGAGCCGCCAACCTCCCGAGTCCCACACTCCAAAACATAAAACTTTACCAAGCATTTTAATCTTGTATTTAGACTTAAAAACACTTTTCTATTTCCTTTTCTTTTTCAGCAAAAAAATATACCTCTGTTTGAGGTAATTTAGACTCATTTCTAAATTTTTACATGGGAAAAGTGAAATTTCTTACCTGATAAACAAACCTAGAAAGGAGTCAAAATTACCTCAAATTTGAAGATTTTTTTTTTTCTGAGAAAAGAGGTCGTAAAAATAAGTGTTTCAAGTCTAAATACAAGAATACAATGCTTTGTAACTTTTTCAGTGTCAATCAAACGCCTCGCCCACTAGGTTATACAGGCTGCATCAAGATACGCCCAACCTGCCAACACATGTCATTCAGCACTAAAAGCCAGGTCTGACGCCAAGGATATGCAGCATATGGACGGCACTGAAGTGCACCAACCACACACACCCACACCCCCACACACACACACACACACACACACACACACACACACACACACAGTATCGATCGCTTTCATAATCCCCCACTGCCAAGCTGATGCATATTAATAGCATGGAGAGGTTATAATGGCTATTAGCGGAAGCATAATTGGAAGAATTAACAACCCTTTAAGTCAAATTAGAATAAGTACATTTCACTCGGCCGGGGGCAAGTGCTGGCCGTGCCGGTCGCCGCTCATCAGGAGGAGACTAAACACGGTCCGTGGGACGTGCACCGCCATCTCAAAGGGGCGAGCCGGAAACATAGGGCCAATCAAAGAAACGAGAGAGACCGAGGGGGCTTCCTACGCACGCTGCGGCACGCTGCGGCACGCGGAAGCAGCAGAACTGATCCCACCCGACCTCTCACCTCGCACGCCCCCTCACTGTAACAACGCCTGCGGACAGGCAGGCGAGCGCAAGCACACCCGTGCACACACAACTCAGGTCCCCGCGACACCACCTCTCGAGTTCTGTCAAGAGACAGTGATGGTCCCTAAATTTACAAGCATTTCTCTCTTTCACATGCGGATCAAGGGCTGGCGCTTCATTCACAATCCGCTGCACAAAATACAAGCTTCAAAATGATATGGTTCTCCTCCAATATTCCATAAAAACAAGCCAGAGCATGAAGGCCTGGACTAGTTCCCTCTCAGGTAAGAACCGGAGGAATGTTGGCATCACACATCAGAGGGAAGGTCGACTGAGCTTGACACACAGCCATTATGCAAACAGCTAATCGTTTCTGCAACAGTGATATGGGCTCACAACCCATCTTAGTCGTAAATTTAAGGCACGCACCTCTAGATTACGAAATCAAGAGGGATGTAAAAAAAAAAAAAAACTGCATGAATGAATATCAAATATATTTATTTCACACTGCACTTCATAGGCTTCCTTCACGCAGTTCGGGAAATTGAAAGAACAGCAAAAATGGAAAAATATCAAAAAGGCATCACTGAAGAGGCTAAAATTAGGTGCCAAACACAGCGAATGTTGCAGACTCATGACAAAAACAACTTCGACAAACCCAAAGGGACCGTGAACTGTGGACTAGCAGTTTCAATGGATCCAACAGGAGGCCAATAAAGGTGTCCAGCTTCATGGAAAAAAATGCAAACTCACCCTCAAACTTCTACAGAAAAAGTGGGTGAGGACAACACTTTTCTCAGCGTTTACCAATCGGAAGCAGGGGCTGCCTACAAGCCCACTTCTCACCAACTGGAGGCAATGCATGATCCTCAGGGAACTTGAAGTGCATAAAGAATGACTGATAAAAGATCAGGAAATGAACCGTTCTGTCGACAAACTGTGTTGAGCCATTAACTTTCCAGAATTCAATCCTGCAAATCACAAAAGTGTATTCTTCTGCAGCCACTTGCACATTTACAATTTACATACATTTAAGCACCATTTCACAGGACATTAGAAACTGGCAGAGACTAAAATGCATTAAAGAGGAGTGCTGGCTTTATTTCCTTTTTTTTGTTGTTGAAAGTTTTTGGTTAAATTTTTAGGGTAGGAAGATGATCTGTCTTTTTTTTTTCTCAGCCACAGCAATATGTAAGGCAAATACCAAACCTGAGAGAGACATGCTACCAGTAAATGATTTTGGAGTATGCTACATTCAACATATAAATATTCGACAACTGACATACTTGTACAAAACTTTAATAAACTGAAAGAACAATAAAAGTTGTCATAAAAACTTTGAGATACTGTACAAGCACTGTACATTAGAACAGCACTGAGCTAGACTGAGAAAACTATGCACTAAAGAATACTGTCATTTTTGTCTGTGATACAGTTTGCATCACTAAGTGGAGGGCTAGCAGTCACTAGGTGTCCAAAAGTGCTTAATCGCATATACAGCAGTTCCAACTGCAGTTTGATCCAGCTAAACGAGTAAAAAAAACATCTTTAAAACAACAATCCATGACTGAAACTGAACTTCAACTTTAGGCTAGAGAAACTAAACCACTAAAAGTGACAACGTTTTTATTTTGACAAGTCATTCTCAAATCATTTCTCTGGAACTCTCACCTCGAAAAACAAACCCACAAATAGGACAGACAGCTCACAAACATTCAGTGGGCTTTTGCGCAGAGCTTCGCATGAGGGCTCTGCTGGAGAATAGCAACGGACTGCCAAACGAGCGAACAAGAAAAAAAAGCGATGCAAGCAATCAATAACGTCAGCTTCATTCCATTTTATTTTAAATTGAAAACTTAAAAAATATATATTTAGGTTGACCCTAATGAAGTAGGTAAGGTCTGGAAACCAGAAACACAAATTTTTTTTTTTTTTTTTTTGCCTAATTGCATCAAATCATTTTCCATAGAGCTGATGATCACAGAGAGCTGTAGCTCACACATCATTAATGACATCCCATGACCAACAATGGCTCTGTCCTTTAAGGAGAAAATATGCTTTCTCAATAGGGCAAAAATGCCTTAGAGGTGACATGCAAGCACTACCGGCATAATGGCTTCACAACAACACTCAACAATCCTGTCTTCCATCTGCAGTTAGGTTATATATAATGGCCAGCAGCCAAACCACTATTCGATCTGCTTCAGCCGCGTGGCTGAAGCTCAGCAGGTGTGGGCTTGGTTAATACTTGAATGGGAGACCACCTGGGAAAACTAAGTTGCTGCTGGAAGAGGTGTTGGTGGCCAATAGGTTGTGATCGTCCCTCTGGTGGAATAATCCCCAATACCCCAGTGCAGTGATGTCCCTTGAAAAAGAGATTTCAATCTCAACGGGACTTCCCTGGTTAAATAAGGGTTAAATTAAAAAAAAATATATATACACATCTTTTCAAATGAGTAGAATCCTCAAATACCAGAGGGCTTTGTCCACAGGAAAGGCAAAGTAAGGTAAGATGAACAAGTGATAGGTAGTTGGTATCCTAGTATGCAGCAAGTATAAGTTTGAGGGATTCAGCATTACAGGCTAGGTCATGCATGCCATGGGCAAAAGAAGAAGAGGGTGGTGGTTAAAGGGAAGGAAGTGAACAGGTGCTCTGGGGGGTAATGAAGCCTCTATTGGCACAGGGGGAATTCCAGGCCACCAAAAATAAGAGTCCACATAGTGCACCATTCTCACCTTAAATTTTCCCTCTAAAGTCATTCTGCATTAAAACCAAAACTCAGGTTTCAACATGGCATTTAGAGGAACGGACCACCAATTTCATATCTCTCCCGACTTTGCTTGCTGCATGATGATATGAACAAGGACAGCTCTTCCACTCCCATGATTCTGTGCAAACAGCTCGGAGTTTCTCAATGCTCTTCATGGCATATGCCCTTACACTTTTAAGGTATGCGCACCAGGGCCTTTACCAGACTACCCATCCTGATCTCCAGCAAGCATGCAGGGTCACAAAAATGACACTGGCTTGACGTAACATCGCACTTTGGTTTCAAAAGTGCCAGTGCCCAGTTGTCCAGGTCGCATTAAGATGATAAAGAATCTGGCAATGCGAGGAAATGGTCTTAAAATGGTTCCTTCGCATTGCCAAAGGACAAAGAGCCGTCAGGAGATGGCATATCCCTCCGGCCCCAGGTCATCAACTTCGGATTAGAAAAAGGCACCACGTCAGGTCTTGATTAATGAGCACACCAAGTTTTGTGAAAAAATATTTAATGGTTTTCAAGTTATGCTCCAGAAACGACACGTTCACAGACAGACAGACGGATGGACGGACTGACAACCACACCAATGACTATATCCCCCCGCATTATATGCCGGGGGGATAAAAAATAATACTAAAAAAACTGCTAAATATTCTACCAAAATGCTATATTGTTATTCATTAATGTGTATTAAGACATTTATACCATGGCAGTTTGAACTTCTAGAATTTAACAGACATTATTAGTTGGGAAGAAAATCCCCAATAATGAACAGATAGAGACGTGGGCTGAATCAAATCAGCTCCGTGCAGCAGTTTAGACACAATCAAACCGTAACCCTGGTGGACATAAATCACTCACCATGAAGGAGCCAAAACACGACTGGAAGAGGCTGAATAAATAAACTTGCGAGGACCACTAAAGTACAAGAGCTACTTTACCTGCAACATGAATATTCGGATTCAACAAATGGCACTACACCACAGGCTAGTCAGAAGAAAGAAAGAAAAAAAAATCATAACAATGACAAACACAGTTTCTCCCTCAGGATAAAACTGTGCCTAGGTACTGTAACCCTAAATTGATGTTTACCTAAGTTCAGAAAATATGAAACGATTTACACTGCACACAGCTAACTGGATAATTAAAAGCAGACAGACCATTAACCACCAATTAAAAAGGAAAAGTTGCCGATATGGACGGTGTTTTCATTTTCACCCAATAGCAGAGGGCCACAGACTCAAATCTGAGCCAAAATGGAAGTTCGGTGACTGAATGACTCAGCCGGCAGTACTAAGGTGGTGGGGGCCGACATCGAGATGAAACGCAGCGTTTCATTTGGTTTGGTAGAGGGACTTGCGAGTGACGACAGCCTTGCTATCTTATGGACGGCAAGGATGTGACAGCCAGGCAGGCAGTTCACACGCCTCTCTCCTGGGCACCAGGGAGGTGGAAGACAAAGGCTCAAAAACAGCGACAAGGTCAGCCAGCTTAGATGCCCAGAGCTGAGTGACGCGCTTATATATAGACGTACGACAGACTTCAGTCAGCATCCAATGTGCAGGCAGGTCATTTAACCAGAGCAAAATTAGAAATGCAATTAAAGAGTCAGTACACACCATCTTACAATCAAATGATACGAGGGTTATATCTCTTAGCTTTGTCATTGGTTTTAACCTTAATCTCACAATTTTGGGCTTCAAAATCAAAATCAGCACGATCAAACATAATGAAAAATTTGCTCACTAAGGTTAGATTTATAGATATTATCTCCGCTTACGGTAGTAATATTAATTTCCTGATTTTATAATGTGTTGAAGTATTCATATTCTCTCACAATATCAGTATAACTTAAATGGGAATGTTCATGTATTCATATATGGCATTAGATTTGTATTCAAGCAGAGTTTTTGCAGACACAAATTGCAATAACTCGTCAAAGTGTTGTTACAAGACAAGGTCATCATGAATGCATTTAAACGATTAAGATAAATAAATACATGCATGTTTTTGTTCATTTAACCCTTCTTTTTAAGGGTGGCGGCTGACAGCCTGCTTCTGTGAGAGTAAACCCAACACCAAGCTGAAATGCAAGTACGAAAAAATGTGCTCATCAGAAGCTGTCACACTCAACTTAGCCGCGACACAGAAAACAGGAAAAGGGTGGGTTTCTGCAGATAGATGCTTCAAATCTGTCTCTACTGTATGACTGCACCGCCTGTCCCTCTCATCTACGGCTTTAACTCGACTGATAAAATTCACTTTCGCTCTTACAGAAGCTGCATGGGAAAGGTGAGGTTGTGGAGGTCTTATCTGAAGCTATGTTTCTTATTTATCAATAAGGTCAAAAGGGGAGTGAATTTTAAGTGAGGACAAAGACAGGTCCAACATAGTCAAAAAAAAATGACATTAAACACAATTTTTAAAAACTCCTGAGCTCATTTCCTTGAATTTAAAGAACTGATCAAATTTTTCCCAGCGTTCAACACTCCAAAGGAGCACATACTATAAAACAATAGCAGGAACAAACACCAAGGGCATGTATGCCTTTTTATTATTATAGAGGCAGAAGTAATGCATAAGACTGGAGCCTAGTTTTTTTCCATTTTATTCTTCTGCTCTTAAACCCCCCCCCCCCTTCAGCCTTCAGATGCATGTTATAATAAACCCATCTCGGAAAGTTTCCTTAATATCAACCATTTGTAAAAAAAATAAAATGATGAATACATAGTACGTAGAAAGCCTGTTAACGAAAAGATTTTTCACACTTGAGCTTTTCTGAAACAAGTAAAACACTGGGAAAGCTTTGCAGAGTTAATAAAAGCCATGCAGGCTCGAGTCTAAAAATAAAACCCAAGGAACACTTCCTCAAATTGCGACTTCTAATACTTGAAATGGCACCGAGGTTGCACGAATCAAAAGTTTCATTTTCACGGGGTTTCAGCAAGTTCAATTGAAAATTCTCCCCACTCGGATGACCAAACCACAACATCATGTTTTAAAGATCGTTATATAACCTTATATATTAATATTTTCGCGACAATTCCAGATAATCGCAGAGAATGAGTCACAGACTCAGATGAGTCCTGAGAAACACTGTTTGCATTTACAAATTTTTCATTCCCATTTATGATGATTATGCGCGAGAGTAATAAGAGCATATACACCGCAGGGGTGATAAATGGGTGGTAAAGTGACCCTGTCATCAAATTCGCCTCGCCTTTAAAGTCAATGACCAAAAATAAGCAATTAAATCCATATTTATGCTCAATTACCATAATTGTGGAATGGCCAACTATGTCCTTACACTATAAATTGGGCTTAAACTTTACAGTCACGGCATTACCAGGTTTCATTGATATATTTACCCAATCTAAACGCAAAATTGTGTACTGAATGACGATTACGACCGGATGAAAGATTAATAATAACCGGGTTCACTAGTGCACACGAGAGATGCACAACATCGTCGACTGCCTTGTGATTGAAGGCTACCACCAGAATCCTCTACCACGACCAATCTGACAGCATTCTCATCTCCAAAAAATGCTGCAACTGCAGTCGAATAACAGCCATCATTCAGCGAATAAACGGACGCGCGATAGAGGAAAATGCACCAAGGCCAAATTATGCATTGAGAAGAAACTGCAATACACTTTCAGTGGGGGTAAAAGGCATGCGGATATTTTCCCCCCGGAACAGATATCGCATTGCATTCGACTTTAGGATTCGTAAAAAAGAGAATAAACGCTAAGAAAAAAAAAGAAACACTTGAATAGTCCACCACAAAATTTATAAACGAAACAATCCCGGAAATGCGTGCATTTCGCCTGCAATAACCATTCATAAGCGATTGCGCAACATCAGCGATCAATTGGGTAGCATTTTCTTAAAGGAGCGCCTAAGGCCAGTTGTCCTTAAATGATGTTAGGCACGACCTGATGAATAAGCAATAGATCTTCAAGTCACCATTTAAAGAACACCTTCAATTTTTAAAATATCAGTGATAAACAATGCCTCCGGAGAGATGCTTACCTTGACACTGGAATCCCTGTTTACCGAATCCCCTAAAACAAAACGAAAATGATCATTTTATTTTAACTGAAACAATACTAAAGAAGGACAATACTTATGCACGAGTAAGCGTGCTCTGGGTTAAATCGCATACCTTTCAAATGAAAATGCCTTTGGTGCAATTACCTCTTTACAGGTAGCGATTCGTATTTCAGTCAAAGCGGTCGGCGATAGACGAGTTTTAACAATGTATGCCATACAGATTAGCCATACAAAAGAAAGTCGATAAATATCAATATTCATCAAAACCATTAAAATCCAATGACACTCAAACATTGATTAACCTACAATCAATTGGTGCGAATATTCTTGAGCGAGACGGTGACGTTGCTTACGACCCTGACACCTTCTATAATCAAGATTGCAATCTTAACTACGGACCATTTTACATAGGCTATTTGACCAATTAATTCTAAGACGACTGAAGTGATACTGTCCGGAATATTCATAATAAACAAAGAAATTAATTATTTTATTGATAAGCGCTTCTCGAAGTCCTACAGCAGCAAGTGTGTCACCTGTGTCACAAAAACATCATTTGTCTCTTTCTTACTGCCATGTCAAATGAAAATCAAGGTAATTGTTGCCTCACCAGATAAAGTCCGTGCAGTGGCTGCAGAAAGTCGGTTGCTTGAAGAAACGGGCGATAAACTTGTGGTTCTTCACTTCGTGCACGTTCTTCTGTCTCAGGGCACCTTGTCTTAAAAACCCTCTCGCGTTCTCGGCCCCTTCTCCGTCGCTGCTCAGTTGCACGGGGTCAGCCATTTTGAACACGGAAGTGTTAAAAGAATAAGTTTTGTTTTCAGATGAGTGTATATGTGCCCGTGCGCAATGAGAGTCTGTTCGCAGTGCTATACTGTAGATACAGTACTGCGCTTTTGGCAGCGAGACCGCTCTTCCCTCTTCCTACACCACACGCCCGCCGCCTCTGCTGCTACAGTGAGATGCAAGTTGCGCGGCTCGCTCCAATCCCACTCTATCATGTGGTGTAGTAAGCTAATGAAACCACGCCCCTCTCTCTCTTTTTTTTCTATTTTTTTGTTGATTTAGGAAGAAGTTGAAAATACTCATTGCAAAATAAAAGAGCCCGTGGGATACCATTAGTAAATTGTTTGACGCTGCAGAATTTTTCCACACTGTAGATTTTCAACAGTGCGACTATTAACTTGCAGCAGTGATTGTAGTACCATATTTGAGAATGCATTCATGAGCAGACGCATCAGTATAAGTTGTACTTATTAATCCCTCAGCAATATCTACCAATGGGTTATCATCGTCCCTTCTGCCATTTGTCTGTCCATACCTCTGTCTTCCCATCGATTGTTGCTGTTCTAACTGGAAGACAGTCCCTAAAATTTTTGCAGGTTATGTATACTGAGTTGATGCATCTCAAAGCGTAGGCTGCATCCTTTGTAGGCTGCATTTTTAGGGGTCTTCATTTAAATGGCATGACGCCATTTAATCTCCGTTAAAAAGCTTTGATTTAAGCGAGTCGTCACTGGTTTCCCTAACCTTAGCCTTAAAACTAACCCCCAACCCTAAACCTAGCTCTACACCTAACCCTGAATTTAACCTTATCCCTTACCGTAAGTGTCAGTTTGGCAAATGGAAGTAAGTGAGGACCCCTAAAAATGCAGCCTTCAAAGGATGCAGCCTACACTTTGAGATGCACTCAGTGTCTCTAGAAGCCTATTTGATGTCAAGGTAATCGTTCCGATTTTGACCCAATTTTTTCTCTAGGTCAAATGTCAGACACGCCTGCCCGTAAGGCACGCTAAGGGGTTATTTCGTGCCAAACGCATTCTAGTTAAATGTCACAGTGAGTGGCTTTAGCTTATAACCTATTAAAATGTATTATATGGATTCAGGGTACCTCCAATGATGACTGATAGAAAGCTGTACTGCTAGTATAGTACGCCTAAAAGCAATACTCTCAAGATTTGTTTAACAAGTTAATTAAAAGATACCTGTGTTGATGTCCCATCAGGAATCATTAGTACGGAAATCTTGATTGGGATGAATCCTGTTTTGACGTTATTCGATGTTTAACTCAAAATCAGCGCTTGAACAGGCGTACTTAAATCACATTCTATGTCTGAAAGTTTCTACTGCAATTAGAGGTGTGGTCATAGTATTTTATACTATAGGATGACAGAGGGCATATTAGATGTAAATTCAGTTGTCCATAATGCTCTGACAAAGACAATGAAACTTAAATTGGTGGCCTTACAGGTTTAGCGGTTGGTCATGCAGTGTGATCATTTGGTCATTTCTGTGAGTGCTACTTAATTTAGACGCTCAAGGGCTCATCAGCTGTCTTCTAAATTGACTCAAGCTAAGCAGGCTGCGGTCAGTTCTTAGATTCACTGTCAATATGAGTCAAGGGGAGAAAGCATGGTGAAGGACTATTAACTAATGTTCTGCTATTTCTCCTAGTGATACATAAAAAAAACGGTAATAATTTATTACATTGAGCATTGCTCTTTATATTTTAGCTCTGGTGCCTGCGCATCATTTGAGTATCAGATAAAGGTGTAGCTGACAGCAATTGAAGGCAAGCCAAAATGACCTTCTCTCAAATCTACCGGAAGCCATTTATACTAATTTGGGGGTACAGAATGCACAGCAAGGACCTAGTTACAGGATAAACTAATTTCAAACCTAATCGTAGTACTTGGCTCACAATATGAACGTGAACTTTAAATGGGAAAATAAATGTGAAGATTCTTCTGTTTTTTTTTTTCTGGGAAAAAAAAATGAAGAGTTTGTTTCCAAAACAGAATATATCCTTTTTACTAATTTTGAGTAAATCAGCTTTTCTATGTTGGCGCCTATTGCATTTTTAGAAAAACACAAACTTTGACTATGAAAAAATACTGTACACCTAATAGTATGAATTTCTCAAAACGGATTTTTGCACCATCTGTAAGAAGCACAGGGCTATCACTCTACGGTATTTTAACAATTTTTGTAATTTTGACACATTGCATTTAGGAAATTAACTCTTCAAATGTACTCAGGTCTGTTTAATGATGGTAATGCCAGATGTTATTGCTGGCTTGAAGATTCTCATCAATGTTGATTTGCAGACGACACTTATTCAGAGTGACTTACAAAACCTTGATATGTTTTCATTATCTCTGGGCATCCTAATGCAACGTAGGTTAAAGATCTTGCCCTCATATCAGTGCTCCAACTGCTACATGTGCCAGGTAAATTGGGGTTGCAGTCTTAATTCCACAACCATTTAGCACTGTAAGACAACTGAGGTAACTTGTTCACTAATACTCCAAACTACTGACAATGTATATTGAAACTGCATGAGTGAAGTGTATTTCTTGGTTGAGTATTTCAGAGATAAACATCAATGTATTAATCAGAGGCGGAAATTCAAGGGTCAAAAAAATTCCAACCGTATGTTTTTTCCCCTATTAACTAAGGCAGCAGAATTCTCTAATTAGTCCCACCTCTGAATAAAAGATCAGACTTGACAGGTGAGTCACTGAGATAAAACATTGAAGATACGTCTTCCTGAACTCGCATTTAACATTTATGACAGTCATAACCATTTTGACTTGAGTTCAGCATTTTTTTTTTTTCTACCATGTTTATTGTACTTTGGAAAAAGGATATTGCTCATTACTGAAATTGCCTGTAGTTTGGCCTTTATTCACAAGGGGTTTATCCTGTTTATAGCTGTTTTAATGTATTCATTTCCTAATATTATTACTAGGAAGCACAATAAGAAATATATATATATATATAGACAGGATATGCTGTTAAACTGTCCAGCCCTTCAAATATTTTGTGACGAGGTAGAGCATAATTTTGCACAGAAACAGAAAAGCTGTGTTGGTGGCAGGACATCGCTTCCAAAAATACTAAAACAAGAACATTACATTTTAAAAATGCAGTCACAAATAATATTATGACAGTGCTCAGGAACAATGCTTAGAATTATCCTTCAATGCAACTGTATTTTGCAGTATGATTTAAATATAAACACACTTTTTTATTTCATAATTGCGGAAAAAGCTCATAAACTCATTCAATGTCAATTTGAATACAGCATAAGACAACTGAAGTGTATTACCTAATATGTCCTGCACAGTTCTGAAAGCTGCACTTCAATTAATGGCAAGGGGCAACTTTTTAAAATAATTCTGATAACACAATTTCCATGGATTCAGTCTATGTTTGTGATTTTGAGAAGTCAAGCTGCCAATGATTACTTACAAGGATTGATAACTTAATTATACTCATAGGTATGGGATCAAAATAAACCACAACCAAAATAATTTGTATTTTAAGTAAGATTCTGGTTCATTAGTATAGTGAACCTGTGGGAGCTGTTCGTGCTCCCGTTTGCTAAAGCCAATCTCTCTCTCATGTAAGGCTGTCAAAAACATGATTAAGTTCTTTCATTTTTTTTTTGAAGTCCATAAAAGATGACGTAACATCACAGATATTTAGGACTTGATAGCATGTTGCCATGTTAATATTACTGAGCGAGTGAACTTTAGATAATTCCTACTTTACTGCAGTATCAGCTGTAAATTCCAGTTGAGTCACTTCTATAATAAATAGCTTGTAAAAAAAAAAAAAAAAAAAAAAGTATCAAATGCATGTAACTGGATGTGTGATGAGAAGATGCTTATGATTAGACATTGAATAGGTTTGATAGCATGTTATGGTGCATGCGAACTTTTGTGGTGGTAGCAGCTTAATTTGGAAGGTACTTATTCACTAATGAACCCTTTTTCCTCTTAGTCTACTTCACAGGAATGTGAGTGTGTTAGACATGTGCCTTAGAAAAAAAAATGTGGCTTTTGCCTGAAATCAGAATGCAATGGCACCTTTTATTTTAACTCTGTACATCCAGGCTTAGATGCATTGGCTTAACCCTTTGAGTGCTGAATACATTTTCAAGAAATTTAAAATGTAGTGATCCTGGGCTGTTGAAAACCTATCATGTGGCAACTTGTTTAAAAGAGCTCCCCTGCAGGAGCTCAAGTTGCCACATGATAGGTTTTCAACAGCGTCTGATTTTGATATCTTACATCATTGGGCACCTATAGTTGCCCACGGCACAGAACTGGTTAACATACTGTGAGCTGTGCATAAGTGTGCTTGCATTAAAAGTTTGAGGACACAAGTGATAGATAGATTCTCATGGATTAACCCTTAGAGCACTGAAATAAATTTTCAAAAAATTATAAATTAAATTATCTTGTGCAGGTGAAAACCTATCATGTGGCGACTTGTTTAAAAGAGCTCCCCAGCTCCCCTGTTTTCAACAGCTGTGAATTTGATGTCTTACATCATGAAGCAAAACTATTTGTATTTAGCGCTTTAAGGGTTAAATGGAAGAAACTTTGTGCTACAGCAAGACAGCGACCCAAACCATAAATCCACACTCTGTGGAGACTCTCTGCTAGGGAGATGACAAATTATGGAGAAGCCAGCTCAATCACCTAATTTAAAACCCACAGAGCCATTGTCATATCATGGATCATAAAGTTCATGAAATGTGTCCATCTTCAATGACTCACTGATGGGAAATATTGCAGTCCAAGTGGAAATTCATTCATACTGATACTTTAATGAAATTTCTATCCCAAAAAATTTGCAAAGCGGCGATTAAATCTCACTGCGGATACTTTGATGAGAGCTTTCATTGATCATTTGAATATTTTGCACCCAAATACTTGTAATGGTAAATAAAAAATACCATAAGACACCATACAAACTAAGTTTTGGTGTTTGGTCCAGATAATTTGCTATTACACCAATACTTTTATAGAGTAAAGTAGCAAAAACTACTTAACTGGGGAGGGATTTTAACCATTGAGTGGTAATGTATATTTTCATATACAGTATAAGTATTATCCTTACTGCTGTATATTTGGCATATGATGTATATGAATCCTCATTATGGTGAACATTTGAAAGGGTCTCACCCTACAGTTTATGGGCCTGGCTAACAAAAAAAAAAAAAAAAAAACAAGACAGCATTGTATGTCGTAAACCATCACTCCACAGCCCCCATGCTCTGGAAAAATTTGGAAAATATAATACTGGCGCGCATTTCACTGAGCGCAGACCGCGTTGCAAGGCATTATGCTGTAGAAAATTATTATCTTATCTATTTTATTTTATTTTATTTATTTAACCAGGGAAGCCCCGTTGAGATTGAAATCACTTTTCAAGGGAGCCATGAAAATTGAGGTGGAGACGGAGAGGACAAGTTGCACAGCCAATTAGATCAGGGGATGATTAGGTGGCAGGTCAAAACAGCCAGGGGTGCGTTTCCCAAAGGCGTAGTTGCTAACTAGGTTAGCAACTTACATAGTTCAGCTATTCACAGTCAATGGGCTCAACTATGTAAGTTAGCATTGTGGTTTCGGGAAACGCACCCCAGGTTGGGAATATAGCCAATGTCAGGGAACTGGAATGGCCATGTTGCCATAAATAAATGTAAGTATAATGAAAATACTGAGGAAAAAAAGGGAGACATGACCACGCTACCATTTCATGATCGCTTTCACGCTGCAATCTCCCATGGATCGGAAAGGTAAGGTCACAGCACCCTGCACAACCGCACTTCAACTGTAAAGAGGCAAATGAGATGGCCACACATTCATGATTTGCAAACCAGATGAGTGCACAGTGGCCCAGATGGTCCCGGATGCAGCAGAATAAGAGTATGTCAAATACATTGGTATTCTCACCAGTATCTTGGTTAAGTTCTATTAGTTGATTGTAATGTCAGGGCTAGTTTTCATCCCAAAGACATTTGGAGGATACATCACCTGCAGGACCTATGACTGACATTAGAAATAGGCACAATCATCTATCATCTGCACACTGGAACGAAAACTATTACAAGTTATTTCAATCATTTCGTTATTCCATACAATGATTGTTAAGCCACATTTTCTCAATGCCATTCAGGATATAGAACTTAAAAATTTCGCCCCCTTTTTACCTACCCTGAACAAAGCTTAATTGTGCAGTCTACCACAGCGACCTGCTCCTATTGACAAAGGAGGGCAATGCCCTGGCACAAGATTCCTCTACAAAGTGTAAAAATAGCCATGCTTGCATTCAGGTAATGATGCACAGGCCAAAACAAGCATTTCCTTCATCTTCCTGACAATTTTCCCTTTTCAGTGTTCTGTGAGTGGCTTAACCTTACCAAATATATTTGTCTCTAGCTCAACACAAGGCAAAAAAAATTTAAATTCATGGCAGGAATGTTGTCGCCGACAGCACACATTTAAAACTAGAGATGACCGCCAAGAGGACAGACCATTGTCAAGGCCAATAGTTCACTGTTCTATGATACGCAAATCTGCAAGTGTAGCTATCATATTTCTTCAATTGGGTATGTTTTATCACTATTGATCTCACTGCCATCAACTGAATTTTAAGATGCATGGCACCTTGGCAGCCAAATGGCGTACCGTGTAATGTTAATGAAAAAGGAAAATAATTTGTAGCCTTATCTGCCCTGTGATTCTGATCCACTCCAAAGTTCAATTGATTCTTCCCTGGATCATGCTATATCCTACCACCAACATGAGCCATGGTTAGACATGGGGATTTCATTTCATCCCCATGGAAATGATCATAGCCTTAAAATGACAGGTCCAACTTTACTCTGGATCTAAAACCACGCGATTATGTTGGGAAAAAAGAGCTTGATATGGCTGGTTATATTAACGTTGAAAGCCGAGTAAAACTGTTACAGCTGTCACATGTTCATAAAATATTTCATAATAAGTCTGTTCCATACATGTTAATCCACTTTGAAAGAATTAGTAGTCACCATCAATACAACACTAGAAATGGTAGAAAATTAAATTTTTGGGTTCCTTCTGCCACTGGGAAGTGCAATACAGCATTTAATTACTGTGGAATAAAGCAATGGAATAGCTTGCCAAATGACATTAAACATATAAAAAATCTGACCTATTTTAAAGCAAAGTTAAGAATTATTTTTCCAACCAAACTAGCATTTAGATAGTGCTTTTATAATGCAAAACCTTATGTTTCACTACGAGTATGTCTGCTGTACAATTGTGACTGTAATTTGTTATATGTTATTTTGTATGTGATTTTAGTTCTTTGTAAGAGGACCACAATGGAAATAAGTTTTTATAACTTTTTGTGTTATCCTCGGCAGAATTCTTTATTTTTGGTTAATATGTGTGCTCTAACTATTCTTGTTCTGTATGCGTATAGTATTGTATGTCATTAGTGTGCTAAATGTCATATTTCTGCCAAATAAATCATATCAAATCAAAACAAAACTTTAACAATATTTTGGGCATTTGCCAAGGGCCCAAACATCTATCATCTCTGATAATAGGGGAAAAAGGTTATTCAACCAAAAGTCTAAATTTACTCTTGAACTTTGAAATTCGACATTAATTTTCTTGCGTAAATTGTTGTGATAGATGAAAATGACCAGTTATAGCTAGTAGGGGCCAACTTGCCAGAACGATTAAGTGCTGGCCCATTTTCTCTAGCTTATCTCATTCACGATATATCAACCAAAATGTGATTCTCACTTTTTGGATGAATGTGTCCTTGACTTATCACCTAATTAAACAAAAGAGCAGGAATAGGCAGATAAATCCATTTTAAATTAAGTGGTTTTCAGATAAAGTCATTGCTTCAGATGTTTATTGAGATATTCAATCATGAAAATAGGTAAAATATGCCCCATTGTAAGAGAGAGGGATTTTCATTGCCATGGAAAGGGCCATAGTATCAAAAAGGCTTCTCCAATTTAGACCGAATTTGGCAGGATCCCTTTGGATAATGAAATCTACCATCCCCAACAACCAGAAGGAGAAAAATACAAAAACAAAAAATGTGTTTTATTACCTTGATCACATGAACTTTTGCATCAAAAAAGAACCGGAAAGTTGATGTCATAGGTTGATTTTTGTGCCTGTGGTTCGATGGGCCATTTGAAACTGTACATTTTGGTGTTGGTCCCATGTCTGTCCTTTTTCTGAAGCGAGATATTGACCCAAAATAGTTTTTTTTTTTTAACATTTCAACAACCTTGAGCTTGACCTTTGACTGTGGCCTTCTGGAATTGGACCCCTTCTTCTTCGGACAATTGGCTTCTTGTGGTATAAATTACATGTCAATACGTAGAGAATCGTGGATGCCAGAGAAAGCACAAACAGACAGACAAACACAATGACCTGACGACCTGTAACCTGAGTAACTTGCATTAGTGGGTAGGTAGTATTAGTAAGCATTATTATTGATATTGTGAGAAGAATTAGTCGGAAGTGACACACTGATAGGTTTATTTAACACACTGTTTTATGTCATCCTACCAACTGTTTAAAATTGCAGCAGCATCTTCCCCTGTCCACCATCAATCAAAACCACCATAATTCATACATGGTACTACCACATATAATCACAATACCTCAACTAATTCTTTCCTCCTATCTCATTACACAAATACAAACTGAACAGAGGTAAATGGATAAATACAGCCGAGTGAATGAGTTTTATTATTGTTCAACAATTTGCATATGTATACCCCAAAGCAAATTAGGGGCTTATAAAAAATATTCAGTATCTGCTGTGAATACTCTTTCAGAGTTGGCACACCACCGACAGAATTCACATTCTACTACACTGTAATGTTCTCTCCTCTCAACAGTTGTGATGATTGGTTAAGATGCAGGGGGCTTGGAAGCATTTCTAGAGGTTGCCATGGAAATGTACTTAGGAAAATAGTGCTATTTTTATATCCTGGTACCCTGGCACAAAACCATAGCACATCCAGTTTCTCAGATATATGGAAAGGGGGGTGAGTTTGATGAAGGATTCCAGAGAGAATATACAAAGATATGCAGATATATGCGCACATTCCTGATACATGCATAAACCACATGACCAAAAGTATGCGGACACTGTAAGGTTTGGGACTGTTTTTCACAATATGAGCTAGCCTCCTTAGTTCGACTGAAAGAAAATCTTGGTGCTACATAATACAATCACATTCCAGACAAATATGCGCTTCCAACAGTCAGGGGAAAGACAATGCCACCATGATCAGAGCCATTCATGTTTTGTCGAGACCAGTGTAGGAGAACATGACTGGTCTGAACAAAGCCATGAACCCCAGGAAAACTTCATTAGGATCAACTCTGAAACCAACTTCGAGCCAGGCCCAATAAACGCCACAGCTAAAACTCGCTAATGCTTTTCAGGCAGGAATGAATGAAAATCCATGCAATATCAGGTAAAAAGCCTTACGAGATCAGTCATGGCTGTTTGAGCCGCTGGGTCAACTGAATTAATATCAATGTCCATGATTTTCAAATGAGATGTTGGAAGAGCCTATGTCCATGCCATGTACTGGAAAATTTATATAGACGAGACACACAACAAAAGGGGGGAGGCATACAAACATTCACATTGGGACGAAAGGATAAGACAAGACATTAAATCAATTAAGTCAGACAAACTGAAAAACTCATAAAGACTGCTGGGACGGGGGGGACTAATTAATGAGATATAAGGGTAATGACACATGTACATACAAATACCCACAGACACACATCATTTCATGGGCAATATCAATAAGCATTCAAACTTCTCTAGTTTAATAAACTAAAATTCAAAATACTTTATCAATTTTTGTGGAAATGGGATTGTAAATGTATATGACGATCACAAGGACAATGAAATACTATGCCGCAATTCAGACACAGGCGTACACACACTCACACACACGCGCTCACCCATGCGCGTACACACACACACACACACACACGCGCACACCCAAGCACACACACACACACACACACACGCGCACACCCAAGCGCACACACACACACACACACACACGCTCACCCATGCACGCACACACACACACACACAAACTCACGAACAAACACACACATAAAACAGGAGCATTCTTTTTTAGAAAGACACAAATTGCAAATTTTTGAAAATCAATTTAATTTATCTTTCAAATTGCACAATTAAATTGTCATCGCAGGAATAATTTCCTCCAATAGGTCATGCCAGTTCAACATTAAGGACTGCTAATGTGTCTGCTGGTGATTCAACGCTTACACCATGCTGCATTGACATCAGAATTATCCCGGGGTTTCGAGATTCAGAGGTTCTCTCTCTCTTCTCGTATGAGCTGATATAATTGTCTAACATTGTTCGAGCGGGACTGAGTAATGCAGCAAAGTGAAGCGCGGGAAGACGGAGCACAGAGGGACGGCCTCTCTCTGACAGAAGAGTGGGCTGAGGCCTACTTCCTGCTGTGCTCCGGAGTTCCCTCCACACCCACACACGCCTGAGCGAGGACTTCGCCACCAACAGAAGTCGGTGCACTATAATTACATGAAAACCCAGTGACTGGTTGTTCAGTGGCACCTTGACAATGCCACTGCCCAGAGACCACTTATGCATACAAAGCTCTTTATTTCTCCTGTCCTCCATTAACCCTTTCAGGAGCAAGATCGAGAGTACTTTTTTAGAATGTTCCCAAGAAAATATTCAAATGCTGACGTAAAAACCTCTACTGGAACACTGACTTAAAATGTTGTCAAAAAATTCAAAAAAAAATCTAACTTTAAAAAAATATATTCACCATAGAGAAATTTTTAATTAAAAAAGCAATTGAAAGAGTTAAGAATGATCAATGGAATAAATGTAACGGTAGTCCTTAAGACTAAAAAAAAAAAAAAAAAAAAAAAAAGAAGTAACCATAACACTTAGCATGCAGTACTTTTACAATTGCTAACAGAAAGAGATTTTTTTTATTAGTGATCTTGATTTTTCTTTTTCCAACTTGTTTTTTATTTTTTGCCCTCGCTCTTTGCAAGGATAATTTACAGAGTGTCATGGTTTCGCTCCCGCCGGATACAGATGTCAATCCGGCAGGAGCTAGGACCATGGGCCTAAAAGCAGGGAAGGACCCACACGCACAGGCTGGTAAAAAAACTGAAGAATTAAATAAAAGATAAGCCAACGCATAGATGAAACTGGGGAGCAGAGACACAGGGTAAAATCAAGAGAATGCAGCGACAATGAGGACTGGCAACTGCCAGCCCTATATACCTAAACAATCACCTCCACCTTAACGAGCAACAGATGCAGCTCGTTAAGGTGGAGGTGAGAACAAGCCGCAGGGGAGGGACTGCAGGATGAAAACCCTTACACAGAGTCTTCCATGATGTTCTTGTGAAGGGGAACGTAGAGATTTATGAGCTATGGTTCAAAATTGCATTGACTGTAATAGAGGAGGCGCTCGAGGGGAAAAATGCACAAAAGAAAAATAGTTAAATCACCTCAAAAATAACCGTTCACTTCAGCCATCGCAGACTTGGGAACCAAACCCATTCAACAAGTTCAGTTTATATTACAGGGGACGGTTCATAATTGCATAAGAAAAGGTTCTACACAACGAAATAGTCAGATCCCCCAGTGTGTTCGCATTCCAGAAGACCCCATAGAGAGCAACAGAGGAGCTGTCTTTTCAAAGTAAAAGCATACTGAACACAGCCCTGAAAACATAAATTCAGTTAACAGAAACCAATAATATTGTGCTATTAAATGACTTTTAAAATATTTTCAACAAAGAACATAATTAATTACATTTTATTATTTTATAAATCCTTTTTGCTCGGCTATTAATGGTGTCCTCGTGCGGTGGTGAATCTGGGTCAGCGTCCTTTCTCTCTGTTCAGATCAGATGCAGTTTGTGCCATTTTTCCAAGACAGTCATACTCATCTTTGTGTGAAGTCTGTCACTACCCTCGTGTGATGGCCGTCTGTTCCGCCTCCCATTCAGCAACTTGCGCATCTTTTAGATGTAATGTCTCCTTTGATTGGTTTACGTCTCGAGTGTGCCCTCGACGGTCATCCCTGACTGCGTCTCGTTTCATAATTGTGACTTCCTGATGTACCTGAGATGGATACGAAGAGTTTGTTTCCAAAACGCAAAAAGTGCCAAAATTACAAACATTTAAATAGTACCATTATTCCCTGTAACTCAGCGGGACATATTTGTGATTTCTGGAAACCTAGTGATCTCCACTATAATTTAAAATAGGCCTAAGTTTCAGTAGGTTAGAATAAAGTAGCTACCCTTGAGGAATTCACAGATGGGATCGGCTGAGTCGAAGAGGTTAAGGATGAGGTGACACAGTGTGTTGCTAGGACACTGAAGGAATGGCAGCCAGAGACTGGGCTTAGAAATCACACATAAAAAACTGCATGAACATGCACATTATAAAAAAATACTTTTAAAAATAGTTAGAATAATTTGAAACATCATCAATGTCTTTGTCTTATTTTGTGAACAACATAATGCTATCTTGGTGAATAGAAGAATAAATTTCTTTAAAAAAAAAAACAGAATAATTTACACATTTTTGAACGGTGCTCTATAGTTTATAAATTCGCCTTGTTGCTTGTGCAACGTACATCTGTATACTTGATTAATTCCTAGTGCAATTAGCTGTAGCTGGTGGGAAGATGTAGCACATTCTGTCCCTGGACAGCCATCCACAGAAAAGGATAACAGTAGTAATTACAAAGTTCAGAGGCTAGCTGTGTAACAGAAAGCATCAATCACATCTGTACATTTACACTGATTTTAATGAACTTTCCTGAGCCATTAGGTTATCACAGTGAGACACACTCATTGCACTACGGTAAAATGAAAATGTGATAAACAGAGGTAGGGCTGTCAGCACTAAAACAGATACCAGAGTTGTTCGAGTTCAAAGGAAGAAATAAAAAATTAAGAGCCAAACAAACAGAAGGGACTGTAGCAGTTATCGAAGGAGAATTTCGGAACTCAGAAAGGCCTAGGTCAGGGATCTATGACTGCAGTCCTCGAGGGCAGTATTGTCCCTGGGTTATTGGGATTTCCATTCAATCAGCAGCTGAGCATGGCAGTATAAATGAGCTTTGCAGACTCTTTAGCCAATCAATTACTTCAATTAAGCACATAAGAGCAGGAACAAACTAAAAACAAGCAGACACAGCAGCCCTCTAGGATTTGCGTTTGAGAGCCTTGGTCTGAGTAGTCTCAGTGATGTTATCTGGGTAAGGGGTCGTTACAGGAAGCCTGATTGTCCTGACTGTTCAGCACAGCGTAATTATCTTTTATTTAAGCATCTTGAAATGTTCTGATCATCCAAAATCATTAGATCAGCAGGAGGTGACTCATTTTGGATGAACCCTGTGGTCTACTGTGAAATCTGCATTGTGCCAGTACTGACTGAGACTAATGATCTAACTGAAGTCTGACACCCATTTAGTTGAGTTAAAGCAGCAATTTTTCACCAGATCCTTTATCATTTCAATGACTCCAGAGGCAACATAAAGCACCAGGAATTACAACTTCAGTTGCAGAATAATGGGGACAGTTCATCTAAGGAGAGAATTTCCACACAAAAGATGGAGACAGGTGACACATATTTGCTGCCGCAGGGATTACACCACCCAGGAAGATGTAGTTTGTCAAGTTGTCTCCCAATTCTCAAGTTCTTCTGAGTCTATCAGACCTCAGTTGAATTTTTTATTACATATAGAAAAGAACATAAAACAAAGATTGAAAACATAAATGCATCCAAAAAAAAAAAAAAAAGTACCCCGCCGGAGGTAACGAGTGTCAAGATATGGAGGCAAATGATTATTTGGTTTCAGCTCAATGACCAAATAAAGACAGCAGAGTTAGGCCCTTTTTGAATTAAACTACTGAATCTTTCAAATGGAATGGACAAAACTTGTCTTGTTTCTCCACAGTCATTTATTTCAAAACGCAGCATGAAATGAACAGTCCGGTGGACCTTTTTAACACTTCCCTTATGTCATCAAGATACTTTGCATAAAAAGTAATTGAATGCATCTAAATTTAGCCTGCTAATCAACACACATCAAACACATCATGGGCCAACTCATCCTCAAAATCTGACCCCTCGCTCCCGCCTTTATCTCTGGTGGCCGCTACCTTCATAAGAAAAGCCTGTATCTCAGATGAAAGATATCTGGCAAGTTTCTGAATATCTCAAACTTTAGCAGCCTTGACACCCAACTGCTCAGTGTAGAGTGGTTGGTGAGTAAAAGTAATAGCACTGACATTAGACTTCACATGGTAGAACCTGCTTGTGATTTGTGACGACAGTTTCAAAAACCAAATTTATTTTTGAGGTCTGCTGAAAACATGAACAATTTGCATCTACTTACCGAGTCATTTTCGCTGCTGCTGCCACCTATCGGCCAAGGTAGAATTTTCATGGAGCATGGGCCATCTCCTGGATTTGGGCCTGTTTTGAACTCACTGTGTAAAATACATTAACAATAATCACGTGTTCATCAAAGCAGGAACCTTCTTGTACACAACCAAAAACCTTGTCACGTAAAGAGTATAGAGCATGGAAAAACCTGAATTTTGAAAAGGTGTAGAGTTGGGCTCTTACACATACACGTATACACCGATCAGCCACACCATTCAAACCACCTATCCAGTGAAGGTCCCCCTTGTGCTGCCAAAACAGCTCCATTGAACAGATGTCACTTGAATTCCCAAACTCAGGGTTTCCCAGTTGAACATTTCCCAGAATATCACATTCTCTCCGCCAGTTTGTTTTCTTCCCACCGTGCATCCTGATGCCATCTCTGCCCCAGGTGAATGGTGCACACCTACCCAGCTAAAGCAAATGATGTGGAAAAAAAAAAGTGGGACTCTCTAGGCCAGCTGACGTTCTTCAACTTCTCCAAGGTCCAGTCCTGAAGCTCAGGTACCAATTGGTGGCACTTTTAGTGGTGGACCACGGTCAGAGTGGTCTGGAATCTATAAAGTGCAATAAACAGCAGGGTGTGATACAGTGTGTGTTGTGTGACATTCCTTATGTAAATATTATTGAAATTCTCAGCAATTTGTGCCACAGTCGCCCTTATATTGGCTTGGACCAGATGGAATAGGCTTCATAGCCCTCGTGAATCAATGAGCCTTTGGCGCCCAAAAACCCTGTCACTGGTTCATGGTTTGTCCCTCCTTGGACCACTGTCAGTGGGTACTCACATCTGCTGACAGGGAGCACCCTAGAAGTCTTGCCTCTTCAGAGATGCCCTAACCTGCTCATCGATTTGGCCCGTGATGAAGTCATTTAATTCCCATTTCTCCCACATCCAACACGTTGAATACGAGAACTGAATGTTCACTTACTGAGTAAGATCTGTCAGTACACCTGGACAGTTGCCTTTCTTATGAGATAGTGAACATTATTCGCAGAATTTGTGAATGGTTTTAATGTTTTTGGCTCATCTATATAGTTGGGAAATGCATGATGCAAATACTTAATTTGCCTTTGACCATTACAAAATCAAGCAAGACATTTGCGCCCCCTTGTGGTTGGCTTATCCACGGTGAACTGCATCACACAATGAAAGGATAACATCTATACTCCTCTTCCACGCTTTTTCCAATAATTCAGCAATGAAGTATCCTGGCATACGTGAGTGGCAAATCTCACGCATTGGAAGCCAATCTCATACCCCTAAATTATTTAGTGGCCAACGCACGGAACACGGAAGCACGCAATGCGGTTATTTTGAATGCAGAGAGCGGCACTCGAGCTCCCACTCCCTCGCCCCCAACGGAAATATCATGCTC
The DNA here is from genome assembly GCA_029692085.1 of Gymnothorax javanicus. NCBI lineage: Eukaryota > Metazoa > Chordata > Actinopteri > Anguilliformes > Muraenidae > Gymnothorax > Gymnothorax javanicus. Next base: position 9,747,285 of record CM056211.1, read on the forward strand.
TTCCCGAATAACTAACCCACCATATATAAACTTAGGAGGTGTAACTGTGAGGCGACCTCTAATCGCATGCCTGTTATGAGCAAGCGCTTCTTATGCAAGTTTCGATACCAGACCGATCTCTTTAAATGACTACTTGCATAACTGAGGTTAGTTCACACCTACTTCATTGCTGGGATGCAATTGATTGGTCAGTGGTAATCAATAGTTGCATTTGATTGGAGGCGAGGACCGTCTGTTTTTCACATGAGACCTTGATTCGGAAGCCGCCTGATATCCTTGTCACCATCTGGTTACCACGAAAGAAATATATTGTACAAAATCGCCTGATGTGAGTAAGGATTTTTTATAATCAATTTATTCTAATATAAGCTTGATTTTCACCGCACTGTTTTATTATTATGGATACGCTCTGTTTTCAACTCATTGTGTTGCACAGAATGCCGACTTCCCCAGTGAAAACGAGGATACCATTGACCAGCTTTGGGCACCTCATTACCGAAGCAAAGGTGAGAACAAATACACGGCTGGAAAAGGTACTGGAAGAAACAATAAAATAATTAATAAACATGTATACGGTGCATATCCGTTATTTTCCTGGTATTGACGTGATGCTTAACACCCCCATAGAGTAATTAATTAGGCGTTTCTCGAATGATGGTCAGCACCTCTTTTATCTCCACAACAACCTGAATTTTCCCCAGCATGTGCTTGATGCTGTCTACTGAATTCCGGTCTTTAGTATCACCCAGTTTCTGCAAATAGCCTAGCGTTTGTCAGTCTCACATTCAGGCTGTTATCCTCCTTTTTTTAAGCTAATTCCAAAGGTGCTATATTGGACTGTGATCTGAGTCTATTCAGGCCTTAATAGGTAACAGAGGTCTTTTTCATGTTTGTTGATGATGTGCACCATGTGACATACTGTATTTCCGCGCTGACAGCATAAACTTGATGAAGGTTAGACTGAGGTCATGAAGGGATGGGCACTGCCAGTAACAATACTTCAGTATGCTGTCACATTCAGTTGATGTTTAGGTGGTACTGAGGGGCTTGACATGTGCCAAGAAGCCCCACACTATTGAATTGAATTGAATCCTTTATTTATACAGGAAGAGACATTGAGACCTAGGTCTCACTTGCAATGGTGCCCTGTTTACAATCCAACACACATCACAGATCATTAAAAAAAAAAAAAAATCACCATCATACAATGATATATTCAATTTGTATAAATAAGAAAGTTAAGGCAAGATTATTTAAAGCATACGCAAACCACAACCTCAAGATCCTTCAACACTTTTTTGAATTTCTCCAAGGAAATTAATTTATCCAGTTTTGAAGTTTCTTGGAACCTGTTCCAAGCCCTTGGAGCACAGAAACAAAAAGCAGTTTTTCCGAGCTCCGTTTTTACTCGGGGATCTCAAGGACCAACCAGTCCTGAGACCTTGCCTGGTAGGGACTTGAACGCTAAGTGATGAGAGAGGTAAGATAATTCGGTAATCTATGTAGGAGTGCTTTATAAATAAAAGTCAACAAATGGTGCGTTCTAGTGGCTAAGGATGACCAACCCACAGCTTTATACAGCAAACAATGATGAGTTCTGAAATGATCACCAGTAATAAAATGAAGAGCTGCATGATAGATGAGTCAAGCTTTTTTATGGTGGTTTGGGCAGCATGCATATAGATAATGTCACCGTAATCAAGTACTGACAAAAAGGTGGACTGAACTAAAAGCTTCCTATCATCACAAGAAAAACATGTCCTGTTTTTGTAAAAGAACCCAATTTTATGTCTTAACTTTTTTGCTAGTTCATCAAGGTGTATTTTAAAAGACAGCTTTTCATCAATAATTATTCCTAAGTACTTGTACCATGGCACTCGCTCAATTTCAGAGCCATCCAAAGTGCAAATTTTAAATGTACATTCCCTCAATGAACGAGATCTAGAGAAAAGCATATATTTTGTTTTTGCTGCGTTTAAAATTAGTTTAAGTGCTAGAAGAGAGTGCTGAAAGGAATCAAAGGCTTACTGTAAGGCAGATAATGCCTCATCTACTGAGGGAGCAGAAGTATATAGCGCTGTATCATCAGCATAAAAGTGCACTTTACAGCCATTATCAAAAGTGACCATGTTGTTAATATACAAGGTAAAAAGCAGAGGTCCTAATATCGAGCCCTGCGGTACCCCTTTAGTGACCTGCAGAAGAGTTGATTGCGTGGAGTCTGCCACAATACATTGTGTTCTATTTGAAAGATAACTTAAGAACCAATTGCAAGCATTCTGATCTAGGCCTGCAGAGGCTAGTCTATCCACTAAGAGAGCATGATCAACCGAATCAAAGGCCTTGGATAGATCAACAAATAGGGCAGCATAGTTTTGCCCCCCATCAAGGGTACAAACAATATCATTTACAACAAGGGATGCTGCTGAAATTGTACTGTGACCAGCTCTAAACCCAGACTGAAAAGTATTTAAAATGCCATTTCTATTTAAAAACAAACAAAGCTGGCGATTAACCAAGGATTCAAGAACCTTGGCTAAACAGGGTAGCTTGGAGATTGGGCAATAATTATTAAGATCACTGACATCACCGCCCTTATGCAGAGGAATCACAAGTGCCGATTTCCAGATCTTAGGTACAACTCCCAGGCTAAGAGAAAGATTAAAAATATGTGTTAAAGGCCGAGCTATAACTGGAGCAGCTAACCTCAACAGTCCAGGGTCCAAAAGATCAGCTCCAGCAGACTTTTTTGGGTCAATTCTTTGGAGATCATCAAAGATTTCCAATTTGGATATAATACTGAAAGAGAAACTACACTTTTTCAAATAATTCGGGAGCACCGTTCTTGACTGGTAAATATCTTTTTGCTTAAGCTGATCCAACATAGTAGGCACCAGAATTGGATTCATTCGATCAAATTGATGACCTGCACTAATGAAGTGGTAATTGAAGGCATTACAAATTTCCTTCTTGTCACTTATGGGACCAGAGTCAGATCATATCTGTGGAGGAAGTGCTGGGGCGCAGTTATTCTTCATCGTTTTAATCGTTTTCCAAAATTTAGAGGCTTCCAGCACTCATATATAATGAATTAGGATAAAAGGCTGATTTAGCTTTCCTTATCATAGTAGTGCACTTATTTCGCAACAGCCTGAACAGAGTCCAATCAGAGGGAGTCCCGGTTTTTCTAGCTTTAGCCCATGCTACATTCCTTTTATTCAATGCTTCAGATAATTCATGGGAAAACCATGCAGTACATCAGTCCTTAATCCGTAGGCTCCTAACAGGAGCGTATTTGTCAGCAATGGTATTAAAGGTATTGGAAAAATATGCCAGGGCCAGATCTGGATTATAAATACTGAACACCCTATTTAAGTCACATAAATTTAGATCATACAGAAACCCCTAATTATCAAAGTTTCGAAAAGAATGACACGAGGCTTCGACCTATGCAGTTTCACATTCCTTATGCAAGCAATGGGGCAGTGATCACTACAATCTTGAGGGAAAACACCGCTAGATGAATATCTCTGAGGCATATTAGTCAGAATGTCAATCAGAGAAGATTTGGAGCCATTTAATGCATTCAGGCGTGTAGGTTCAGTAATTAACTGCGTCAAATTCAGATTAGTACACAAGTCTTTGAAACAATCAGACACCGGTTTTTCCCAATCAAGATTAAAATCCCCCATAATTAGCAATTCTGTTGCTGCGTAAGTGGAAAATATGTCCGCTAGATCGTCAATAGCACAGGGAAGGGCCGAAGGATGTCTATATGCACCCAAAACCGTTACCTGATTGTTTACCCCGAGATTAACAGACAGAGCTAAACATTTATATTGTTTGGGGACAGAGGATGAAATCAGAACAGATGCAGGAAAACTTGTTTTGACATAAATGGCTACACCACTTCCTTTCCCACCTCTATCTGCCCTGAAAATGTTATATCCCCCAAGACGTACCTCAGAATCTAAGACAGATTTTTTTAACCACGACTCAGTGATGACAAAAATATCAGGATCTGTCTGTTGAATCAAAATATTGACAAAGTCCATTTTAGAGTCCATTACAGCACCTTAACCACCTATACTGTCTATACATGGTAAGCAGTGGCAGTTGGTGGGTATTTGAAAGTATTATGCCCGGTTCACACCACAAGTGACAAGAAGCTTCCAAGTCGCACAGCAGCTTCAGGTTGGTTGCTCGCTGTTGCGCAGCTAGATGCTCTTAAGCGTTCTCCAAGTGCCCAGGCGGTGAGTGGATTTATGCGTCAGCTAGCTAGTGCCAGAAAATTGTGAATAAAAATGCTATTAACCTGTATTACACAGTGTTATTATTTCTGAGCCTTTGTAATTAATGCTGTCATCTACACGCAAAAGGTTAGTCAAGTAAAACATATAGGACACTTTTTGATAAAAAGTGAGCTACAATATTAATCTTACATTTAGTTCCCTGCAAAATGCTATTTTCAATCAACATGCAAATGAGCAGCGATCTTGCTTCCAAGAGGAGTACAGGTACCTTTTGTTGTGCACTTGCTTTCGTCACGCTCCAAAGTAAAATCAGGTTATTTCTTTAACAAATGAACTTTCACACATGGCAACTACATGTTTCTACTCCATTTTGTCAGAGAGGAACCAAACCTTCTTCGGAACGAGAGTTTACGCCTTTTCTCAGAGGGTGACACATCTATATCTCTGTCCCTGCTCTTCGTTAAACAGAGCGAGTTGCCAAGCTGCGCAGATCGCACTGCCAAGCTGTTCAGATCACAATGCTGAACGTTGAAACGGTTGCTGCTGGTCAGCGATGCCAACCCACTTCGGAATTGAATGACTTCTGGCTGCTTCAAAGCCGTTGACTGCTCTTGGTGCGAAAGGAGGGTTAAGCTGAACAACGTGGACCTAAGACGCCTAAGGGTTTTTTTTTTTTTTTTTTGCAAAGACTTTAAACAGTCACCTCTGGTAAATTTTTTTTGGACCTTTCAATTGAAAATTTTTGCACTGAAACAATAAACTAAACCGCAGAAACGAAACTGTGGCCGGTTCTGCATCATAGGTAAAAAATGGGACGGTATGGTAGCCTCTTGGTAGGTTGCTTGACCAATAACTAAAAGTTGCTGGTTCAAACCTTATGGTGGGGCCTGAGATTCTGACTTGATCTGTGGACATGATGTTGGAAAGAACTCTGTCAGTGGGCCCTTGTGCAAGGCCCTTAACCCCAAAATTGCCCCAGGTGCTTGAACCCTGTTTTTGTTTGTCCCTCCTTACTTGCAACTGTTTTATGTGGAACTGCTCCCGGGGAATCCCTGATAAAGAGAAATTTGTTCTTAATGGAATTTCCATGGTTAAAAATAATCTAATTTTTATTTAGCAGACTTTACGCTATACAGACTTGTTTCTAAAACAAGCTCAATAAAGGTAATTAAATAATGTAAATTGTTTTCACTTTCCTGAAATAACTTTTTAATGCCAACATTAACGGCCCCTTATTATTGGGTCAGAATTGGTATTGTTAATTATTTATAAAAATGAAATGAATAATCATCACTGATAATAAATTACCCTGCAATGACATATCTGTTAGGCAATACTATGGTTCTCTGGGATGTTGACAGCGACTTGAAGAATGAAAAACTGATAATGGAGGAGCAGCAGCATTAGGATTTTGAAATTCATCACATACTGATTCGGATTACATTTTAAATAATGAGCTTCACAACAAAAGCTGAGTTATGTATAGCTACACAGCATTCCGTCGAGTGAGATTCAGCTTACATGATCGGCAGAACAAGCGATTTGGGAAGATGCTCCCAGTTCATCCACTTGTGCTTTTTATGCTTGATGAGATGGAAAGCCAGATTTAATTTGCAACTTCTCATCTCTAAAAAAGCTAAACAAAGCCTCTAAAATTTTGTCCACCACATTTTCTTGGTTAAATTACACGTTTCTGAAACGCAAGCAAACTAGCTGTCTAGCTACTTAGCTACCAAGTGACCAAGTGATGTCACTTGTATTAACCAAAATAAAATTAAAGATAAACTAGAGGCACTCGTAGAGTGCAAACCTCCGCCAAGGCAGCACAATCCAAATCTTCATGAGTGGGAGCAAAATTGAGTTATCGTGTCATACGATTTCAAGATGGCTGCCGTGGTGGCCATATTGTTTCGCTGATCGCAGTGAAAATCAATAGGGTCCATCCTTGATGTAATGGCAATGCACCCACAAAATTTCAGCCAAGTCCGTGCATTGCTTTTTGAGTTATATTGTTCACAAACAGACAGACAGACAGACAGACAGAAACAAACAGGGGCGAAAACATAACCTCTGCCCCAACTTTATTGGCGGGGGTAAAAAATAGGCAAGGATTTATTATGAACTAACTATAATATATGCCTACCCTACAAAAATGTATTTACATTATTTACACTTTAATGCAACCAGAAAAAGATTGCTGGCTACCTCCTACACTGTCACCTCAGGATCCAGCCATTTTGCAGGCGAGTACCCTCATCAACTAGCTAAAGGAGCTTAATCCTCGCACTACCCAGCAGATTGAACTTTACAGCTGCCCTTATGTAATCCTTTGTTTTCCATGCAGTGCAGCACATTGGTGAAAACTAGAAAAATTGTGACAATTGCTGTAGTTGGCAAAAAAAAAAAACGACAAAGACGACAATTAGATAAAAAGTGGTGAAGAGCTAAAAATTAGTTGACAAAAAGCAAAAAGGAGGCATTGCCAATGACCTAAAAAGCCGTTATTACTGAAAATGATTGTGATCGCATTGAAGTTTATTTTATTTCTTGTATTTATTTTTATGTTAATGTTCGCAACCTGCTTAGATGGACAAGCAGCCTGTGATGGCACGGTAGATACTGCTGAACCTATAGTCCGACCCAACCAGCTGCCTGTTGCAACAGAAATTGAGATTTGTCTTGACCCCCGCCCCCCCCCATTTTAATTTATCCACTTTAAGTGATGCCCACTTTAGCCTCATCTATATATGAAGAGTTTCATTGCAAAACAAGACATGCGCCAAATTCAAAATTTTCTCGTAGTGATATTAGAAACATATCCAATCCATCGCACACGTACAAGTATCCGTTTTGAGTCAAACGGCGATTTAACCCCTTATTTCACTGTGCCGAAATTAGCGCTTTTTCGCAAAGTGAGACATATCCATTTCAATTTTTTTGGCAAAACGAGACATCCATGGATATATCTAATTTTGTAAAAAAAAGTTCAAACTATTTTAATGCATTACCAGTACCAAATAATCAAAGTGATGCTAGGTTTCCATTTTCTGGCTAAATATGTTTGGAAAGTCAAGAGCAAGACTGAGAAATAAAAAATAACTGGTTTTCCTGAAAACTTTTTTTTCTGGAAGAAAAAAGGCCTTTTTCTCAAAACAGCAAAAATGGAGATGTCTCGTTTTGCTATAAAACTCTTCATATGGAATGGAACCTACCTCATGTGTTCGTTTCCTGCTGTAGACCGTCAGCTACAGGATTCGCTGTGCTGTTCTGTTCAGAGGTCTCATTCTGCACACTACTGTTGTAAACGCCTCTAAAATCTAAAAATTCTGTTGATTCTCCTCTGACTTCTCTCATTAACAACCTGGGAACTTCCAGTCACTGGACATTTTACTTATCACACCATTCTTTATAAACTCTACAAACTGCAGTGTGTGAAAATAGAGTGTGGGTAACTGTTTCTGAAATTCTGGAACCCACCACACCTTACACAGTCATAGCTTCATCAAAGTCATTAACATTTATGCATCTTGTCCATTGTTTAGTCCAACACAAATTCAAGCCGCATCGACGTGTCCGCTTGCTAATTAGATTAATTGGAGCTACCTGATTGATTGCATGGAGAAGCAGGCAATTGATGCTTTTAACATCTATTGTTACATAATATAGTTATCTTTACAACATTTGTGCATAATGAGACTGACTTGGCATTGTCCTATACTTTCTGGTGTTTGTGAACTAACAATTTATCTCTCCTGCAGAGGCAATTATTTGGAATTGAACCCCCCAGCACAGGCCAGTTCACAGGCTGGAGGAAGCATTTTAATAGCTACACTTTGCAAGGGCGCCGAAATGTAAGTTACCAAGTAATAAATGCCGTTTAGATTTAGCGTGAGCAATATCATTATTGTAGATGAAAAAGCTACTAACGTCATTAGATTTTCATGTTATCAATTATCCTATTCAAGCTGTATTTCAGAGATAACAGAAAAAAAGCTGATGTTGAATATAATATCGCAGTTGCACAAAGCACTGGTCAGGTGACAAGGCCCAAAAAGCCCTATGTACTGCCCCTAGGGTTAAGTTCAGGAATGTTCTAGAACTCTATCAGAGGGGCAGAACACCATTCTTCTCGAAGATATGTCCTCTTTTGGTGTGTTGATGATGGGGATGTAAAGTACTGTCTAAAACCAAAGAGTGAGCATTATGGTCTTTGAATATACACAGTTTCCAACCCCATTTAATGTTGCCTTTCTAACAGATCCAAATGCAGATATCACTTTCGTCACATTTCCTTTCGAAACACGACTCTGTTTAGCAATCTTTGTGACTGAAGCTCCTGCCGCCTTTGCCTAAATAATGAAACTTCATTTACAGTCCCTTTGATGTTTTTCTCTTGCCGTCTTAATCCAAAATTAAGGTTGACTGGGCCAACTCAGAATTTTCATACATTCCACAAAGAATGATGGGATGTTAATTACATGATTTTATTATGCGATACACCTGTATAGAAGCATTTTTTTTTTTTTGCTCTTTCTCTACTAATTTATTCTAGTTTTTTTTTTTTTTTACCTGCCCTGTACTGCGAACAAAGTATGTATCACATGCCATCTGCCTTCAATCATGAAGCAGTGTATGAAATTTGCAGCCTGTAAAATTTTGATGTGTATCAGGGGAATATCTGGAATGTGAAATATGGAAACGCACTGGCTTACCTTTGTGATTTGATGTGTGGCATTTTGATTCTTTTGTTGTAATTTAGGTTTGGGCTTTATTGTGTTGGAGATGAATTGCAGTTTCTTTTTTTGTGTTGTCCTCTGCTTTGTCTAAAAATTTCAATTGTTTTCTCAGTTTGTTCTAGCAACCTATGGTCTCATCGGCTTGTTGACCGCCGTATATTTGCTGAAGAAGAGCGACAAAGAGGAAAACAGAGAATCGTAAACTACTGCAAATGGAAAATCTTGTACATTTATCCAGTGAAGCTACCACTTATATTTTTTACAGAATAAAAAGTGCATCCTGGTCAAAGGAACACATCTCACATTTTCAGCACAATTTTTCCATGGTAACACAACTGACATTGTGATCTGCCACGCAGTAAAATCTTGCATGGGTCAGACATGTGGTAATTGATCTTGCAGGCATACATCAGAGAGCATGTTTTATAATTCTTTTCACTGTTGCTGATTTCATTTTGGCAGCATGGTGATCATTAGTGATCTTCATCTCACTGCAAAAATGTTATTTGTTTAAATTTGGCTAGGGCTCTTCACTATGGTGTTAGCAGCTCTCTCCATCATACAGGTTTTTCCTGGGTACTTCAATTTCCTCTTTCAACCCAAACACCAGCATTGTGAACTCCTAATTACCAATAGTTATGAGTGTTCGAGTGAATGGTGCTTGAATGTATGTGCCAGGACTGATATTCATTTTGTTTGGAGAATCTCAACTCAAATACTAATTTAATCTTGGTACATGATTAACCTGTATCTGTGAAATGGGTCCATAATGTTTTTTTCAACGGAATTTTTTCAAGTATGGGCTCTTCATGGATCACAATATTGCAGACTACAGATAGTAAACTGATTTATTCTGTCAATATCCGACGATATATAGGGCTAAATTTAAATGTGATAACATTTTCAATAAATTGACAAATACTGTCGTTTCTGAGATTCATAAAGCCATGCTGTCAAGTAACCACCAGAGGGCACTCCATAGTCCCCTTGACATATAGTATCACCGTCATTGGTTGATGATAAAGCTGTAGAATTTATTATTGATAGCGCGTCTATTAATTTGAAATGTGTTCTGCACATTGCCTTGAAGTATTATTTAAAATGAAGGTATATCATTAAAACATACCATTTCTTTTACAGAATATCTAATGATAAAGTATTATACTAATGATTAAGTCGAAGAGCATGCATTTGCCCTATGTGCCCCGATCCCTTCAGCTTGACTTCCTAGCCACTGACCTCGGACCAGTCCCTTCTACCATACTCAGCCTGACCCCCTGTGTTCCTGTTCACCCGTACCTGCCCTCAGACCATCTTTTGGCTACCCTCTTCGTTTTTTGCAAAATTCATTTCTCCACTTCACAATCTTGATGCTCTTCGGTTCTTTGTCAGTTATTTGTTTGTGGCTCCTTTGTTCTGACAGAATAAACAACTATTTGAAGGGAATTCACGCACAAAATAACTTCAGAATAATATATTAAATAATCCAATTAGCACCGTCTCTACAATGAAATTTGTGCACGCTTGAAGAAATCACTGGAATCTTTCTGCACTCATGGTGGTCAGATGTGAACGGGCTGGATGGATTTAACTTTCTGTTACTGCTTAGTTTTCAGTTTCGCGGAATAGATGGACTTAAAACTTGCAGTGGCTTTGCTGAAATCCAGTGGGATCATCTGGTGAAATTCCATGCAGCAGACCACGTGATTTCTGGGAATGAACCCCTGCTGGCTGAAAGTGAAAGTAAACGCGGATAAATATGAATTGGTGTCTGACATAAAAGAACCGGGCGTGCACCATTATTGGCATTGCGAGTTTATGACTTCTGGATAGTAACGGTTCCCTCGTTAAATCATGCAGGTGGAAGGTCATGTTCAAACAACAGCAATTGGCATGCAATGCATGCACAGAACTTTCGAGCAGCTCTTCTTCGGGCGGATTCAGTTTAAGATGTTATTTCCTGTTAATTACCGATCAATAAGAGACGTAAAGTCAACATCCCTGTCTGGAATTGCCGTTGGAGACAAACAGGGTAGAAATTTAACCTCACTTTCAGTATACTAAGAATATCAATGAATTTTATTTATGTAGCGCGACTCGTTTTCACTCTCGTCACAATATATATATATATATATATATATATATATATATATATATATATATATATAAACTCTAATTCTGGAGTTAATTGCACAATTTATTTATCAGCGCTGGTAGTAATCAATTCATGTAGGCAACTGACTTAAGATTTTCTTCATGAAAACTAGAAAATTTGTGTCCATGGACACAGATGCCCCCGCCACTGAGAGTTTGTAAGCCCCTAAAATCGTGAAATTATTCGATTTTGTCAAACATAATATGAGATGTACGCGATCGATCTATGTGGAAAGCATTTACCAGAGCTTGCTGAATTCTGTTCTGTAGTTTTTGAGGAGAAATGGATAAACGGCATCCCGTACCTACGTTCTAACGTACGGACGGAGAAGGGTCACTAGATATGCCCCTGCCATAAATGGTTGGGACATAAAAACAAAACGAGACTCAGAAAAAGGAGCTGCGTAGATTACATGAAGTTTCAATTGCGAGTAAATAAACAAATTTGGAAACCGCATAAACTAGGTCTGCACTAGCAAGGTGCCTCACGAGCATCTGGCGACTTTCAGTTTCACTTTCCCGTAAATCTCTGATTTAGGAGGGATCTACAGTGCTGCTATTGAAGGACAGTCACGGTCGTAGAGAACTCAGCTGTTGATCCTTTCACTTCCCCTTTACGACAGAGGTAGAGTAACATCGAAAGAGCAGAATTCCCTCCATCAGGCCATTGTCAGATCAATTATTTTTATCCCGGATCTGACCAGCTTGATTGCAGCAATTTCACGGATTCTGACGGATTTTCAAGAAAACAGCTGCAGAAGGTGAGAGAGCCTGTTTCATTGATTTCTAGGAAAAGAGTTCCAGATGGTGAGCAAGCCTGTCTCTGCTTCATGTGTTGTATGCTGCTTTGTAAAAGATATTTGATGCCACAAAATCATTTGCAGGGAGAGCTGACCTGCTAATAATAATGCTCTGTATGTGGTGCTTTTATTTTCAGTACTCAGTGCTGTGCATGTATACTGCAAGTTAATATGATAAAGCTTGCACAACCCCAAAGCTGAGAAAGTAGGGACGGTTTTGATATGCAAAATAAAAACAAATCAATGATTTTCAAATCTGTTTTGACCTGTGTTCAATTGAAACACAGATAATTAATGTTTTAACTAATCAAATTCTAGTCCACCCCCATACAACACATGCTTGCAACACATTCTAAAATAGTTGGGGCTGGGTCATGTGTACCACTGTGCTACATCATTCCCCCCCCCATTCTCGCTTTTTATTTCTCGAAGCTTTTCAGCAGTCCATTGTCTCCGTTGTCATATCTTGTGCTTCATAATGCATCGCATATTTTCAGCGGGAGGCAGGCATGGGCTGTTGGCAGGCCAGTCTAGCACCCAAACTCTTTGTCATCAAAGCCATGCTGTTGTTGCACGTGCTGAATGTGGCTTGGCATTGACTTGTTGAAATAAGCACAGATGCGCTTGAAAAAGATGTTTTGATGGCAGCATTTATTGCTTCAAAATCCATATGTACACTTTAGCATTCATGGTGCCTTCACAAATGTGCAAGTCACCCATGTCATGGGCACTGACCCACCCCCATAACATGACTGTTGCTGGCGTTTGATCTGGTGTTAGTCATACTCAAGAGGGGTCCCTTTCGGGATTTTTTTTTTTTCAGTCCTGAGAACACAAATCCATCATTTTGGAAAAAAATCAAACACTTTCTTCTCAGTTCATCTCAGAGGCACCGAAGGCCACAAATGTATAATGTCAGAGGCTGGATTTTGTTGATATTTTGCTTCAGTTTTGGACAGTGCTGTCTTAACTTGCATTTGTAGATCCAGCAATGAACTATGTTTTCTGAAAGCAATTTCCTGATGTAGTTACAAACTCATGTTGTTATTTTCGTTACAAACGTGAGGTTTTATGGCGGTGCCATCAGAAGGCTCAAATTCAATACCGATTTTTGGCGCTCCCCATTACACGCAGATTTCTGCAGATTCTCTGAATCTTTTAATTTTATCATGGACCGCAGATGACAAAATCTGTAAATTTTTTGCATCATTCCGTAAGAGAGTTTCTTCTTAAAATGTTGGCATAAAGTTTGTTGGTAATTTTAAATAATGACATTAATTTAGGAATGCAGTGGAAAAACCAAAAGCACAATTTTTGGAATTTACAGATGATTCAGTGTTGCCTTTTTAGCCTGCTTGGCCCAAAGGCCCAAGAGGCTTGTGCTATGCTCGGGATCTTTAGATGTGGTCTGTCGTGCATGCGTGCGTGCGTGCGTAAACTTTTGGCTTGTCTGCACTCTTGCGTCTTTAGTTTTTGACCGATCCTTTTCATATTTCATATGTGTGTATCCGGTCATAAGGTCTAGACCAAGTTCGATTTTCAGCCGAATCGGACCAATACTTTGGCCAATAGGGGGCGTTCCATTTTGGCCACGTTTGGCCAAGCGGGCGCAGTGGCTTTGCCACTAGTTTTTTGAATTCTTGGAGCTGGTTGTGGTCATGGTGCACTATAAGCACTATGAAGTCTTCTGGGAAGCAGTAATTAGAGCATGGTTTGTAAAGTGAAATTAATCAAGGGAACATGCGAATACAGAAAAATGCCGCTGGGGTAATCTGAGATTATGACATTAAATGCAGCCAATTTGCAAAGTACTTTTTTGAAAAATTGATCAATGAAAAGCCAATGAAGAGGTCTTTGCCATGGCAAGTACCATAGCCCTCATTGGTGTTCAAAAGGTGCACTATGAGTGAGTGACATCATCATCATCACCATCATCACCATCATCCTGTGATTTATTGTTTGCAGTGTATGGCAGTCGTCTTAATCCTAGTCCTTGAGAGCAGAGTCTGGTGACATTATGCTGAAACTCAGCACTTAAGCTGCACAGTAACTGATCAGTTGTTTACAAGGCTGGCTCAGGTCACCTGATTTCTTGGGTCTGTACAGGTTAGATATTAAAAGATGAGTGGACTATGCTCCATTCCAGGACCGGGATTGAGCTATGACCATGTTAGATATTGAGTTGATGATTTTTTGTTTTTGCATTCGCTTGTATTATCAGCATGGTAAAGCATGGCAAAATAAGTTTTAGCAGTTACCTTACAACTCTCCATCCAGAGGTATGAAAAATACACTTTACCCACGGGGTATTCATACCTCCAAATTTATTATAGTAAGACAATTAGTCAATGTACCTTATGTTATGACCCAGAAATGGAGCCCATGACAGAACTTCATTCAAGCTGAGAGTGCTTCATGGTTTCATGTTGTTCTATTTTACAGATTTTGAATATGATGCAGATTTTATGAAGTGAGTTATACTATTCAGATTTATGATGTAGTGACTAAATGTGGGGATGACCACATGATAATCATTTGTGAATAATTTTTATCACCGAATGATTCAGGTAGTAGTATTTTAATGCCACAGTAATATGATCAATTGCATGCATGCCTTGACTACACCTACACCCCGCCATAGAGCTAGGAACAGGCATTTTTGGGTCCTTTTTACTCCTCACGTTGCCACTGACCCCTCCTCTTCCAGTAGTACACAAACACAGCAGCTGCTCTCATTTTGCTGTAACCTTACCATCTAGCCTAGTTTTATGCCCATAATGGGATAGAGTTTCAGTATGAAACGTAACAGTTATGTTGGTGACTGAGCTCATGAAAGGTTTCTTGTATTCGATCAAAAAAGCCATAAGTCTAGTACCTGTAGCAAAAAAAAAAAAAAAAAAAATGGAACATGTGTTGAATCCTCCTTTAAAGTTTCAGAGGCTCCATGATGGTAACTACTGTTAAAAAAAATCTGAAAAAAATTAAGGGTTATACATAAACATACAATGTATGCAAGGCATGTACCTATGTGGCCAATGCATTATTGTGTTGAGTTAAACTGCTGCAAAATTTATTTTGATGTTATCAATTTAACAACTGTTAAGTAATTTTTATTAGTTCTAGTCCTCATAACAGCCTTCAGTTAAATTTCATGCTCTTGGATTTCAGCAACTATTAGCACGCCATTACTGACCATTGCGCACCTTAATTCTTATTGGGATAAGGGATGCAATACAAGATATTTTTTATGTAGACAAGTGAGGAAAAATTTAACTTGCAGTCCTTTATTGGCGTGTTGTACCACAGTAGTTATAACGTTCAAGATAGAAAAAACTGTGCAGGGAACATGTATTTAAATTTAGCCACTTCTTGACGCAGAGTGATGCAAAATAGCAAATTTTTGTCAAGATATATGACAAGAGTTTGTGTTCTGAGAATAAAAGTTCATGAAATGAGGGCCCAGAATCAGAGTGAGCGGATTTACTACTGCTTCCTATCGGCGCGACGCACATTTCTCCGAAGCTCGGCAGACACGCTGTTTTACAGTTTCAGAAATGCGGCCATTTCCCCGAAATCTCTACATACAGAGACCACAGTTTCACTCTCTCGAGCTGGAAGATAACCCACTTTCATGAAAGAGTTACCTTTGATAGTAAACTGAACCTTGCCAAGTATATCATCACAAACCAGTTGGTTTGAATTATTAATATCAATGATAAAAGTTGGAAAAGAAGGAAATGAGTGGGCAACTGCAAATTTAAGCATTACAAATGTGACTTATATAATTAATCAAACAGAGCATTAACCGCTACCTTCAATCCTACAATGATATACAGCTACAGTTAGGTCAACAATTATTGGCACCCTTGATAAAAAATGAAGAAAAACCTCTGCTTACAAAAACATATGCATGTTGTCTCCACCGGGAGAGAATGATGGTAATGGAGACAATAAAGAAGCCATGGATTGGGCTTCAAGAATTACCACAATCTGGCTGCATCTTGGGGTCATCAAGTTTGAAAACAACCATACCATGGCATCTCCGTAACGATAATACCTTTGGAAGGGCTGCATAAAGACTTGCATAAAAATTGCATGTGAAGCAAAACCAAGCTTATAAGAGTTTTACAAACATCGTTGGAACTATGGGTAGAAGAGACTGCTGGCCAGATGAGAGCGAAATTGACATATGGCCATACACACCAGTGGCATGTTTGGTTATAAGAGAGGATTTCATATAAAGACAAGTACTGGACACTTAAAGTCATATGGAGGAATTCTGCCTGAATTGATTGATTAATTTTATTTTATTTTACTTTTTGACTCTGCATAGCCTGTTAGCATGTTTGAAGGCTCATTCCCTGATTATTGATGCTAAAAATTTGTTTAAAGTGGTTGAGGTTGTCATTATTCCGCAAAATTACCTCTGATGTTGGCTGTTCCAGTACATAAGGTGACACGATCTTTGTGCAGTGTCACAGCGTTAAACACAATGGCAGGAAGGAAGGAGCTCTCTGAGATTGTTCATAGTCACATTGTGGACCTACATGTTGCTGAAGACGTCAAATGCTGCCATGGCACTGTAAGAAACACCATCAAGCATTTCAAAGAGACCGGTTTGCTGAAAACTAGTGGCAATACAGGTGCAAAATGAAAGTTAAGTGCCTCTGATGCTTGTTATTTTTGTATGACAAGTAAAAAAAAAATAGCACAACAACTCCTTGATGATATTTATAGCACCAGAAGTGAAGAGGAGAACGTATCAAGATCTATTTCCAGATGCCTGTATGAAAATGGTCTAATGGGTTGTGTTGCTGCCAAGAGCTGGCAACATCAAAAAAAAAAAAAAAAGGCTTGAGTTTGCCAAGAAATTGAAGGATTGGACACCAATGGACTGTGAACAAGTTCTTTGGACTGATCAATCAAAATTTGAAAATTTATCACGCAAACATAGAAGTTATGTGCGCCGTAGAGTTGGAGAACATTTCAAAAATGACTGTTTAACCCCTTCAGTTAAACATGGAGGTGGAAATATTATGGTTTGGGGTTCAGTCTGCTCGAAAGGAGCCACTGATCTCATAAAAATGGACAGAATTATAGATCAAAAGAAGTAGCACAGCATCCTTGTGAAGCACACATTACCATCAGGAAAGAGACTGATTGCTCAGGGATTCTATTTTCAACAAGATAATGACCCTGAACACAATTCTAGTTGTGCAAGAATTTTCTCAATGAGAAAGAAACATCTGGTGATATAAAAGTTATGACTTGGCCTGCTCAAAATCCAGACCTTAATCCGATTGAGCAAATCTGTTGCAACATCGAAATAATCTCTTTGGAATGAGCCTCAAACCATATGGAATGGTTTAGCGAGTGAGGGAATAAAAGAATATGTGAAAACTATGCGTGAAAGATTAAATGCTGTAATCAAAGCAAAAGATGGCCACACTAGATATTGACTTTTTCACCGAAAAAAAAGACATTATTACTTTTGTTTTTACTGTATATTGTTATCTGTTAACTTATTTTCATCTATGTGAACCGATATTAGAAGAAATAAATGCTTCAATAGTATTCTGGTTTAGCTTCATTTTGCTAAGTGTATAATCATCACTACACACTACTATACACTTTCCCCATAAAAGGTAACATAAGATTGATTAATTATTGGTGTTCAACACTGGCCAAGCCGGCACAGTCGCGTTCATGTGTTGAGTGCTCGATTTAGGCCTGAGAACTTTCTGCAAGGAGTTTGCATGTTTCCCACGTACTTGTGTGGGTTTCCTCCCACGGTCCAGAGACTGGCATTGGAGATTCTAAATCGAACATAGGTATAATGACTTCGCTTTGGTAAGAATGCGAACACTGCCACGATATAACCTTGAAGAACTTAGCTGAAACTGCCGTTCAAGCATCATCAATCAGTCAATTTCATGCAGCCCAGTTTCTTTGTTTTCCTCTAGGAAAGCATTCATTTTGGATCTGGCTGTACTTATCTAATCAGACACATATTGGGCCTACAACTGAAACATGTTACAATCACATTTTTCTATTCCATAAAAGTAGCTTTTGTGTTTCGCCAGTTTGCACACGGTAGGTCATACAAAATATCGTTAAACCCCTAAAATTAAAATAATAATTTATTTTCCTTTTTATTTTTCTCTGTCTAGTCTTATCGCATGCCAGGTTTAAAAAGCCATACTGTTCAATATCTCTCATGAGTACTTCTTTGTATTCGCTCGGTTCTTGGAATCAGGTTCTATTAACTAGAGATAGCTGCATTTCCAGGAAAACCTCTCTAGAAATGGGCGGGCGGAGCGGGTAGGAGTGTCTAGTTCACATGAATTGAAGTTGATAAACTTGGGTGAGCCACAATGACAGCAATGAAACGAACCGTAGGAAAGGAGACAACTGGCGTGTGCTTCTTGTTTACTGGTACAGTACATCTGTGGATTGTTAAATTAAAAACTGGGCTTAAAAAGAAAAGAAATATCAAGGATAATTCTGTGGCAATGGAAGTACTAGCGTATGCGCCAAATCTTTCGTCATTCTCAAGGCTGCTTAAACCGTGGGTTTGACGGTGGTGTTCAACTCTCGGACCTGATGTGCTCACGGTAAGAAGACGTCCATTTCAACGGACTGTTGTTTTTGCTTCTTTAAAGTTGTGTAAGATACGTTTTCAATTCGTGACAGTTTTCAATTCGCTACATTTTCAGTGCGAATCGTACCTGCGTGCAAGACGCGCTCATGCTTCTCTGAAATGTAGGCAATGCGACTTACGCGAACTTACTGAGTTGAAGGGTCGGCAAGCCAACATCATATGTCAGTGAATTAAAATCGGAACGAGTGTCTTTATTTCCCCCTAAATGTTTGACCAGTTAGCTGGTGGTTTCTATTAATTCACTTTAGTGGCGATACGATGTTGCGGAGGATGTTGCCTGGTTAATATTAAGCTACACTCATTTTGTTCATGCTCAAACCATCTTCTGTCGAGTGTAATGGGACTTATACTTGCTTTTCTCGTGATGCACAAGGCGCATTAAAAACTTCGAATCAATACATCTTTCCAGGAATCATGGAGCCTGTTACTGAAGATAATTCAGAAACCGCGAAGTTAAGCAGTGAAATATTAGAACTGTTGTCTTTCTGTCGAGCTACAGCCGTGTGTTGCTGTGCTTTACGTTTGCACTAAGTCTTTTAGTGAAAGTATTAAGTGAAGTTTTTTGACGAATTTTAAAATGAAGTTGGGTGGGTGGCGCAGTTGGCTAGTACTGTTGCCTCACAGCAAGCAGGTTTGGGTTCGTGTCTGGTCTTGGGCCTTTCTGTTCTCCCTTGTTCTCGTGGGTTTGCTCCCACGGTCCGAGGACAAGCCTGCTGGGCTGATTGGAAACTTCAGTGCTTTCAGGTGTGAGTGAATGGTATGCGCGTGCCCTGATGTGAACTGGGGAAGTGTCGCGGGGAATCGGTAACAGCGCCCCCGCGACCCTGAGAAGGAAGAGGCAGTTCAGCGAATGGATGGACGGATTGTGTTGCGTTATTATTGGAATGCAGTTGCTATGGTGGTTTGGAGTGTGTTAATTTGACCTTTAGTATTGTTGACATGTGTAACTGTGGCCATTTAGCTATATCTCTGTCTTCTGTTTTTCAGTGCACTGCTCTTTGTCTTATGCCTGTCAAATTGTATGGGATAGCAAAGCTGTATGTAAGTTCTTGAAAAGGCTCATTTGTCTCTGTCTCTGTTTCAGATCGGGGAGCTCTTGTCATCACCTGAATGAGGGGTGGGATGGAAGACCAAATAGACTGGTCTGTGCTATAGAATGGTGGCGCAGAGTAACGTGGGCATTGCATTAGCAACTGACATCAGAGCAAGCATTGAACAACCAGCACCTGATACCTTGGCTCGCCATAACCGACGGCGGGATGCAGACCCCAGCCCAGAAACCCAGACACACTTCAAACCTTTCCGAAGCGAGAAGGACTTGCGCATCATCACAAAGACTACCTCTTTGTTGGAGACATGTGGCTTCTACTGGGGTCCCATGACTGTCGAGGAGGCACACTTGATACTGAAGGATGAACCTTTGGGAACGTTTCTGATCAGAGACAGCAAACAAAAGGACATATTCTTTACGCTCAGCTACAGGGCTTCATCCGGGCCCACTAACATCCGGATCAACTTTCAGAATTCACGGTTCAACCTGGTTGGCAGTAAGGCATCCTTTGACTCTTTGTTCAAACTGTTAGAGCATTACATCGCTTCACCGAAGAAGAGTCTTATTCGACCTCATAGGGAGTCAAATTACAAACCTTACAAGAACTTTGCCGCAAAAAGATTGTTGAAACATGCGGAGGAGAGAAAATAGACAGTTTACCCGTCAATCCTGTCCTCAAAGACTTTCTGAACGCTTTTCCTTACGCAATATGAGGATATGTTCAAAGGCATTAAATCACTTCCGAGAATTATGGAAGATACTTGATTGTTTATGGATTGCTGCAATGTCTTGTCATAAACGCGCAGATTTTTGTAGCCAACTAATGTATTTTGAAGTAAAACTTGAATACTCTATATTTACTATTCACACCATTCATAACTGTTTACACTATGCAGGAGTATTTTATGTCCTGTTAGCATGTATCTGCTGTGCAGATATTCATTTCATTTTATTTAGTATATTGAAAATAAATTTTCTTTTGAAAATCATCTTTCTGTTGAATATTGTGTCCCTCAAATGATAGCACTCATATTGATGTCTGAAGGCTGTCAACTTATATGGTACTTGTATTATGATACTGAATTTTAGATATATGGTTTCTTGTGTGATCATTGGCTGCTCAGGATGTGATTAGACAAGAAACAATTCAGGATGGTCACTTGTCTGACATTGATTTTCTATTTATGCACAGGAGAGCCCTCAGTGAAATCTCGCTGGTATTGTTTATACTAGTTTGGACTTGGATGCAATGGCATTTGTGGAAAAATTAATCCAAGCTGCTTTCATCTGTATTTTCAGGAGTACTGTAATACTGTAGAGTTTCCGCAACAAAATATTCTTTCAATTAATAAGAATTGTTTACCCTGTTCCAGATAAATAAGCTAGATGGGAGGTACCTTGTCAGAGGCAGGTGTTGCCAGGTACTGTAGAAACTAGTAATCTTTTAAGCACGTGACTGCGTACACTGATGAGCTGAAACATTTAAACTATTCACGGATGAAGCTACTAACATTTCTGCCATAACTGCGCATCAAAGTCAGTCAGACAGATCTGAGACCGTAGGCAAACAGTCGGTTCTTGTCAACAGACTGCGTGCGGGAGAAATGGGACCTGACCAACTTTGACAGGGGCCAAATTGTTAAGCCCAAACCAGTGGGTCAGAGCATCTTTCAAGGGAAGCATCTGGGGTGCTCCCAGTCAGCATTTGAGAGTAACCGCTGACCGTGGTCCAAAGAGGAAAAAAAAACTGAACTGGCGCTATAGGCAGTTGGGTGCCCAAGGCTCATCGATGCACAAGGGTCATCTCATCTGGTCCAAGCCGACAGAAAGCTCGCTGTAGCACAAGTTGCAGAAATTTTTTATGATAAGAGAGAAGTGTGTCGCCGCACACAATGCATTGCGTCTTGCTGTGTATCGCACTTAGTGGCTGCAGACCAGTCAGAGTGGCCATTCTAACCCTGATCCACCATTGAAAGCATGTACAATGGGCTTGTGAGGGTTGGAAGTAGACCGTGAAACAATTGAAGAATGTTGCTTGGTCGAGTGAGTCATCATTAACGTTGTGTGCACCATTGACCTGGAGGTGAGATGGCACCAGGATGCACCATGGGGAAAAAAAGCTGATAAAGGAAGTGTAATCCTCTTGGAAATATTCTGCTGGGAAACCCTGAGTCTGGGAATTCAAGTCGATGTCAGTTTTACGGAGCTGTTTTAGCAGCACAAGAGCGACTTACATGATATTAGACATGTTTCAATGTGGCTAATCATCGTGTGCATGAGTGAAGCATGATTGTACACAGGTATTAGTTGAGGTGTCTGTCTGGCCTCAGAGGAGGGGCTCTAGGAGTGGTAATTTCTATGTTTAGTCATTACCTGGAACGAACCGTCACACAATGTCCTTATCAGGGCATTGTAAAGGAAAGATTTGATAAGCATTCATTTATAATCTCTGACTCACTGACATCCATTCTTTGTTCACACTCATCTATAAGTCTTGTAAATCAGATGTACACAGAATTTATTGCACTATTGAGGTTCATGATGAAATATCCTTAAGTCGCATTCATTCGTGAGCTTAAGCACAGTTGATGACGATCCAAATCATGATTCATAATCAACATTTAGAATTCCTATGAGTCGTAGGCCACAGATGAGGAAATGATAAAAATGAAAATGAAGCATAACCGGGGAAAATACGCGCCTCAGCTGACGAACAGTGGCTAAAACGGTGCCTTTCAGAAAAGGGGAAAAATGATCGAAAATCAAATTTGATTTTTGATAAAAATGACTTTTGCCATTAAGAGCTGGCTTATATCTAAATCACTTTCACAGAAACATGCGTCTCAATGAATTTACATATTCATTCTTCCTGAAGTTGTCACATTCGTAAACAGATGGCCTCAGACTATAGATTAATTTTAACAGAGACAAAATGTATCGGCATACACACTTCATGAGCGTGAAATGCCATGCCAGATGAGCTAAAGAGGAGGAACAGTCAGACTGGCTGGCATGAATCCCTGACATCAAAGTTCACCTCAAGACTTTTAACTTCCTTGTTTGTCCTTTCACTTTAATTCATTCTTTTCAAAATGAGCATTTTACTGGAATGAGTCTCCAAAGCAAAAGTAAAACTGCCTTATCTGAGATGAAGAAATTAAAAAAACTGACTGAATTACAGGAACGACTCTTAAGAGGAAAAACAGGAGTGATTAGATATACTATATTGTTATTCTTCCAATGAGTATTGTTAAAAATGACTTATGAATTTCCCAGGTTTTCTTTGGGCTATATCAGTAAGTATTGTAAGAGGAAGAATGGTAAATAAGCACAATAATCCCAGATTTTCTTTACATTATTGTAATGTAATTTTGAGACAAGCAATGGCGGCATCCACGAAAAAAGGAACATTTGTCAAGTGAAACTAACTCACCCAAAGTTATTGAATGGAAAAACAGGTATTTCCCCCAAAGCTATCATTCATTATTATACGTATGGTCTTGCTCACTGCAGCACTGATTAGATATGAGGTTGTTTGCCATGTTCAGCAAAAATTGAATGCAAATGAAAGGGTTACCAACTACTCTTGCTTGCATTGCATCATGGCACGATAGAAATCTGGTAATTGACATTATCAATACATTTCATTGTGATTTGCACTGATGCGCCAAAACACACTGTAAAAGGTACCCCGAAATGTCGACAGGAACACAGCCAGATAGTCATTATAAGCCATTTCAAAATCTGTCCTTCCTGACATCAAAAAGGGGCTGACCACCCAGGGGTGTGTTTCCCAAAAGCGTAGTTGCTAAATAAGTTAGCAACTTCCATAGTTTGTCCATTCACAATCAATAGGTCCAACTATGTAAGTTAGCATCTGTGATTTCGGGAAACGCACCCCAGAATAGTAATAGAACTGATTAACTGATTGACTGCCTCTGGGCAGTCACTTCCTCGTGTGACATCATGAAGGAACTGATAGTGAAAATGCTTGTAATGGCTAATTGGCTGTGCACTTAGAGGCATAATATGGGGACTCTAAAAACCATTCACAGATTAAGAAAATAAAGCTGATTACTTCAAAACAATGGCACAGGTCCAGGTCTCCAGTCAGAGCTTAGACGGTAACGTGTTGGATGCGGTAGAGGTGAGTCAGGTTACTGTGGCCGAAGTCACAAAAAATTTGAATGATATGTGAGTGTCGTGGTTCTGGATGTTTGTGTGTGTGTTTTGGACTTTTCTTTGTGGCTCTCGTCCCGGGACGATATCGTTTCCTGGCCTATCGAATTCTTTACCCAGCTGGCTGATTGAGCTGGGGCGGCGCTTCCCCAGAATCTATATAAGCAGGAGGTCCGGCACGCCTCCTTCGCCAGAGTGTCTGTGTTTAGCTACGCACTACAGCTGAAGAAATCTTTAGTCAGGTTTTGAAAGACTTTCCATCCCCTAATTTTTACCCCTCAGCCAACTCCGGCCCGGAGGGGTATTGTCATCACCTGCGTGTCCGTCTGTCGTCCGTCGTCTGTCGTCCGTCGTCCGTCGTCCGTCCATGATTTTGTCTGGGCCAGTACTCGGCAACTAATGATCGCAGCTTCACCAAATTTGGTATGGTAACTCACTATGACCCATAGATGTGCAACGTCAGGTTTTTTGCTGGATTTGATCTTTGACCTTAGCGCTGTGACCTTGAGCCTGGAATCTTGTCCGGGTCAGTACTGGGCAACTAATTATCACAGCTTCACCAAATTTGGTATGGTAACTCACAATGACCCATAGATGTGCAACGTTAGGTTTTTTGCTGGATTTCACCGTTGACCTTAGCGCTGTGACCTTGACCCTGGAAATCTTGTCCGGGTGACATTTTCCGGGCCAGTACTCAGCAACTAATCATTGCAGCTTCACCAAATTTGGTATGGTAACTCACTATGACCCATAGATGTGCGATGTCGCATTTTTTTTTGCTGGATTTGACCTTTGACCTTAGCGCTGTGACCTTGACCCTGGAAATATTGCCCGGGTCAGTACTCGGCAACTAATCATCGCAGCTTCACCAAATTTGGTATGGTAACTCACTATGACCCATAGATGTGCATCGTCAGGGTTTTTACTGGATTTGACCTTTGACCTTAGCTCTGTGACCTTGACCCTGGAAATCTTGTCCGGGTCAGTACTCGGCAAATAATTCTCGCAGCTTCACCAAATTTGGTATGGTAACTCACTACGACCCATAGATGTGCAACGTCAGGGTTTTTGCTGGATTTGACCTTTGACCTTAGCTCTGTGACCTTGACCCTGGAAATCTTGTCCGGGTCAGTACCCTGCAACTAATTCTCGCAGCTTCACCAAATTTGCTATGGTAACTCACTATGACCCATAGATGTGCAATGCCAGGTTTTTTGCTGGATTTGACCTTTGACCTTAGCTTTGTGCCCTTGACTGTGGAAATCTTGTCCAGGTCAGTACTCGGCAACTAATTCTCGCAGCTTCACCAAATTTGGTATGGTAACTCACTATCACACACATATGTGCAATGTCATGTTTTTTGCTGGATTTCACCTTTGACCTTTGCGCTGTGACCTTGAGGCAGGAAATCTTATATGAGTCAATACTCAGCAACTACTGATCGCAGCTTCACCAAATTTGGTATGGTAACTCACTGTGACACATAGATGTGCAACGTCACCTTTTTTGCTGGATTTGACCTTTGACTTTAACACTGTGACGTTGAGGCAGGAAATCGTGTCCGGGCCGAGGGGTATTCAGCAACGCGTTATGTTTGGAGTTTCTTGTCCCTTTTTCTTTCTCGCCTTGCCTCCGGTGGTCGGACTATTAGATGTCCTTTGGAGGCGCGAGTTCTTGCGTTTGCTCTGTGTTGTTCTCTGTGTTTGTACTGTTTACTCGCTGCTTACGTTCTCTCTTTTCGCTGCTCCTGGCCTCCTACACTACCGGCCTTCACAGAACACTCTAGCCGGACATGGAGTCGCCAGCAGCGGATACGCTAGAGAGCATTGTCGCTGACCAGCAGTCTGTCCTTACTGCGTATGGCCAGGGTCTTTCTAGCTTAGACAGTCGGCAGGTGGAGCTGACTGAGAGAATTCGCCGTCAGGAGCAGGCTATGCAGGCACAGGAAAGTCTTCTAATAAATCTCTCCGAGTGTATTAGAGCATTGTCTGCTCAGGTTACACTAAATGTTTCACAAGCACAATTAGTACACCTTCCACAAGTGCCTACACTCAAATTACCCTCAAGATATGGAGGCGAGGCAGGAAAATGTAAAGATTTCATTGCTCAATGTGAAATATTTTTTAAAGCGCAACCCTCACGGTTCTCGAATGAAGGTTTCGTTTATTTTTATCACTGTTGACCGGCACAGCCCTCACTTGGGTGGGGCCGCTCATTCGAGCTAAATCGTTGGTAGTAAATTCAGTGGAAACACTCGTGAGAGAAATGATTAATGTTTTCGATCAGGATGTATATGGTCAGGACGCAGCTACGCGTCTAATGAATTTGAAGCAGGGTTCCAATAGCGTTGCTGATTTCTCCATCTTGTTTCGCTCCTTAGCCACAGAGACAGGGTGGCCAGAAGCACCTATTATGACAGTGTTTGTTCACGCTTTGGCCGAGGCGGTGAAGGACGCTCTGGCTACATTAGAGCCTTGTGTTTCTTTGGATTCGTTGGTTTGTACTGCGACGCGAGTTGATAATCGCATCCGCGAATGAAACAAGGAGAAACGTATTGCATTGGCTCTTGATAGCAACGAGGTTAATGTTCCATGGAACAGGCAATCAGCCACAACTCCGCCCATTGAAATTTCCAATTCTAGTGAGCCCATGCAGGTTGATGGCTCATGTGAGAGCCGGGCTCGTAAGCCAGTTCACAGACAAATAATTTGTCATCATTGTAGTGAACCGGGACATATCCGTTCAAGTTGCCCCGAGCTTAAAGGGAGAGGGGAAGCCCCTCTGGCGGTGGGGGGGCGCTAAAGGTACAGACCCATCTCCCGTTCGTACTCATATTTCAGTAAAGTTGACTATGGGGAAAAAGAAAATATGGGTTGAAGCCTTTTTGGATTCGGGGGCTGTTGATTGTTTTATGGATGCGGAGTGGGCTAGAAAACATTCCATTCCCATCTGCTCTCTCTCACATTCGCACTCGACCAAGGCTTTGGATGATCGACCATTGGGAGATGGGCTTATAACCGAGGTCTCTGATTTTTTGACTATGTTTATCCCTTTTGGTGGTCATTCAGAGAAAATTAGTTTTTCCTTAATTGATTCCCCAGTTTGTCCTTTGGTTTTGGGTCATTCCTGGTTGCTCAAGCATAGGCCACAGATCTTTTGGGGCAGTCAAAGTGACCCAATCGTCCAGTGGGGCTCTGACTGTAGGTTTCACTGTAGTGAGATTCTGGCAAGTCGCCCCCAATTTCAATCCATGGGGGAGGCGTCGGGTTCTGATCAAGATTGGTGTGTAGGAGCCGCGTTGAACCTTGGTTTACCTCCCAACGTGTCAGATGATTATGTAGATCTCGCGGAGGATTTTGGCAAACAGTGGGCTTTGTCTTTGCCTCCACATCGTGTTTACGATAGTGAGATCAAACTATTCCCTGACAAGGTGGCAGCGGTCAGGAGTTGGCCTGCCCCTCAGAATGTTAAGGAGGTTAAACGATTTTTGGACTTTGCTAATTTTTATAGGAGGTTTACTTGCAATTTTAGCGCTGTGGCTGCCCCCATCATTGCGCTTTCTAAGAGGAATTCCTCCTCGTCGTTTGCTTGGTCTCCAGCAGCGGAGGCTGCTTTTCAGGAGTTGAAGAAACGACTTAGTTCTAGACCTATTGTCATTTTGCCCGACCCCTCCCTCCCATTAGTGGTGGAGGTTGACGCTTCGGAGGTCAGGGTGGGTGCCATTTTGTCCCAGTGCCCCCTTCGGGACAATAAATTGCACCCATGCGCCTACTTCTCCCGGTCGTCGTCACCGGTTGAACGGAATTACAGTATTGGTGACCGGGAGTTGTTAGCTGTCAAATTGGCGTTAGAAGAGTGGCGCCATTGGTTGGAGGGGGCTGAACATCCGTTTGTAGTTTGGATGAATTACAGGAATCCCCAGTGTGTCCAGCAGACTAGGCGACGTGATTCCCGGCAGGCGCGGTAGGCATTGTTTTTCAATCACTTTAACTTTGCGTTGGCTTATCGCCCTGGCTCCAAGAGCATCAAGCCTGGCGCCTTGTCACGGATTTTTGACCGTTCGGGCCGTGATCCCGTTTCTGGGCCGGTTGTTCCGGCGGCTCGAATTGTGGCTCCCATACAGGGGGATACTGAGTCTGTTGTGCGGGAGGCCTTGCGGCCCGACCTTGGCTCTGGTGGGGAGCCCTCTGGCTGTTTGTTTGTCCCCATGGCGGTGCATAAACGGAAGGCTGCCGCTGATAGGAGGCACCGTTTTGCACAGGCTTATCAGGGTGGCCAGAGGGTTTTGGTGTCCTGAGGAGTGGTGCTGGGCCCCTGCTCGAGGTTTTTTGGGAACATCTGGGGCCGTCCCTTGGAGGGGGGGTGTCCTGTCGTGGTTCTGGATGTTTATGCGTGTGTTTTGGACTTTTCTTTGTGGCTCTCGTTGCGGGATGATATCGTTTCCTGGGCTATCAAATTCTTTACCCAGCTGGCTGATTGAGCTGGGGCGGCGCTTCCCTCAGAATCTATATAAGCAGGAGGTCCGGCACGCCTCCTTCGCTAGAGTGTCTGTGTTTAGCTATGCACTATAGCTGAAGAAATCTTTAGTCAGGTCTTGAAAGACTTTCTATTCTCTAATTTTTGGAGTTTCTTCTCCCTTTTTCTTTCTCGCCTTGCCTCCGGTGTTCGGACTATTAGACGTCCTTTGGAGGCGCGAGTTCTTGCGTTTGGTCTGTGTAGTTCTCTGTGTTTGTACTGTTTACTCGCTGCTTACGTTCTCTCTTTTCCCTGCTCCTGGCCTCCTACACTACCGGCCATTACAGTGAGGAATGTGTCACAACACTCAAGTGCACTGCACCCTGCTGCACATATAGCTTTGTAGCAGCAGGCTGGTCAGAGCGCTCAATCTAACCCTGATCCATTGGTGTATGGGCCCATGAGTGTCAAAACTGGATCCTGAAGTACCTGAAGAAAGTTTCCTACTGCACTGTGTTCCTTTTTCTTTTTCATCATGTGCACCAGCCAGCTAAGTGTGCACCATTTAACTGGGGAAGAGATGGCACCAGGATGCACAATGGGAAAAAAACAAGCTGGTGGAGGGAATGTGATTCACTGGGAAATGTTCTACTGGGAAACACTGGATCCTGGTATTCAAGTATGTATTGTCAGTTTGATGGAGATGTTTTGGCTGCATGAATTGGACTCACACCATATAAAGCAGATGCTTATCATGCTGTGGGCTGTGGCTGATCAAAATACCTGAGGAGAAAGAAGGCAGAACTTCTTAAGCCGCTTTCACACTGGACGCGAAACAAATTTTTTGCACGACAGAATACATTCGAAGTCAATGCACAGACGCGAATATTCGCGTCTTTGCATCGACTTTGAATGTAATCTGTCGTGCGAAAATTTTGTTTCGCGTCCGGTGTGAAAGCAGCTTTTCTGCTGGTCTTTATATGCTTCATTTGAACTGTTGACAGATTAGCCTATAAGATGGCATATCTGCTGCACCAACTCTGTGTCCCGTATCAGTGATAAAAAGCCACAAGAGATGTTTCAGTATGTTAATCTGTTCCAGGAAGACGGGCTTTTGTATTTCTCTGAAAAGACTTGTCTTCCTCGATGCCTGATGTCAGCTCAGGCACAGCGCTGGGTCCCGAGTAGCCTAAATCAATTGAAGCCATCGTTCCCAGAAAACTGTGACATTTTTCAGATGAACTTTCATTTGAGTCAGCAAAGTGAATCACAGGAATTCGTTGGATAAAGTTTTGTATCCCCTTCCAGTCATCTTTGTAGAAATAATCTGTCGTGAGCAAGCGCAGTAAGCCCCATTGTTCTCAAACAATTGTTTACCGTTAGTTCCAAGAAATAAGTGCACTTATCAGATAAGGGACTGCTAAAAAATAAATTGAATCCTTGAGTTTCCAAAGGGCCCAACTCCAAGGATTACTCTCTTTCAAGGAAGGGGAAAAAAAAAAACAAATATATATATATATATATATATATATATATATATATATATATATTTTTTTTTTTTGCCTGTATGTTAGGACCCATTTATTTTTAGTTTATTTCATTACAAGAGAGTGTCATTGGGATACTTTTGGCTGAAATTACAAGAAAGTTCCCTTTTTTTAAAATAAGATATGCAGACCTTTAATTCAATGGAGTTGGGCCCTTTGGAAACTCAGAGGTTCAATTGAAACATTTAATTCACCAACAGCATGGGCCATTTTGACCCCATAACTGAAGTTAAGACCCAGGTTTGAAAATGACATTTCCTATCAAATGAAAATGCAAAGTAGGCCACAGTTCCCCTGAGGTTTTGTTTCTCTATGGTGAGGCAGTGCTTCAGAGAAGAAGATATTCTGTTGTGTTCCGTCACCTTGCCTTGCTTTGTTCGGTTTCAGGTAAAACCACAAGCGATTGCTCTTTAAAACTTGTTGAATAAAACTGCTTTATATGAAGCACTGCACCAAGAAGCTTCCTCTGATCACAGAGGACTGCGGAAGCTATTTTTTATTTTCCAGCGTAGATGCTTTTTCAAAACTCTCAGAAAAACTTGAGAGGTACACTTAATCATATCAATTCTGCTTAGTTCTCTCTGATGTGGTACGTCAATGCTTCAACTAAATTACAAGTAAATGGAGGCTGTTTGAATCACTCCAGCAGCCCTGAAAACCAGATCTGTGAAATGGTTACTACTGGTATTTTCGACTTTGGGTTCTAACCAGACTAATGCCGTCACAGAGGTTCTCGTACAACCAGTTGTGGGATTGCCAGGAAATGACGCTATGACAGTTAAAGAGATGTAGTCTCCTGCTACACCAAGTGCATCTGGATGATATAGATGGCTGTGCATGCTCCCACACTGTCTTCCCACAAATGCATAGCATTACCAGAAAATTGGCACTGAGATCAAGATCTACTTGAACAGGCCAAGGATAGAACTGAAAGCTAAATATGCTGGGGGAAAAAAAAGTCAGAAAATAAATTGAATGACTTCGTTGTTCCTTCCAGAGAATTTTATTTCCTATTTTTAAATGATAAAATTCATTTGAATAGAGGAAGTGACAGGGGTTGTTCAGATCCTGATTATTGATATAACTCACAGTACCATCGAAAAGTTAGTAAGCAATGTGGACATAGTCTTAATCACGCTTGGAGTATTTCACATGGTGATCTATAATCAATTCAAAGACATTTCTTTAAAAATATATGAGGCGTAACAGATTATTGCCTCATTCTGTGCTCCAGTGAGGATATCCAACACAATTACTCAGCATTGTTTGTAATGTCCAGCACATCCAATACTTGAAGATGTTCTACCTGTAAATTGAGAATTACGAAAAGAAACATAATGAAGGGACAGTGATACCAGGAGGAAAACACTCATTGGTCATTCCAGATAATGCCAAGAGAAGTAGTGATGGTACCATTGAGTTACACCATAATATTACTTTTTAGTACTACAGCAGAGTGCTGCATTTAAATTCATATAAGTCAGAAATTTCATTGAAGGTAAAGCTCACTGTAAGAATCATCAGTTCTCAAATTTGGCCGAAGGAATATGGCTACCTTGTCTACTAGCCTGAACGTTTTAAAATACGTGTGATTAATAATTTGTGGAAATGGAAGGCTAATGAGGAGGACAATGACTTGAGCGTGCTCCGGCAGTGCAGACAAGTTACGCAATCTCATTTCGTATCAGCTGTGGGGATTTTGTGGAGCAAACATGCGCGCCAATGCACAGGAATTTTTTGTGAAAAACAATTAGCTAACTCGACCTTGCAATTTCTTCCTGAGTCATCATTCTAGGTTACTTTGAACTTCCCAAAACCTGAAACTTGAAACACCCCATATTTATGATTTTTTTTTTTTTTAATTTTAATGACAGAATGAACTAGGCTGCAGTCTTGTGTGCCAAGAATCAACTGCCGGTGCTTTTTATAGGACAATTCTTCCAAACATTGGTTCAATAAAAGTATTTTTAAAAATTAGGCCTTTTGGTTTTGCACCGGAGAATATTCACATCTGGAAAAAATTGGAAGATGCCCCCAATTGCTTTAAGGGGCATGTAAACCCTATGACATGACCAACATTACAAAAAGGCTAGAGCATATCAGTGGAAACAAATACACATTTATTTCTGCTGAAATCAATTCCCAATCAAAGATAATCAATATTATTGACAGCTTGGAACAGGAACTGCCAACCACATTCCGAGCTGTACCGAGTAACCTATGATGTCAGCGATGGGGCAAACGGACACCTGCCGGTATATCTAGTAGGGCAAACAATGGAATTAAGAGCGAGAGTCAGTATTCAGATTTAGAAGACTGGAGTGACATCGGATCGGATTATAGTCCCGGAACCACAGACTTTGGTCTTTGTGAGGCGGAAGAATATGTAGGGCTAGAGAACTGTAAATACGAACCTTCAAGAAGCAAGAGGTAGTGTGGGCGCAACAGGATTCACATATGACAATAAATTTCATAATTTATTGATTTATAATTAGCAAAAGACAGCAAAATTATCACACAGAATTATTTTGAGACATCCATTCTTGTTCACCAGGTCCTTGTTCCGGCCAAAATATAAAGTTAAAGCCTTAATCAGAATGTTTCAATTGCAGTGTTCAGTCACCATTTGTAGCAATTTGCTGCATATCCCAAATATATGCCCCAGATAAGCACTCCAGGATGATAGTAATCTACAAAACTTGGTTTCGAAAAATCATTATGCAATTGGGCTTCAAGAAAAACCGTTTGAATTTTTTATTTAATTGTCAATTATTTTGATACAATTTTCTGAAGGAAAAGGAGCTAGAAATTATGTTGGCCATTTCTGAAGAGGAGAGAAAAATGCTCAAAATTGAAAGTACTTTGACAAGGATGTGGCACTTTATCAATGAAATGTTTATCACTAGCATTACTTTTGAAGACTATTTAATTGATTCATGAGGTTAAATCAGATTGCGAAACAGGCTTTACATGCCCTTAAGGCAATACTTTCTATTTCTCAGTTCAAATTGTTAAAAAATAACAACTTTGACCTAGATTTCGCAAAATATATGTTTTTGTGTTCAATTGCCTGATATACAGTGAGCACCAAAATTCATTGGACAGTAACACATCTTTCATTTTGTTTCTGTAAGGATACAGTGAGGTTGACCTCCAGCTTTCATTAACAGGTGTTTTTAGCCATTAGGAATGAACTGTTAAGAAATGACAGCACCCTTAGTGCACTTTCTCAGCCATCTTTTCCAGGACAAAGACGACAAGGACAACCAAGGTTCTTATCAGCGTCCAGTACCAAAGCCAGTGTCTGTCATGGTATGATTTTGTATTAGTGTACATGGCGTGGATGATTTGCATAATTGAAAGGGCACGATTAATGCAGATGTGTACAAATCAAAATGTTGTCTTTTTTTTACAGGGTTGTTCCTGCATTTTTCAGCACGACAATGCCAACTGCAGGAATAGTAACTGGACTGTCCGGTCGCCACATGGGTGTAGCCCCCGAAAGCCCGCATCTCCTCTTTTTTGCACATTATTCGGTCAATACTGTTGCCATGGCAACGAAAATCGATAGGTGTCATGACTTAAGGATGACACATGTCCATACCAAATATGAAACTAATCAGTCAAGAATTACAGCCTGTCCAGCGTCCATAAGGCAGTATCTATAGATGCAGACACGGTGACGGAGACAACAAGCATAAATCCATGGTAGCCGCCCAACTTCTTCCAGGGGCTATAATTACATGGGTGTGTAAGCAGACAGTGCGGGTGCTAGTTTGACATGCCAGCAGTCCTGATATGTCTCCAGTTGAGACTATATGTCACATTACGAAGTAAAATTTATGGTAACAAAGGGCGTCTATAATTGCACAGCTGAATACTTGTAGAATGGAGGAATAAGAGCAAATTCCTCTTGCAAGATTTGACCTACAGATGACCTCAGCCCAGAGACACTTAATAAGTGTGGCTAAAAGACATGGTGATGTTAAACAATTGTAAGCAGTTGAATGTGCAAACTTTTTCAGACTCTGTTGCAGTCATCACATTGAATATTTTCAATTAGCTATTAAATTCACTTTAGAACATCAAGTAATGTGTTGTTGTGCAGTTTTATGTCCAGTACAGGGTGAATTGTTTTTTGATTTTATTTGTATTTTCCATGATGCACCAACTATATTGGAGTTGGGGTAGTGAAGTGCTTGAACAATTGGATTTAAACCCGCTGATCGACTTCGCCAATATAATCAAATTTTTTTTGAAATGTCACTGTCTAATTGATTATTGTGCTCACTATGTGTTACGTTTGGGACCTTGTCTTAATGTTGTTTTGGCTCTGTAGCCAACTTTAGAAAATTGAGGTGGAAATTGAAAAGGAATGTGAGTTTAAAGTGCAGCTTTAACTGGCTGTCATTTACATCCAGCATTGCACTGTATACAATTCGCAACCCTTTAATCCTTGATTTCCCTGTTTTCTGGGAAGTTGCCAAATGGCTGCTCACCCTGGATGGCAGCGACTTTCCCTTATGAGAATATCCTGTAGTTATTTCTTAGTAATACAACAGTATTTTTTGGAATAACTATAGTATTACTATAGCTTGCATAGTGTTACTAGACTATGTATAGCCATCACATTACATCACATCACATCAACTGTATAGTATTTCCACAGTCAACAGTACAATGATATTACTATGGTCCACACAACTGTATTGCTGTGGTTTGAATAACTATAGTATCGCTATATTAATAAACCACTATGGTGGCAAAAATACCGTCGATTTACTATAGGACAACTATAGCTTGGAACCATAGTAATTTTTCAGAAGGATTGGATTATTAGCCCATGCATAAGTGATGTGGCATGCTGCAACTCACACTTGTACCTCTGGGATTGTTCAGGTGTGAGCAGGCCTAATGACGGAAATGTGGCTTGACATGGTAATAAAAGAGATAATAGGAAAGTCTTGAGTGCATGTTCTACTCTATCACTATACCTGTACATTTATAATGCCTCTGTTTAACAATCTCTTTGTAATATTAGGCAAACAATGTATGACAGTTGACAGTGCTTCAATTGTATAACAGCAAGCGGAGTCATGACATCATAACAGGCACCAGGGGCCTTATTTATAGAAATGTCATACCTAAATAATGCACGCATTGATAAAAAAGAAAAGTGGCAAATAGTTAAAGAATGTCCAAACTTATAAAATCGTTGGCAAGATAAACGACGTGTAATTTTTAAAAAGGAATCAGGATTAACTTGGAATTTCTTCACATGTGCATTATTATATTAAATCTGCATGTTTTTAGTGCTAAGTTTGTTTTTATAGATCCAAAATCCGTAAAGAAAATGTCGGATCCATCTTTTCTGTGCCTATGCAGTTTATAAATGATGCCTCAGGACATCACGCTCCCTCCACCAGCTTGTCTTTTTCCCACAGTGCATCCTGGTGCAATCTCTTCCCAAGATAAATGATGGACCAATGCACATGGTGTAAAAAAAATGGGATTCGCAGGACCATTTGACCTATGTAATTGCTTCAGGATCGATGCTCACGTGCCTGTAATAGGCACTTTCAACGGTGGACTGTGGTTACTGTAGAATTGGCACTTTGACTGGTCTTCAGCTACAGAGCACTATACGCAGCAGAGTGTGATGCATTGTTTGTTGCGACACATTCCTCATGGAAGTATAATTAAAATTATATGCACCTTGTGCCATAGAGGCCCTTCTGTCAGTTAAGACAAGAGGACATAGCCTTCATTGCCCTTGTGCATCGACGAGCCTTGGGCAACCAAAACTTTCACCGGTTCATGGCTTATTACCTCCGCCAAGCAAAGTTGGCAGGAGGTTATGTGATCGGTGCCATTTGTTTGTTTGTTTGTTTGTTTGTCTGTTAGTTTGTGAACAAGATAACTTAAAAAGTAAAGAACTGGTATCTCTGAAATTTTGTGGGTGGGTCGCTATTACATCAGGGATGGACCCTATTGATTTTCACCGCGATCAGTCAAACAATATGGCCGCCACGGCAGCCATCTTGAAATCATACGACACTCGATAACTGAACTTTGCTCCTACTCACCAACATTTGGACTGCGCTGCCTTGGCGGAGGTTTGCACTCTAGGAGTGTTTCTAGTTCCTCCTTTGATCACTGCGAGTAAGTGCTCAGCTCTGCTGACTGGAAGCATCCCTGAAGCCTCGGTGCTTCGGAGATGCTCTGACCCACTCATCTGGTCATAATGATTTGGCCCTTGTCAAAGTTGCTCAGGCTCCATTTATTTTTACCACATTCAACACGTCGACTACAAGAACTGGCCATCTAAGGTTTGTCTGCAGACCTCGATATACGTTTTGGCTCATTGGTATATGGTGCATGAGGATGTATCTTAAGAGGAGGGACCATAGATGAGGGCAATTTTGGCTGGATTAGTCAGTTTTTAGGAATTGCGATAATTACACATCTACTGCTGCTGAACATTCATAAAACATGTATAACAAAGATCAGAAACGACATTACACAGTAATTTCAGATGCTTTTTTGAGCTCGGTCAAGTACACCAAGCTCAAATTATCTACTGTCAGCATCTTTCATGAACATCCTCCCCTAAAATAACATCAGATGACCATGACTTTGTAACTCAACTTGACTTTCTTTAATATCTTAGTGGCATCTAATTTCTTGTTAATGGGATCGACTCAATTTTGTCAATATACTAGGCACACCATACATCCAAAAAAGTGTGAGAAATTGATATGAGAACACTGGAAAGTTTTAAAAATTCAACTGAACATCGCTAATTTCATGGGTTAATTCATAACTCTCGCAGGGGATATCATTAAATAAACTTTAGAATATGCTCATGGATAAATTATGACTAGTCTTAATGCCATGTCTGAATATTACACAAAGCAGACATTGGAATGAGTGCAATAACGACGCCCTGAAATGTCCCAAGTTTGACATGACCAGGCGGTCCAAACTTAAAACTGCGGCTCAGTTCACTGCGCGTTCGGTGCTATTTTATCACCAGCTTAAACTCATGGTAAAGACCCATCACAAATTTCTGAGAATATGTAAGCCTTACCTGAACAAACATCAAAGTAGGAAATCCCTAGAAGACAACTGAAAGTGGCAGATTAGTCAATGAATTCCCCATTATTTTATTCTTTATGAACGCAACCCAGCCCATGCTAGAGATCATGCGTAAACATTTGGTCAAATCTGCAACACCCACAGTCTCATCTTGTCTCGCCTCCACTTCCACCTTTCTGCCTTCTCTGCACTACAGTCATTCAAGGCAGCAGGGGGACTCTACTGTTTGTGTGACCTCAATCTCAGCCCATATTTATATTCTTTGACAAGGAAGGACTCAGGACTGAGGTGCAGACAGGAGAGTAAATTTCACACCGTTGAGCCAAAATAGAGGTCAGACAGTTCAAATTGATAAGCACAGGTTGGATTATGATACCTAATCACAAAACGTAGTCATAAACTGTCAGAAATTCAAAAACCAGCCAGGCAGAATGCAGTCCAGGAAGGAAGGCAGAATTTGATGATACAATCGGTGCTGTAACCAGAGAGCAAACCAGTGCAAAGAGCGATCGAATACTTTTACACTGTAAATAAATAGCCGGAACACTGGGAATCAAAGTGGCAGGACAAGAAATGAGACAAACTCACAATAGAAGGGAGAGAACAGAGAGCTTTAATAGAGGGGGAGGTGATTAGGGAAACAAGAGACAGGTAGAGTGGAAGCAGGAGAGAGCAGAGAGGGGCATGACAACAAACAAGTTCATTTGAAAAGATGACGAAACCGAGTGGGGAGGGCGAGACCTGAGGAAAAGGAAACATACATGCAGAAACACAGGGAAAGGAGAGAAATGATACCGAACAAAATAAACAACAGAAAAATAATCTAAACATTGAAATATAAAAGCATAAATAAACTGAACTCACTCTGACATTCTTTTCTTCACTGATGTCAGCAAATATCATGAGCAGCCCTTCCCTATATCAGCCAAGCAACTGAGCAAATTCACCTTATCTACAGGACGTTAGCATTAGCCACCGAACCGAGAGAAGCTAGGCTATATATCAGCAAAGCAAGCGAACCAACGTTACGTACTTGACGTTAGCATTAGCAACCAAACCTAGAGAAACGAGGCTGTATAGCAGCCGTGCAAGTGAGCGAACTGACATTACCAACATGATGTCAGCAATAGCGACGGAACCTAGATAAACAAGGCTGCATATCAGCAGAGCAAGTGAGTGAACTAACGTTACCTACATGATGTTAGCATTGGCTTCCAAACCTAGTAACCAGCCACACACATTGAATAAGTTACCCAGCAACGACTAACATTGTTTTTTTTTGTTTTCTTTTACATTTTTGGAGGGTACAAGATGAGAACCTTGGCTCTGGTAATAACTTCACTCCTGGTTCGAAAAATGGATTTGGGAAGCATACAGACTTCTGACTTGCATTCCTGTATGCTACAGTTAAGTCTGCTTCTCAGCTGCTAGCTACCCAACTGCTAATCTAGCTTTATGTGGATTATTATTTTCACCAACTCATTGGGCTATGCTATGCAAAGCTATCACAAATTCATTGTAATTGTGCTCGGTAATCGAGAGATAATAGAGAAACGAGGATGTATATGAGCCAAGCAAGTGACCAAACTAAAATTACCTGTAGGTTACAACATTAGAATTGAGGCTGTATTTCGGCCAAGCAAGTGAGCGAACTAATGCTACCCTAAACAAAGTTAGCATAAGTTACCAACACTAGAGAAACAAGGCTGTATGTCAACCAAGCAAGTGAGCCATCTAAGGTCACCTTGACGACATTAGCATCAGCTATCGAACCTAGAAACCAGTCAAACAAATTACAAAATCTTCCTAACGATTAAGGACATTAAAGTTATTTAGCTAGCTACATTATTAGAGTGTACAAATTAAGAGCCTTGGCTCCGTAACAACTACACCCCAGGTCCAAAAACTGGATGAGTGAGGCGGAGAGGCTACTAGTTTTCGTCTCAGCACAGTGAAGTTTACTTCCCAGCTGTTAGCTACTCAGCAACTGATCTAGCTTTATGTGGAGTATCATTGTCACCGCCTCACCAGGCTAGGATACACAAAGCTACAGTGGTAGGCTAAGCTATCAAACACATTTAGATGCAGTAATACACGCAGTATTACTATTCTGTTACAGATGGATTGCTTTTAAATTATTACTATTGGGCCACAGTCACTGCAAAATAAGTGTGCAGACCAGTGCCTATGTAGAGGCATGCTAACAAACTACTAACTAACACAATGCCAGCAGATCTTCCTCTTATGCCGGGTTATTGCAAGTAGCTATTATTACAATGAAACTCCACCTCCTTCTTGGTTGACTTCTTTCATGCTAGTGTACAGGCATTTGGTCTTTTTTCTGCAAGTATAACATTTATGCAGTGGTTGACAATGGAGGATTTACACTCTCCGGGTCTGCCACACAGAGATCCAAATTTACTCTCCAACCACTTTAGTTACTCATAGCTAAAATGATATTCTGAAATTTTTTTACCAAATAAAACGCAAAAATTGTTACCAACTGCAACTTAAAGCTCCTCCAGGAACTGGGGCAGACAGTACTACCCAACTATGGCAAAAGGAAGCAAGTTACATAGAAATGTATGATACTTACTTCCTTTTGCCATGGTTGGGCAGAGTAGTCTTGACCAAGGTTGAGGGTTTGCATGGAGGAGGGGTGCTGAACTGCATGTTCCAGAGAAGTGATTGACACTGCGTCAGAAATCCCTACGCACTCCGAGTAGTTAATTTTGCTGGGGTGGTTGGATTCTTGCCAATGCCATTAGAAGCACTGATGGGATCCAAATGTACTAGATTTTTTTTTCATTAGCCTAAGGCATCTTCTGCACATCCTGTAATGAGAGAAGATAGAAAGGACGGCATGTAACTTGAGAAGCAAAAACATTATGCTTCTTATTTATCTTTGTTTATGAGCCCACAAGAGTAAAGTAAATAAACATTTTGTCTCAGGAAAGTGTTACATCTTTCTTTTTTTGCCTGTTCGCTTTTAATCATACTCCACTTGAATTATATGTTTACTAAAGTAATTACACATGATGAAATGATGAAATTATGATCGTGACTGAACATTCTGAGGAGGAGTAACATTTTGGGGTCATACCACCATACGGGCAGGAGCCGTAAGTAAATTCCACTGAAATGGAATTGCCAAAGAGAACTTGGCAGGTAGCTTCTATAGGGCAGAGGACAAAGGGATACTGTGCATACATGTGTGAATGAAGCCACAAATTACACTGAATTCATTTTTCACTGCTTTGAAAATTGACAGCCAAGATAAGAAGGCTGAGTACACACTGCTTGAAGCGGAGAAAAATTTCTGTTTCTCCTGAGCAAAATCTTTCCTAAAATGGAGCTAAAGCAGCAAGTCTACTTCTGACAGAACGCACAGTCAGCTGGCTCAAGACGCTGACTCCCAGTTCATCATACTGCTCTGCTCGCCCCCCCCAAAAAAAACAAATTCAAGCTGCCCGTTTGCTCACTGCCGAATCATTTTGTATATTTAAGCTCATGCTGCCATACGCCATACAGCTTCACTGCTCTTATTGCATCCCCACTGCCACCCCAGCTCCACCTCTGTTTCATTTGCTGTGCTTCATTCATTTATTATTTGTTTTCACTGTATCATTCACTGTCAAAGCTGGTTGCCTTATCTTATCGAACAACATGAATACCATAATATCAAAATCATTGTTGCACAGCTCTGCTCTGTCCCCTAGGGGGGTTCGTATAGCACTCCACGAATTTGACTCCATGCACCTTTGCCCGGATGTTCAGAGAGCTCCCAGGGTAGAGCCACACCTCCAATCATTACATCACTGCTCGTTCTTTGTTCTGCTTGCGTATAGTGAATTTGCGTTGACGAAAGCGGTCCTGGCAGGAATTCAGTGTTGAGTCAGTAAAGTCACTTATCTAGCTGTTTAAAGTGTGGTAATCTGCAGAGTCGTGTAATCAGTTAGTGACTCATATTATGCAAACATGCTCAGAGTAATGAACTCCTTGACAATATCTTGAAGCTTCAGTCAAACTTCTCTCCTTGTTTGGTAGTGAGAGCATCCTAATACAACCCAGTGCCTTAAAACTAATCGTCTTATCATGGTATGTGGAAATACAGGGTAAAACAAAACGGTGAATACGGTATTTGAGTAGAACTGAATTATTGGTCTATTCAAGTGCTTGGTTTTGAAGTAATCAAATATAAAGATGGTCTGTAATGGGCAGCATTGCATAACATTACAAAGTAATTTATGCGTATAAATTGTGGTATTATTAGAAATCCATTCACAGAGGAAAAGGACAGTTCAGTAGACAGGCTGAAGATGGAAAGACTGAAAAGCGAAAAGTTATGATCATCTATATGATCATATAAAGGTGGTTCTTCAAATGTTCTGAATAACTATCGACCAATTTCAAAGCGGCCGTGCTTGGCTAAGGTTTTAGAGAGACTCGTCAATAATCAAGTTAGAGCATTTTATCAGACCATGCTATCTTGAATGTATTTCAGTCAGGCTTCAGACCAGGTCATAGTACTGTATCAGCTGCAGCCAGGGTATTAAATGATATAGTTTCTGCCTTGGACAATAAGCAAGACTGCGCTGCCCTTTTTATTGACCTATCAAAGGCGTTTGACACAGTTGACCATTTTAAACTCATAGAGCGGCTAAGTGCAATTGGGTTTGATATTAAATCTCTGAATTGGTTTCAAGATTATCTATCTGGTAGGTGTCAAGCTGTTGTGGCCGATGGCTATCAATCCAACTTTATTTTTCTTAGCAAGGGGGTTCCACAGGGTTCAATTTTGGGGCACTTGCTGTTTGCACTTTTTTTTAATGAGTTCGGTGCTAATTTTCTTAATAGTAAAATCCACCTCTATGCAGATGATACAGTCATCTACTCAGCTGCCCCTTCTGCTGATTTGGCTCTTAAAAATTTGCAGTCTGATTTCCAAATCTTCCAGAAGGATCTTTTAGACCTTAAACTAATTTTAAACTCTGAAAACTAAATTCATGCTATTCTCTCATAAACCAGCTGCTAGGTTCCATAATGGTAGCATCACGACATTAGATGGAATCCAAATCGAAAGAGTTCCTTACTACAAATACCTTGGCATTTGGGTGGATGACAATCTTAATTTTAAGAAGCATACTGATGAGCTGGTCAAGAATTTGAAGCCAAAATTGGCTATGCTGTACAGGAATAAAGCCTGCTTTCCGAGGAGTTGCAGAAGACAGATTGTTCAAGCAACTATTCTCTCTAGAATAGATTATGGTGATGTAATTTATATGCACGCTGCACCCTCCTTGCTGAAGTCACTTGACGCAGTGTACCACGCTGCATTAAGGTTCATAACTGGAGATGGCTTCCCTAACACATCACTGTACACTTTATTTTAACGCTGGTTGGTCTTCGCTGGCCGTGAGAAGGGAGCAACATTGTTGCCTTTTTATTTACAAGGCATTGTTGGGTAAACTGCCTGGATATCTGACCAGTTTGCTTAACGTGAGGAAGGGGGAATACGGTCTGCGCACTCTTGACTTTTTGATTTTAGATGTCCCAAGGGTGCGTACTGAACTGGGTAAAACTGCTTTTATGTATTATGCTCCACAGAAGTGGAATAGGATTCAACAGTTTTTAAAGTTGGAAAGTCTTATTTCAATTGATTGTTTTAAATGTCTTTTATTGGCTGCCACAAAGCAGGAATGTACATGCGTAATGTAGTCATAGTTTTTATTTATTGTACTTGGTGTTTTCTGTTTTTTGCTACTGGGCTCCGTTGCAAAAGAGAGCTTGCTCTCAATCGGACTCCCAGTATAAATAAATAAAAATAAAATAATAAATAAAAATAAAATAAAATATATATAATGCATATGTACTGCATGGATGCTGTTTTAGACTGAAAAAAAAAAAAAATCTCATATGCGTGGTGTAAGGCTGTCCATTCGATATGATGACCAGATTTCTGTCACATCATGACTGATGTGCCAAAATGGTGGGCTGATAGGGGTTGAGGTTACGGTGAGAGGTCTCACCTTGGGCGTTATACAGAGAAAAAGTGGGTCTGAGGCTGTGAGTTATCCCACACACTGTAATACGTTGGTGGTACCAGACTGGCCCCTTTTGCGGAGGATTGCATGTTGTATTTCCACGGGGGATGTTAATGAATCATACTTTCTCATACAGGGCCGTGCTACCTAAAACCATGCTTCAATTTCCCTTTAACTAAAAAGGCCTCTCGAATCATTCAGACCAGTTCCTTTATGACTATTTTAAAATCGAATAAGATTCTGGTCTTGCATCTGGAGGGTATGGTTCCTTGTTTGATTTCCACTGACCAAACAAGTTGCATGAAAGAGTCACTCATTTTACAAGATTTTCCAGGTGTATTTCTTAGCCTGTTCCAACTTCCCTTATTTTGCATCAGGATTTGAATTACAGAGGTTTCCCCTCAGAGGACATTCAGTCAGTAGGAAATTCTTTATTGGGATTTACAATTTAGCTTTTCAAATGCATTTTCCCCCCTTTCTCTTTGTCTCTCCTTCAGCTGAGGTACACAAATTGCTCATTATTTTATGAAATTGAAGTGAATATTTATTTAAATATCAATTTATTTGCAATTTATTTATTTATTGGACTTAAACAGGTACTGCATTTGCAATCTATGAAAGTATGACTAGGGAGTTGTGTTATCATGCAAGTACAACCCCAATTCCGAAATAGTTGGGACAAAGTGTAAATTGTGAATAAAATCAAAATGCAATGACTTTCAAATCACACCAGCCAGTATTTTATTCACAATAGAACAGAGATAACATAGAAAATGTTGAAACTGAGAATTTATACAATTTTATCCACAAAATAAGCTCATTTCAAATTTTATGGCTGCAACAGGTCTCAAAAAAGTTGGGACAGAGGCCTTTTTACGATGGTGTAGCATCGCTTCTTCTTTTTAACACAGAGTAGAGGCGTCTGGGCATTGAGGAGACAAGTTTCTTGAGTTTAGCCATTGGAATTTGATCCTACTCTTGTTTAATACAGGCTTCCAGCTGCTGGAGAGTTTTGGGTCTACTTTGACAGACTTTTCGTTTAATTATGCGCCAAATGTTCTCAATCGGTGAAAGATCAGGACTGCAGGCAGGCCAGTTCAGCACACGGACTCTTCTACAACGAAGCCATGCTGTTTTAATAGCTGCAGTATGTGGTTTTCCATTGTCCTGCTGAAATACACAAGGCCTTCCCTGGAATAGATGTCGTCTGGAGGGGAGCATATGTTGCTTTAAACCCTTTATATACCTTTCAGCATTCATGGTGCTTTTAAAAACATGCAAGTGTCCCACACCATGTGCAATAATGCATCCCCATACCATCAGAGATGCTGGCTTTTGAACTGAACGCTGATAACAGGAGGGGTTGTCTTTCTTCTCTTTAGCCCGGAGGACAGGACGCCCATGATTTCCAACAAGAATGTGAAATTGGGACTCGTCTGACCACAGGACACTTTGCCACTTTGCTACAGTCCATTTTAAATGAGCCTTGGCCCACAGAACACGGCGGTGCTTCTGCATCATGCTGAACAATGGCTTCCTTTTTGCATGACAGAGT
This sequence comes from Gymnothorax javanicus, assembly GCA_029692085.1. Taxonomy (NCBI): domain Eukaryota; kingdom Metazoa; phylum Chordata; class Actinopteri; order Anguilliformes; family Muraenidae; genus Gymnothorax; species Gymnothorax javanicus. The sequence continues at coordinate 9,791,818 of CM056211.1, forward strand.
TTTAGGTGGCATCTGTGGATGGCACGGTGGACTGTGTTTACAGACAGTGGTTTCTTGATGTATTCCTGGGCCCATTTAGTAATGTCAATGACAAAATCATGCCGGTGAGTGATGCAGTGGCGTCTGAGGGCCCGAAGATCATGCGCATCCAGTAAAGGTCTTCGGCCTTGTCCCTTACGTACAGAGATTTTTCCAGTCTTTCTGAATCTTTTTACAAAACCCAAAACCAGTGAAGTTGGCACGTTATGTAAATCGTAGATAAAAACAGAATACAATGATTTGCAAATCCTTTTCAACTTATATTCAATTGAATACACTGCAAAGACAAGATGTTTAATGTTCAAACTGAGAAACTTTTTTTTTTTTTTTTCAAATAATCATTAACTTAGAATTTAAAGGCAGCAACACATTGCAAAAAAGTTGGCACAGGGGCCTTTTTACCACTGTGTTACATCACCTTTCCTTTTAACGACACTCAGTAAACGTTTGGGAACTGAGGAGACCAATTTTGAAGCTTTTCAGGTGGAACTCTTTCCCATGCTTGCTTGATGTACAGCTTAAGTTGTTCAACAGTACGGGGTCTCCGTTGTCGTATTTTACGCTTCATAATGCGCCACACATTTTCAATGGGAGACAGGTCTGGACTACAGGCAGGCCAGTCTAGTACCCGCACTCTTTTACTACGGAGCCATGCTGTTGTAACACGTGCAGAATGTGGCTTGGCATTGTCTTGCTGAAATAAGCAGGGGCGTCCATGAAAAAGACGTTGCTTGGATGGCAACATATGTTGCTCCAAAACCTGTATGTACCTTTCAGCATTAATGGTGCCTTGACATATGTGTAAGTTGCCCATGCCTTGGGCACTAATACACCCCCATACCATCACAGATGCTGGCTTTTGAACTTTGCGCCTATAACAGTCCGGATGGTTCTTTTCCTCTTTGGTCCGGAGGACACGACGTCCACAGTTTCCAAAAACAATTTGAAATGTGGACTCGTCAGACCACAGAACACTTTTCCACTTTGCATCAGTCCATCTTAGATGAGCTTGGGCCCAGCGGCCGGGCGGCGTTTCTGGGTGCTGTTGATAAATGGCTTTCGCTTTGCATTGTAGAGTTTTAACTTGCACTTGCAGATGTAGCGACGAACTGTAGTTACTGACAGTGGTTTTCTGAAGTGTTCCTGAGCCCATGTGGTGATGTCCTTTACACACTGATGTCGGTTTTTGATGCAGTACCGCCTGAGGGATCGAAGGTCACGGGCATTCAATGTTGGTTTTCGCCTTGTCGCTTACGTGCAGTGATTTCTCCAGATTCTCTGAACCTTTTGACGATATTACGGACCGTAGATGATGAAATCCTAAATTTCTTGCAATAGCTTGTTGAGGAATGTTGTTTTTAAACTGTTCAACAATCAGCTCACGATTTGTTCACTAAGTGGTGACCCTCGCCCCATCCTTGTTTGTGAATGACTGAGCATTTCAGGGAAGCTGCTTTTATACCCAATCATGGCACCCACCTGTTCCCAATTAGCCCGTTCGCCTGTGGGATGTTCCAAATAAGTGTTTGATGAGCATTCCTCAACTCTCTCAGTCTTTTTTGCCACTTGTGCCAGCTTTTTTGAAACATGTTGCAGGCATCAAATTCCAAATGAGCTAATATTTGCAAAAAATTACAAAGTTTACCTGTTCGAACATTAAGTAACTTGTCTTTGCAGTGTATTCAATTGTATATAGGTTGAAAAGGATTTGCAAATCATTGTATTCTGTTTTTATTTACGATTTACACAACGTGCCAACTTCACTGGTTTTTTTTGTATGATGTTATGCACTGTCGATGATGAGACCTTCAAAACCTTTGCAATTTGATGTTGAGGAACATTGTTTTTAAAGTATTCCACAGTTTTTTTTATGCAAGCCTTCACGGGTTGGAGAGCCTCTGGCCATCTTTACTTCTGAGAGACTCAGCCTCTCTAAGACATCCCTTTTATAGCCAATCATGATACACACCTGATGCCAGTTAACTTAATTACTTGCTAAATGTTCTTTCAGCTGATTCTCTTGTATGTTAATTGCTTTTCCAGCCCTTTTATGCCTGTGTCCCAACTTTTTTGAGACCTGTTGCAGCCAGAAAATTTGAAATAAGCTCATTTTGTGGATAAAAATGTAAAATGTCTCCGTTTCAACATTTGAAATGTTATCTATGTTCTCTTGTAAATAACATATTGGCTCAAGGGATCTGAAAGTCATTGCATTTTGATTTTATTCACAATTTACCCTTTGTCCCAACTATTTCGGAATTGGGGTTGTAATATTAAATATTTAAACAGTTATATTCATTTTAATGTTTGAGTATTTGAGGTCTTAAATGGGGTATCTTTACTTCGTAGTTTGCAACATATCCTCACAACAAAGTGACCTGTCATTGCTCCCAACCCATATAGGACCATTCCTGACACGACCGTAAGGAAGTCTTCCTCAAATGCTGTAACAGTGGCATGTCATCTTTCAAAACACAGGTACAAAAACATTGTGGTTTCACTTGAAGTTATTTCCTCCAAAGGGTTAGGGTAAGGGTTAGGCAAGGGTGAGGGTTCAGGGTTAGGTTAAGGCAATCCGGGTTTTAGAAGACAGTTGTGGCTTTAAAAAAAAAAAAGCACTTATTGCCTGCAGTTTTAAATGTTGAATTTGCAGAAGCAGGAATGGAATGCTTGTCTACTGTTTTGTTGTCTCAGCCAGCTACCCTGGGCTCCACTCTACAAAGACTAACTTGTTGGACATCATCTCATTTCCTCTTTTGCATTTCACTTGGACATAAATCTAGATTATTCATGGGTGCTTGCATTTACGACTTATCCACTTGTTTTCCTTATGAGGATGAGCTTGTAGCTTGGGACGTCCTTATGCACCTTTACCTTTTATTCGTAATTTTCAATAAAAACAACACTTACAGAGTTGTATACACCAAAAGTTACATTTTTAAACATACCTGTTAAACCTGAGTGTTCACATTTTTTGCACTCCTTGAAGATTTACCAATTCAAAAGAAAAATGTTTTAAAACTTATTGTAAATCAGAAAGAAATATACTTTAAAAATGTATTTTACTTTTATATCCTATTAAATGAATGGAAAAGTGTTTTGGCATGAGTCAATGTGCTTATTCCTGATAAATACAAGAAGCTGACTTCACTGGAAATGATTTTCTAGATAACCTTAAGACCACAACTACATATTCATAATGACTTCACGATAAATAGTAAAGATGACTAATAGCTTGTTGAGACCACAAAACTTTTGGCTTCAATTTCAGGACAACTGGTATTTGATAGAAAAGGGAACCAGATCTGCTTCATGTTAAATAAACTGGAACCCCTCTAACGTAGAATGGTTTCATTTTAACATGACATAGGACATTTAGAGAGTAGAGCATTGTCTTGATTTTCAGAGAAGTGGGTTTTAGCCTTTGTGGCAGAGAAACAAGGTCAGACATGCAAAGTACATGTTGCCTGGGCAAAAATTCTGAAAAAACTGAAGGCTCGACTGGGCGGGTACAACCCCAATTCCGAAATAGTTGGGACAAAGTGTAAATTGGGAATAAAATGAAAATGCAATGACTTTCAGATCACATGAGCCAATATGTTACTTACAATAGAACATAGGTAACATTTCAAATGTTGAAATTGAGACATTTTACATTTTTATCCAAAAAATGAGCTTATTTCCAATTTTCTGGCTGCAACAGGTCTCAAAAAAGTTGGGACACAGGCAAAAAAAAAAAAGGGCTGAAAAAGCAACTAATATGTAAGAGAATCAGCTGAAAGAACATTTAGTAATTAAGTTAACTGGCATCAGGTGTGTAACATGATTGACTATAAAAGGGATGTCTTAGAGAGGCTGAGTCTCTCAAAAGCAAAGATGGCCAGAGGCTCTCCAACCTGTGAAGGCTTGTGTAATAAAATTGTGGAATACTTTAAAAACAATGTTCCTCAACATCAAATTGCAAAGGCTTTGAAGGTAGGCCTGTAACAATTATTAAATAATTGTCTAATCGTCAATTATGTTAAATAATCGCGGTTTCATGTTTAAACCGCCGCCTGTTGATAATGTAGCCTATGCGCACATTGAAGAGGAAAAAAGAAAGGAAGAAAAAACGGAAAAATGAGAAAGTACTGGAAGACGCGGAATTTGCGCAATCGCTGTTAGATCGCATGTGGAGAGAAACCGTGCTTCAGTTGCCAATTACGATAATTGGAAAGCGCATCAATAAAGGAAAATGATTGAGAACTAGCCAGAACTAAAAGGGACGTGCCTGTGCCCCCCCAGTTCCCAGTTGTAGACCTGCCACGCATCACTCGCCGGCATGATTCTGTCATTGTGACATTATTAAATGGGCCCAAGAATACTTCAAGAAACCACTGTCTGTGAACACAGTCCACCGCGCCATCCACAGATGCCACCTAAAACTCTATCATGCAAAAAGGATACCATTGTTGAGCATGATCCAGAAGCGCCGCTGTGTTCTGTAGGCCAAGGCTCATTTAAAATGGACTGTAGCAAAGTGGCAAAGTGTCCTGTGGTCAGACGAGTCCAAATTTGACCTTCTTGTTGGAAATCATGGGCGTCCTGTCCTCCGGGCTAAAGAGGAGAAAGACCACCCCTCCTGTTATCAGCATTCAGTTTAAAAGCCAGCATCTCTGATGGTATGGGGATGCATTAGTGCACATGGTGTGGGACACTTGCATGTTTTTAAAAGCACCATGAATGCTGAAAGGTATATAAAGGTTTTAGAGCAACATATGCTCCCCTCCAGACGACATCTATTCCAGGGAAGGCATTGTGCATTTCAACAGGACAATGCAAAACCACATACTGCAGCTATTACAACATCATGGCTTCATTGTAGAAGAGTCCGTATGCTGAATTGGCCTGCCTGCAGTCCTGATCTTTCACCGATTGAGAACATTTGGAACGCAATTAAACAAAAAGTCCGTCAAAGGAGACCCAAAACTCTCCAGCAGCTGGATGCCTGTATTGAACAAGAGTGGGATCAAATTCCAATGGCTAAACTCAAGAAACATGTCTCCTCAATACTCAGACGCCTCCACTCTGTGTTAAAAAGAAGAAGCGATACTACACCATGGTAAACAGGCCCCTGTCCCAACTTTTCTGAGACCGGTAGCAGCCATAAAATTTGAAATGAGCTCATTTTGTGGATAAAACTGTAAAATTTCTCAGTTTCAACATTGGCTATGTTATCTCTGTTCTATTGTGAATAAAATACTGGCTGGTGTGATTTGAAAGTCATTGCGTTTTGATTTTATTCACAATTTACACTTTGTCCCAACTGTTTTGGAATTGAGGTTGTAAATTAAACTTCCAGACAGAATAAACCTGAGGTGTGTTTCCCAAAAGTGTAGTTGCTAAACTAGGTTAGCAACTCACATAGTTCGTTCATTCTCAGTCAATGGGTCCAACCATGGAAGTTAGCACCTGTGATTGCGGGAAACGAACCCCTGGTGAAATCTAGGTAATCCTCGTCATGTCTTTTGATGGCAAAGAACCAATAATGTCAGATTTACTTTATTAAACCCCCTAAGGTAACTTTATCTGAGGCATTTGACCCATCCAATTTACTTAGGATCAGCGGCCCGTCACAGTGTAGCACCTGATACCCAAATCCAGTTCTAAAGGCAAGCTTCAGTCAGGGGCAATGGCAGGAGTGATCTTATGGTGCATTTCTGTTGGGGGGGTGAGGAAACCAGAGTACCCAGAGAAAACCTGCGCAAGCATGGGAAGAACATGCACATTCCGCGCAGGGAGGTCCTGGGCGGCCTGATATCTGCGGCAACTGTGGTCGACAAATGAAATGGCTCTGAGACTGAGATTGCATCCGACTCAGAGCACATCAGGAACCCCGAGCAGACGCAGGACTGGCAAAGATTGGGTTCATTAATCGGAGTTTACATTCCAGGCACAGTCCACAAGTAAACAAGGCAATGCGAGGCAAGACAACATTATGGTTGGTTGGCAGGCGAGAGCCAAAGCACAGCAGCTAGGAACATGCAAGGCTGGAGGACAAGGTCAGCAGGAGAGACTGACATCAGAGCTGGTAAATCAAGAATAGGAAGGGTAAAGGGGCAGGAAATCACAGACAAACACTGGATATGGGAGGTTGGACCGGCTGGAGTGGGTACAGGACCATTATGAAAATATCCTATAGTTATTTTTTAGTAATGCTATAGTATTTTTGACATAACTATAGCACTGCATAGTATAACTAAATTGGTACTATAGCCATCACATTGTTACTATAGTATTATCACAGTCAATAGTACCATAATATTGCTATAGCAGTCCACACAACTGTATTGCAGTAGTATGAATAACTATAGTATCACTATGGTAATACTACACTATGGTGGTGAAAAGATAAGATATACTTTTTTGAACCCCGTGGGGTAATTTGTCCTCTGAATTTGACCCAACCTAGTGTTAGGAGCAGTGGGCAGTCACCGAGCAGCGCCCGGGGACCAGCTCCAGTTCTCAAGTGAGTTCCTTGGTCAGGGGCACTGGTAGGAGTGTTCCTATAATGTATGTTTTTGTGGGTGGGGGAAACCGGAGTACCTGGAGGAAACCCATGCGAACATGGGGAGAACATGCTAACTCCACACAGAAAGGCCCCAGGCCGGATTAGACCCTACAACCTTCTTACTGTGAGGCCGCAGTGCTAACCACTACGCCGCCCCAAAATGCCATCCATTTATGATAGGATAACCATAGCTAGGAACTATACTAATTTTTCATAACAGGCACTGGAGAAAACCGCTGGAAAGCGAGAACAAATACAAGCTGGCACAAGACAATGAACAAAGAACAGACAAGCTTAAATACTCAGGGGATTTTGTAGAGATAATTGCAGTCAGGTGCGAGGAGAGACACAGAGGGAATAAGGAACCAGTGCAATACAAAGAAACAAACATGGAACTAGAGGGACTCCGAGAGTGCAAACCTCCGCCAAGGCAGCACAGTCAAAATCTTGCTGAGTGAACATGGCTCATAAGAAATTTAAGGTATCTGCAACATAGCATTTTGAGATGGTTGCTATGGTGGCCATATTGTTTGAGCAATCACAGTCAAAATCAATAGGGTCCATCCCTGATGTAAAAGCAACCCACCCACAAAATTTCAGAAATATCCGTTCATTACTTTTTGAGTTATCTTGTACACAGACAGACAGACAGACAGACAGACCAATACCAGCAAAAACAGAACCTCCTTGGCGGAGGTAATGAAACCAACTACAGAAAGCAACATAGGACAAGAGACATAACAAATTAAAAACGCTCAATAGAATTAATTCAAGAGACATGGGACATGACCAAAAGAGGTTTTGAACAACACGGATATTGCAGTTTACAATTTGCCATGTCCCATGAGCGACCTAATTAATGTAAACTCAAATTGAGCGCCACTGTGATGGAGTGGGACCATGCTCAGTGTACTACCCTTGCTATGCCACGGTATTTTAAGTACATATGCATATTCGAATAATCAATGACAATCTCGCAAGATGAGCTGTGAAGTGCTTGTTCAGGAAGTGAAAAGCATGGTAGGGTTGTATGTACCAAAATGAGCTGTGTCACTAAGGTATACCGACTCAGTGGGTGTCATTTCCTGGATGTGTAAAAGTTACCCGAAGTGCAGACCACCTCTTCCCTTCCTCCAGCCACTGTTTTAGTCACAGGTGTTCGTGGTCACAGATACGCTAAAGTAATGAGTATGACAGACCATATAAATAACCTGTTTTTCCACACAGTCAAATCGAGCCAAGTTCTTATAGCGATGCATTTTGAGAGGTCACACACATCCCCCTGAATTTTTGGATTCATTACATTTGATTCACAACCACAAACCGAAAACAGTTTCTGGTCAATGGGTGCGGACAGCTCCCTTAAGAAAGATAGCCGTGCTTGAGTACAACATTTATCGGTTGTAATGACACCCATAATTGTCAAGGATACACTGCCTCTTAACAAAGAGGAAATGAAATATGCCAATGTGTCGCTCATGGTTTTTGTTATTCAAATACTGCGCAGCTGTAGCAGTCAGCTCAGGCAAGGTTATTCAAAATATACTGTATGTCCACATGACTGAGAACATTCATTGTTGTAATTAATAATCCATTATACCAATCCACTATTCTTCGTGTTCATACACAATTTTCAGGAGGACCAACAATCACACCGCAGATCTGCCTGTATATGTTTGCACTGCTCTGGCTCACATAACAAGGGCATGCTGAGGAGGTCAAATGTGAGGTGAAAGAAAGGATTCTCAGAATGTAAGGTGACTGATGAAAATGTTAATAATTTACCAAAGTTCTCAGAACCACACAGGCTGCAGTTTTAACTGAAAAAGAGCCACACACTTCCTTTTCAAAAAAGAGGCCCTCACAAAAAAAAACTGAAATTCAGAAAATGGCAAAGCAGATCTTAGTAGCCTAAATGTCAGCCAGGCCTGTGCTACTTGGCTCGTTGGAATGGAAATTGAAAGTGGAAAATTTCCAATGAATTTCCTCTACTCTGTCATACAGTAACACCACCCAGGATCTTCTCATTCACAAATGAATTATATCTGAAATAAGCCCGCTCTTAGATCATACTCCAGCAATTAAACACAGACTTGTAAGGCAAGAAAGTCATGGCAATTTTCCAAGTTGAATAATTTGCTGCAGACAGTAGTTTTAGTAACTGAAACACTTCTTTTTTTAGTGAGGTAAGTGTCAACCAACATTTATAAAACTTCCTCAAAACATCTGCCATGACATAATTCAGAGAATGCCAAATACAGCAGGCTAGATCTTCCAAAGAACCACAGACGACAAGACTATTCTAAGGATTCCAGAAATGAACTGCATTTCCACAGAAAAAGGTTCTGTCTCGCTCTGCGGTTTTCTAGAATTTTGGCACAGATGTATTCGTCAATGTGTGAAATAATGATGAATCACCATTCTTCAGAAAAGTTAGAGGCATTGTGAAGTAAGGGCTGTGGAAGTCATAACTTCATATCTGTGCACTTCATCAAGATGTCAGCTATTTACACAGTGACTTTCTGATCAACAATATTGATCTTTTAATTTTATTTTTGGGATCGAAGCGCAAAGTTCAGGGACAGTACCGATGTTGGAAGTTGTACTAGCCTAAAAATGTTTATTAAAAAAAAAAAAAAAAAATTTGGCAGGTAGTTTGCTCAAATCTTAAAACGTTATCATGCATAAACATTTTTAAAGAGTTGATATTTCAGAAAATATGATCTTTGGAATCCAATAAAACTTGTCTGAAAATGAATGCAAGGGTTGATCATCACAAAACTTCAGAAATATTTTTCTCCTCTCAAAATAAGGCATATCGCCGTGCCTTTTTTTAGGTCAATACTTGGTGGTGCTAAAACGGCGATAACCCTTACTGCTCATAAGCTTATGTATTAACCTGGGGTGCGTTTCCCGAAATCACAGATGCTAACTTACGTAGTTGGACCCATTGACTGCAAATGGACAAACTATGCAAGTCGCTAATTATATTTAGCAACTATGCTTTTGTGAAAAACACTCCTGGCCATTTTTTTTTTTCCTCATGAAGTCGAAATTGATATTAAAGTATTTTTATTTAATGTGTTGTGCTTTGCATCACCTGTATGCCAATGCCCCACGAAGAAAAAAAAAAAGTTGTTTTGATGGTATTCTTAATAGTATTTTAGAGATTGTCAATTTGTGGAAAATGTAATTAAAATGTTGATGACTCAGCCTGCACTCGCGAGTGCACACTAATTTTGCATCCAATGAAAACGCTTTTTTGAATTTTCACGTCCCTCCCCCGTGACTTAAAATTCTGCCAGTTACTGACCAGCTCACAGACCTACAAGCTAGCTTGCAGTTGTAGATCATCGCTATGTTTTATGGTGCTAATTCCCGCAATGTTTTCCTCTTTCTTCTCAACCCTCGATTAAAGTCTCAGTGAAACTGCTAGCCGGGTTTAACTATGAGCGGCAGCATGTTGAACCCACTGCCACAGGTAGCTGCTGGGTTGGCTCACTCAATTATGGCGCCACACTGTTTTTTATTTTTATTTTTTATTTGACCTTTATTTTACCAGGTAAAATGTTTGAGGACCAGTTCTTATTTGCAAACATGACCTGGCCAAGAGGCCCCAGTAGGAACAAATACACTGATCCATATAAACATATAAACCCATATATATAAAATACATATGTCGACAAGGAGCAAGCGTGCAGGATAAACATCAGGGAAGAGAAGAAAAATAGATCAGCTAGCATTAAAGGGACAGAGGGAGGAAGTAATGTTTATGTGTATGTATGTACGTATGTATATACTGTATACTGTAGTGCAAGAGTGACCACAATGGTATCGGGTCGAATCCACCTTGCCAGTGTCAACTGTGGCCAGCAGTGTTTTGAGTGCAACGCATAACTGGCTTCGCTCTGCTCAGGGATATGGGAGGGATACAGTCCCTCTGGTGTATTAGTATTGTTCATTGTTAAAGTGCCTCCTGCTTGCTCCTTGGCACTCGTCAATAACATTCTAAACAAGCACATGTTTGGCTTTCCTCTGCCCTCCTTCTGGGATTATGAGTTCTGGGAGTAAAGAAGAGGCAGCTGACAGGTGAGAGTTTAGGAGGAAAACCGCAAACTGTCTGCCCCCCCCAGAGATGTAAGCGTGAGCTGCGCAGGTGCATGCCAGTACAAAAAATGCCATATTTATCAAAAAAAATAAAAAATGTTGCCCTGGTGATCTGACATGCATGATGAAGCAGTTTGCAGTTTTTGTTGGGGGATGCACTTGGATTGCTAATTCAGGCAAAAAATACTAAAATGAGGAAATATTCATTAATGTGCATGTCATTAAAAACAATAAAAAACATCAGTAAAGATGAAGGAAATAATGTGGTCAAAAAGTGTTCTCTGTTAAATAATTTTGCAATTAAGGCAAAATAATATAAGATAGCTAACTCAATTTCTGGTTTATACAACCAAACTGACTTGATAAATTTGTTATTGGTGACTCATACACATTGTCTGGGCCGTGCCCAACTCAGAAGTTTGTCAGTCGAATTGAATTTGGGGATGGAGGATTCCACAATTTGTTCCTTTTATTTTTTCAGTTTGATGCCCCGTTAAATTCCAGTATGAGCCTACACGAGTCACATTTTGCCTGGAAGACTCTCGTTTCAATGCCTTTCTTCATCTTCTGCTATTTGACAGCATCAGATTTCCGCACATTAAAAAGTCAGAGGTTGCTTCCTGCTCATTGTCCAGGTATTACCTTTGTTAATCCCACTGCACCATGGAGCGTTCTCTCTCCTCATTGGCTGCTGACAGCGCAGTCACATAAAGAGTCCCTGGCAGTAGACAGGAGTGGAAGGTTCTTCCCCCATCTGGTTCAATAGTGGTTTTACCATCTTCACTGAATGCCATTACAGGAACAGAGAGCGTGGGTGCAGCCAACAGACTGCAGCCACGCTGCCCTGCCTCCTGTATAGAGTCTATACCTGCTTCACACTGCCCTCCATTTCTTATTACTCTTCTTTGCTTCCATCCCAGTTTTTTTTTTTTTTTTTGTGGCCATTTTGAGGCTTGGTTTGTAAAGTTTACAGCCTGACGTGCTCCTTTGCTCTGCGTACAACGAAGCAGCAAAAACAAAAACAAAACGAAACAAAAGAGCAGCGATCAACTGACAACATGCATTTGTTTGGGGGTTAGCTTCCCTGGTTACTAAAATAGTGACGCAGCTGATGCAAAATGGTGGGCGGTGCCTGCCCCGGCCTGCTGAGAGCAGACCAGTCAGAGAAGACTTTGCTTTTTGGGGAGAGGGTTTCCTCCCCAGCTTTCTGTTTTTACAGGAAATATGTACTTAAATATGCAGAATCAAACAGCACTCTGCTAGCCTTTCCATGGGGGCTTTGAATTTGAATTTATAAAATTTCTCTGGGGAATCCCGCTGCAATAAAAACTCCTAAGGTACTCTCAAGTGCACCTGGTGGTGCAAAAGTGGTGGACGGCCCTGTTGCCTCAAATCAAGAAAGACCTGGGTTCAACATCTGAGTGCCGCCTCATTTTGAAGAGGCAGCACGTGTGTCCTCCATGTGTGCTTGTTCTCACCCAATTCCATTGTTAGGAATACAAAAGGTTAATAGATCCCTGGAAGCACTATCACACAGTACAGACACTTGTCCTGTAGGGGATACCTTCCTGTATTTTGATTAAAGTCCCTCAGCAAAGTAGGTCCAGGCTCACCACCGACTGGAGAACTGATTAAATTTTTCGGTGGGTTGAATGTTTGTATAGCTACTTAGTACAGTAACTTAACCTTTCCTGTCAAACGAAGGGATATTAAAGGAGCTGTGTCAGGACTATTGCGCATGCTCACAACTTTGAGTGCAGTAAATCCGCTCAACTGCAAGTTCTTTTTCTATGATTATTGGCGATGGCAACCAGCTTACATTCTTCATATCCCTTAGCTAAAGCTTAAAATAGCGCGTTGAGTCCTCGAATTTCCAAAGAAAGCTTCTTAATATAAAAAGCATAATGCCGGAGTAACTAAAATATATAAATACAACGCAAAACACAGACAGATTGGCAAGGATGGAATCAGATTATGACTTGCAGTCAAGCAGACTCACTTTCTTAGGATGTAGGATGATCTGAGCATGCGCAGTAATCCTGACACAGCTCCTTTAAATATTTAAACATTTTATTGCATATCCATTTGCTGAAGAATATAAACCATAAGTTAACTAATTATCGTTAAAGGAAGAGCATGTATAAACATACACATCCTACATGCACAAAAGTCTCATATCCTGCAGAACACAAAACAAGTCTGCCGAGGCACTGTCCCACAAGACTTTCACAAACACCTACATACTGTACTGACAAAATCATCGTATCTGTTTTGAATGTCACGTCAAAGAAAAGTGCATGGCAGTGCCTCGGTCTAACTGACTGTGCCCATTATCTAAAAGAGCGAGGACACAAATGCGATGCTGCAAAGACAAGCTGACAGAAAGCACAATCCTCTTGAAATAAATGAAGCCATAGATTATATGCCTTTATATTAACTTGTCTTGCTTTGTGTTTGTGAAACTAAAAACAACCACATGCGCACATACTGTACATTGCTTTGAACTATTCACCGATTTGTCCTGAGCACGCATCGTAGATTGATGGCATTACTACTGAAGTCTCACAAACCCGTGGACTCCTGGATTTCATTAGATCATCTTTCAGAATATGGCATATAGTCTACCTGTCAAACGTTTTTGTACCCCCACAATTTTCGAAAAGGAAAAATAACAAACTTCTGCCATAATAACTGCTGATAATAACCGCTGAGCAGATTCATGTCATTTAATTTTTTGGGACAGTCATATGGCACTGAAAGTTTGCACCTTGCACAACTGGAAAAGTTCCCATGGATGTGCTGCACTTGTGAATTGCTTCCTTTTGGTTTTTCTGGCCAATCTGTCTTGAGTTAGCCCCATTCTAATTTTCTCCATTGGAAATTGGAAATTATTAATTTACCATTTGTCAAATATGGTTTTTTATTTGCAAAAGATTTGCCCCCTGTCCAGTGTAACGGCACCTTATTTTTGACATCAAACTTTGTGATAATGAACAGTTTTTACATTAGTTCAAACACTTTCTATTTCCGCAAAACAAGGACAAGAACATGAATGAAGTGTCAGAAAATTTCAGTCTTGAAGAACACGCCTGCAATGAACATACAAGCCCTTTCCAGAAAGATTGGGATGATGTGTAAAATGTAAATTAAAACAGAATGCAACAATGTTTAAGTTATTTAAACCCTGTATTGCATTGAAAGTAACACACAGTACAACGTATCAAATGTTGAAACTGAAAAGTTTCATTGTTTCTTGAAAAATATCTGCTCATTTTGAATTTGATGCCAGCAAGTTTTTCCTAAAAGTCGGAACAGGGGCATCTTTACCACTTGTTGGATCACCTATTCTATTGACCTCACCTATTCTATTAACACTGCAAGCATTTGGGAGCTGAGGAGACAAACTGCAGTAGTTTTAAAAGTAAAATGTTTTCTCATTCTAGTATGATTTAAAATTTCAGCTGCTCAATCCTTTGTGGACTCCTTTGTCATATTTTTTGTTGCGTATTGCACCAAATATTTTCAGTGGATGACAGGTCTTGACTGCAGGCAGGCCAGTTTAGCAGTCAGACTCTTTTACTATGAAGCCATGTTGCTGTAATACATGCAGAATGTGGTGTTTGGCATTATCTTGCTGAAATAAGCAAGGCTGTCCCTGAGAAGATGTCTGTATAACACTATATGCTGCTCGAAAACCTGTATTTATCATTCAGCGTTAATTGTGTCTTCACAGATGTATGAGTTGCCCATGCCATGTGTTCTAATGAACCCCCATACTGTCATGGATGCTGACCTTTGAACTGTGTGTTGATAACAAGCCAGATGGCCCCTAACCTCTTTAGCCCAATGGATACATCGTCCATGATTTCCAGGGAGAATTTCACATTTTGACTGGTTCAGACCACAGGACAGTTTTCCACTTTGCCTCAGTTGATCTAAAATGTGCACGGGCCCAGAGTAGGTGGCAGTGTTTCTGTATTTTGTTTTCACATGGTTTTATCTTTAGATGGTTGAGTTTGAACCTGCATTTGTGGATGCAGGAATAAACTGTAGTTACTGAAATTGGTTTTCAGAAATGTTTCTGAGCCCATGCAGTGATTTATTCTATTGAATCCTGTCTTTTTTTTAATGCAGCGATACCTGAGGGCCTAAATATCATGTCCATTCAGTATTGGTTTTCAGCCTAATCCCGTGTGTATGGAAATTTCTCCAGATTCTCTAAATCTTTTAACGATGTTATGTACTGTAGATGATGAAATCCCTAAACTCTTTGCAATTTTACATTGAGAAATGTTACCCCTTCATTGTTGAACTATTTGCTCATGCAGTCATTCACAGAATGGTGAAGCTCTCGCCATCTTTACTTCTGAAAGACTCTGCCTCTCTAAGATGCCCAATCATGTCACTGACCTGTTGCCAATTCACCTATAAAAGGGCATCTAAAGTCGATTCCCATTGTTTTTGTTTATCGGCCAATCAGCGAGCCGCACCTGCGCAAACAAACCGAAATAGAAGGATTATCTACGCGTGTACACAAAACATTGGTTGATGAATGAAATTGGTCATGTGACAATGCAAGATGTCAACAAAAGCAAGTGATTTGTTTGTAAACATTGGGCGTTCAATGTCCCATCTGAGAATTGACTTTAGATGCCTTTTAAGCTCTGAAATGTTCCACTAGGTATATTTTTTGCATCATACAACTATTCCAGTCTCTGTCTAAACTTTTTTTGACATATATTGCTGGCATCGAATTCAAAATGAGCTGACATTTTTCAAAAGCAAGAAAATTTCTCAGTTTCAAAATCTGATGTGTTGTCTTTGTATTATTTTTAAGTAAAGGTAGAGTTTAAATGATATGCAATTCATCAAATTATTTTTATTTACATTTTATACAGCATCCCAAGGATTTTGGAAATGGGGTTTGACTTCTTTGTAAAGACAGGCAAGGTAATCCCCATTCAGTGTTGAGTTATGAGAAACACCTTATAAAAACAATGTCACCTGCACGTGTATATTCGGCTGAGGTATTAGTCTCACAAGTCTCAACAGGTTTGTTTTCTGCCATTGTTTTCCGGCAATAGTTCTTGCCTGACCGGACTGCAAAAAGCACTTAATGTGATCATAAAGAAAGAGAAACTAAGCACTTCTATCTTGAAATTGGAGATGCAGCCAGTACTGTTGCCTAATTCCTATTGGAATGTTAAATAAGGTAATGACAGGTAATGCATGTATGTATAGTGGCTGGCGCCTTATTGTGCAAAACGCACACTTGATGGTGAGAGATTACAATCGGTGCCAAAGGTCACAAAAGCTGGTTTGAGGAAAGAGCGTAGTGAGCGGGTTTTAAGTTGCATACTCAAATTTGTAGATACTGCACTCCATTGCTGCACAACCTATAATAATTGAAATAAAACTGAAACCAGTTCTCTACCAACTATCCTATGTGTAATAGTTAAAAATTTGTTGACTCATTCTGTGAAGATACTAGTTCACCGAGTAGCTGGGCCCCGATAGCCAAGCATCGATGCCGTACATGTATTTAATATCATAAGGGTGATTCAACATCATCCTGTAAAGTAATCTCCGATATATGAAAAATAATAAAACATCATCTCGGTCCTAGAATCAGGAAATGTATACTGAGTAAATCAGTAAAATGGACATGTTCAGTTGAAAGAGCTGGTTTTTCACAGATGTATAGGTGAAACGGTATTTATTTTTGACACACCAAAAGAAGTCCAGCGGCGAATGGGGACAAAGCTGCTGGACGTTGCTGCCAGGCCAGCCAGTAAACGTACACAGAGTTTCTGACGCTGTTGAGGATGTGACTGATAAAGAAGAAGCAGTTAATCATCAGCATGCTGTTCAGGTACAGCAATCGAGGTGATTCAACTGGTGATCCTCTTGTGGTTGTTGTGTCTGCAAGGGAAAGGTTAAGAGGGGAAGAGTGTAGGGGATGTCAACACCACCCACAGAAACGGTAAACTTTGTAACGAAATGATAAACATTTTTTAAAAATGCCTGATGAGTTATGGCTAGGAGTACAGGGGTTCAATCTTTGCATATGTGAATTGTTTTCAGCCTCCACTGACAGTCCAGAATGAACAACAACAACAATAAAAAAAAAACCTAAAAAAAAAAAAATCCCATTTCCTGATAAACAGTGTTTATGAAATGACATTCAGTGTGCCTGAATTGCGCAATGCCTTAGTGCAGTTCTTGCAAATACCAGTCCAACGGCACAATATCCAAACAAAATTGCTTTGCAGGATACATGTGTCCAGTACAAAAGGCTTACTGGCTACATGTAATTTGAATAAATTCCTCCTTTGAGTTTCACTTTAAAGGCATTACCAAGGAATATTTGTCTACATCAAATACCATAATAAAAGTGGAATATAAAATGTGAGTTGTAAAAATCAGGGAAACTGATGTGAACAAAGAATGATCATCAAATAATTCTAAAAATAATAATAATAATGACAATAATAATAAAAGTCGTTGGTAAATGGTATCAGCAATTCTTCATAAAACAACTCAGATCTTTCAAGCATTCTTTGAAGAGTTCATTTCAAAAGGGGAGCAGCTTATTCACCTCAAATACTTGGGGATGAAAAACAGCTGTTTGATTGCTGAGAACATGGTGGCAAGAGTGTGACATCTACTGGCATTTTCATGTAACTGACATTATTTGCTCTCAAGTTGTCCGCGTGTACATTGCTCAAACTGGACGTAAATGCACACTGAAAGATCAAAATTAGAAATGATCGCTGGACACCTTGGCCGTTGCAACAATAGTAAAAATTGATCAGTATGAACTGCACATCTGAGAGGAAGAAGATGACAGTTTCTTAGCGGTACAGATTGAAGTTCAACAGTAAAATTCTGCTGGGAAATTGAAGATGGATTTATCATAATGTGCAAGTGTAAAAAAAGAAGACAATTTTATGACTCACTGAAAACATTTATGCTCATGTTTGAACTGTTCATATTTTGAGCTCACCAGCCGATGGCCAGGCTGAACTATTGGGATCAGGCGACGTCTGACATTGTCACCGTGGTCATGGTTTTGTTCTGTTCGCAAAATCTATCAGAATCTTCTCTTCCGACGTTCGGGCCATAATCACTTCGTATTTTGTATGGAGTTTCCGGGGGACCATGTCTCTAAAGTTTGTCCGCAGTTTTTCTAAATTTTCGTCGTTGGACTTATAACTGTTTTTTTAGCATTCAAATTTCCCCATTTACAAAACATTCCGAGCTAAATTATAGCCAAAATGCAAATATGCCCTCTAGTGGCAGCTCAGTACACTGCGAGATAGTGACATGCACGTGAGTTTTGCTCTGAGTGGTTTTGAATGCCGGCAGGTGAGCTGCAGGGACATTAGTCCAGTTTTCATTATACTGTAGCGGTACTGTCCAATATATTAAGCAAATTAAAACACTAACATTCATTATAACATATGGATTAATTCTTCCATTTTCAGGCCTAATGTGCCTTTGTGCGCAGTAGGCTAATTAATTAAGGCCAACTACGACAATTAAATTAATAATTGTTTGGCATGCCCTTAAATGTTCCCTGGAGATGTGTGATAAATTTGAGAGGCACCTTGAGCTAACTCTCTGCTGTCTTTATGAGTTTCACGCGACACTTAACACACTATGGATTACCACCACAATCCCCTTCCATTACGTGTTTGTGCAAAACGTATTTCCATATTGAGCCTTGTTGCTAAGCAACCATGACAGCACATTTTACATCTCCATTCTTTAAGTCTGGTCTATCATCCCATGTACACTGGACAATATAAACTTAAGGAAGATACTGAAGATACTGAAGAACCCTTTCGCACAAATTTTGAGATGCATACTGAATTAATTTTGGGTTTTTACTAAAATATGATTTTATTCAAAATAACAAAAAAATAACACCAAATCTTAAGTTTCCCATAACTTGTTTTTATGTTTTAATCCTTCCAGAATCGCCGTTTGGATCCAAGTCAATTATATTCAAACTCATCGTCAGAGTCATTCAATAAAGCAAAAACTTCATCCACGTTGTATTTACGTTTAGAAACACGGCTTGCCGGCTTTTTCCTTCGATGCCATGTTTGTCCTTTGACCGGGAAATAGTCTCGTATTTAGCGTTTTTAGGAAATCCCATGCCTCGTTCACGGCTAAAAAATACAGTGCTGGGTTTGTAAAACACGGAATTCCCGCAATCATTCAAAACACGTTGGTTAAAACGACAAAATGTCGCAAAGAGCCATCCACAATTACAAACATTTTGTGAGAGCATTTTTCACAGTGCAACAGTTGGGTGTTTTTCCTTCTCCACTTTCTCCTGCACTGGTTTTGTAAAACATTCATTCAAAATTTTATACCAGCATCACATTTTAGAAAATATGGGGCAGGGGAGGGTTTACCATTGTTCTTCATGACCTTTCCTGCTCACAGCCCTCCAAGTAATTATTTGGAGAATGGATGACACTAATTGTTCAAATTTTGATGAATGCCCCCCCCCCCCCCCCATTTCATTCTTGATAGTATATATATATATATATATATATATATATATATATATATAGGATATATTTTGTGAAATGACATGCAAATTTGGTAACTGCCACTGATGAACAATATATTGATAAATGACATGCAGTCAGACACAAAACACATTTGCACATTAAATGAGTGTGCAGCCTCACATTTTGGCTTTGACTAGCACTTTTTTGTTGCTTGTTGGTGAAAATTTGAAATTTTTTGCATTAAAATTTTCTCCTCAATGTCTTAGACGTCGATTGACTTCAGAGCACTTGGGAAGATGATGAACAATATATTGAACAGAGCGTGGAACCGCATAAACAGCAGCACACCGTCAGACACAAAACACAGAGATTGCATGACGACAAGACCACTTTCTCACACTTCAGGCACGATGTCATCCTTTCTGACAGCCACCACCCTACGAAATGACATTATAACGGGGTCAGGGTATCCACTCAGACGATACGGAATCGCCTTTCATACTGCCGGCCTCAACTCAAGAAGGCCATGTGTTCGAATCCCACTGACCATGCGTCATAGGCGTGACCGCTTGATTGGGCTCACGATCATGTCACATGGACACACAACGATTGGGCTCCAGTTCTCTTTACTGATGAGTCCCGATATTGCTTGGACTTTACTGACAGGAGGCAACGGGTGTGGCGAAGACAACGTGAGCGATTTAATGATGCCTACATCAACGAACACGACCATCGTTATGGTGACGGATCAATTATGGTCTGGGGAGGAATAAGCAGGAACGGCAGAACGGACCTGCATGTCATGGGGAGAGGGACGATGACAGGGGTACGGTACAGGGATGAGATCCTCAATGTGTACGTAAGACCATACGCTGGTGCTATTGGCCCTGATTTCATCTTGATGGATGATAACGCCCCCCATCGTGCTAGGGTGGTGAATCAATTCCTAGAACAGGAGACAATTGTCCACATGGACTAGCTCGCGTTGGCGGACCTAAACCCTATCGAGCATGTGTGGAACATGCTGCAGGTCGCCATTTCGGTCGAGGGGCACAACCCACAACTCTAGAAGAGCTTGGAAATGCCCTTGTTGAAGAATGGAACAACATTCCAATTGCAAGCATCCGGTTCTGATTGACAGTATGACCCGGCGCTTGTCAAGCCGTCATTCAAGCTAGGGGAGGCCATACCCGTTATTGACATTAACTGTGGTAATGAAACATCAAACGAACACTGTCTGTTTTCACTTTACATGTCAGAGGTGAAACCATGAAGTGTTCGTGAAAGCTAAAATTGTGAGGCTGCACGCTCATTTAATGTCATTAAATGCACTTGCAAATGTGTTTTGTGTCTGACTGCATGTCATTTATCCAATATATTGTTCATCAGTGGCAGTTACCAAATTTGCATGTCATTTCACAAAAAAATTCCTATGATCCCTATCAAATTTATGGCTTCAGCTGCTCTGGCGTCCTGGGTCTTTATAGGCGATTTCTGACCACTAGATGGCCCCAAAAGCATCAACCCCATTTGTGAATAAACAAACCCATTCCTCCCTCCCCCTTTCCCTCGTGGGACTCCAGGGGGCCGTGCCGCACGTTCTGCACCACACAGGGGTTAAGGAACTGAGGTACACTCTCGTTGGCTTGCATTGAGTACTTGAGTCATCTTGTCGCATTTCGGATAAGCCAACAAAACCGTGACCCTACGTGTTGTTTATTAAACTTATCTTTGCCTTAAAGGTGCACTATGCAAGTTTGTTTACTTTCTGAGCGATTATTCTTTTGTCTCAATTCACCGACATCTCTTCACGATCCGCTAGCTGCCTGCCCCTAAATTCACTGTAAAAAAAACCCAGGCTCTGGAGACCGCACAGGTGTCACAAACTGCAAATAAGCACAAGGGGCACAGGCTGTGCCCCATAACATAACAAACCGTCCCGGCCAATCACTGACAAGAGTTGACAGTTATGGAAGCATGGGAAGGAGGGAACTATGAGAGGGAGGGGCGAGCTACCTCTGTTTTATTTGAGTTTGAATGTCAACAGAAGTGAAAGTAAACAAACTTGCATAGTGCACCTTTAACCCCAGTACTAAACAAATGGGAGTCCTCATGCTTAGTTGTAACTTAAAACAGCGATGACTCTTTTATTTGTTGTGATCATCAATTGACATATGGCGCTTTTCCACTACATGGTGCCAGCTCTACTCTACTCTACTCCACTCGGCACCGGGTACTTTTTTGGGGTTGCTTTTCCATTAGAGGATAGTGCCGCCTCCGTGGTACCTACTCATTGTTGCGACGCAGCATGTTACTGCCGCGACGGCATCCACAATTATATCAAGTTTAGGCTACTTTTATTCCGTTGATTTTGCTAAATTATGTGTTTAAATTAGGGGACGCGCACTACCGTCACCACGTTATGGCACTAAAGTCCGTGAGTGTTTAATTGTAATTTCTGTTTGACATTCTCCTGATGCATAGGACAGCAGCTGGTATTGTGTCCGATTCGGTTGTACATTAAATAACGTACCACCTAAAAACGCAAAGCAATGATATACGTAAAAGGCATAGAGTATTCATATTCAGGCTTCATGAAACATTTCACTTTGAAATTGAAGGCAAAACACGTAGCAAATGGAAGCACAGACACGTCACTTTATGACAACAATCAGTCCTGGCTAGTTCTCAATCATTTTCCTTTATTGACGCGTTTTCCAATTATCGTAATGTGCAACTGAAGACGCGGTTTCTCTCCATATGTATCTAACAGCGATTAAATCATGGGCTAAATTCAGTACAGTGGCGGAACAAGAACAGAGAATTGGGGTTGCACAAAACATCCGTTCAAAACAACTATTAGTCCTGACTTGTTCTCAGTCATTTTCATAATTAATAGAAGGTTCACTCCAAGAGCACTCCACACTTATCAGGTGCTGCTTGTTCTCCCCGATTAGGTAAGACGACAATCATTCATCTGGATGCGTATTTGCTGTATTTAAATCAACGTTATTCAAAATTGCAAGCCTGTCGACTCTCATGCAAATAGCTGGAGCCGCACGCTTTTTATAGCCTATTGAACTGCCGAGTGCCACTTTTTTTTTTTAATCAACCCACGCAACACCGAGAGTGAAAGTCCGCATTTCATTGGAACGCAGACCAGTTCAATCAACGCGAAGCATTTGCCTATAAGTAAATTATCTTTCTGTACTGAATTTAGCCCATGATTTCATCGCTGTTAGATCGCATATGGAAAGATACCGTGTCTTCAGTTGCCAATTACAATAATTGGAAAACGCGTCAATAAAGGAAAATGATTGAGAACTAGCCAGGACTAATTACTGTCATAAAGGGACACGTCTTTGCCCCCCCACTAGCTACGCCACTGGACAGGAGGAGCAAACTAGATGGTTTAGTAAGAACGCAGTCCCAATCTTGGACCCTGATGAAGATTGGAAGCTTGTTCTTGATAACTTGAATGAAAGAACAGGAACAGATTTAATCAAGTTAGCTTGTACTCGGTCCTAATCCTGGACCCTGATTATGATTGAAAGCTTGTTCAAATCAACTAAATGATTAGAATGACTTCTAGGGAAAAGGCTGTCACTAAAGTCCTAATTTTATTAGATGAAGACAAAAGAGTTTCAGAACTAAACATTGATTAGGATAACTTGCATGAAAGCGAGTTTACAATCCAGAAACTTGCGCGTGAACTAAAGGGCTTAAATACTTGTTATGCTGCCGTTTAAGTGTAGAACCACGTAACAAGATTCAGCCAAGGGGGAGAGACGCACAGTACGTAAACCAATCACAGCACACAAACTTGCAGGGAAAGGAATACCATGAATATTTATAAGCCATGAACTGGAAGTTGTTTCAAAAATTCATGTAATGCACATCTTTACAGCATCAAAATTCATGTTTTCATTTTGCAAGGGCTGGACCAGAGGTGGGCAACGAGGGCCGTATCTGACCCTGGTTTTCGCACCAGCTTCTGGCCTTAAATTATTTGATAATCTAAATTAGCCAAACCATTTATGAAATCTGACATTTCTGGAGCATTTTCTTAAAATTATCATGAATGACCACCAGACGGCTCTTGTCTCCCTACATAAAACATTTTTATTACTCGGGCCGGTAGGCCACGAGTCTAAGTTTCGGCTCCGTTCTTCTTTTTCGGGGTTGCGATTGTCCTGCGCATGCGCGGCCCGAGTACAGGCTCTGAGGACCCTCTTGTTTTTTTTTTTTTTTCCGGGGTTGTGATTGTCCTGCTCATGCGCGCGTGGTTTCGCGATTGGCCCAGGCCTAGACCCGGCCCGAGTACAGGCTCTGAGGAGCCTCTTGTTTGATCTAATCATTGCACAAATCTATATTTGTGTATGCAATCAGTTAACTCAGTTAGTCGGGGTAATTGATAGAAATGAAATCCTGCATACACCCCGGCCTTCCAGGACCAGAATTGCCCACCCCTGGGCTGGACCCTGTTAATTACGCTGTTTGTGCTTACATTTGTAAATTTGGATTTTTTTTTTTTTCATTTGGAAATAGATTACAGGTAGGTTTACAAAAAGCTTGATAAAACTAGGAAAATGCACTATTCATATATGCTGAACCTCTCCGTTACACCTGATCTTTGACACAGAAGGAATGGTTCTCATAAACCAGGGGTCACCAACTTAGGCTCTCGAATGTAAATCCACAACTGTTTTTTTCTTCTCCCAGGTAATTAACAAATTAACCGAACAATTACTGCTTCTAATTGGGCAGATTGTCTATTCGCCTCATTCCAAGGGAGGGCGGAAAACCGGCAGAATTTGAGCCTCAAGAACCGTGTGCTGATGATCCCGGAAAGATTAACAAAGGCTCTGAAATTGTCCAATTCTTTTGTATCATGAAATTTAGAGTGCATTTATGTATAAAATCTATTAACCCGTTAAGTAGTCTTGCATTCTGTGCGTATGCATACACAATCATTTACACATAGTCATATTCTATGTTCAGTTTGTTATTTTAAGAGGTATCTTTATTTATCTATTTATTTATTACGTCGGACGCTACATGCAGTTTTCTTTCCCGGACGCTATCACGTCCAATCGGAAATTGACATAGCCCATATGGGCCAATCAAATCTTAGCGCAGTGAGGGTCATGGTCGAACGTAAGCGACGTTTGACCCTCAGAGAGGTGGGATTTGATTTGATTGATGTGTCAGTGAACCAATGGTATAAATGTATACAAACTGTCTCGCAAATAACGCTACTAGGCACGCCCACAGAATATGCAGCACTGATGCGGCCATAACAGTAACGTCTATCGTAGTGGTATCAAGGAAAGAAGACACATCTTAAAGTAAATAAATTCCCACATTTGACTTGCTTGAGTTTCGCTGAACGTGGCTTAATCATTGATTAGCTATTCTTACGATTCATGTCATTTCAGATTAAGTGGATTGCTCCTATGGGTACAGAATAGACGTTTACCAATCGGAAGGGTTTCGATTTCGACATTTTATCGGTCTTTCTGATGAATTGCCTGTTTGTTTTATTTTAGATCCGAACTGGCGACAAAGGATTTGGGGGAAAATGCTGCTGTCTGGATATTACAGAGCGCTCAATCATCCTGTACTCACCGCGCAATGGATATTTCAGTAACTTCGCCAGATGTCTGCAGAAAGCTCTAGTGGTTGCAACAATGTTCTGCAGCGGTTGACTGCTTACAGTGCCTAGTTGGAAAAACAATAACGTTCATGATTCTATGATCCCATCAGTTTACGCTCAGTTAGATTCGATAGAATCGCTTCTTAATGAGGTTCCCTATATGTTTTATCTCGGCCTGTTTTTCGTGAATGTCTTAATTCTTTACTATGTTTTTTTGATGGAATACATAGTCCTGAACGTTGGCATTGTCTTTCTACCTGAGGATATGGACCAAGCATTGGTGGATTTGGGCGTCCTGTCTGACCCCGGCTCAGTCCCGTATGATGCCGATACTGAATTGGACGTTTTCGAAGGATACTTGGATTAAGCAAGAATGTGGGAAACAACATTGTTTGACGCAATTGCTGTGAAGGAGATTTGTGTGTATAGTTCGAAAGGCCGCGGCGAACGGTTTGCCGGGACATTCTGGCGGAAATCTGAGACGAAATATGAGATTCCTTGCAATAGTCAGAGATTAAAATGTAAGTTTACACGGAGTCGCGCTGCGGTCGCATGTCTTTCCACTTTCAGGCTTATTTATTTTATGTCGTATGAATTGCACGTGCAACAGTGCATTGTTACACTTTTTCAACAGCTGGTTTTGAGGATTGATCTTCTACATGGTTTATAATGCCCTGTTGAAATAGTAATCGCAAACGCCATTTCTAGCATAGCCTATACAGTCAGTTTTGCCATTTTTAATTTGTAGTGATACGGGATATGTAGCACGTATCGGTGGACATGGATTATTATTTTGCAGGGCTGTGAGTAAAATAGGAGGTCAGTTGTGCTCTTGTTTACCCCCACATTTTCAGTTTGAACTGAAGAATGAGCTGCTTTGGCTATGTTATGTAAAACATTTCTTTTCTTAGTTTCTCTCTGCGTGTGCTCGACAGGTTTTCCCGGATCAAATGGGGTGGATGTCCAAAGACCGCCTGTGCCTGCGTTTAAGCCTTGCCTTGGAAACATGAAAGAAAGTGCACGTCTGACGGATCAGGAACCCTCCTCAAATCATGCCAGACCAATCAATATATGTAAATCTAGAATGACGGGCTTTACATATGTTTTAGACAATTATGCTCTTGGATATTGAATACCCAAGAAGAGTTAAATTTGTTACCAGCATTATAAATGATTAGTTCAAGTTAGAGATGTATGTTAATACGTTGAGAAGAGAGGATTCACACAAAATGTGTATTTCCTTATGCGGTTTCTTAGATTATATTCTTAGCAGGGAACTGGGCAGTCTTGGGCTGCCAGAGTTTAATTACTGTTTGTCATTATACTGTTTAGCTGTCCCAATGCAGCCTCTTGAATAGCGCTTATGTAGGCAGCATCATGATTTTGTAATTGTACAAGTATTTTTTTTTCAGTTGACTTGCTGCATTTCAAATGATACACTGATCAGCCATGACATAAAAACTGCTGGCAGTTGAAGTGAATAACATTGGATATCTTGCAAATGTCAAGGAGTGGAATATATTGGACAATGAGGAAACAGTCAGCATTTGAAGTTGGTTTGTTGGAAGCAGGAAAAAATTTACAAGCATAAGGATCTGAGCGACTTTGACACGGGCCAAATTGTGATGGCTTAATGATTGGACCGGAGCATCTCCAAAATGGTGGGTCTCCTGGGGTGTATTCTGTATTAAGTGGTTAGTGCCTACCAAAAGTAGTCTGAGGAAGGACAACCGGTGAACTAGCAATAGGGTCATGGGTGCCCATAAGGCACAATGATACGCATGGGAAACGGAGGCAAGCCTGTCTGATCCAGTCCCTCAGAAGAGCTCCTGTACCACAAATTGTTGAAAAAGTTCATTCTGGCTACAATGGAAAAGTATTAGAAGACACTGTGCATCATAACTTCCTGCGTATGGGGATATGTAGCCGCAGACCCAGTCGTAATGCCTGTGATGACCCGTGTCCACCACCAAAAGCGCCTCCGATGAGCTGGACCATAGAGCAAAGCAAGAAGGTGGCCTTCTCTGATGAATCGCATTTTCTTTCAACTCATGTTGGTGGCTAGGTGCGAATGTGTCTTTTACCTGGGGAAGAGATGGCACCAGGATGCACTACTGGGAGAAGGCAAGCCAGTGGAGACTCTGGGTAATGCTTTACTGGCAAACCTTGGGTCCTGGCATTCATCTGGATTTTACTGTGTCACGTACCACCCACCGAAATGACGTTGCTGAACAAGGACATCCCTTCATGGCAACGGGATTAGCTGGTGGCGGTGGCCTCTTTCAGCAGGACAGTGTGCCCTGCCACACTGCAATAATAGTTCAGGAATAGCACGAGGAACTTGGCGGAGAGTTCAAATTGCTAACTTAGCCTCCAATTTTCCTTGATCATAATCTAATGGGATGTGCTGGAAAAACGGGTCCAATCCATAAGAGGCCTGACCTGCTGCTAATGACTTGGTGCCAGATACCACAGGGCACTCTCAGAGGTACTGTGGAGTGTATGCCTCAATGGGTTAGAGCCGTTTTGGCAGTATTCAGTACAAGGCGGGTGGTTTTAATGTTCTGGCTGATTGGTGCATGCTAATGCAAACTCACCAGCAAAATTCTTCGAAAAGCAGATTTCCCTTTTAAATTAATTTAACCATTTGTTTATTTCAAGTAGCTGATAGAATGAGGGATGCACAATTAGATGTACAATGAGAGATCCATAGACTTTACTGTACACATTATCCACAGATGATTTGTAGTTTGATTCCAGGGAAATAAGCTGTGAGCATTTTTTTGTATGAAGCAAAATAGCTGTGCGCATTTTCGCACGCCCTGAAATTTCATGTATGCTGCTGGCATCTTGTAGATATCAACACAGTGCAACTGCGAGCTTGTAGCACAAAATGGAAAGGGACAGCTCAGTTGTAATTTCATTTTGCAATAAAGCATGAAATATATGAGTCCATGCAGTCTACAGCCTTGGAATTTGGAGCACTTACAAAGCTTGGAAACACACAGATGCTCACAGGGGGAATGGATCATCACAAATGACCACATCCAGAAATTGAAATGGCATGTTTTGTGTTGAGTTTCTGTTACTGAGGAAATATACACTGCTGCTCACAAGTTTGGAATCAGGAGAGATTTTCACATGGATGAATTGGAAGAAAATTTGTGTTTCAGTTGGGCAGTGACCAAAATCAATAATCCAAACTCTGCAGGGACTTTTTGGTAGAGATGGCAATTTCGAACCTTTGAAATAGTTTTGAAAACTCTGAAACGACCACTGTTTCGAAATGTTCCGAATTGTTTCGACACCGGATTTATTTCATTAGTGCGCTGCCTAGTGGCAAAAACTTGTACTGCAACTATTAAAATAAACAAGCATTCAATTTTTTTTTTTTTAGGGGGAGCAGAAAAAACGTCACTAGTCACGTGACAAAGGTTGTGAAGCAGAGACGTAAACCCGTGTCAAACCTGGAAGTTTCGAACGTGTTCGAAACAGTCCGAATCTGCGTGTCGAAATTGCCATCTCTACTTTTTGGAGAGGAAATTATGAAATATTTCGTGGCCTGATTTAAACCCTGGGGGAGCTGAGGTGGGATCACCTGGACTGCAAAATTAGTGAAATGTACTCATGTTCACAGATGCCCTTCGGAGGGAATGTAGAAAACTTCTGAGAACGATGCCTCAGTAAAATTAATATCTTAAATGCCACGAGGATGAAATTTAACAGGGGATTCTTTGACGTGAAATCACTAAAGCAGATGACTGTTATTTATAATTCAAAACTATTTCACCCACTTTAAATACTAAATAAAATATTTCAATACATTTTGGTGTTTGTTTCAAGTATTACTATGCATAAAAACACTTCTATTAATTAATAAAATAATAATAGTACTACTTAAATGACAAGTGATTCCAAAATTTGGAGCAGTTGTGTACATGGAATGAGGGAATAACTCTTTTGGCTCAGATGGGTGAACTAAGGTTGAAGATGCAGTACACATCTTATTGGGTTAATAAAAAGTGCTGTCTTTCAAAGATGCATTTATATATACACACACACATACACCGTGGTGTTTGTGAATGTTTGATTCTGATCGGCTGCGGAGTGTACACTCTTTTTTTGATAAACAGACACCAGTGAAACTAATCTCTTCACCATTCAAATTAATGCACTCTGTAATACAGTCCATGCATAGTATCAGCTGGTGCCTAGTAACCATAGCAGCAGGGACACAGCCAAAATTATTTTATAATCTATTGCAACTACATAAGCTGTCTGGAAGACAAGCAGGGCCTATCATGGTCAGTCCTCCTTCAAAGGCTGCTATTCTGGACTTGCCAATATCTTTGTCAAATTTTGCAATAATCTGAAACTTTGAATTTGATTTTGAAAAAGACTGCTTCCTTGTAGCATAAAGGACTAGTTTTCCTGCTAGTCTTTGCTAGAAGCTAACTTATTTTTTTAATCTATTTACTGTAACTATATGATATCACGTTCCTTTGCAGTATATACTCAGAGGCAATGAAAACGCAACACTGGTTTGGATTCAAATAATTTTGTGACTTAAATTTATTGTCTTATTTTAACAATTCAAATATGTTGGGTGGGTTGACTTTGATGAATTAAATGGGTTAATAGGCCGATTTGGACAATAATAAACATGCATTAAACATAACGAGCACAAGTTGAAAATGAAAAATCACAACAAGACTGAACGGAACACACATTTAAAAATGAACTCAAAAGAACAGTCAGTATCGGGTGTGACCCCCACGAACATCCACACAGGCAGTACAACGTCTCCTCATGGACCTGACTAAGTGTCTTAGGTTGTCTTGGGGAAGTTGTCGCCACTCTGCCTGTAGTGCATTCTGGAGTTGCTGCCTGGTTTGAGGTCTGGGTACTCTTGATGAAAGAGCTCGTCCCAGTTGGACATACTACACCCAAAACATACTGATGCTGGACGTACTACAACCAAAACGGTGAGCCACCTGCCGGGCACTTACTCCCGCCTCTAGCATACCCAGGGCCCTGTTCCGTTGTTCAGTCGACAGATGTGGCGTTATGACACTTAAAAATGTTTTTTGTGTGGCTTTTATCATGCCTTTATATAGAGAAGACAACTTCATTTCAACCACTGTATTTGCACAACTCCTAATCCCATATGTTGTACTCAATATGGATTGATGAGAGTCCAACTCACACTGTTGAGTTAAATGATGATCATTCATGTGTAACGAGGTACACATTGTGACCCCAATGGTCACTTAAGAACTCAAATTGGACTACTCAGGTCCTGAGCAAAAATAAACCAAAATTTAGAGTGTTGTGTTTTCTTTGCCTTTGAGTATATAAACACAAATCATATGTTCCTGAAAATTATATTTACTGATCTTCAACTGTACAAAGTGAAATTGACTTTTAAGCTTACTAGCATAGCCAATATGGCACAATCCAGACTTTCAAATTAAAAATAAACCAATAATATTTCACAAATGGAAACAACTCTGCATTACAAATCCAGAGCACCTATTTTAAGATACTCACTCATACCATATGAAACTTTAAAAGAAAGTTATGTTATCGGTGGTAACCATTTCTCAGAATATTCACAACAGAAAAACTGCCTTAGGGCTAAAATCAGCATTTGCAATAACACTCAGATCCGATCTTCAATGACCGACCAACTCAAGCAACCAATCTTTCAAAAAAAAAAAAAAAACCCTTTCCGATATCCACGAGATTTTAGTAAAAACTGGTTACACTCTTGCCATCCGGACCCAACACTGGAAAAGAGGCCTAACTCTTTCCACCGATATCGACCACTGGAAGCAAATCTGTAATGACACCTTCTCAATGTCCAGAAATGCCAAAACACTACTCATTCAGATAAAAATTCTTCACAGAATCCACTACTCAACAGAAAATGTTAAATATGGGTTTAATCAAGAACAGCATATGGACCCACTAGATATTCACCACTGATGACTACTTTCATGCCATTTGGCT
This sequence comes from Gymnothorax javanicus, assembly GCA_029692085.1. Classification (NCBI taxonomy): domain Eukaryota; kingdom Metazoa; phylum Chordata; class Actinopteri; order Anguilliformes; family Muraenidae; genus Gymnothorax; species Gymnothorax javanicus. The sequence continues at coordinate 9,822,710 of CM056211.1, forward strand.
CTCCCCACCCATTGAGACCTTCTGGACACCAGTCACTGACTTACTCTCCTCCATCTGAGTCCGTTAAGAGATCCCTCATCATTTGAACTGCCACTAGACAACATGCAGTCAACTTGGATCGCCCAGAGCAATCGCCAAGAAAACCATTCCTCTCAACTAGAAAAATAGACAAAACCTCTCAGTGGCTCAATTTATTATCGGGACATAAACATAGAGAAAGTATTAAGAGACAACCAGTTTGATTGTCAATGTGCCCCTCTCACCCAGCCCCTCAGTACTGCAGACCAACCAGTATGAGTCACATATATGTACAGTGCCAACTACACTCATACACATAGATACCATCTCTGGAGGGGTGGGGGAGGTGTGGTCATTGGGTTTTATGCCCCCTCCCAATGTAAAAGAAAAAAATCAGACACCAGACTCACTAAACTAAAGGAACATTAATTAGGAATACCAAACAGATAACTAAAGGGAACACAATACAGGTGTGGGGGTAATGAAGTGCCAGAGGTATATGGTTAAAAATGTGGAAATTAATTAATAATCTGGAAGGGGTGAGTGAGCAGGGAGTGAAATCAAAACAAAGACATGGAAATGACAGCAAGCAGCAATAAATAAATACATAAAGATCTAAAAATAAGACACAAAATAAACGTGTTATGATCCTGCTCTGTCTGTCATGATTCTGCCATGCTTGTCATGTTTTCCTTGTTCCCTGTTATGTTTATGATTATGTCTGTTAGGTTTTGCCATGTTCTGTTTAGTTTTTGCATTTTGCCATGTTTTCGTTTTTGCCACTCCCAATCCACTATTCTGTTAGTTTCCGTCCATGTCTTTGTTCATGCCCTTCATTGCACTTTTGTCTCCCCTGTCTGGTCTTTTTTGTTAAGCTACAGCTTCTCCCCAGTCCTGCGTGTCACATGCTTAGGTGATTTCATGGTTTCTGGGTTTCAAACATTCCTTCCAATCTCGTTTGCTTCCTTCGCCTCTCTTTTCTGTTTTACTAACCAATACTAACAGTTTGTTATTTTTGTTAAAGTTACTAACCCAGACTAACATTGTATATAATACTAACTTACTAACGAGCACTAGGGATTGTATAGCTGCACTTACTAATTGATTAACAAGCTCTCAGCACTCGCCCTGTTCTAGTCTCCGCCTCTTGCCTTCACTTTGTCTCTCCTGCAATTCAGCGGATCCTCCTCACCTGCTCCACTCTGTCCTACCTCTCATTATCTGTGCACATTAGAACTCCCTAACCGGAGCTGTATGTTTTGTCATAGGTTGTCTCGTGTTCCCTGTCCGCGTTTTGGCTTTTGCCAATTTCATGTGATTAGGTTCTCCCTCATGTTCCCTCCTTTGTAATTAGTCTGATCCTCATCACCTGATCCTAATCATAGCATGTGACTTCCCTTGAGTGTATTTAAGCTGTCTTCTCACTGCAGTTCCCCGTCAGAACGTTTCCCTTGTTTACCTGTGCTGCTCTTGTTTCTTGCCTTGTACTCATAGTGTTTCTCTTCTGACTGGACCGTCTGACCTTCGATTTTTGGCTCTGCTTTTTGGTACTATTGTCTGCATCTGTTTACTTAACCCTTTTTGCCCGACTACGAGTTTTGTGTTTGCTGCCCTGGTAACGGTTTGGATTACGCCCACTGGATTTTGGCTTTTGCTTCTCTGACATTCCTGTGCCTGTGTACCGAACCTGTTTTTGCCCGACCACGAGTACTGTGATTGCTGCCCTGGTTTTCGACTCTGATTCTGCCCTACTGGATTGTGATTTTGGATTGTGGACTCTGTACTGTTGCTTTTTGCCCTGTGGGGGTTCACCCCCCAACTACAATAAATCACTTTTTGCTGCTACTTCCTGGTCTCGCATTTGGTTCCAGAACGGTACCTCACAAAACATCACATTTTGCTGACACTCTGTGGCCCTCCATGCAGGACTGGAGCTCAGCATCCTTGACACACGCACACGCACACGACCGTTCGGCACCACTCCTGCTGTTACACTTCATCTCAGTGGTTCTCAAATTCAGTCCTGTGGCCTCCCTGTTATTGATAGTTTTTGTTCCAACCGCAATGGGAATTCACAAATTTAGTTAATATTTATAAACTTGGAGCTTTTAATGTACAGTTACTTAAGCTCTTCAATCCCATTATGCCAGAATTAGCTATAAATTCCACATAGAATGCAATTATATGGGAAGTGCCTGTTGGGTTTAATTTGAACAATGCATGCACATTAATGTGCATAAACTATCATAAGAGTAAATTATCTAGACCTGTTCCAATAAAAGACTAAGGGAAATCAATAGGCTCTTAATTGATGTTGGTGAGGACACCTGAGGTTTATTTACCACAAGATCATTGTATGAACCAGAGCCATGTTGAAAGAAGTAAGTTGCTCACAGTTTGTAACTAAGCTTTTGTGAAACATATCCCAGGCCAGAAAACTTAACCACCTGGAATACCATGAAGAATGATACTGAGGCAAAGCGTATTGAGTTTTAAGGGGAAATATAAATGTGATTCTCCTGTTTTCAGCAACGTTTATTTGTAATCTTTTTCATGCAGTGGTTGGTCAAATTGTATAATGAGCACAATAAGGACTTGGGAATCATATTCGCTGAGGTATCACAAAGCTTTTTTGGCAATTCTGGATTTTGTCTAACCACGAAAAGCACTTAAACAAGAAAAATAGCATGGTGAGAATTCTGGGGTTGTTTCAGCAGCTGGAACAAAGGCAATATACGCATGGGGATCCAGGGACTGAGTTTAAGAACCGCTGCGTTAACTGTTGCGATAGGCTATGTCCCCTTGTAATTGTTCCGTTTACCATGTCGCGCGGTTGCTTAATTCTGAAGAGTTGTTACTCGGACATATTTAAATGCAACACAAAGATTTTATTATAGTAACCGTAACGGATGACTCGTTTTATTTCTGAAGCGGCAAAAAAATAAATTGATCCAAACTCAGTATACAGCTGAAATGAAGCAGGTAAGATCGTCTATTTAAAATTAGTTTCTGCTCGGATTTTTGGTCAATGCGAAATAATACATAATTCGGTTTTTAGGCATTGGATGATACTGAGGATGTATCGCTGGATTTTGGAGCAGAAGAAGAAGAAAGGGCGTTGAGGACTGCCAAAATAAGGTACACCTTATAGCTATTCCATTATTTGACTCAATAGAGATTGACCTAGCCACTGCAACATGTTTTCTGACGAACGGCCGTCGTTGTGAATTATTTGAAATTATACGCAGAACACGCACAGTGATATTAAAATTGATTTAAAAATGCATGTTTGTAAAAAACGATGTTACAGTGCCTCGATTGTTCTTCAAATTAAGACACCCAGTAGAAAAAAAAAACCCCGAAGTTCAACCACTTTCTACAGCTTATGTTTTTCATTAATCTATTCATATTTCTCTTAAATAGACATCCGGTGGCGACGTTTTTCCACTTATTTTTTCGCGTCACTGCTATTGTTATATACCTATTCTGCGACTGGTTCAGCAAGAGTTTCGTCAGCTGTTTCGTCATGATCATCACGCTTCTCTCCTGTGACTTCTGGTCTGTGAAGGTAAATATCATTAAGGCATGATCTAAAATTAAGAGTCTTGCGCACCCAAATGAAAGTGTCCAGTGCCAGTTTTAAGTGCGAATTCAAGTTTGTTGGTGATGTTATTTTTATGCAGGGAAAACAATGATTGGTGACAGAAAAAGTTGTAAATTCAAATAGTCGGGAAATTTAGCGATTTGAACAGTCCCTCAGCTTGCTACCTCGAGCTGTTTCTCTTGATTTCATTTCATAATAGTAGAACAACAACGCGTCGTAACAGCATGTGACCATACGTAGCAGCAAGACCAGTTAAATCCTTTGCTGACAGAATACTCAGATCCGACCAAGTAACATGAAAGTAATTTGATGGTGCTTCACCTTTCACCAGAAATAAAGTCAACAGTTGAAGAAAATTAGAAGATATCAATGGTTTATATCCTGCCTCATCTTTAAGAATGAAGCCATGCGTTATAGGTCGTTTGGACCCCATACCAGTTGGACCCTAACTGAAGGGACCTAACCCAACTGGTCTGGGGCCTAACTGGTCTAGGGTCCAACTTGCCTGGGGTCCAAATGGTATGGGGTCCAAACGGTTAGGGTCAGGGGTCCAGCTGGAAAGGGTCCAACTTGTATGGGTTCAACAGGTACAGGATCCAAAAGACCCATTCCCGAAGCGATGGATGGAGCCATTTTTATTTTCCATAAAATTCAGTTTAAAGCTTTGGGGCAACATATGTTGGAAAGCTTCCACATATCCTTTAGGAAGTATAATACTGTGGAGTGCAGAGCCAAATCAAGAAATATGCAGTAAATGAGTAATTATTCCTTCAAAATATTTTGGAGCTCAATGTATATGGGAGGATTATACACAAGAGTTACTGCTCAGTGTCATTATTCGGACTCCTCATAAAAAGTAGTTTCCCCAAAATCCACATGGTGGGGCTAAAATCCAAATGAAAAAAAAAAAGCTACTCAGAGATGGCTATTTTGTATCTCGCGGCAAAACGTCTTCCTCGCCTCAAGCCATTCTGACTTCAGTGAAAACGAATTCTATTTAAGATATATTTCAATGTTTCTAAAGGGTTTTACTGAAAAGTATGTTCTAGTGTTCACATTTATTGTTTTAATTCAAATATATTTTGCTGTATTACAGAGTCAGAACAGCTGTGGTGTCACTGTCTTATGGACTGCACTGTAAACAAACATTGCTATTTAAAAGTACTCGCATTGGCAAGTTCTTACATTTAGAGAATTACTTTCCTCGGTCTTGTTAGTTGTCCTTTTCAATGCACAATATTCAGTTTTCTCATGAGTAGAAATAAACCAAGCCTTTTGCAACTTTGTGAATGTCTAAGAGAAGTACTTATTATTTATTATTAACATCAATCTCATTTCTATTGCGGTGAGCTAAACTCTCTTGCCATTTTATTAGGTTCACTTTTCCAATACTGGGTTGGACTTCCCCTTTCTCCTCAACTTCCTTAATTCTTCCTGGCATTGATGCAATAACGTGTTGGAAACATTCCTTTGAGATTTACGCCATGTTGACGCAATAATTTTTATGCAAAATATTTTTTTTTATGCCAAATTTGAACCCTACATTAAGCACGATGCTGCAAAGATCTAGATTTGTCAGATCAGATGAGGTTTTAACTATCTTCTACCATCCAGGTGAGTCGGTTATTAACACTGTGTGTTCACCCACAGATGTGTATCCACCTCCCTCTGATTTTATTTATTTATATTTCACACCATTATTTGTCAACTGTTGAAACTATTGCAAATCCATGGAAATCCCTGAAGATGTGCTGTTTCTAAGATACACAAACCACCCCATAAAGTACCAACAATCATTCCACAGTCAGCATTGCTTAGATCACATTTCTTCTCCATGCTGATGTTTTGGACTGAACCATAGCTAAACCTCTTGAACTTGTCTACATGCTTTTACGCACATTAGCGGGGGGGTCACTCCTAGTTAAAGCCCTTACCCTGTTCTTTTGTGGAGGTTGGGGAAGAAACCTGAATTATGGGGGATCATGTGGATGACAAAAATTATAATAAACAAAATGAGATCAACTGACCTCAAGACTGTCCTCACTGAAGGAGTCTTAAAACTCCAGTTTTCCAAATAAAATTTCAAAGTTAATTTGAGCACAATCATCCAATAAATCTGGTCAGAAAATCTGGTGCCATTTATGTGTTAAGAGAGTAAAAACAACAGGGGTAATTTACCCTACAGTCTTACTCCATCCTCCCACTTTTTAGAGAATATTTTTTTTTCTCCAAGCCCTTATGTCTGCTTTTGTATCATTTACCTAAAATGCTTAAACACTGTGGAGCCTAGGTCCGAAAATTACGGTCCTTGAGGTCCAAGAACTGCTGGTTTTCCACCCTCCCTTTACCTGGGAGTCAGGTGTAAAGACAGTCTGGCCAATCAGGGGTGCTAAATGTTCATTTACTTACCTGGGATAAAAGAAAACATGGACTGAATTTGGATTCGAGGTCCAGATTTGAATATCCCTGCTATAGAACACATTAATGCTCCTTCTTCACTGTTCTGAAGAAAATCTGATTCTTTGCTCTCCTGGCTCCAGAGAGAATCTTTGTTTCCCCCAATAATTAAATCTTTTTTGTAAAAAAAAAAAAAAAAAATACATTTGGCATCTTCCATCCCCCCAAATTGGGAAAGTACTATTCATAAAGTATTTACAAGCACTCTCATCTGTGGCCTTTGCTACTGGCTCGGGACAATGAAGGCTACCCGTGGTTCTCTTCCGAAACACACGCCTGCCAGCCAGCCACTTCTTTTCACACCACAGCTGCAAGCCTCACACATGTAGACCCTGGGTGGAAGAAACTCCATTCATAAACATGTGCAGCATGAGCAACCCTGCAGTGCCTTTCCTGGGTTGTTTTTGAGCTACAAACAATAGCTTAGCTGAACTGAATGTGTCCTATTCATATATTTGTGAATATTGCACAGTCAATCGCGTGCCATGCTTGTAGGGCACTTGGCAGTTGCAACGCAGGTCGAAGTTGGTGACGACTGCTCAGAGGTTGAATCCAAAAGCCATTCCTGTGGCCTATGCTGCTTTATCGCGATGCTGTCTAAATTTGCCTGAGGGAACAAATGTCCCAGAATCCCTAAATGTTTTAATTAGCTCTTGAGATACTTAATTATACTGGCAATGTAGGTTCGCCATAATACTAAGTGGTTAACAGACATCCTGTAACAAGTCCTTACAAGTGCCTGAAATTTGCTGTCATGTCATTAAACCTAGTCATTGTTGAGGAAGATAATTATTACTTACACATGCATTTGAAACTATTTGTGAGTTTTACTATGATCGACATTCTGGGCTCTTGAAATAGTCTGGGTGTTTTCTTCCAGAAAGCAGTGACTATGTGAGTAACGGGTCCATTCTCTCCTGTCCTGAAGAATGTGACTGGGAGATTGCTTGTGGGCCTTCGCTGGTGGAATCAGATCGATGAGGATGGGAAAAGTCATTGGGTGTTTGAGGCCAAAAAGGTGAATTAAAGAATGGATTCTTGTCCTAGCATAAATAATTATGGATTATTGAATGCTCATTGAGTTACATACAGTATGTATAAGGGAATATTGTTTTTCTGGGGCAGAATTATTTTGAAAAACTAAAGAAAAAGGTTGCATGTAACAAAAATGATTATAATGATAATCTAATTTAATGAGGTATAAAAATTATTTCTATATTTGGATTCCTACTGTATGCCAATCCCCTGATGAACGAAATATGTCTTTCCTATAACTTGCGATAAGGTTAGAGAACACTACTGAAGGGATTTTTGACCATTCCTCCATGCTGTTATTACAACATGTACTTGCGTGCTTTCGTCCTTCACCTGTGTGGTCCAATTGCACGCATGTAAGAAGCATGTTCAGCAATGTACACTACGGGCCAGAAGTTTGGAAGCAACTTAATGTTTCTGTTCACAATGCCTTTCTTAAAAACCAGTATGAAATTTATGGATTTTGGGATGTATTTACTGCATGATTAGACTTTTCTTTCATTGATATGCACTATTTTCCTCTATTTACCTTTAGGTTCTGTATACATTGATGTTACCAGACCATTGCTGAATAAATGTTAACAAAAGAAAGGAGGGGCTTAGTTTTTGGATTGAGAAGATCTGCAAGTGTCACAACTTCAGTGAAAAAGTCAAAAACAAATCACAGTTTGCACTATTCACTTTATGTCATTGTTTACAGCCCACCTGATGCCAACGGCAATCCGGTGGGCACTAGGACTATGGGCCTAGTAATATGGGCCTGATAATTTGAGTAAAAATGTATTCTGATTAGTGACTCTTTATATAATAATCATAAATCATGTTTATTTTGTTGCAAAGTATGTCAATGAAACTATGATCTTTTTTTGTACAAATTTGATCTTGCTTCCAAACTTTTGGCCTGTAGTGTATATATTCTTTGGTGCCCTTCGCTTCACTTTTGAATGCCGATCTTGCTTCTTCAGCAGAGGTAGAAGGCAGAGGGATTCTGAAGGCATATAATTTTCTTACCCCATTGGATAAGGAAGAGATAGAGCATGACAATATAGTTCCTTTAGCCTGGGATGAACTGAATCAAGTAGACAAACTAAAAATATAGAATTGTTTGTTTATTCTCAATAAACTTCAGATCTGTGGGTTTCATAAAAAAGAGTTGGCTTCAAGAACACTGGAGGACAAGAAAGAATAGAATATATTATTTCCCTGATGTTCGAACTTGACAGAAAGTTTGTTTTCTGAGCTTTTTTTATATGCTGCCATTTTTACTCATTTTTATCATGGGTGCAAATTTTACCATTCGGCACTCGATGTGATATTTTTACAGTTCAGTGAAGCAGATAACATAATGGATTCAAAATTATAGCACCATATTGCACTTCTAATACAGTTTGAGTTCACCTTTGAGTTGTGATCTTGTGAAATTCATCTTGTGAGTCTCTGAAATGACATAACACAGACGTCAGTGCTTGAATATTACAGGCTGGCCTGCTGTTCTCTACTGCTGAGTCACTTAATTGTCCCTGGAAACACAGAATCACTCTTTAAAATTGATGTTAAATGTCAATATTGACTTTGCTCTGAAGTATTCACCAAAATTTGAATGGAAAAAATTTACTTGCGCATCATTAAATGCGTGACAAAAAGTTCTGAATTGACTCATCGATTTTCTTGTGGCCTGTAAGGGCGTGGCCACAATGAACGTCTTCGAGGGAGGGGGTGATTTATATCAACTTTATGATAAATTAAGCTCCTAATCAGTGAAATTAAATCGATCGCTCAAGTAAGACACGACGTCACCCTGGGATGAAAAGCTTCACGCCCAATTTAAGTCTAGCCTCTGGGAAATATCTAATATATAAAATATACAAAAGTGCAAAATTTGGACTCTGATCGTTTTGTTCCTTTGTGGTCTTCATATGTCTATACTGTACACCCCTGAAGTCTGAAAAAGATAGATAAAAAGAATTGATGATTTAAGTTCCTTGGGACTTTAAATGAGAGATTTGAGTGAAGTAAAGTGCTAGTGATGGGTGTGGATTTATCTCCGCAGCCATCTCTGCAGAACAAGACCACAGCGACTGAAGCAGAGGCCAGGATCTTCTGGCTCGGCCTCATTATCTGCCCTCTCATCTGGACCGGCTTCTTCTTCAGTACTCTGTTCTCTCTCAAGCTGAAGTGGCTGGTAATGCTCCAATGCCAAAAAAACACCAAACTCATGTACTGTAGTTCAAGTCATTTGAAAGATAGCGGCTTGACTTCACGCATTTCTTCATGAGATAACCGGCTCTGCCCTGATATGGTGATTCATGGAGCATGAGATGGTAGAAGTTACTTCCCTGTTTCTGAATCTCTCTCTCTCTCTCTCTCTCTCTCTCTGTCTGTCTGTCTGTCTGTTTGTCTGTCTGTAGGCTCTGGTCATCGCTGGCATCTCCTTGCAGGCTGCAAACCTTTATGGTTACATCCGCTGCAAGGTTGGTGGAGAGGAGTCTGTTTCCAGCTCAGCGTCCTCTCTCCTCGGACAGCAGTTTCTTCAGAGGGTGAGCTGAGTACATAACAGCCCTTCAAAGCAAAGCAATAACTCCTACAGTAGGGTGAAGTCAGATAAAGTGGGCCAGATGAATGTGGAGTGTCATGTCTCTTTGAATTTCAATAGCCAATACTCTGTTAATAAAATTAAATTGTTGCTACAATGGAACTGGGTGTATTTTAACTATTTTGATTGGTCTGAGGTTGCTACTATGGGTGGGGCAATTCCTTATATTTTTATGGCTCTTTCAAAATTTTGCCAAAAAGTGGCCCAGTTCACCTGACTACACCCTATAAAGCCGAAAATAGGTACAACTCCTGCATGATCATCCTACTTGGGCAGAAGTTTAATAATGCGGCTTTAAATCCCTAGTCTTCACCACTCATTCTGTTGATCTCATATGATGATAGTACGAATGTAGCTATCTGATGGATAAAATGGCATGCATTCAATACACTAAAATCAATTAAATCACTTCAAAATTCAAAAGCCCAGACGAACAAGGGTTAAATTGCTCAATGGCTTGTATACTGTGTTGCATTCAGATCTATCCAACAAACTCCGGCTCTGTCTCATGATGCGCGGAAAATTACGATAGCAATTTCTCCTTACAGTACTGTGAAAATACCGCAGATCTGATTGCTGCATGGAAATGAGTGTTCACAGTACCATTCTGCAAGAGATCTCCCTTTGTGCATAAAACCAAATGATCTATGAAATTTGCATTTAGCCAAAACTAGGTTCTATCCATCCATCTCTTATTTGGGTCCCACCGGGACCAAATATACTCAGTAAGAGTCAATTTAACACTGAACATTTACTGCATTAATTTCATTGAAACTCAGACACAGCAGCCCAGGAAATTACCAAGTTTCCATCTCCAAAATAAAATACCTAATAATCCTTTTCTTTCTTTCTTTTCAGCCGGATATCATTTTCGGCATGCTGTAAAACACAATCAGTCGAAGATAATTTGGTGTGTCAATGTGTAGGTGTGATACAGGTTCAATTTACGCTTGTTGTGGTTTGCTGGAATGTGGCATGTTCTTTGAGAATACAATGATATAAAACTAGAGAGCAGTAAGCTTTTAAGTAAAAAAAATAAAAAGAAAAAATCACACCTCCTACTTCAAGAGTTACTAGCACAGTGCACATTGCTGCAGTCGTAAGGAGGTCAACATTAATTTAGAACGATTCAAAAGATTAATCAGGTTGTAAGGTGATTTATATAGTTACATTAGCTACTAGGCAACAAAGTGTAGCAAGAAATATGCAGGGAATGGTTGTTAAAGTTCGGTTCAAATTGTATATATTTAATGTAAATTAAATCAGAATATGAATACTGCAGTTTGAATGCTGTGTTTTGTTTTATTTAAGTTTCGCTCAAGAAAGCAAAAGAATGGCCCTCACAGCTGTAAGCAGGTAGTGGCTCTGCTATTTTTAAACAACCACAAATATACCAGTAGATTTTTTTTTTTACAGTTTGCGGATTGGGGATATAAAATGGATGCTGCCTGTACTGAACTGTGACCACGCTCCTCCATTTCAATCTCGTGCAATCTCAAACGGATGATAAATTCTACCATTTCAGACAGTCGCGAGTGAAATATGAAATAAAAAAACTTTTTTTAGATGATAGAAAAATAATTGAGAAAGAACTTGTATCTCAAATGCTTTAAATGGTCAATATAGCCAACTTTTTCTTTGCGCTTCTATGTTTATGACAAAATGAGGGCTATATGTTTTCAATCATGCATATATGCATTGGGTGGGTACTGGGTGGCATGGTGGTGCTGTGGGTACTTTTGCTGCAAGAACGACCAAAGTTAGAACTTTGACCTGGGCCTTTATGCATTTTGCTTGCTCTTGTGTCGATGAGGGTTTGTCTAGGTATTTTCATTTCTCATTGGTGTGAGCAAACGTTTGTTTACATGCCATTTGATAGATAAGCAAACTGTCATGGGTGAATTACTGCCATCGATGCTGTTAGATTGGCTCTAGCTTCCTGAAACTTTGTGCCCAAGGGCAGGTTAAAGCAAATATCTGAATATAAATCAAAGTTGTTTTAATATTCAACATGAAACCAGTTTATCCAAACTGCTCTGCGCTCCTTTATTCAGAATATGCAGAAGGAAGAACAGTTTGCCAGTTCTTTCACAGTAAAAACTGAAGCACCAAAATTTCTTTTGAACTTGTTTATGTGGGTGACAGCCATTGCTGAATGAGTCATTATGTCTCAGCCTGCAATGTATTTAAATACTCTCCTTTATTCAAGAGTATTCAAGGGGAGAAAAAAAAAACATACAATAAGAATTGTCAGATTATGTTCCCTGAGGCTATGGCTTTGGTTTAGGAGATACCTCTTCAGAACGAGAACCCCTGGGCATTTGATCTTCTCCCTGTGCATGCTCGGAGAAGTTTTTTGATAATAAACAAGAGCAAGGACTTCATACCAGCTGCGTTAATCTTATAAAATTATACATTCACTGCAAACTCAACAATATTATTGCAAAGATTCTTGCGGCATTGTGAAAAATGGCCTCCTGAATTGAAGCTAGGCAAGCTTCCTTGCTCATATATTCATACGCACCCATGAATAATTGAGACAGACATGATGCTTTAATATTCAGTTTATTTCTCCCAGTGCTTCTTCAGTGTAGCTGCTCCCATTCCAGTTCTCCAGGATGCTCAGAATAGACGAACGGCAATTATAATCAGTACATCCAGCACAGGGGAACCGTGATACAATGAGTGGGAGTTACGAGTCCTACACAGAAGAGAGCCAGTGTGCCAGAGGCCTGGGTAGGAGGACTTAACATACTCTAGGTCAACACAGAAAGCAGTATCTGAATCATACCTAATGCAAACCAGGAGGAAAAAAAAATATTTTTTTAAAAAGGGCTCCTTCTGGACTTCATGATATTTGTATTCCTTTTGGCATCAAAACAACAGTTATTTCTTCATATTATCATTTCTTAGCTGCAGAGAAAAAGGATGCATGTCACGCTTTCAGTCAAAAAGAATTACTCTCCGGGTATGAAAACGCGTTTTGTTGCAAGGCTTCGAGTGGTAGTGGAGTGATCAGCTTTTTATCGCAGTCAACCGATTTAAAGGCAGCCGAGGAGCTAATTTGTAACCAGATCGTGTGAGCAGAATGTTAGGAACCAGCTGGGAGCTCTTCACTGCTGTAAATACCGAATGCACAAACGACTGGCGAACACCTCCACATTTGTTCAACAGCGCAGCAAGGAGGGAGTGGCTTTTGTAAAAGCCAAGTGGGATAAACTGTGTAGGACCATAGTAATGCGCTATACATTTTACATGATGTTAAGAATCATAATCTCAGTCCCATTACCAAGTAAGAATCCTTCTTATGAGCACTCACCATTGGTGGTATCTTGTCATTGTTCATTTTGGGATGCTGTTGACTGCCCCAGCATTTGAAAAAAAATAAAATAAAATAAAAAAAGGTATCTGTTGCCATGCTTTCTTTAGACACCAGGGGACAGCATTTCTCAAAAAAAACATTGCATGAGCCACATCCATCCTCACCGTTTGATGGGAATTTGTAGGTATGTGAACGGCTCCTGTACGGGTATCCAAGCTGTAAACAGTCTTGTCAACATGACTGTGTGACACTAACAGCTGGAGAAAGTCAAAGTACGCATTTGAGAGCTGAAAACAGGGGTGCGTTTTGGATGAAATTCATTTAAGCAAAGTCCACCAATCTGTTTTGTGAAATGGGAATCGACTGGGTCACAAGTCTGACAGCTGTGCAGTTGGAACTCTGAAATGTGATTCGGACAGCTTTGTATTGGAGAGGGAATTCAGTGGCACTTCTCTGGGTTTGTGTATTGACAGGACCAGCCTGTTAACGTACGCCTCTTGGTACAGCAGTTGGTAAATCATGCTATCTTTTTCTGAAAATATGTGAGAGCCACCAGAAATGGGAACTCTTAACAGCCACAAGAAGACTAAAACAGTTAATTGAGCCCTTAAGAACCATACCGGGCCATCCCGCACTTTTGCCGAAATTGAGTTGTGGTAGTCAGCATGTGCAGAAAACTGAGATCTACATTTCCTAACAGCCCAACCCAATCTGCCCACATGGATTGTTAATACAAGCAAATGTCTTCTCTGCCCCTGTATATATGCACTGCACTGCCTTAGCCATAATACGCCATCCCACAACCTTCCCATAATTCACTGTAAACATGGCAGCTCGGTATCTCACTGATGAGGAGTTGCTTATTGTGATTGATGATGATGGTGAAGTGGAAGATGACAGAGACCCAAAGTTTGTCCCAAATGAATCAGAAGATCATGGTTCCTCCTCAGAAGGAGGTTGGTTTCAATTTAATGCAGCAGAAGGGCACCCAAAACCTGCACAAGAAGTGCATGTGCATGATTTTACATATCTTGAGTTTGTACCAAATGCAGTGTTTACTCTAGATGACTGTAGGTGCAGTGTTTACTCTGGCAACTTTGAGTCCCATTTTCTCAAAAGTACCCCAACATGGGTTGGCCCGGTATGGTTCTTAGGGGCTCAATTAATAAAAGTGAGATTTCAGTCACAGTTTTACCCGTGGAGTGCTTTTGTAGTGGGTCGTTATTTATCTGCAATCCCTTTACATAATTTTTGACCTAGAATTGAAGAAATAGGATCAACATACAGAGATGACCAAATAGCAGATGAATCACAGTGAATGAAAATTATGCAAACTTATTAAATTCTTGTGTCACCAATACTACGATGAGAGTAAAGATTCACATCTGATAATCCCATTTGGCTCTCCGCTAAAGAATAGACTGTAAATTGGTGGAACTATCTAAATCATTTGATGTAAAGCTTTGATGCTAAAGAAAAAAAGACATTAATCTTGTCCCCACTGGGCCATCTGAATGCCATTGGAATGACAGAGCTGGTTTCTTGAAGCCAGATGTTTAGGCGATTAGCCCTCGTGAAAACTGAGGGGGGGATTTCAGACAGTGCAGTTACAGTGAAGCGGAAGATAGAACTAAATCAAGATTCTGTAAGTTGACTGTTGGGTTTGCTTTACTTGTGCATTTGGTGGACTGATTTAATCTTTGAAACATGCCGGAACACATAAATTGTACAGCAGCCCACAATTGACCAGAATATCTCCTCATGACTGCTGACTGATGGGGAGATTTGACTGAATGTATTTTTCAAATAAACAAATTTATGACTCATCTAGCCAAGATACAGATAGAATACTGATATCCAGAAATGCAAAATTTATTATTTATCATGGAGATCTCTTTTTTCTTTGAGCCAGAACTGGAATGAAAGTAGAAGAACATACTAAAATTGGAATTCAGGAAATCAGAGTCCGTATTTGGATATTATTGAACACATTGTAATTTCACAGGAATTCTTGGCAGAGATCTTAATCTAACTTGACACCAAAGTGGCGAATTGAGATTGTTTGCTTTTATGTTCACACAGATCAATACAGACCATGAAATGTTTGTCTAGCGACTGGATGTATCAACAATCTTTAATGGAAATGGAGCAGTTCAGTTCTGAAGCCTTTTTGTTGATAATCTTATCTAAATTGTGATGTACAATTATTATTATTTATTTATTTATTTTAATTTATTTATTTTTTTTACATCTAATTGAAATCGAGGTTAGATTTAGCGGACAAAGATATCAATAAATATAATGACCATCTGTGCACGTGGATTAATTAATTTGTCCAGAGGAGTTTACATCTAAATTCTGCTTGTGCAGCCACTGAAAAATGTATTTTAACAATAGTGGGCCATTATATGATTCACTGTATAGCCAAAAGTGTATGGACATTTTACAGAAACCTCTCTGACATACATTCCCTTATGAAAAGATTCTATAGTTATTTCTTTGTAATACTATGGTATTTTTTGGCATAATTATAGAAAAACTATACTTTGCATTGTATAACAAGAGTAGTACTATAGCCATCACATTATAAATATAGTACTACCACAGTCAACAGCACCATGATATTACTATAGTCCACACAACTGTGTTGCTGTAGTTTGAATAACTATAGTATCACTATAGTAATACTACACTATAGTGTTGAAAAAACCATCCATTTACTATAGTATACCTATGGCTTGGAACTTTAGTAATTTTTCATAGGGGTCGTCACGAGTACAGACAGCAGCACAGATCCCAGACTGCAGTATTTTATTTCTGGTAGCAGCACAGAATCACAATCAGGAACTGTAGTCGGACAGGCTGTGTTTGTAAGCGGTGCAGGCTGAATGTGACATGGAGTCAGGATCTGGGGGCGAAATCAGATGGGCAGAGTCCAAAACCAGGCCGGCAGATTACAGAACAGAATCAGGCACTGCTATATGGCAGCATCAGATGGCACAGAAGCGAATCAACAACCGAGCACTGAGTAACGGAACCAGGGAACACATATACACACGGACCAGGTGAACTGAAACAAAATAGGTTGGCAAATACACGGTGGAGGCAATGAGATACAAGAGAACATGAAGATACACTAATGGAATAACAAGATGCAATTAAGGTGCCTGGGGGACAAGACACACAGCGAGAAAGAAAAACAGAAACACATTGGACTGGAAATAAACGGAAAAAACACTATCACACATAGGCACAAAAACCAGACATGGGACAGGAAACAGACTTCGAGAACCTAACATAACCCCCCCCCACACACACACACACACACACACCGCCACATGGCAGTCCTGGTAGCACGTCTGGATGCCGGGCAACGGAAGCCCTGGATGAGAGAGGGGTGCAAAATTTTGTGGGCTGAAAGTCAACAGTGCTCCTTGAGGTCGACACCCTCCTAATCAACCAGCAACTGGAGTCCTCTGCCTCGCCAACGAACCTGAGATTGTCACCTGGCCAGTCCGTGTGGAACACCAAGGCCCAGGTCTTGGGCCCAAGGCCAAAAGAACAGGTTGCTAGTGGAAGGCTGGACTAGTCATAAACCATGCTAGCAGCACACCAAAGAATCAGGAGGTGGTTGGTAAGACCTAACCAGGGAGACCTGGTCTTAGTTGGAGAATAGCTACTGTCTCATGGTCCTGAGCCACAAGATAGATTAGGATGGAGCTGGTGATGTGTGGAATAGTCATCATGGAAGGAGAGAACATTGCCTGGAGCTTATTAATCCTGACGTCTCGGAGTGAGGATAGACTTTGATCACCAACTGCAGTTGCTCACTGAGATCACAGCAACCTCTCTCCAGACAGACATTATGCTATGGTCCAGAGACACGGAAACAGCCATACTAGTGGAGCTGACTGTTTCATTGGAAGCAGGAGAAGATGCATACCTGGAGAGGAAGAAAGTGAAATACACCAATTTTAAGACTGAATGGGTAGCAGTTGGATGGGAGGACATAGTGTACCCCATTGAAGTATGGTACGGAGGCTATGAGGGGACATCCACACTCAACTTTCCATGGGGCCATAGAGTGTCAGGGGCCAAGGCACAGAAGACCCTGAAGGAGTTGGCTTAGGAGTCAAGGTATGGAAGCTTTTGTCTTTGGCTAATAAAAAATGGAAAAGATTCTGAAGTCAGCGACAGGGTGTGGCAGGGAGACGTCCTAGTTACTGCTCCACCAACAGCAGATGTTCCAATAATAAAGGAACAAAACATAGACAAGGGGCGACGCCCAGCTGATGACCTTAGAACTGGAAGTGTGACAGGCGGAAATACCGTGCAGGTACTTCAACTATGAGTGCACCCATTTGCTACAAATTGAGCCATCAATTTCCCCAGCAAAATAAGGAGGAAAAATTCTGCTAAGAAAAATATATGATATTTTAATTATACATTGTAAATGGGCACAAAGTAGCAATATTGACAGCGGCATTAATTTCTAAAGTCAGTTCGGGATAATCCATTTCATCAACCTCAGATCACAAATCAAAGCCGTAGTTCATCCGAGGTAATCCATAACCAGAAGCTTGGATTTTTATTCACTCCATAGGCTGCAGTTCACTGAATTTACCTCTAGTGGATGCGAACATCCTGATTATGTAAATGTCTCACAACCAGTCATGCACTCCCTGCTAAAGTTGAATATTCACAACAAAACCAGGAGACAGAGAACTTGAAGTTGGTAATTATGTACAATATGAAACACAATGGAGCTACCTCAATGGTCATTTATTAGGCCTCATTTAATTTCCAGTAAACATTTTGAGAGGGAAGAAAATCACTTAACCATACAGCTGATCAATAAAAGGCATGCAAGCCATTGGGGCTTTCATATGAATTTTGATTTGTGCTAGTCTCCTGTTGAATGGTTCAAAGACTCTATAGGCCATTTACTTCATTGTATTTGTATCAATTTCGATGTTCGGCATTGTTTTTTCAATTTGCAAAAAATTTCTGACACGAGGTCACACTTCTCTGGAAAAAAGGTCTGTTATGAAATTGGAACCTGAATTGGAATTTCTTGGTGAAATCGACCATCTAGTCCTTTCTTCCATCCCCTCGTGCACACTCAGCATTGATTAAATATTAGGATTTTATCACTTACCGTGTTCAAGTTCTGACATGAATTGTTTTGGATATAGATAAAATGGAAAAAGCCCACTTTTTCAGCCTCTTAAAAAAAAGAGGCCATTTTTGCAGGCCATTTTATAAAAATGGCTTCCATCCTTCAGTTGACTCCTCAGATTACTGCTGTCTTAAAATAGCTTGCCCAAAGCTAATGTGTCCAGTATGTACACAGTTACACTCACATACTCAATTTTCAGCACACACATTACATATGTGCAAAATGACCACTTAGCATACGCTAATGAGCACAGCTTGATGATATTATAGACCTATTTTGTTGATAATTCAGTTGAATAAACCTCACTACGCATGAGAAACATAAAGAATTTCACTCAACCATTGCATTAGAGAGACATATTCAATCTTGGGCTGGGAGTCTAGCGGCAGGGACTCACCAAGCTGTAAGATGAGGATGTTTCCTTCACTAAACATCAACAACAAAAGGAGAAACGGCATTGAAAAAATGAATAAAAAGTGAGGCTAAGCTGAAGATATTCCTGAGAACAGGTGAAGTATTTTGGTGGCAGGTGCTTTATTATACCTAGGGGAAAAACTGGTCCAGTAGGTTTAATTTAATAGCCTGAGGGATCCTAAATATGAAATAAACTGTTATTGCTGCATGTATAATTTACCTCACAGACTTTATTGAAGTATATGATTTGTTTGTACTGTGAAAATTTGTGCCTTTTTTTTTTTTTTTTTTGCCAGTTTGAAAAGTATGTTGAAATTTATCATTGATCTTTCAATACTTTTTTTTGTCAGATCTGTTAGTACACACAACCCCCCACCCATGTAACAGTGAAAATGTTGATTGAGAGAAAATCTTGTCAATGGCAGAGAATGGGCTAATATTTTATATAACACGAAAGGTTGGATTAACTCTTTAACCAAACCTCATAGTGTCAGGGACACCAGCCTCCCGAACAACCGTAAATCATTTAAAATTTGCAAATAGATGGTCAAAGTGGAGAGATTTTTGCTTTCTTGCTGCTACATAAAGTAAAAGTAAATATTTTCAACATTTGGTTTCCATTTATTTTGAAAATTTAGCAGAAATGAATTAATTACAGGGGTTTAAGAGGCTTAAGTAAATATCAATCAAATAGCTTCAGTCCCTTGCCTGTTAAAATGCTGCAGTTATAATAGCAAACTAAAAAAAAAAAAAAAAAAGGAAAGTTTGGGGAATGCACCACATGGTGTGGAATGCAAAAACACATTTTTCGTTGTCTCGTCCACTTCCCCACGTCCTATTCACTTCCTGCTATGGAGCCTGTGGGATATCCAACCACTCCACGCCATTCTCCATTCTGCCATTTCTATCAGGATCCATTCCTCAGGCTGTTTAACAAGCCTCAAAGCCAGCTCTTATCACTGATAAATGCTGCGAGCTGCTTTGATGCCAGTCAGTCATCGCTAATTTCCCTGTCAGAAAGGGGAAGGGTATTGTATTTGGCAGGATTTGTTTGTCTATCTGTGTGTCTATCAGTAGAGCAGCGTAAAAATGGTATGATAAAATTATTCAAAACGCCTCCCTCGGTCAGGATATATTGTACCTGGCACCACTTGGTAGAAGGCTGTACATGAAATCGCCATGGATCTCTTCAAACATGAACTGAGATTGCAGGCACTGAGGGAGCAGGAGAATGGTGGGAAAGTTTGAAGAAACTATCGGTGGTTTGCAAACCTGCTGAATTTCCTCATGTCCCACCCACTTCCCCGTGGGCTTCAACACTGCAATTACTGTGAGGTAAAAAGGGTCACTCTTTATGTGAGCCTTTGCCTGCACTAGGCGTTGCCTCAAAGAAAAACATCAGGTTTCAGCAGCACTTTCATTTCTGTATCCAAATGGTATGCAAAACAACTAGTGCCACCATACATTAAACCTATTGTTTGCGTAAGTTAGCATGAGGCAGCCTCACTGATGTCCTGTTAAGTAAAATTAATATGTTTGCAGAGCCCCTTGACCTTAAATATGGAACAAAATTATAGACAACCAATTAATATGTCACAGTATTAATGTGTTCTAGAATTTTAAAGGAACAGTTGTTTTGTATTGCCCTCTTATTTCCAGTTGAGCTAAAAAACAAAAGGTGACTGACAGATATTGACTGTAGCTCAGGAGTTCCCCTTTTTGCATGGATTTTAAAAGAAGAAAGAGTGCCAAATCCTGGTCTTAGCCTTATTAATCTGTGGAGGTTCAAAACAAGGATTAAATAAATATGTATGCAGTGAGGACCTGGAAAGAAGCAACTAAACATTTGGCCATGTCAGCGAGAAATATAATTGGTTCATGGAATCAAATATTAAACTGTATTCCTTTTATTTACTTGCAACTTTTACCAGGCTGAACCCCTCCTCCCCCACTTCCTTCCACACTAGTTTTCCTGGTTGCACCTGGATTCTTTGCCTTTGGCTGTTTCAGTCGATAGTAAAATAGGTGTGCATGCAAATACCGTACCATGAATGGTGACAGTGTACTGTGTACTTGTACATATATACAATAGTATGCTGTGATGATTGTACACCACCACTTTTGTCTAAAAGGGTTCCTTATGTATTAGGCTACTTCTCTAAATTTTTTTGTTGAAAATGTATTGAAAAATACTACTGTAGGCCATAAGAACAAAAACTCGTATCATATTAAATGAACCAGAAGTGAAGAGATGGAAGTACCAAGATTTACTATTTCCAGACGCCTGTGTGAAAATGGTCTGATTGATTTTGTTCCTGCGAAGAGCTGGCAACATCAAAAAAAAGACAAGAGTTTGCCAAGAAATTCAAGGATTGGACATTAATGGACTGAGAACAAGTCCTTTGGACTGATTAATCATGATTCGAAATTTTCTCACCCAAATGCAGAATTTATGTGCACTGTAGAGTTGGAGAACATTTCAAAAATGACTGTTTAATCCCTTCAGTAAATCCTGGAGGTCATGATATTATGGTTTGGGGTTCAGTCTGCTCAAAAGGAGCAAGTGATCTCATAAAAATTAATGGAATCATGGATCAGAAGAAGTATCACAGCATCCTTATGGGGCACACGTTGCCATCTGGATAGAGTCTGATTGGTTGAGGATTTTATTTTCAACAAGATAATGACCCTAAAGTGCAAGAATTATCTCAGACGGAAAGAGGCATCTGGTGATATAAAAATTATGACTTGGCCTGCTCAAAGTCCAGACCTTAATCCGATTGAGCAAATCTGCAGTAACATCGAATGAATCCCACAATGTAGAAAAACACATGTATTTTCTAAGGTCATAAATGGCCCCACACAACTTTACATTATTCTTGGCACACAAAAGAATTGATAAAAACTCTTAACTAATTACATTAGATCATTTAATTATACATTCCATGCATAAATGAAGCTGAATGGATATGATGAACATAAAATAGTTATCAAAAATAAATATTTTGGCATAAAACCTAGCGGGGTCATCTTCAATCCCACCCGAATCTGGAATGCCCAATCCGAGAGCTATGTACAAGGCCTGCTCGTATGCAACCCCCTATTGCCAGCTCAGGAGAGAGAGACAGTACTCCACTATCCTCCGAAGCATGCGCCAGTCAGCCACTGCATCTTTACATTCATTGGTCAAAACTATCGCAAGTTCAGAACAAGGGCGGAGGATACCTGAACATGAGCAAGCTTCGAATCTCACTGACGATCGCCCGGCTGGCCAACAGGAGGCAACCATTTTTAATGTCCCTTCCTGGCAGTCCCTTCCCGATTTGCATCCTTACAGTGCTTTAGCCAATCATGTGCTGTTCTGAAAAAGCTGCCGGCCATTGCCGGCTGGTACGAACGGGGATCGAACCCCCGCCAGGGTAGTCACTACTGCTCTGCAAATGCGGCGCCTTGACCGAGTGAGCTAACTCGTGGGGTCAGCTTCGTGGGGTCATATCTGACTCCATGTGGTAATTTTAGTTGCTAAAAACTCTTGGTTGCTTGAGGGTTAATGGGGAGATATGATTCATGCAATGTCTATTTCACCATTTCAGACGTAAGAACGCCCATCTTTTGAATATTTCTAATGTACCACCTCCTCGTGAATATTTAATAAAATGTTATGTGTTCCTGGTACAATGACAACTATGGCATCATTTAGATGCCTGCATCTAGGGTTTCTACTCATCTGTGCAAAGGATTTTATGTTTACGTGGCGAGCTCAGCAGCTGAGCCAGTGCAGATTGTTTATGTTCAATAGTCAGAAAAATCACTGTCAACCCATTGTCCAACATCATGAAAGAGGTTCAGTCGCAAAGGAAGGCCGATATCTAATGGCATTTCCAGTCTATATTGTTAAAGGGTTGAAAAGGATACTAGCCCATGAGCTTCTCACGGCTGTACAACCTGCTATCTTCAGACTGTCAGCACTATCAGAGGAGTAGCACTTCAACATGAAATCAATAAACGCTCCTCGTGGGAAGTCCTGATAACAGAGAGGACACTAGAGATCTCTGAAGCCACACAGCATGAGACCTGGTGTAGTAAGTCTTTTGAGTCAGCTTTCATTTTCATGAGTAGATAAGTACTGTCATCTATCTTCCCTAATATTCTTACTAAACGACGCTTACTATTGCAAATAGTTTGTTATGATTACGTGAAATACAGTAGATTATCACACTCAAATACTCATTTAGAAGATTATTAAGCGCCCCATCAAGAATTACAGGTGTGTTATGACAGTAATTTCCATGAGAATTCCAACTGAAAATGTCTAATTTCATTCTATCAAATGCAACTCATTAATGCTGGGTAAAAATTTGCAAACATTGGCACATAAAACAGAATGTGAGATAAATAGGAATATACAAAAACTGATCAATACTACACAGCAAAAATCCCAGTGTTAATTCAACTCCAATAAAGTTCATTTGAGTCCAAGATGGATGGGTTGGTCTCATATAAACTCTGCTGGAGTTGAATTAACACTGGGGTTTTTGCTGTGTATAGTATCCATGTTTTCTTGCTTTGATATAAAGAGATATTGAGTTTAATATTTTTCAGGGAAAAAAAAAAGAACATTTGATGGGAAACAACATTTTTCTGTGATAATGTTTCAGTTGGCATTCATCGTACTGACTAAGAGGCTGTTATAATCGTGGTAAAAGTTAAAACTGTGGAGGACACATGGTGTCAAAAGAGTCAACAATCAAATATCTTGCAAGAAAATTAAGTTGGCAAAAATAATGCAAATGACATCTAAATTTATTTTCAAGCATGTTGATCTGAACATGTATGAAGACAGCAGCATGCCATTCTGAGAGGTCCTTAGGCTCCTAAATTTCTGGCAACATTGTTCCTACCATTTTTACTTTTTCAGAGCAGTTTATTCAAACAGCGTAGGCCTATAGCAAATTCAGAACAAGTTGGCCTTTGAAAATAAATCACTCTGCTTTTTTTTTTTTTTTTTAAACACACTAATTATTGTCTGTAATGGATGATATACACCTGAGGCAAAGGCTCAGTATGACAAGAATGTTGTCCTATTGGATTGTCACTTGAAAATAACAGTGTCAGTTGTCAGTTTGAAGCTATGGTAGTATCTGCCAGTTTGTCAAATAACAATACTTATAGCAACTACACATTGTCTTTAGTTTTTATGCTTTTATATGTTTCTTGGGATGAGTGTTGATAGAACACTTTAATCTACCACAAAACATACCATTCCCTCTGAAATATACTCCCATGATGTAGCTGCATTTCATTGTGATGATCATCTTACTACATGACTTTAATTTGTATCAGCCTCATCTATTTTTGAAATGGTATTACTCCTGCCATTGATTCATGTTTATAAGGTTCAGAGGTTAAGTTACAGTGAATTTTCACTGTACATATGACATCATCTATACAGATTAAGACAGCCTAACCTGAATAAAGAAGGATACAGCACATTCTTTTTTAAGATTATTTTTTGGGAATTTTTCATTTATTCGAGAGTTATACAGTGTAGAGAGACAGGAAAGCCGGGGAAGACATGCAGCAAATGACCCAAGCTGGATTCGAACCCAGGTCGCTGCAGGAAGGACGCAGCCTTTATGGTACGTGCACTTAGACCGATGAGCCACCGGGGTGCCCCGGGATACAGCACATTCTGACATAAGCAATAGCACTTGGTGTGGACAATAATATTACTTATCATTGCATATTTGAATAGGTGTACTGTCCACATGAAAATTTTACTTTGATATGTAGTTCAATGTAATTTTAAGTTTTACTATGTTTTTAAGCTATGTTTTCATGAAAAATAGTTTTAATGTCAAAATTATTAATCATTTAGTTCAAATGGCTGTTGTGCCAAATTATGTAAAATATTTGTACCCACAGAGACATTTCCAGGGTAAATCTGATACCACTGACATGATTATGGTACCTCAGTGTGATGGCTTCTTCAAACCTTGCTCTGTACGTGCTCTGTTTTCAGAAATAAAACCAGACAATACTACAGGTCAGAATTAATGAATAATGTGTTTTTAATGGTCATAATAACATCACACAATATATCGCTGGAAGATGCCTCAATATGTAATTGCAAGTAAATATATGAATGCATCATTCTCCGATAATGCATTATTGCACTATTCTCAGATTTCTTAATGATATTATCATGCATTATGTGGAGCTTAATTTTTTGCATAGTGTCAGATGCAATAATACCAATATTCTCAGTACACCAGTCAAATAATTAGCATCATATTATTCTTATACTTCATGTATTCTAAAGACGCTCTCACACTGGACGTGAAACAAATTTTTCGCACGACAGATTACATTCAAAGTCAATGCAATTCAATGCATTACATTGACTTTGAATATAATCTTTCGTGCGAAAAATTTGTTTCGTGTCCAGTGTGAAAGCAGCATAAGACACTATGGGCTGGTTTCACAGACACAGATTAAGCTTAATCCTAGAGTAAATTCAATTTTCAACAAAAAATCTCTATACAAAACTTTGCTTAGTCCAGGACTACGCTTAAGCCAGGTCTGTGAAACCGCCCCATTGAGTTCTACTTATGCTATCAGGCCATAATGTACTGTATAATTGGGCATAAACAGGTCTCTCATTATTTTGTTTTGTGTTCTTTGAATTTTTTTTTTTTTTGGAGGTATCTGTAATTACATCTCACAAAGAATGGTTTCAGGGAGCCAGGGACAAAAAAAAAAAAAAAACTGGAGTTGGCACTCTCCGAGAAAGAAGCGTTCCAACACAAGGTCTTAAATTCTCATTATTTTTATAGACGACATGTTCAAACATATTTGCCTCCTGCCACTATTTACGTTGAGCTGGACTTTTGAAGCCTTTTTATAATAAAGATTGCCTCCTGCATCTAACCTTTAGATTGCCAAGGGGGAAAGATAAATAATATTTTTTTTCAATTACTTTATAATGATGGAATATTGAAATGAAACCACTCAATTAGATACTATATTGCAGGCATACCCTTTCTTGATGAGCACAAATTACATATATAATGTAAAAATATTTTTAATTCCTGAAAATTAACGTAAATGGAGGCACATTTTATTCATGAATTTATTTTGTTATGCCGAAAGTGGACAGTTTACATGAGTATTGAAAAAGGTCACGATACTACGGCCCTTGATTTGAGATTTGATTTGATGGAGGCTTTTAACAATGTCGACAATTAACAATGCTGTTTTTCCATATTAACCGTTACGTATTAGTTCAATTGATATTCAAAATGCATGTAGTCTGATTTTGAATTGTGGGAGCTTGCGGTGCTAATAGAACAACAAAGCCCAGGGAGCTGCAGAGCCATGAAATGGTTAAACATATTTTTCATTTCTCCTGAGAAGAAGCCTCAGTGTGGAGCAGGCAGCCCTGAAATTTGTGTAACTCTGCGTCCTCCTCGGGGTTGTGTCACAGTGGAGAGTGGTGCATTGTGGGTAAATTTCTCTTCTTTACCCCAGATGCCTTTTCTCTGGGTTTTTTTCCCCCAAATGTCAGAGATCAGAATGAAAGGCAAGGTGAATTGCTCAATACTCAGCACTTGTCATTTGTTATGCTTTTGACCTTGACAGCTGTCATTATATGTTCTAACCCCGGGGAAAGAAGGGGAGATCTGAACCATAGGATTCAGTCATGTCTAACATGGTAAAATTCCTGCTTGTGCAGGCCCCAGTTCACTTATACAACTATTCCAGTAAAATCATTAGTGCATTGGAATCGTTTAATGGTTGCTCTCCTTGTCCTATGAGACAATGTGTTTTAATACCACAACTAAATGGAAAGTTGTTTTTCTTTGAGCAATTTCACTTCCCTAAAACTTTCCCTCGCAACTAAAGATGTTCCTTAGAGGGAGTGTAAATACCATATATCTTAGGCCTTGGGCATGAACCTGCACTTGTTCTATATTGAAAGTCTTATTTTAAAAGTGGGGCATTGTGGATATCCACTGGTATTAATGTCTCTCCAGCAAAATTTCACCTTATATAGCCACCACAACAGATCACACTGAGCAGAAAACGAGCTTACTTAGGTATTTTTTCCCTGTAAAAAAAGCAGACAAGTAAGGTAAACAGAGCACGCATTTAGTTGGGGTGCTAAGGTTGGGCCTGCAATGCTTCCGTCTGGCTCGGTCCTTGAGGTCCAAGCTGGGTTAGCTTAGCTGGTGCTCTTCCCTCTTTCTCCAGGAGATTGCAGCATGTGTGGTGGCATTCGGTCCAGCTATATTGTCCGAATGGGGCAGTAGTTGCCTCAAGGTCCACTGCACACAATATCGTTTTGTACCCTGCAAGATCTCGTGGAGTGAAGCGAGAATATACTCTGGGCATACGTATAACGATACAGGCTGGGTACAAAATGATATTGTCACAGAAATATGGGTAAATTTTGATATACCTAATTGTACTTTGGGTTCATTTCGGTGGTACGCTGGTCGAGAGTCGACCCTATCAGCATAGCTAATGCTGATACTATTGCATTTGTGATTTTGATGCTTCAAATTTAAAGCCAGTTTCAGATGGGGTTTTTTTTTTTTTTTTTTGATGTTTTGTCCACCCAATACACGTTGATGATATCAATTTGTGTGCCCTGGGCAAGTTGGCAAGGATGATTATTAAGGTCATATGGGCTGAAAACAAATCAACATTTCAGAAATGCAAGAAGGCACTTGACCAAAGAATATTAAATTGTATTCCAAAGCATGTGAGCCAATATTACTGCAGAAATCATTCTTCCTCCCGGCTCACTCATTCTTGATCAATATTGTTTCATGAACTCCGCCGAACCAGCCATATTCTCTGGTTTAATAAAGAAAGATTAGTTTCTCTATGTCTATGTACTCAGGGTTGCAAATATAGGGGTTTTAACTATGAAAATAAATATTATTTTACAGCTCGGCATTGATATAAGAGCCGGACTCACCAATATGAGTGATTTTATTTTGTATTCCAGCTATAATCATACACATAATACTCTGCTACTGGTAAACACCCTGACTTGCCTAGTAATTAATTGGGTTTTGTTTTTAACTTTCTCAAATTAAAATAATTCCACTAGGCACAGTTAGATCCTGCCCATCAAGCTCTGCAGAGGGAAAGGGTTATGGGTGCTCGGATAAATACCTGAGGCAGCAGCGGCAGAAAGATACTGGGGAGAAAAATAAACCTAATTGGGTATTTGACTCATCCGACATGTTGAAGATGAGCTTTTGTTTTCTGGGCATAAGTTAGCAAAATTCTTCCTCAGACTTCACACTAGTACCGAAAATTCAAGCAAAATCTAATGTCTATTAAGCCGCTCTCACACTGGACGCGACACGAATTTTTCGCACGACAGATTACATTCAAAGTCAATGCAAAAACGCGAATTCGCGTGTATTCGCGTCTTTGCATTGACTCTGAATGTAATCCGTCGTGCGAAAAATTCGTTTCGCGTCCGGTGTGAAAGCAGCTTTACACTGGTCTATGCTATGGGGTGGTTAAAGGTCACGTGCATTTATTTATAGTTTGTTTATTATTGTATAATTTACAGGATTTTGTCTCAGTAAAATGTTTGCTTTTGCTCACAATGTTGAAGGTAAAGGAGGAGGCCATTTGAGACCAAAATGTGTGGCTGTCTTCGAATCAAATCAGTTTATTCACGGTTAACCTATGAATATAGATGGTCACAGACACATTGATGGAACTGCAAGAAAATGAGGCCCAAAGGAATAATGAAGTATTCTCTTCCTTGTTCCCGCCAGCATATGTTGCATTCAATTACATGGACAACATAAGTCATCTGTCTTGCATCAATGGACCTCTCAATGAAAAGGCCAAATTCTAACCAGATTCTTCTGTGGATGGCTTCTTGCCTCTAAAGCTGTCAAATCTTGAGGATTCATTGTCAAATACCACCAGGTATAGGATGAGGGACTATTCACCATTCTGCATATAAAGAACTGGGAAAATGGTGGATAGGTGTGGGTGTCTGTTTTTGGACTCTCATCACAGGGTTGTATGCTGAACAGTGATGGCAATAGCAAAAACTTGCGAGTGAGGCTACTTGTGTACAAATAAAACTGTTTTAAGAAAGACATGTTTTAAATGTTGGGTGTTAGTAGCATGTTTCAAGCATCTCATAAAATCAAGTGAATGAAGAGATGAAAATGTGTCATCATTAATTATTTAAGTGACCTTTAAAGGCTGAAATTGTCTCTTTGATGAAAACTCACTACTGAAAAAATGCAGGAGTGACTCGTACACATCTCTTAGCATTCAGATATTGTGAAATATAAAGGAACTGGAAATTGTGTGAAGATTGCTTGATCTCCAGACAAAGTAATCAGAAACAAAAACATGTGGTAATATTCATGTTGTACATAAGCCAGTTCTTATAACCTCAAAAACAATCACTCAGTAGTATCACCGCAAAAAAGCTCATTCATAATTCCCGATTTTCACCATGTTGAAAGACCATGCAGGAGATTTTCCATTGAGAGGGATAATGCATTCCAAGCTCACAATTCAATACCTGCCACTAGTTTGATGTTTCTGAATAAAATAATGCATTAACCCTTTCTCGAGCATTGGCCCGAGGGTGGGCCATGAGACATAATTGAGTTTTTCCACTGTCAAATATTGTGCTACGTGATAGAACTATATATCATTCGAAAGTTTAACTGCAAAAGCCATTTTACGATGCAGATATGATCACAAAAATAGTATTCCAAATTGTGTCATAACAACCATCAGCCTGACTATGCAGTCCCATAGGTTCAACTGTACAACATCGTACAGATTACACAATGTAAAACGGCATCATAGAAAATCTAAGATTACTTGAAATTATTCACCCAGCAATGTGAGCTGGGTGCATAAGAGCGCTGGCGGGGAAATGCTCATTCTGCAGCACTTTTGTGGGAAGGAGGTGTGGGTCTTCTCCTCTCACTCCCTTTGCAGTAGTTACACCGAGGCAGTGGGGAATAATGTTACCCTTGAGGAACATGTTCTGCCACATTCTCAGCTGTTTGTGGTCTGATTTACATGCTGAAAATTCCACTACTGTCATCTCAGCTTTCACCTTTGCTATAGTTAACCTAAAACAACATAAAAAAAAAAAAAAACTGATGTATTTTATGCTCACTAAGACCTTCTTCTCCACTACCAGCAGGAAAACATGTCTTAGCAAATAATATGAAAGGAGGGTGTTATTTAGGTCATTTTAGGGGTGTAGTTACTTAACTGCTATTTTCACACCGTGTACATCTGTAGATGTGAAGATTAATTTAGATTAAGGAGTATTCGCTAAATGCAGTATTCTATAATGTGTGTTTTCTTGGTATCTTTGGAAGTTTGTGAGCTTACTGAGTTTCAGAACACCACTGAGCTGGAAAAAACCTTACGACTACCCTGAGCTGGTGCTTACTGCAATCTGCTGAATTGTGATACCGGGCTCTCTCTGCAAAAGCAAGGTATGAGCTCATCGCAAGATCTTCACCCCCTGGTGAGTCGGTTTCACTCAAATGTATTAGTAAACATGATGTTTGATTTTTGGACTATGGCCCAATTCCAAAAGCCCACATCCCCCGACAAGCCTTTCACTGCCCCTCGGCCCTACCACTTCGCATTATCACTACCTTTTGCGCGGTCCCGTTGAGGGTAGGGCATCCCGTTTTTTTTTCTATGACCGAGGGGTAGTCGTCATTCAGGCCAACGGTTGACCCTTCAAATATGGCATTTCCAGATGCAGGCCAAAAACAGAGGGGTTGAATAAATTGCCATTAAAGTTTTGTGAACCAAATAAATATGGCTGCCGGTGTGGGGAAAGAAGCCCTTAAATTCAAATATAATTTTGCAAATAACCAAGCAAAAATGGTAAAAATCAGTTGAAATATCTTTGGTTAACCCTTAGAGTGCTAAATGCAAATATTGTTGCTCGATGATGTAAGATTTCAAAATCAAAGCTGTTGAAAACCTATCATGTGGCGACTTGTTTAAAAGAGCTCCCGCAGGAAATAGGTTTTCAATGGAACAAGATAATTAAATTAATCTATTTTTTTTAATTATTTCAGTGCTCTAAGGGTTAATATAGTTGTAATGAATTATCTGGTTTCTATGGAAAGTATTTTGTGAAGTCGCTATTGACAACGTCAACAATTTCTGCATGACGCAGTACTGTTTATTTCCATGTCCTGCTTTCGAAGTGCCGAAATTAAAATCCAGCATTGTGTTTTGTGAGCTTCCCTGCTCCTGTGATGTCACAGCATGGCAGGACTCACTGTGTGAGTTGCTATAGTAATGTTGGGTAATGTGTTGTCCCATTTGCAAGGTAAATATTTCAACCCCTGCCTCTTGTAGCCGCGTTCTAAAGGACAGCAACCTTGTCGAGTGCGCTGCAAAACTCTGGGTAGGACCAAGGGAAGGGAATTGTGATTGGGATTATTAAAGTCTACTAATAAAAAACCCCTGCTGTAGACCATGAAGAGTGAAGACAATTCATAGTTTTCCTCTGTAACGCATGATGTCACATTAAGAGCAAGAGTAGAAAAGGCCCAATTATACATTTGCAATGCTGGCAAGCCTGAAGTACCCAAACAGCTCAACAGGAGTCCCTTTAACCATGAACACTGCTAGCCACAGTGACTGAATCTCTCCCATATTTCTCTAAGGAGACACAAGCCAAATTTTCTCTGCTCAGTCATGGACTGTTAGCCACAGCTAGCAATAGCCACATATGGAAAGGCTATTCTGAGAATCACTCTTGTAATCAAACAGTGCATATACACTTGAAGTGGAGATTGTCAGCTTTTATTTAACAGTACCATTTACCAGCTGTGATAGCGATGCTGGTTTAATTTTCAGTTGGTCTGTGTGTGTGTGTGTGTGTGTGTGTGTGTGTGTGTGTGTGTGTGTGTGTGTGTTATCTGGGCAAACTTCAACAGCACTAGTCTGATGCCACAATACCACTGCGATGAAAGATTTTTTTCAGTGTGTTTTCAGGTGTTTATATTTCAGTCTGTCTCTCCGCCTGTGTTTCTGTTTGTGGACAATCCTTGTGAGCAGGGTAGCATGGCAACCTTTTAAGACGCAGCCACAAAACATTACAGGTGAGCAGTTGGGATAAAAAAGAAGGCTGAGTTCGAAGATGGGTGTAGTCTGAGTACAAATTCACAGGGAACTGTCACGACTGGAGCAATCCCAGATGGTCTCTAGTATACTTCTTACATTTCATATGTTCGTGGAAATTTCACTTACACATGGTCCCATAATTTCTGGGCATTTTGGGCATTCTGTGCTCCATTTTGCATTCATCTGCTTTCTTAGTACATGTATTAGAGACCTTTCAATATCAAGATTTGATTGGCTTTGTGTTCGATTGACTTTGCAATCTGTTATTGGCATTTGCCAACAGATCAGCGTCGATGAGAGGAAGCTTTTATTTTGAAGAAAGGACTTTCAGCCATATGCCTATAAACACTTATTTGTGACCTGGGGTTAGTTAAACGAAAAATTTTCAGATTCTTTACATTGTACTCAGAAGGAGAGATGGACTGAATAAATCAAAGTATCATATATTGCACAACCCTGCACAAACAATGATTCTTCGTCTGGACAAAAGGGAGGCATATTCTACTGCCAAGTCTATGAACATGACAACCCAGACCTGTTTATTGTCAAGGGCTATAGCGTTATTGACATCAAGCACCATCACAATTGTAGATAAAATCTTGCACTGCATTCTCAAGATTTTTTTTCTTTTTTTCATGAGTAAATAAATAATTTGTTACCAATGTTTACAACCTGTCTTTTGATAAACAAGGCATAATATAAATAAGTAGCCATTAGCATTACTGTTATTAGCATGTATAAAAAGATGAAGCAAAGTGGATGACCTAACCCTTATTGTCACAGCCCTCGTGTGGCATGACTTGGCTCCTCCCTGTTCCTGCAGTCCACTTGTGTTTTTGCGGTTTGTCTCCTTTAATTGATTTATTGTCTTGTTTCCACCCTTGCTCTCCGCAGTGCTATCATTCTTATGCCTCGTTGTTTTTGCGATTATCCCATCTATATAAGTTCATTGTGGTGTCAGTGTAGTTGCTGGATTGTAGTGATTTATACCCCACTGAACCTTCCAGTGAGTTTGTGTCTTCTGGTATTGAGTCAAGCTCTACTTCCATGTCTTTCGGTATATTAATGCTAAAGAAAAATTTAATTATGCATTGGAGTCTAATCGGAACAAGCTCCGAAGCCTTAAAATCAGTCTCCAGAATTGGGACCACATTCTTGATAATCCTTTGTTCCTGCCTTTTTCACTGAGTCGGTTTAGGTGGAACACCTTCCAAACCTTCATTGGTCTCCAGGATTGGGTCTGCCTTTCTGCTAAAGCCTACGATCCTACTTTTGGGGGGAATTCACCACTTGGCTTCTGCCCTGCGATGGTCACTGGCCCAGGCGCGGACATGCCCCTACCCTCTACAGTCATTACCAACTTAGCTGGACTGTTCCTTTTCTATTACCGTATGTCTGCTAATAAATACTCCCTTGTGAATTGTGTTTGGTTCATTGTCTGGATCATTACAATTATTATAAATTTTTTCAGATTTTGTAAATTAGCCGAAAGAAAAAGATTCTCAGCACATCATAAACTTAATTTAACTTGGTTATTTGATAAAAATTTCCATGGAAAAAAAATCCTTCATGGTTTGGCTTTAATTATGTATTGTTGATTGTGAACAGTTAAAGCTCCATGTGACTTTAGCAAGAGCACTAGACTGAACAATTAAACCTGGAACTGCCTGGAACTGCATATGGATCAAGCGCGGAGCACTGTTGGAGATCATAAAATAAGTACTGTAAAATGCCCGGAGTTATAGCAACTCTAGCAGAGCTTATATAGAGAGTCCAAATGGGAGTTTAGTTGACACTTTTCACTACAAGCATAGATGTAACTTGGAACAACAAAAGTTTCAGGCTAGCGCAGGAAATGAATCATTAAGGGCGTAAACACCCTTCCAAGACCAGGAAGGAAAGGCACATGATTCAAAACCAGTCAAAAAAATGATAATTGTGTGGAAGAAAACTTTAAGACTGTGGAAGATTCCCTGAAGTCTAATTGCCTGCCACCACATTTCCATCGCAAAGAGATGTAGTGTTAGATACTGGGTCCAACCATGCTCCTGTGGATCTCGCAAGACTGAAATTAAGATTGAAAATGCTGAACAACAATTAAGGATGCTGCAAGGCTGAGTTACAGCCGCTCATGTTTGTCAGTGCAATTAAATTTATTACAAATTTCCAGGATATAATTGCAGGATTGGGAGGAGAATTACAGAGAAAATTAATATGTGGACAGAAATTCATTTTGATTCCAGAGATCTTGTATTTGACAATATTCAGTATATTGCATACAGTATGGCACCGTCTCACAATTACAAGGATCATGTAAAGAGCAATTTTAAAATTCCCAGCTTATCAATGACTTGATTATATTTTCAAACTGTTTATCTGATTTTCTAACCTTATAATGGCTACCATGACTTTAAAGTTGCACCTCTGGTTCTCGCAATGATAAAGACCAATAACAGAATGTGCAGAATCGGCAATCAAAAGAAAAATCAAGACCAGATATGGATTTCTCTCTTATGACTACACACAGGAAGCAGCTGTGCCCCTTGAATGATATTGCAAATCACATCTATGTATGGTTGATTGCCATTTGAGAGTGTCTGTACTGTTTGTGGCTAAAAAACTGTAGGTGTTGAACTGATTTAAACCTTCAAATCTTGAATGTCTGGTTATGCTGCAGGCTTGTAACTGGGGCTGGATATTTGTGCAAGGCATTGAAGGCTTTAGGAATTGGGAAACATAACACTCCCTGAGGAGCTTATTTGGTCCTTTGCCAACGCAGCCACATAGATGAATGGCAGTGTCAAAGACAGGATATCTTTCAGGATGTTAGTAAAAAACATTCATTCCAGAGCATTGCTGCATGGCACATTTCTCAATGAACAGCTCTTTGGTCAATTTCATGGCTTTTCTATTGACATAATCTATGACTCTCGTCCTGGGTGGAGATTAAGGCAGGCTGAGGGAGGGGATAAATGGAGAGGCCATTTGCCCCCACCTGTTTCATAATCACATCCACAGAACAGTTCTTAGAGAAAAAAAATGTTTTCAATGAATGCTGATTTTAACCTTCCCCTTCACATCCCTGAGGACCGTTATTCTGGGTTGGACTACTTTTCCCACGAGGCTGCAAGTTCCCAAGTGAAAATCGCTGCATATCCATCTACCAAATTACCCATTAGAGAGACTGCGTGTATTTGCCACAGTATATTTGAGAAGAGTGTGAAGAATGAATGAATACATACAACCCCATTTCTGTTCTCGGGACCGCATGGAGAGTGATAGTAAAAGAAGAAAGCAGTGATTTATGGATCATCTTTGACATGCCTTAAACTGAAAACAGTAAAAGAAATATTTCAAGCGTCACCATATCAACTTTATTGGTTTTTTTTTTTTTCTCTTTCTGGGCAAGACATGCACCCTCTGGATTTGATTCCTGCAACACTTTCCAAAATAGTTGGAACATGGACAATATAAGAGTTGCAATGTTTTGGGATGATAAAGACCCCATGTACAGATGTTGAACAGGTGAAAGCATCATACTTGGATAACAAAGGTGCATCCACAAAAAGCCCAGTTGTTTGCAAGTGACAAGTGGTCGAGGCTCACCACTTCGCAAAAAAATTGTGATTGAAAAACCCAACAGCATATGAACAGCAAGACCAGGCCCTCAGTGCAGAATTCAGGGATTCTGGAAGATTCTCAGTGTTAAGGATGAAGTTGAAAATCATTCATATCAAATGTCCCTGAACTTCAATGCTTTGGATGGCACTACATTGACAATTGACATGCTTTTGTGATGTATGTAACACATGGGGCTTAGGACTACTTTGGAAAACCTTTACTAACAAAGACCATTGATTATTGCATCCACATATACAAATTAAGAGCGTTCAATGCTCCCAGGCAGCCATATTTTCAAAACATTTAGAAATGCCATCTTCTCTGGGTTCCACTCCAGCTCGTCTGAGATGCACTTATGCACAGTTTGCTAGGGTCAGACCAGTCACCAATCCACAACTGTTTATGGTAATAATGAACATGGTGGTCTCCAGGCCAAAGATAAAAAGAACCATCCCGGTTGTAACCAACCTAAGGTTAAAAAGCCAGCATTTGTCACGTCATGAGGGTGTGTTCGCGTCCATAGAATTAGTTACTTGAGCATCTGTGTAGGTATCATTGATACTGAGGGACAAATATGCATTTTGGAGCTACATATGGTCTCTTTTAGATGATTCTAGAGCTTTCA
This sequence comes from Gymnothorax javanicus, assembly GCA_029692085.1. Classification (NCBI taxonomy): domain Eukaryota; kingdom Metazoa; phylum Chordata; class Actinopteri; order Anguilliformes; family Muraenidae; genus Gymnothorax; species Gymnothorax javanicus. Next base: position 9,858,751 of record CM056211.1, read on the forward strand.
AGAGATGCCCGTTAATTTCAACAAGATTACGGCAAGCCACATTTTGCATGTCTTACCACCGCCTGGCTTCATAATGAGAGGGTGCAGCTACTGAACTGGCCTACCCATAGCCAAAACCTGTGCTTCACCGAAAATATTTGGTGCTTTCATAAATGCAAAATACAAGAGTAGAGACCCCATCTGTATGAGTAGCTAAGTATACAGCAAAAATCCCAGTGTTAATTCAACTCCAGTAGAGTTTATATGAGACCGACCCATCCATCTCGGACGCAAATGAACTCTATTGGAGTTTAATTAACACTGGGATTTTTGCTGTGAGTATATCAAAGATGAATTGGGAAAATAATCCTTTAAAACTGGTACAATCTGTGTCCTCAGTTCCCAAAATGATTACTTGAAGGGCTGTTAAAAGGTGATTGAACACAGTGGCAGACACCCCTGTCCCGAAATTTTTGGAATGTGCTGTTTGCATAAAATTTAAAATGTGCTTTTTGTTTACATAAAAATAATTTGCACTATCCTCTATTTAATAAAAGTCAAGGATGATATTCTGATCACCATCTTTTTTTTTTTTTTTTTTTCCGTATCTTCCCTACTTTTACGGAAATGTGGTGTTAAATAGATTAATACTGGAAGTGAGACTGTGCAGATTTACGCTCGCATCCTTCAGCACCTCCCATAAACACTGAATATGAACTACTATGAATGCTAAAAACAATTGCAGTGAATCGCTTCCATTTTACATTGTTTGCATTCAGCTTAAAAAGAGGATCAAAATTTGAGGCCTTGGTTAAAGGGCATCTAAAGTCGATTCTCAGACGAGACGTTGAACGTCCAACGTTTACAAACAAATCACTTGTTTTTGTTGACATCTTGCATTGTCACATGACCAATTTCATTCATATAAACCAATGTTTTGTGTACATGCGTAGATAATCCTTCTATTTTGGTTCTTTTGCGCAGGTGCGGCTCGCTGATTGGCTGATAAACAAAAACAATGGGAATCGACTTTAGATGCCCTTTAAGTTTCAGATGTTGGACTGCTCAGTTTTTTTTTTTTTTCCCAAGCCAACTGACGCTGAAAAAAAAGTGATCACGGGTTGCTATTTACGAGAAGAGATAATTCTATTCAATCTAACCTCATAAAATTAGGTTTCTGTGCTTTCAAAGAAAGTTGATTTGCTCAAAGCAAAAAATTTGGCTGAGAAAACTTAAAACAATTAGTCGTAACAAACTGACGCAATGTTTTCACTTTGATCCAAGGACTCAATTTTTTTTCAGTGTTTGCCAGAAGTGCTCCAGCAAACAGAGGTTTACTGTCCCTCAGCTCAACACACAGTCATCATTTATCGGAAAAATAAAGAGGAAAATGACAGTTTGGATTGCGGAACATTTCTCTACCAACTTTTCTTTCAGAGAGGAAAGATATTTTTTTCAACTCCTTGTGTACTTCTACATTATAAATTTGAAAGCAGCTGGAAAAATCCAAGAAAAAAATCCTCCCTTTTGAAAAAAAAAGAGAGAAATTAGATGTGTATATTTTCCCGTGAGCTACCTGGAAATATTTTCCTTTTACCAATTTTGGCTGAATGTCTTAATTTTAGACATGATTACCTGTGTGCTACAGTTGTCAAACATATCTAAGTTTATATTTGAATAATTCCCAAAAGATTGTACGTAGGAGTTAATTCTAATGGAACCTGTTAACTGCTGCTCTTCTCGCAGAGGTGGTTGGATAGTATATTCATTATATATCGACCAGTGCCCTGATATAACAGATCAGTTTTAAGCAAAAACAGAATTGCCATAATACAGTTATTTATAACCTGGATTAGCATTTCAACATCAATGCATTTTCACCATTTTAATATTTACATTTTTTATTTTTTGAGACCATCAAGTGTTTTTTTCTTTTCTTCCACCAAAAATCATGGTTCTATTACACAACAGTCTTTGTCTTAATTCACAAATAGAATAAAGGCCACCTCTCAGTGCCTCATTCCTTCACTTTTATGTGGCAATCTGGCCAATATGGTGTTTATCTGCTGTAGTCACATTCCTAGCAACAGGAGAAGCAATCAGTCCTGACTCTGAATTCTGGGAACAGAGCCAAGGGGCGAAAAAAAACCAAACCCCAGGGACTCGTGCTGCTTTAGTTTACAGTCTGACTGACACCAGATTGCCACTGTAAAACTCAGCACTACATACTGAATAAGACACGTTATAAGGATAATTTTGAAAAAAATCACTTTTTTTTTGTGTGTGTAAGCAGAAAATAGTGAAGCTATACAGCAAGGTTGGGGCCCAGCGTTGTCACCCTACAGGATATAATGAGGCAGGATATGAAACAGGAACTTTAACATCCACGCCCAAAGATCAAATTCCCTTTACTGGTTAAGTTGCTCTGAACTTTACATTTCCCTGTTTCCATGTCTTTTCATAGTAACCAACAGGTACATGAAATTTACAATCCGCATTTTGTAATATGCTGCCCAGGGAGGCGGTTTGTCCATATCTTCAAAATGACAATATCGCTGTCCTTTTAATAAGAATCTAGCCTCTAGATGAATGAATCCTATTTTCAAATCAAACAGACCAAAAACATAAAAATAAGCTGAAAAAACTTGTTTTGTAAACAATTTACAGCTTTTATTGTTTTGTTACTTCAAAGGAAAAAATGTCCATTGAATAAAATCTGACTTCCCGCTGAGTTATTACTATATAGTGTATTCCTCACCGGCCTTCAAGGGCTGATATATCAGTTAGTACTTAATGGCTGAACTGACCCCACAAAAATAAGTCGTTTACAGAGAATAATAATTTGACACATCAATCAGTGTTGATCTTGTGACTGTACAACAGACTATTCGATAATATGTTTTGTGACTGCAACAAATTAGCAAATTTCTGGAAGTCCTTCAAATGGAAATTCACACAAATCTTGGCATGATATTATGTAAGGATGTAGCTACTCTTTTCTTTGGATGAAATGGCCTCTATTTACAAACACTATAGCAATTATTTAAAAGTTTCACTTTTCACAAAGGAAAGGCAAAAATATTGCTTACACTTAGCTGATATACACAAATCTAGTTTCATATTTTCATTTATTAATTTTATTAAGTCTTTCCTTCTGGCTACATTATCAAAATCTCATGCAACTTTGTACATGCAATTATGCAATTGTGGTCTCCTCATATGCCCATTGGTTTGGAGGTAAAATCCTCAAGTCCTTCAGAATCAAAGGCCATTTTTGCAGTTTGTATGATACAGAGGTGCAGTTGTGGATTGCACAAGAAAAGTAATTTTGGAGTAGTGCAGCAACTTAGAAATGACTGGATTCCCATGCATGCATCTCTATTACAATTAACTGCAGGGATCATATTTCCATTCTTCAGCACAGAGAAGTAACCTCAGACAAGTGACAGATCAGTGTGTAGTGTGAAAGTATTTACATTTGAGTGAAAATATAATCAACATTCCACTGACAGCTAATTTGTATTGTGCAGGTGAGTATAGCCACATAGCACCAAAGTACCAGAGAAGGAAGATGCACTTCATGTTTACTGTCATACTACCACAATGGCCGCAGAGTAGAATTAATAATTTAAGGACAGCATTTTTACTCTCCCAAATTTTGTCATCCTTGCCTGTAAAAAAATGGAACAGACATGTGGCACACTCCGCATCTAGTGGTACAGCAGACACTGAGCAGACCGCCTCCACTGCACTAGCATAGCATGCTTGTCTGATTGCCATGGAAATTGGTTTCTCATGATCTACTACCCTTTACAGAGCCACCATTCTTCACATTCTTAGCCATGTTTATTCGATTATATTATGGCAATGATCACTGACAGTAACTGTGAACTATGGGCTTTCATAGTGGACTAAATGCCATTACTGATAAATAAATTAAACAAATTTGAAAACAGTATGAAAAAAGAAACATTTTATAATGAACCTGCACTGCTTTCGATACCACATCTCAGTTCAAAAAGATCTCAAATCATTTGCTCTGGTCTCAAGATATTTTAGCAATCACAGGGCAGTGGGGAATGTCATTTACAAATGACAGTTAAGCCTCAATTAGTGGAGCACAAACGGAGAAAACAAAGGGTAACCCTTCAGATTGACTTGCCCAGTAAATTAAGTCTCAATATGCTTTGAGTTCAGGAAAATTTCCATTCTGATTAAGGACCAAGACAGGAAAGACCACAGCAAAAATGAATGAAATAAAATCTAATAGGCATCCATTTTACAGTTAAGTTGCATAAGGTTTACCTAAAAGTTGTGAATCATTGTGAAAGAACACAAATGAATGTGACATATTAACGCTTGTGGAACATAGGATGAACTCTATTCATTGATACATCAGCAGAATCCATGCATATCTATAATGTAGAAAAGGCTTTTAAAGCAGAATGCGTGGGATACTGCAGGCGAAGGCGATTAACGGTTCCCTTTGAGAGCCAGTGCCAGCAGTTCAGCCTCAGTTTTTTTTGCCTCCCTCAGCATATTGGTTTTCTAAGCAGTTAAGGCCTCTTGACTTCTGAATTCCATGCACACTTGATTCGGCTTGTTAGTAGCATCAGCAGTTGAATGAGGATGAGGATAAAACATGAGTATGGTAATGTCCTCACCTTCCGGATATGGAAACTACTCACTGACTACCCATGATTCGCTAAGGCCTTATGTTGTCATTTTAAATGTTTGGATAGCATCTGGAAAGGATAGCCTTTAGCCTTTTAGCACCTTTCCCCTCGTTAACAACACATATTGTGCATAAATATTTGAAAACGTCAAACACTAAAAAAAAAAAAAAAAACAAAAAAAACAAGGACATATACTTTTTTTCCCCAAGAAACGCGTTAAGAAGTGTTTGCGTTATTAAGACGGAGGCGTGCATTATTTCGAATTGGAAGAGGCAACTTGCCCCGCGGCGTTTCGGCGCGAAATCTCTTATTGGCCCAGCTGCGGGGCAAATAGCAGAACTGCTTCTTTTGTCCGCCCCGCTGCGGGGCAGATAGCCGATCTCCTTCCCCAATTCAGCCCGCTGCGGGGCGAATAGCCACTTCCTTTCGAATTTTCTCAGCACTGTTTTATCCCAACCTTATGTCACTCTGTTGCACTGTAAGGTTTAAGGCCCAGAGCACACCAGTCATTCTCCAACAGTAGGGAACATTCTAATGATGGCAGTTATCATATAATTCTGCCCAAGATTTTTTTTAACTAACTGCCATGGCACAAACATCTCCAAACAATTCCAAACAAGGACAGACAGCCATGGCACACCAAACAAACATCAGTGTTTTTTCTGAGTTTGCAGAAGAATGTTTCATTGATGTGCTCTGAGCATAAAGGACAAGAAATGGCTATCTTTGTATTCACCACATCCCCGGCATAACGAATATCAAGTTACAAACCACACCCAATCTCATTTCTGGGGCGTCACTGGGAGGAGCGCGAGTACTGTGCCATAGTTGCTTACAACTATTTTCCATCGTACTGGTCACGCTTTTTCTGCCGTTCATCAACCTGGTTCTACTTCTGACTTGGAACGGAACTTCAAGACCACGTTTTGCACCAGTGAGTAGGCCAAATATGTTTCTCCTCATTCGAAAACGGTTTCAATAGAACCTGTTTAACAAGAAGGGAAATAACTTGCGCAGTGTGCTGCGTAATGGCCCATTAGCGGGTGATAAATTATGATGAAGCTCCGCCGTCCTGTGGCTTATGGCAAAGACAAAAAAAAAAAAAAAGTCGAGGGTTTACTAAGGTACTGAAAGGAACTCCCGTCCACGCTTGTTTTATGTAGAAAGTGTATAACCAACTTTAATCCTGAACTGACACCGATTTTGCGCATTTTGATTAGGGGTATGTATAGTATTGGTGGAGATTGACCCATAATTAGTATATTTATTTTGAATGACATAATTTCGCTTTAACGTGTAATAGCGCATCGATTTTTACGACACCCTTATTAGAATTGTCTTTATTATTATGCTACGGGGGCGGGTTCTGGCTTTCAAGAATGAAATCTCTTTGTGAAAGTTTTGCCGTTACTATTATAGTTGCACAGAGGACGCCTCCTGGTGTTCTTGGAGGGATAGTAGTTGTTAAATTCCAGGGGAAATGATGCAACAAGCGGCATCGTTGGGGTTCTGTTTGGATGTCTTGTAATTGCTTGTTTCGTATTGGTGGCTAAGCAGCTGTGTCACAGTAGCTAACTGTTTTGTGCTATATTACATTTGATTATATAATGTAATTATTGCCATTTAGGTCGTTATTTACGTCGTTTATGTGTTGAGGTACGCGGAAATCATGGGGGAATCATTCAGTAACGCTGAATTCCAGTTACAATAGAAAGCAGAATGTTTTGCGATATAATATGGTATAAGACTGTAAACTGTCAAATAGATGCTTAGTCTATGCAGTAAAATTGAAAAATGTGGGCATTATGATTGGTATGAACACAGCAAAAATTCCAATATGAATTCAACTCCAGTAGAGTTTATATGAGATCAAACCATCCATGTTCATGAACTCTATTGGAGTTGAATTAACACTGAGATTTTTACTGTGAATGTATGGTTTCTTAGAAACCAAGGACACGGAAGGTAAATGAAATGTTGCATTTCAATGGCCTACAATAGATTTTATTCATTGCTTCACTATCAAGTATTGCCCATAATTACCATGTTTTCATGAAAAACTAGCTGACTTATGTGTTATATGTTGGCATAAGCACTGATATAATTCACTCCTCTATTTAAGTAGCACATTCCCTGCCCACCATGTGGAGGTTGTGGACAGGTAAACTGTGAAAGACTGGGGATAAATCACTTGATTAAACATTTGTTGGTAATCATTTACATAGGTCACAGCTCTGTGCAAAGTTTGGGCCATTTACCAACACAGTGGTTTACACTGACCATGGATGCCATAAAAAAATAAGATAGATAAATGTAATATATAAACAAACAAGCCAATATCTCAGCTGGAAAGGGTAAATGTTTTATGACATTTAGATGTAATTTTGGGTGCACACTGTTTGTGGCAGTTGTTCATGGCACTGTTGTCAGATTAGATAGGAGATGTGCTTCCGAGAATTTTCAATAGAGCTCTTGTCAAAGCATGGATCAGGCATTTCGCTTTGGCGCTGGGAGAGCTGACAAGTCTTTGTGATTGTAAAACGTGATGGAAAACCGCAGAGTTTAGCTCTCTGACTCACTGTTGTTATCTTTAGGTTTTAGGTCAGTCATGCCGTAAGTTCAACAGTGAACGCGCCAGAGCGCAGTTTTTTTTCTGTTATTTTGCTGCGCTCTGTAATGCAGAAACGAAAGTCTGGATAACATGGTGGCATATGTGGAAATGGACTTCCGCTCTCGGCTAAACCACCTTAGCCAGTCGTCCATTTGTTGGTTTTGCGCCATTTCGATGAGGAATATGAGTTAGTCAAAAACATTTCTAGGAAATGCGTGAGAGCAGGATTCACTGAGCTTGTGCCTATGTTTGAAACCTTGGAAGGCTTTATCACTGTAATTTGCAAAAAAAAAAAAAAGTACGCTATTTCTGGGAGTTCGACAATAAAATGCAGATGTCTCGGGTGAGCTTTCCGGAGTGAGGCCGCACGAAGGTGAAATTCCTCTCGTGAAACCTGGCCTGCTGTGTGCTGGGATCTGGCAACCACATTGGGCTGAAGTACCGCGGTGTGTCCATGCACAGCTATGCTGCAGAGAGGAAGGAAGGAAAAGCACACAGCACAGATATAAACACAGACACGCACACATGCGCGCGCGCGCGCACACACACACACACACACACACACACACACGCACACACACGCGCAACCACATATGGTTTTGACATTAGGAGCACTGTGAACAGAAGCAATTGGCACGGAGATAGTAGACTTTATGAAATCTGGTATTTGCATGAGGAGCCGGGACAAAGCAATCCCAGGCGTAAAGTCAATGACTCGCATCGTGGAAAATTTTCTTGGTGCATTGCATTGTGATCAACTTTGTTACCATTTGTTTTCTGAGCAATGCAGCTTCCAATTGTGCCGGGATTTGAATATTTTAGTCGTAGTTAAAAACCACACAGGAAATAAGGCTGATTCATAACGTTTCACTGTATAATCAATGTAAAATGTGGATTCCTTTTCTTGTTATGTAACAATGAAGATCTGAACTCTTGAAAATCGAAATCCAGTTTCGCATTTTATAAAGTAAAGGATAGGCATGACATGTCTAGAAATTAAATATACATTTTCAAAAAAAATAAATCATGCTGAAAAATTTTTGTTGGAGAAAAAAGTGGACTCAGTATCATACTACACAGAAGGATTTTAGGAAAAACGAGATACTGCAGTTTGAAACCTTTGGGGTCATATGGACAGTTTACTTTTCAGCAGTTGACTTTTTTACTTTAAAGCATGAAAAATACCTGGTTTCAGGACCAAACCTACTAAAAAAGTGCTCATGGGTCGGTATTTATGTGAAGAGAGAATTCTATTTAATCTCATCTAATGAAATTAAGTTTTATGCTTTCTGAAAAAGTTGATTCGTTCAAAACCTACAATTCAGCTGAGAATACTTAAAGCAATTACTTGTTACAAAATTGATGCAGTATTTTCAATTTGATCCGAAATCTGTTCTTTTTCTTTTTTTCCAGTGTATGCAGTGAAGGCCATAAATTGACTCTAAGGTTTTTCTTTTTTCTTTTTTTTTTACACACAGCCTAATTTCCAGATAGGTTAGGATGGTTTTGAAAGCGCAAAAAAAAAAAAACATTCATTTGTAAGTTATCTTGGGCAGCACAGTGGTGCAGTGGGTCATACTGTTGTCTCACTTCAAAAAGGTTGTGGTTTTGAATTGGGTCTGGGGCCTTTCTGCACGCAGTTCCATCTGTTCTCACTGCGTTTGCTTGGGTTTCCTTCAGGTACTTCGGTCTCCTCCCACAGTCCAAAGACATGCACGTCATGGATGCTATAAAGCAGATTTGAGATGACTGTTCAGGGGGGAAAGGATTTGACAGTAGTTTGCTGTTCTTCAAAAATGGACACTGACTGTCAGAGGACTTGGTCCTCAAGTGAAGCATCCCTGAGAGAGGCTAGTTGAAGGTGCGGGCGAGATGTGCCTCTGTGTGGTACAGGGCACAGAATGACTATTGTCTTCTCAATTGATTGGGGTTCTTGGGGGTTGGAAGTACCTGATGTTTGGCTCTGAAATTGAAGCTTATTTCTCCTTTAGGAAATTTTGATTTGTACTGTTTGCCATGCCTGTACATGGCAGCTAGCCTGTCAGGCCTTCACTATTTCCTTAATTGGTTTTCCGTGCAATTCGGCTTTCCTCGCTAGTTGTGGTTTCATTTTATGTATTGATTCTCATTATTTAATTCTCGTCTTGTTCTGATCCCCTCCCTACTTGTTTCTCTCCCCATACATTTACAGGCATTTTTACATTTGCTTGATTGTCATGTGTATTTAAGCTCCTGGTCACCGTCTCCCCTTTGCTGGATTGTTGGTGTTTCTCTTCCAAAAGCCTTCAATGTATTTATTTGGAGAATTCCTCCTGATTCTTTGGTCCTGGCTAGCGGGTTCTCCTTCGCTCCTGTTTGAACGTGCACCTGCCCCATGTGCCCTGGTTCATCTGGCTTGCCATCCCGGTTACTGGCCTTGGATCAGTCGCTTCGACTCAGCCTTGCCTATTTCTCTAGTTCCATTTTGCTTCCACCTGACCATGTGCCATTCTGCGGAAAAAAACCCCTCTAGCTCAGAAAACTCTTTTATGTTCCTCTGTTTTGTTAATAAAGGCCAGCTTTAGCATTTTCAGTGATCCTGTGTTTGGTTCTGTTCTTGGATATGTGACACAGCCTCCTTACGTCTTAGGACCTCCTCCACCACAAGGTCTCTCTGCTGATTAGGCTATACTTTGGACCACAAGGGTGATGTTGTGCTAAATCCAAGACCACGCTGAACCTGCCCAGCAATGTCTCTGTTTTGGAGAGCACAGTTTATTTCACTCACTATGGCCTTGCATGGGTTCAACTTTCTTCCTGTAGATGAAAAGAGGGCCAGTACTTTGTTGTTTTGGTACAACTGAATTCATGGATCAAGCTTGAAACTGGAAGCTGGAGTGTGGTCTTCCCAGATAAGCCTGTACTGCTGAGTCAAATTGGGAGACCAAGCAACCATATCACAAAGGAACTGATGGTCCTCTGTATTTTTTTAACTGGTAGTTAGAAGGTTGCAGACTGTCAGAGGCAACATGAGACATGGGAGCAATACTAAAACCACTGAAGTTTCGGTTTCCTTGGGAGGAGGGTTTTGTCAATTCTGGCCGGACTTGTCATGGTATTTTCCCTGCTGCTCATTTTGTTTTCTAATCTTGACTAAGGCTTTAGGCAGAAGTTCTGCTATTGCTGGGATGGGTGTGCCGTCAATATGACATTTCTGAGCCAGGAGTTTCCCTCTGATGACGGAGAAACTTCTGGATTTTGAAGGCTTGAACTTCATTCTTGCCAATGTCATGTTGAATTGCATTTTATTCTGGAGTCACCTTGCGCAAGGGACAGTTAAGGTGAGGATGGTGATATTGTCCAAATATTCTCAAATTGGAGGCAAGCATTCGTCTGATCCCGGGTGTTTGCCCACTACCCACTTTTATGCCCGGAAAATGAGTTCAGTTTCTGAGAAGAGGGCAGTGGTGAGATGGTGCACTCACAGCCATTATTCTTATCTTAGCATGATGTTTCATACTCCGAGGTGGTTATGCATAAATGCAGGTATTGGAATGTTGTTCTGGAGAAGTTCTATTATTACCTTCGGTACTTTGCAGAAAGATATGCCAGAGTAGGAAATGCGGTACCAGTCCAAACACATTGGCAAGATTGAGGAACAATACGGGCAAATCTCATCCTTTTTTCTCTGCTGTTTGAATCTGGTGCCAAATGCTTCAAGCATCCTGAGAAACTTGGCATTCCTGCTCTGTGGACTGATGTTTCAGTCACATTGTTCTGTTTCAGGTAGGCAGGCAATCCGTTTGCAGCAATGCTAGTGAACGTTTTGCCTTGTTTTACACCCACTCCACCGGATAGGCATATACTGCAATTGGACCTGCCTGTGTGTCTGTCCGTCCACAATTTATTGTTCTCACTCTATAGACTGCAAGTTTTGTGGAATTCTTCTCATTTTTGTCTCTATAGACTACAAGTTTTGTTGAATTCTTCTCATTTTTGTTTTGCGGGCCAATGATGATGTGAAAAGGATCCCTATTGATTTACATTTAGCGGGTTAATTTGACGCAGTTGCCTTGGTGTGTCTGGGATTTGACATTCATTTTTGTGGAAAATAAAACTGCCCCCACTCTATCTCAGAATTTTGGGTTGTCTTTCTTTTGTCAAATATATTTTTTGCTGCTACAGATGTATGTATTAACCTAACAGCTTCATTGTTTTTATATGTGCTTGTTCTTAATGCGATGCTTGCAACACTTTCCAAAAAAAGTTGGGACAGGGACGAAAACTGAGGAAGTTGTGAAATGTAAAAAATGTGGAGAGCTCATATTCCCAAAATAACAATGAATGAGAAATGTGTATCATAATTGCCAACCTCTATTTTATTTTAAGCATACAATGTAAAGTACATATAACATTTTAGTCAAAAGTGTTTGATTTGCTTCAAATTTGACAAGACTACCCATGTGCTGTAGAAAGCACAAATGAGATTTTTATTGGTACAAAAATAATTGCAAATTTTTCAGGCGAATGTGTATATACAGGCTTAAGAGCTGCAAATGAAAGAGATGTTTCACCCATCTGGTGGAAACTGGTCGACTAGCCTTCTGTTGCCTTTTGTTGTGAACTGCACATCATAAGCTTGCATCATTTCTCAGTGCATTTGACAGCACCACCCATGTTTCTGATCCTGGAAGTGTACTCCCTGGGACACATACAAGTACGTTCTTAAGAGCGGAGGTGCCGACATTGCAAGCTTGCCATTGAGAAGCACCCAGTGACTCTGATGTACTTGTGTTGTACTTGTGTTTTTGCAGGGTTGTCCACCAGGACCGTCCGCTTCTCATTTTGTCCAGATTACACTCAGGTCTTCCTCTAATTTTGTGACAAATGTGTGAAACTGATTAAATGGAGAAATCCCTCTGTGGTATTCTATAAGTCCCTGATAGACAATTATGTCCCCTGCAAAAGCGGAGGACATACTGCTTTACCCTCCATCCGTGATTCCGTAAATTCCGAAACAACTCCTTTTTCGGGCCATATCTTGGAGAATATTTGAAATTTTTTCACAAAACTTGGAACATGCTTAGGACTAGTGGTGAACTGGTGCCTTTTGCTATTTTGGTGACTCTGGGATCTGGGGGCAGCGGGACGTCACAGTGCATCACATGCACATCACAGTTGTCTTAGTATTTACAGCATTCATTATGAGTATGGTTGTGGTATGAGCATTGTCACTCTACTGTAAAGGCATATTCATGAACAGTGTCCTGCTTCTGTAGCATGGACACTTTCCCACAGGTTTAGGGAATTTGTGGTCTACTGCCTAACGGAGTTCATTGCATTTTCATTTCTGTTATTGAAGACACCCACTATTTCTCAGGTGATGTTCTATGCCTTAGCCAGTGTGTAAATAATCCCTCCAAAAATAAAAAGCACCCAATGAAGGACTTAAACTCATTAAAAATTTTGTGACTGCTTATGTAGGGGGCCTTCAAGTCCGAGGTCGTTGATTGTGATCGGCCTCTATTGTCGGCTGACTTTGTACTGAACGGATATTTGATTTCATGCTCTGAAAAAGGAGTAGCAAAACTTCTAACATGGATTTTTCCCCCTATGAAAACCTTGAGATGAAGATTAATTATCTCTGACAGTTGCCAAAGTGCAGACATTTCTGTTATGTTTTTTGCTCGTGTTGTGCAGCGATAGAGTGAAGGAGTCTGTGTTAATACCTGACCTACCTGTATAATTTAATTTGCTCTTTTTTCCAAGGAATATGACAAAGAATTTAGTACTTCTGTTTGATAAGGTTGACATTTCCTTAATTTCGCTAGTGTATTTTCAATGGGGTCTCAGGGTGAGCTGAAGGGCATAGCTGATTGTGCTTTCTCTGACATTTGAGTATATTTCATGAGCTATTGAGTGATTCCAAAGCGTTTAATCTGCTTGTTTTCTGTGCAAACTCCACTGGTTACTATAATATGGCAGGATTAAGTAGGTCAGGACCATATGGGTGGTAAATTGCTATAAAGCTCATAAACATTCCCTAACTCTGCCAGTTTGTCCATGACATGATTTCCCCCCAAAACTAAGTTGAAATCTGCTGGATTAACAGGACAGTACAATGGACATAGAAGGACTTTGATCCTTTTGTAGTGCATTGCATTTTCAACGGATATGTCACCTGCTTGTTTATAACCTGCAGTTTTCTTGTGAATATTGCATGATTTTTACCATTTCTGATGGCACTACTGGCACACAAAGTTCTGTCTCCGTATATTTCCTGCAAATTCAAGCAACAGGTTTTCAACGTGTTAATGCCTCTTCTGCTCCTCTCTTGTTCTGACAGTCTTTTAGTGTCGGTCCAAGTACTCACATCAGCTCATTGAGATTAAAATGATCAATGATTGTAACATGCCAGATACACTGGGGTGGTCAAATTATTGAAAAATTTCCTACAAATAGTAGCTTTGTTAAGTTCACCACAAGCTGTTTTCATGTAGACAGGCTCAGATAAGAATGGTTTCAATTCTATGATGATTTTTTATGGTGGCAGATCTGTAGTTACTAGTAACTGACCTACCAAGTGTCTGTCTATCCTCGTCTTAGAGCTTTGACCTGTATCCACTGGTCTTTTTTGCTGTAACCATTTTGTGATGTTTGGTCAATTCTTTCTCAGACTTTTAAACAGTGTTCCCCTGTCACTTTAAATAATTTAGCATTTTTTGCGACTGATGCACCCATAATTCTTTCACCAAATATTTGTCCCCTTCAGAACTCTGTTAGCATCCTTTTCTTGCTTTATAGACATTCTTACCGAAGTGCTATTGGTTAGAACTCCTATAAGCAGACACTTCTTTTGCAGTTATTGTTTTCGTTCAGTTATCACCACTTTTCAGGAGTGCTTCCATTATTTAGTTCCTTATACATTCCATAAAATTTAATGGCTCTTCTAGTGTTGAGCCATAATTTTGGTTCCTCAAATTTATTTTTTCATTTTTCCCCTATATCATGTCACTTTCCATCTCCCCTTATTCTTGTCTATTTTTTTGTTCGTAAAGGGCAGCTATGTGTTATGATCCAGACAAGAAACCAGATGTAGAGACAGTACAATTCTATGGTATGAGTTATTGATATTAATATGGTAAAGACTATGAGGGATGATGCCCAGAGCAGAATGGGACATTTCAGTTCAGGTGGTAGTGGGCTTGAGTGTAGGGCGTGTTCGTGCCTGGTCAGTGGCGTCCTGGGGTGGTAGCCTGATGGCAAACGCCCTTGCCAGAGCAGAACTGTCAGATGGGAGGACTGGAGAGTTTAGCAGGAATGCAGTCCCAATCCCAATGACTGCAGAGGGCTTGGTAGGTGTTCCTAATAAACCGGGTATAGTAACAGACAGAAGAGTGATTAACATGAATGCGGTCCCAATCCTAGAGACCGGGAGTAAGGCTGAGGAGCTTGTTCCTAATGGACTAGGAAGAGGAACAGATTGAAGATTAAATAACAGGAATGCGGTCCCAATCCTTAAGACAGGGAGAAAGACTTGGGAAGTGTTCCTAATAAACTGGGCAGAAGAACATACTGAACAGTGATTAACAGGAAATCAGTCCCAATCCTGGAGGCTGGGAGAAAAGCTTGGGAACTTGTTCATATTAATAAGACTAGGAAGAGGACTTTTGTATTTAACGGTCATTAAAGTTTGTGAATCATTTCCAGCAACTAAAAGCTCTAAGCTAGGAAGAAACTGACTGGTTGCTTAAGGGCAAATAGCAAGTGACAATCCAGCAACTTGCAAACTCAAAGCAAGGGGTATGTCACACACATGCAAGGGAATGGGGAACACAAATGCTTTCCACCTGGCAGGGGAGGCCAGCCAGGCATCAAATCAATTAAAGACGATATATCCAAAAGACACACAAGCTGCTGGATGGGAGGAGAGATGACAGGAGTTGACACAAGGGTTGTGACAGCTATGCTGTAATTTAAAAATCTGCCATACAGTTGGGCCATAAAAATGTCCAAATATTTTAATGTGTACTGTTTTTACACATTATCTGATGTACCAGCAAGGACTGTGAAGAGAAATGCTGTTGGACTTCGGTGAAAATATGCCTGAGAAATAGAAAATATAAAATCTGGATTTTTTTTTTTTTTTATGTTTGGATGAGTCTTGCTTTCCTTGGGGTCTTGATATATTCATGAATTCTAGAAATTCTGCCATTACTGAGAAAAGGATAAAAATCTGTTGGAAAAATTTAATTTCTTGTCATAGAGGTCCTTGAGCTTGGGTGTATTATTTGACCTGAATTTTGCGATCCACACAGAAAAGTCTGCAGAATAGCAGTATAACTAGCTGTGAAACGTAACTAAATGTAGGTCATTTTTCACTTTGGTGATAGTGAAAAGGTTCGTCAGGCTTTCATTTAATCTCAGCTTGACTATAGTAATTCATCCGTTTGCTGTTCACACCACCAACCCCCTCAAAGCTGCAACTGGTATATAATTTAGCTGCCAAGCTTGAAGCTACAGAACTTGCATCACCCCAAATCCTACATCACTGCCTAATTCCAAAATGGCTTTGCATTCTCAATGCAAGCTCATATGCTTTGATACCCTGATTTTAACTTCTAATATTTAATTTATGAAGTTCATTTTAATCCGATTGGGTGTAAGCTATTGTTTGTTCATTTATTGTTCTTGCTCAATCTCCTCCTTTGTTTTGATTTTTATTTCCTTCCCAGATGGTTAAGAACGTGAGCAGAGTGTCGGAGTTCAGATACCTAACCTCATGAATGAAAATGGCCGCTTTCTTATCTCAATATGAGCACATTTTGAACTTTCCTCCGTCTTAGTACAACGTTGTGGGCTAATAAACACAGCTGATTAATGGTTTCTTTGAAAGGAGAGAAAATGAGCAAATGATCAGTCAATTAAATGTAATGAATCATTATGTTTAGGGAATTGGGAAGCATTACAACCTAATAACCATAATACATGAGCTAAATAAATGTACTTGGCAAATTTGTATACAGTGGTCAAGCTTAATTATGCAATGTTGCCTTAGTTGGCATCTCTGTATTTTGTGCTGCAGCTCTTATTTGTGCCCGTTATTGGTCACACACTTCAGGAACGGTTTAGTTTTATGAAGCAGCTAGCTTTCGTGTGCTGTCCAATTCATTCATGGTTATGTAGTTTCTGAATGTTGAAGACCATTTTGTGGGAAGTGCCTTACTTTACCGACTGCTGTGAGCTTGCTCTGTCAAAAGCCTGAGCTAGTTATATCAGACACTTTTTAAAAAAATAAATTTAGACATTTGTTTATTATTTGACCACCTTTTGGTAGATGTTATTTACTGAAGGTAGACAGGTAGGCAGAGCTATAGGTTCAATGTGTTTGGAGCAGATTGAGCATAGGTTGTCATTTCGGTCCAATCTGCAGCATTAATATAGACAGTTAATAGCTGAAAATCTTTGACTTGCTGGTCAGACGATTTCTTACGCGCTTCCTCCTGAGAAGTCTGTATGTTCAATGCTCCAGCCTAAAGCTTGTGTGAAGTCTAGAAACAAAGAAAGTTGATATTTATCTTGCAGATATTCTGCTCTTTTTTTAGGTGCCGTCCCACCCACCGTCTCTGAGCCATGTTGATAGTATTGGCCTTCATCATCCTCTTTCATCTTCTATCAGCTGTCCTGCTCTTCATTGCGACAATAAATAATGTAAGAAAACAACGTTTTTCTCCTTGGCGATTAAAGTATGTATTAAAGTTAATCACAGAGTGACTTTAAAATGCAAAGTTTGATCGTTTTTTTCTGTAGTTATGTAGCAAACTAGAGCCGAGGTGCCTGAATTAGTTTTATTTTATCTCTCAGAAATTTCATTGCCTTCTCTTATTTCTAGGCCTGGTGGGTATCTGGAAATTTCTACACTGATCTGTGGTACTCCTGCAATGACACGTCATGCTATACTGTTGCAAATAGCCACTCCACTTCAGCAGGTAACCAATCCCCTGTTGGGCTATG
Source organism: Gymnothorax javanicus (assembly GCA_029692085.1). Lineage (NCBI taxonomy): Eukaryota > Metazoa > Chordata > Actinopteri > Anguilliformes > Muraenidae > Gymnothorax > Gymnothorax javanicus. The sequence continues at coordinate 9,876,010 of CM056211.1, forward strand.
GAATCTGACATGTGATGTCTCAGTTCAATTAAACCAATGGTCCTTGTGATTTTGCCATGTTCTGTTTTTTTTGCTGCCGTAAGGAATATATTATAGAGAGTTCCTCATGCATTCATAAATATGTGTTGTTGTCCTTGCAGCATATTAGAATGTGATGCACAGTGTGAAATAACAATGAAACATGTTTAACTACGCCTCTCTTGATTTATTGCCTCTAACCATTTTTTAGAGATTTTGACTGTAGTGATTACAGTAAGCATTTTATGTGCTCTACAGAGGTGCTTCTCCCCAAAGTGCTGTTGTCTAACTATGGTCCATAGTTGCCTTGGAAGAACCATTTTTGAATGATTTGGTGTTCCTGAAAATAGTAGTAAAGACAAACATTTTCAAGCACTATGTTGAATTTATGTAGTTGGTATTACAGCTCTTGACCTGTAGTTTGATGCATCATTCTCTTTTGGTTCCTCTTGATTATATCATCAATCCACTTCCTCTGGCTTGCAATTCGATTCCAAAGAGGACAGGATAGATTGAACTCATTTTTGGAAATGGCGCCTAATATTTTTTGAGCTAATCTATGAGTCAAAGAAGATACTGTTGTCAAAGCATTTTAGGTGTTGCAATCCTCTCTATTTTGGTGGTAGCCTTATGGTCATTGACGGTAAGCTTACTATTTACTGTATTCCAATAACTTGACTTGGCTAATTTCAGAATAGATAAACTGTAAATCATACTGGGTGCCCTCTTCCAATTAATTTTGCTAAATTGTACCAGTAAACATAATGATTTGGACTATTCCAGATTTACACTCAACAAAAATTGCTCAAAAATTTTTAGTGAAGGCGCAGCGCGGGGGTAGCTTAGCAGCCTTGGTAAGCTTTATAAAATAATTTTAGAATCTCTCTGATCTGGATTTGACACGCAGTTTAACTTCAGGCAATTATGCCCTCCTTTCCTCATTGTAAGGTTGTAGACTTGCAGTGATTAAGAGGCTGACAGTCCTGCTTTAAAGTGGAAATGTTCCCATAGTTCTTAATGCTACGATAGTACTATGTCACAGGGAATAACAAGACAGTTTGGAAAATGAGGGGTTAATGTGCTGCGAGCACTCAAATGGATTTAAACCTGTGGCAGGACTGAGGCACACTCAGAAACGCACACCGCCGCGTAATTAGCTATCTGAACATATACTGTGTTTGTCCACTTAAACGTTACCAATGAGCTGCTCATTATTGAACCCACATCATGTTAGAAGGCTATAACACTATTCTCGCATCACATTATAATTTTCATCTTGTTTTATGACACTATATGAGTCGAGGAACTTTCCGTCTGGAGACATTGGTCTTGAGATATTAAAACGTTTCAGAAGATGCATAGTTTCATTGACATTCTTGTCAAACCTATAGTGGTGCAAACTACTGGAGTGTTGATTTGCAATCAAGTCTCTTCGGTATTAGGGGAACACTCACGACTTGGTTGGTGGTTATTCATCATAATTATTCATTACAAATTATTCATCATGCTTGGCGGTTGAGCGGTGACTTTAATTGTCATTAGGGAAATACACCCCAGTATAACATAACAAATAAGACATAATTTCATTGTTCCATGCTGTGCCAACAGAAAAGATATATTTTAAAGGTAATGTTTGTCAATATTATGTCTCAATAATGCAGGCTACCTCCAGGCAGTCCAGGCAACGATGATACTGGCCGTAATCCTGTGCTGTGTGGGTTTCTTTGTTTTCATCCTACAACTTTTCCGTCTAAAGCAAGGAGAGAGATTCGTCTTCACCGCTGTCATCCAGCTCTTGTGCTGTAAGTTCTTTGTATTTAAAAGGTTTATCACTAATACGACAGTCTCAGAACAACAGTGCTAAAATTCACAAGCACTGTAAACATTCATATTTAACTCAGCCCAATGTAATTTTGTGATACTTTCAGCTCAATTTTGAGTGAAAAAGTATTAAAACATGTTTCCTTTGACTGAACATATACTTAAAATCGCATAGGGCGATCAAGGAGTGTGTTTCATTTTAATGTCCGTTTTGCGGATGCAGAGTAACTTGTTTTATTTTTCAAATTAAAGTCTGTTCTCTGTCTAAATTCTGTTTTGTTTTTCTTTTTTCAAGGTCTTTGTGTCTTGATTGGAGGCTCAATTTATGCCGCTCAGCATGAAAGTTTCCAAGAGGCAAAGTTTAAAGATGGAAACTTTGGCTATTCATTTATCTTAACCTGGATTTCCTTCCCCATTGCCCTGTTCAGTGGGCTGATCTATCTAGTATTAAGAAAACGTAAATAGTTCATCTTGTCAGAACTCCTCTCTGGAAAACATGAAGTGAAACGAAGCAAGTCAAAGATAAAAATGAGTACAAATTGTATATAATTTAATGTATCATCAAAAAAAAAAAAAAAACACAGTAGATCCTAGAAATTATGGACTTTTAAAACATTAGCATGCTAGAAACCTATTAATTATTGGAATGATATTTTGTAGAAAATTTTCCCTTTTAGATGTGTTTTAACTCCATTCTGTGAAGATGTTATGTTATGAAAATGTGATGTAGCTTTCAAGCTGTAAGCCTACACAAATGCCATGATGGAAAATATTTGTTCAAAACTGCAGGTGTAAAATTAAAACTGACACTCGGTTGCTCAGTTGATTAAACCGAGCGGAACCTAAGCTGATCATTTAGGTTGTGTCTCATTAACTTGTTTTTGATTAAATTCCAAGACAGACATCTGGTAGTAATTATTTCCCAAAAAGATACGGTTATATATGCAGCCAGATTTGCAGAGTGCTTGTTCATTCTTGAAAATAATGGTGAGAAATGAGCTTTTGTATTTTGTATATTCTGTACAACCTTGTATAAAATGAGTTCCATTCCAAATACCAGATTGATGTATTGTTGAATTGTGTCTAAATTAATATAGGATCAATGATTACTTAACTGTGTATATTTACATTTACATGACATTGGAAGTTCATGAAGATAAAGGAATCAACTTCACTTAATTTCACTTTGAGCCATCTTTGCTGTCGGCATATGTGTATCAAGCTATTTGTAAAGGAGATTCAAAGTGAATAAAGACTTGTTAATGTATGTAAAGAAATTGGCATTTTTATGAATGTATCATTACCATCACCATTTCTGAATCATTATGTTCAATTCAATTCAGTTTCTGTGCCTCAGCTCACTTGTTTATGCATGAAAACATAGACTGGCCCTTTTGTAATCGATAAACAACTGAGATGTCAAATTATTTGCGGTTGCTTGTAATTCATTTATTCTCATGTGTATTCTTGGACAAAAGACAATCAGAAATGAAGTTAAGACCAAAAACCAAATACTAACTGATTTTGTTGACTGAAGCAATATTTTTTTACTGATATTTTTGTAACGGAGTATTATTTCAGGATTTTTTTAAGCATTTGCAGTACCAGTCAAAAGTTTTAACATTTGTGTTATAGCACCCCATTCTGACTGAGATTTAAGTGGTTCAGCTTCTGTATATATTAAAGTCAATGGTACATGACAATGATACATAGACGTTAATAAATAATTTCACGCAATCGTGTTTTGGAATTCATTGTGAGGCCATATTTAGCTAAATAAACTGATGACCAAATTCTGTCCATTTTCAAAAAGGTAAATTAAAATGAAGCTGGTTTGGGCTTAACTATGAACAGTAAAGAAGAGGCAATACACTAGAGCAGCACATGCATGGGAACTTCCCCAGCTGTGCTGGGTGTACACTCATAACCATGTGATCGCCCTTTGCTCTTGTTAAAAAAAAAAAAATACATATATATATATATATATATATATATATATATATATATATATATATATATATATGTATATATGTGTGTGTGTGTAATTGCTAATGGTAGTTAGTTTGATGGATTTAAGCTTTCAATCATTGTTTATAAAAGGAGTTTTTTTTTAAATTGTTTACACTTGATTGTTCAATGGTGTGTTCAAACTTTTGGCTGGCACTGTACATGCCAGTGAGTTTATTTTGTAGCTTTGAACAGTTTTCATAATAGAAAAATAGAAGGCATATTTAATGATTACTGTGCAACATTGGTCTAGATGTGAATCACTGTATTCTCATCAGATCTGCGACAGGATGGTCTGAGAATTGGATTAAAGTGAGTTTTATGACAAAATGCGAGTTCTCATTTCTTCAATTGCTACAGATTCATATAATGACTCACTGAATGTTAACCCCTTTGCACAGATACAGACGCTGGCATCCGTAAATTCTGGAATTTAATTCCGAAATAATTCTGTAATTGAATTTCCAAATGTCTTGCTTTACTGGAATCATTTTCCATTGTCTCTCAGACAAAAATGCTGAGTTGTAAAGCTGAAATAGGCTCATGCATAACAGGAAAAAATTGGCATTATTTGTATTTTGCACAAAGGGGTTAAAGATTTGAAACAAAATGTATTGTGGATTGCTCTGTTGTGTCACAGCAAGGCTTGAATCCTGTCAAGGGCCTTTTTGTGTGAAGGTTGCGTGTTCTCTCCATGATCCCATGGATTTGCACCAAATACTCCAGTTTCCTGCCACAATCAAGAGATATGCAGATTAGGATACTTGGAGAGAAATGTGTGAGAGTGAATGGTGTATTTGCCCAGAGATGGATTGGAGACCCCTCTAGGGGGCATTCCTGCCTTGTGTCCAGTGCTTGCTAGCTTTCTTCAGAGAGCGTTGGAAACCCAGCTCAGTATTGCTGTCCTTAGTGGCCAACACATCCATTCCGAGTCCTCTAACCATCTCAGTGGCGTAAGTGTGGTTATATTTATATAGTCTAATCTTTAGTTATCCACAGAAGTAGAAAGCATACTTTTAGCAAGAGGCCTGGAATGAGACAGATCCTTTTAGGGGAAGAGTGGACCCAAACCATGCCAGGAAAATAAACAAGCAGGTACATACTGTGTCTACATTTGTTTTGTTTTATATGTTCACACATTTATTCAGGTTTTCCTGCTTTAATTTGTCACCCATCCTGCGTATGTGTGTGTGGGAGGTTAGTGAGTGTGTGTGTATATAAAAAAAGTGTACAACTCCAAATCAGGAATGATAAATTGTTTTGGGATTTTATTGTATGTTAAATTCAAATTAAAATCGAAAGGAGTGATTTGTAAAGTATGTTTAACCTGTATTACATTAAAAACAATACAATAGCACATTTGCTGATGTTTCATCCCATTGATTTTATAGGTTGTTCAAAATGATCACTTCTGACAGGACCACATTGTCAAAAAGTTATTTGAAGGGCACACATGCGTACACTGAGTGTGGCGACATGGCTGTGATCTAGCAGATTTCTGCCCATCCAAGTACGGAACCGAAGGCAGGGAGCAACCCCACCCCCACCCCCCCACCCCCATCCCACCCCATCCCACCCCAGAGAACAAGAACAATGACATTAAAGAACAGACACTGCTACAGATCCATGAAACTCAGTTATGAAGCACAATTGATGAATGTTATACTTGATGGGTGACGCTGGGGTGGTGGCGAGAAGCTGTTTTCTTTTTTCAGATGGAGATCTAACATATGACTGGGTTCGCAATCAAGCAATCGTTTCACAGGGCGAACTCAGATGACCGTCAGGTGTTCTCAGAGGACTTAAACAGCTGATCGTCAGCTGATTTGAAAACTTTGACGTCGTGGCCTTTCAGATCCTGTGAAGAGCTTCATTTCTGAAAATTTTGATTCTTGCAACATATTTTATGTTGAGGTTCGTAAAAGTATTTGCCATTTTGTAATGTGGCCATTCCTTTTCACAACACTTAATTAATGTTTAGGGACTGAAGACGCCAAGCAATTGAGTGATTTTGGTATATCTTTGTCAGAATCTTCCTGCAAACAAGTACTCAGTTGTGTCTTCATTGCAGTATTTTGCATTTCATTATTCGCCACATGTTCTCTATCAGGGACAAGTTGGGACTGCGAGCAGGCCACTCCAGCTACCGCACGCACTGCATACATAGCTATGCCTTAGTAATGTGTGCAGAATGCAGTTTTAGTGTAGTCTTATTAAAGATGATGTATTGATTGCTGTAAAATCTCAGGGTACTTCTCAGCATTAATGGTGGCTTCGCAGATGTGCAAGTTATTTTTGCCATGGGCTCTGACACAAGCCCACACCACGACAGAGCATGGCCTTTGGACTTGTTTGTGGTAAAGGTCTAGATAATTCTTTTCATTTTTTGTCCCGGGCACACAGCATCCATTTCTTCCAAAAAAAAAAAAAAAGACCTGGTTTTGATTTGTCTGAACACAATACGCATTTCCGCTATGTGATGGTCCTGTGCAGATACCTCCAAGCCCAGAGAACTTGACAATGTCCAGACACTGTCAACAAAAAACTTTACTTTGCCAAAAGAAAGCCTTAAGCGGCATTTGTGGATGTAATTATGTATTATAGTACTTGACAAAGGTTTGCTGAAGTAATCTTAAGCCCATGTGGTTATATCACCTGTGTGGTCCTTGATGTAGTGCTGTCTGAGTGATCCCAGATCTCAGGAATGGATGCATATTTTCAAATAAAATGAAAATGTTAAATATCTTATTTTCATACCATTTTCAAAGGAATTCAAGTCCAAGTAAATTTAGAAATCACCGTTTTCTGTTCGTACTTGTATTTTCCATACTGACCCAACTTTTTCTGAGTTGGGTTTACCAACTTGAGACCTTTCTTCACAATGTCACTAGATGGCACTGACGTATGGAAAAACTGACGTGTCAGTGGACACTTGCGAAGTTAATAGCAAACTGTAAATTTTCTTTCAGAATAAAAAAATTCATACATAAATAATCAGGGAAAAAAAAAGAGAAAAGTCAGTAATGGTTAATTTTTAGAGCTCTGACTGCAGCCAAAAAAAAACTTTTGATGCAGCTATAGCTTATTGTTCAAGGTGTTTAACTGGGTCACTGGGCGTTTGTGTTGCTTAAGGTCACTAACTTGACAACCCCCCAGTCCCAGCCACTGCTTACCCAAGTGAACAGAAAATTGGATTAAAGCATCATCTTGATACCTGATATCATAAACAATGAAACTGTAGATGGCGAGAGATGATGGGGCCAAAATTATGGTCTCTTTCCTGGTCGTATCCATCTGCACAGTCCATCCTCCATATGCTTGTGAAGACGACAGCGGTTCCATCACTCAGTTGGAAATACTTGATATCCTTGCATCATCATTCTTTACAGCTTCAGTGATCAAAGTGGGCAATTTGCATATGCATGGAGGAAATTACAGGATGCCAGCCATAACTCATCTCAAGATGCAGAATGGCATTGTCTTCATGCTCGTACAGGTCCTCTCTATCGCGAGTTGAAATGGCAGAACTGCTTTCTGAGCTGTTTTTCCAGATCCCTTCTTGTGAAACAAGCAGGATGACTGGAAAGATTTCAGAAACCCATTCTTCTCACCGTAGACGGCACGATGGCGCTCACTCACATCGGCGGCTGAAACCACCGAAACCAATGCATTTCTGAAATGACATGAATACTTGCATTTACTCGCATTCCAAATCACTGGAAAGCTTCTCAATAATCTGGGTGTGCTTTGATGGCTTTCAAGGTTGTCACTTTTTTTAGCTGAGTGGCTGTACAGTTCCACAGCTGGTTATCATATAAAGCCAAATGAGCTTTTTTGTGGTTCAATTTCTGAGGATAGTTGCCAGTTTGTGGATGTTTGTCTCCTCTACTTATGATCTATATTTTTGTGTTTTATCAGCCTGTCTTGAAGGCTATAAAACACAAACATACTGTTCATCAATGAAAATCATTACAGTACTATAGAAGATCCAGATGTTTTTATTTATCATGCAAAAAAAAAAAAGGGAAGGCTGATTTGAAACAGGACATCTCATTCGTTCAACTGAAAGAATTTAATAAGGCTAAATTGGTAAAAAGGGGATAGATTATTATAAAGCCATTTTTCCCCCAATCCTTTTCCTGAAATATCACTGTTCACAGATTTTGACTGCCATACAGTCTGCTCAGGGAACTCCGTAATTCTTAAGGTCAAACCTTCTTACACGCTGAGCATATGGGATGGGTTACACCACAGGTCTTGCTTGTCTCATTGGCTTGTAATCTAACTCATTTCACTACTGGAACCGTCATATTGAACTTAATGTCCGGCCAGTGCGGGCAGAAATAAACGTCCGCAAAAATGTAATTTCAGTTGCATATTTTCAACTTGAATTGCAGTAATTAGTATCCGTTATGTTTAACCTGAATTTATGTATTTACATTCATAACTCAGAAAATGCAAATAAAAATATAAAGCACAGATTTCTAAATTTACTTCGACTTCTATTTCATTGCAGATAGTACGAAGACAAAATATTTAATGGCTTGCCAGGTCAACTTAATTTTATTTGTAAATATACATCAATTCCTGCCATGCAGGCCTGCAACGCAAACCAAAAACAGGGGGCAGGGACAATTTACAAATCACAACATTACAAAGAGGTAAATGCTTTGCTTTCCCAGCTTTTTTTTATGTTGCAAGAATCAAAATTGAAGCAAGTATTGTTTTGAAAAATCAATAAAATTCATGGGGAAAAACACCAAGTTATGTCTTACTATATCGTTTTCAACATATACTGTAAGTCAAAGATAATTTACAAATCACTGCTTTCGCTTTTAATTTAAAACAAACATAAAAACATTTAATTTTAATTTAAACATAAAGTGCTCTCCCAGCCTTTTCTGATTTATAGTTGAGCGGCTTTAGGAGTAGTTTCTCCGATTAATATTACACATTTGAGTTTCATCAGCATTATACACATCAATAAATTGTCAGTTTTGAAGACGCAACTTCACCAGGTCATTAAAAATAATGATATGCCATTGTTTGTCACTTCTACACTTGTCATCAGTGTTCATTTTCATATTCTCTATTTCCCTTAAAGTATCAAATGTCTCTGTGCAGTTCATTATCTCAGAATTATTCAGTTTGCCCTGTAATCCATGTCGACACTCAGCAGTAGAACTCTCAAACTCTACTCCTACACTTTTCCAACCTACTTGCAACCCACTGGCTCAATATGTACACTGCCAGTCAAAATTCTTAGTACACCCACAATTTTTTAAACAACCACAGAAGCAAAAAAAAAAAAAACAAACAAAAAAAAAACCTAAATCTTAATTTAGCCAACTGCCAGGGATGCATTTATTTTCTTTTCAATGAAGATGGCCACGCAGTTCAGTAAGATCATAAAAAAAAAAAAAAACACATGAAATAATTATTAGCCTCTTTAACAAATAGGCCTAAGGTAAAATTCAGTGAGAACTTCAGGCAACCATCATGTGAAGTAAAAAAAATCCTTTTTGACTTCCTCTCATGCCTTGTGCCATCTGAGGTCATTTATAAATAAATTGCTAATATTTTTCCAAAAATATGAACAAAACATGAGCAAAGGGTACAAAAACTTTTGACTGGCAGCGTAGCTGCAGTGTTTCTATTTGTGCTATGATCAATTAATATTCTAAAAGTGAAGGGAGAAGTTTAGCTTCATTAAGTTCGGTAGGTACCTCTACAAAGATTTTATACTGCGTTTTACATATTTGCATGTGCACAGTTGCCAAGGAGTGAGTGCATCTCAAATGTGGACTAGCTATGGTAGACTAGATGACTGGTCCACCCACATTTACAAAATGTCCTTAAAGAAGTGCCCTTGAACTTCACTTGTTTCATAATGTTATCCAGAAATCCACTCAACCATTATCTTAACAGCTTAACCCCGCTGAGGTCATGGGGGCGGCTGGACCCTATACCAGCATGGACAGGAGGCAAGAAGACAACCTGCCCAATTTTTTTTTTTTTTTTTTTTGCGCTGCAGAAACACTCATTTACGACTCCACTGTATTGCTCCTGACAAGATTGCCTGCTAATGATTGTAATATGAAAAAGTATACTAAAATAATCGGATAGAATATAGAGTAGCTTGTAATAACCACAGTTAACCATTGTCTCTGCTTAATCTCTTTTAGTTGAGGAACAAATGGGTGAAATTCAGCTTTTTGACCACTGTTACTAAAAGCTCCAAATGTCAAAAACTATGTCCAGTATCTGCTATTTAGTTCAACAAGGTATGTACAAACGAAATAAATAAATAAAAATTAACGGCTACTTGCAATCAGGCTGTAGCATGTTCCACCGACGTGGTACAGCAATTAAGGATAAAATGACCCTTCTTTGGGGTGCCTGTATATACTGACTACTTAAATCAATATTCATCAATATCAATAGTTTTAACCGTAGAGATTGGGTATTGTTCTTTTGGTCTTCTTCTTTTCAGGTGAGCTCCTTATGGTTTCGTTACCAAAGTATCTTTACAATGAATGATAATCATTATTTTGAAAACATGCTTTATCCCTATGCTCCAGTAAAGTGACAGGTACATAGATGATACATTTATAGATGGCTATATAAACAGATCAACGCCATTTTTAAATGTCTCAGTCCCATATCCAGCGCAGCATTGTGCATAATTCTGCTGCATTGATGGTCACTCCAATACATCTCAATGTGCTGCATGCATTCAGGAAAATCAACTGCTCTGGGTGAAACAGCATGAAAAGTGAAGAAAAGGACTGACACGTATGTTACCGTGCAACAACACAAATGGGAAGACAGTTGGACTACCATGGGTATAAGCAATTGGCCAGAGTCCCAAACAATCAAGCAAACACAGCGAATAAGCCATGGCTCTACATGAAAATCACCAGACTGGAGGTAGTCGCAGGAGTGAGCAGCGGCAAACTCTGAAGTATTGTTTGATTTTTGACTTTGGGCTGACAGTATGTTTTTATTAGGATTTTGGATTTCGAACAGATCATGTGTGATGAGGTAGACGGTAAAAAAAGAAAAGAAGGAAGTGAAAATGAAACTGATGAAGGGTTATTTGTTGTTGGGATGACAGCGATAGGAGCTAAATGGGAAGTCAACCATATGTTTAGTGATAATCATTACGTTGGGAAATTCATAAAAAATGAAATTGGTGATGTTAAAGCTGCCAGTATATGCAGAAGTGGTATTGTGATAATAGAGTGACTGACAAAGACACAAAGGGAAAAGGCTCTTGAAATAAAAGAATTTGATCTCACACCTGTGATCTGTCTTAAAGTGAATTGTCGGGCTACTGTGAAGCCTGTTATCGAAGGTGTCCCTCATTCTGTGAAAGCTGACTCTTTTTTGGAGCTAGAGGGAGTGTGTGGAGCTTAGCGCTTCAAAAGTTATCAGGACGGGAAGGGACAAGATATCGTGGCGGTGATGCTCCAGTTTTGAAAGGATTTACTGGACAGCATGTAACTCAATTCTGTGAGCTATAGGGTGAGGACTTTTGAAAAGGCTTTCAATAGCTTTGATGCTATTGGTGCCAAGAATATGGAAATGTTGCTGCGGTGTGGAAGGAAAAGATGTTTAGATGTAGAATGTGTAGTAAATTTGAGTGCTCTGAGAATGACCGTGAGATACTGAAAGAGCAGGCTGTTTGTTGTCATTGCAGGAGATATCACGAGGCCGGTGCAAGGCAGTGTGTTCGAAGGAAATTCAAAACTGAGGTGGAATGGGCACAGGAGCATACAGTATGCAGAGTCTACAAAGACAGTGAAAGTAGTAAATTGATAAATCGAGGAAAGACGAGCATACTGCAGGGACGTTGACTACAGAATTAACCCTTTAAGAGCCGGGGCAACTATAGTTGCCCAATGATGTAAGATATCAAAATCAGACGCTGTTGAAAACCTATCATGTGGCAACTTGTTTAAAAGAGCTCCCGCAGGGGAGCTCTTTTAAACAAGTTGCCACATGATAGGTTTTCAACAGCTCAGGATAACTACATTTTTAATTCCTTGAAAATGTACTCAGCGCTCAAAGGGTTAAGACCTAACAATGACTATATTAGTTTGGACAAAAGGAGGTTTTTGTCACTCGTAGTGATGATGATTAATTGTGCAAATCAAGCTGAAACAAAGCGAGAGAGGATAAGGATGGTAGTTTATGCAGCTAGGGAGTTTCTTTGAAAAATTGATTTAAAGGGAGAAGAAATTCAGGGAATTTTGGATAAAGTGTTGGGCAGGAGCCCAATGCTAAGGATGCGTGTAGTGATTTTTATCAAAGACAGTGGGTCAGAGGTTATGGTGAATGGTTCTATTTTTATTTTATATATTGGAGAGACACATTGCATTGTATATGATGGTCCAGTCAAATACCTATTTGAGGTTAGGGAATTTATTGCTTATCTTTTGGAAATAACTGCAAGGAAGTCACATTGTATATATGCGGCGTTTCCTCCATCGTGGACGCAAAAGAAGTGCTGCGTTTGAAAATAGCATAATTTGTAAGCCTCCATCGGTGTGGACTCGCTATGGAGGGTTTTCTAACCCACTTTAACTCTGCGCTAATTGGTCTGGAATGACACAATATGGCAAACCCTCACAATATGGTGAACACACACACAGAGAGGCTGTGGATTCCTTTAATTACAAATTATTTCACAAACCAATGACACCTATGCAGTCAATCTACAAATAGTCTCTTTTTAGCTTCCAGTATTATTGCATTGTCTAGTTTTCTGCCGCCACCACAATGTTTTCATATAATTTTCTATAGCTACAATGCCCTGCTGAGTCAGTCCTAAAATGACTCAGCATAGAGTAGATACCCACCTGTATTTCAGCATTTCTTAAGTGCAGGTAATTTCCTTGAAATAACTTTGATTTGAAGATATGTTCTTCATTAAAGCTTGGAATATGTTAAATCTGTTCCAGCTCTTGAATTCTGTTCATAAAGAAACAATTATGTAGACATGCAGACATGAACAGCGTATGATTCTTCCACCTGCTTTACAGATCCTCCACATATTACAATACCAGTGGGAATCTGCCATAAAAGGCAGATTGATAAAGAGGTGGTTGTTGGGTTTGGTTTCACGTCTTTGACAGCGAGTTTTGAAAACAGTGTCGTTTTTTTTGTTTTTTCTGCTAGAATTCTTTCTCTAAATATTCAACCCAACATGTCAGATTTAATTACACTTGAAGTAAAATGATAGTTTAAGATTATCGTTGTTCTTTAAAAATCCATTTGGAAGCAGCCGATTTATTAGTACTTGTCTAGTGTTCAAAGCGTTGCCAAGTGAATCAGCACATGAACAGTCTCAACAAATGCTATAAATTAAATTTGCTGGGTTTTGAAATAATAAATTAATTTAAAATGTAGGGTATCTAATTTCCTAGATGTCTGAACACTATATTTATAAGATGCGTATGTTATAATTTACTCCTTTTAGACTCATCCAAAGAGATAATCATTTTTGGTTTTAATTAGTTATTGCTTCCAAGTTAATGTTTGACCTCAGATGTCTGTGAATTAGTTTTATTTTTTTCACAGAGAGATTAGCAGAAGCGAAGCAAGCAAGATGTATCTTCATATATCTGTATAATCTTGATTTCGGCAGTGTGGTGAATTTTCATGAGGAGTGTAATTCCTTGACAATCTTTCAGTTAATATACTTTCAAACATTTTCCACTGTTGAATATCTAAGTGGCACAACATAACAAAGAAGACAGATCATGAAAGATTTTACGGATGAAAGTCATCACTGTGACCAAACTTATTATTTTTGACACCAGACACAGGTGGCTCGAAATAATTTCTCTCCCCGCGGAAATTGCAGTTCAGAGCAAGTTAAAATGTGCTGTGTAAAACTGCCTCATGTAGTGATGTAAAGTTCAAGCATGTTCATGCCTGTAGAGTGTGTTTCACACCCACACCACAGTTAATTATCCAGATTATACCTCATATCACTTCACTTCTGTGAACTGGCTGGTACGTCAGTGAATGTTCATGCCGGGTAGAAAGAGGGCAGCCAGTTATATTCATGACTGGCAATCTTCCTTGAGCTGGTTTTGGCAGTGAACCACCTGGAGGAGGTTTTCCATGTTCAGTATTATGTTACATCAACAGAATATGGAGGCAGCGCTACTGGGGTGCTCCATTTCAGATTCAAGGCGTGGGTTCATCATCAGGATAGCCACGTAGGCGTATTTTTGACCAAGCTTCAAAAATATACCTACATGCCGTGAGTTATTTGTTCCATTGTTTGCATGAAATTCTCTTTGCTCACTTGTACTTCAGTAGCATTGGGTCCTGGAAAGGTGATCTATTATCCATTAGCTGTTCACGGACCCATTACCAGTTTTGAGTTTAGACAATCCTTTTACAATTAACACTCAAAAACTCCTCCAACATTGACTGGGTGAGATACGTGTTTACATTATGAGTCAAATTGGCCCGCTATAGCAGGGCTTAACTGGTCAGGTAAGGCCAACAAAGGTTAGACCCACCAACTACCAGGTCGCACGTCACACATAGCGAAGGTAACACGCTCTTCTTCATGGAGCTTGTAGAGGCGAAAAATACATGATTACAACAGAATGTATGCATGTAAAGCCCAGCACCGCGTCAAGAAACCTTCGTCTGGGTCACTGATTCGCAAAGTCAGATCAATTGATGCATTTTCAGGAGCCAGCTGGAAGAAAAAAAAAAAAAGGTCAGTTTTTTTAATTGTTTTGTTTGTGATGCTACATCCCACTTTTATGTTTATTTACTGTACTGTAGTTGCCCTTTTTTTGTGGTACATCTATCAATAAAACATTTCAGCAAGACTAAAGTGTCAAGCATTATCGTCAAATTCACAGAAGTTATTTTCATCTAGCTGCCAACTCCTTTACTTACAGCAGAGCTAAGGTGACTGTTTCTCGGCCGTGTCTCTTAACTGTTTAAAAATGTATTCCTCAACTCCAGCAGCAATTGATTAGGATAAGGGTCAGTGATAATGAGACAATATTTACTGATTAGGGAATCATATATTGGAAATATATCTGCCGCCAATGCTATCTTGATAAGTAGTCTGACGTAAAAGCACCAATAAAATTCTTTCATCCTTACTTTTGACCCACACACATGTTACTTCTGACCCGACCAGCAGGGGCGAAATAAACATTACACATCTCCCAGTTAAGATCAAATTATAAACCAGGCATTTAAGATTCTTCTACAAAACAACTATATTTGATTCTGATTCTCCGTGAATGACATTAGACTGAAAAATATTATTTTTGTCCCAGCTCTTCCCACATATCAAGAGATTGTAATAAGAGAAAATATAATGCACAGCACAATCGATTGATACTGCAAACCTATTTCAAAGAAAATGCACACTTTGCCCAGCAAAACATGTGAATTGTGAGATCACTGGCTCAAGGACCAATCACAAGCCCAGATAGGCAGCAAGAGTAGAGGCACAGCAGACATGCAGATCATACAAACTTACTGATAAATAAGAGGAAAACACACGAATAAAAAAAAAAATCACTCAACACTAGTCATGTACAGGGATAGTAATTTACAGTATGAAAGTAAAATACAGAACCTTTGGTGGATTGACCAATTTTTGCACTAATGTTTGCAGGAAAAGGAAATAACAGACAT
The DNA here is from genome assembly GCA_029692085.1 of Gymnothorax javanicus. NCBI lineage: Eukaryota > Metazoa > Chordata > Actinopteri > Anguilliformes > Muraenidae > Gymnothorax > Gymnothorax javanicus. Next base: position 9,891,544 of record CM056211.1, read on the forward strand.
TACGCCTCCTAGGCCTAGATCAGAATGAACAATGAACACACAGGCAGTTTAAAAGATGAAAACCTTCAATAGAATAACTACTACAATACTGCAATAAATGAGCTTTAGGCAGGCAGTGACGAAAGCCTTGATATTCACAGAAGGGAGGACAGTCAATCACGATACATGAACATGCAAAATATGGGACATACAAATAATTATGTATAGATATTAAGAATAATTCCACCTGGTCTATATCTTGTCCGAACTCTCTGCATAATTGTGATTGTATAATCCACACACTGAAACACACTCAACTTCCACATGCACCTATTCAAGAATGCTGTAGAACTGGGAGCAAAAGGGTGCTGTCTGTTCACAAAATAAAAGAAAATGGTGGTGGCTGTTGAGGTGTCTTACCATAATGAGAAGAACGGATTTCACCCAATAGTATTCAGTGTTTTGTTAATGCATTGTTAATCAAGGATATGACTGGAGAAAAGTCAAGACGAATCATTAGTTACACAAGTAGTAAGGATTTAACAGTAATGCTGTTTACAAAATTATCATAAAGTCGGGGGTGACAAACATACTAGGTGCTGATACAGAGGTGACGGCAAGGAGACAATGTAGCCCGTATATTGGCGACAACAGTACACCAATTTGGCCACGCACTGATGTAACATATGTTAGTTGGGATTACAAAAGAATAATATTTAAAACTCCAGCAAATCCGTATGTCAAAATAACATACACGTACACATTATTCGATGGATGACACACTCCCCATGCAATTTCTATGACTCAAAACACATGGACTCAAGAGAAATGGTGAGTGAAATGGACACACCTGACTCATGCTAAACGCCTTACAGTATGTGATGTAGGTCAAGACTGTACACCCAAACTTTCTGCCAGCGTGTCTTGGGACCAATCAATTCCCGATAACTGGGAGTTATTTTAACGAGGAGGAAAACAGGAGGAAGAAAAGAGAGAATAGACAGAAAACAGGCTTGATAGTGCCCTTGAGGGGAACTTAAACATCTGCGTGGTAGGTATTAACACTCTTTTCACTAAACAAAGGTAAAAAAAAGGAAGGCCCTCATGCAAATTAATCCGAGTTTCGCAAACCCTGACTAACAGCTTTGACAGCAGAAAGCGCTTCTGTCAATTTCCTCTCTAATGAGCTTCTCAGTTGAGTATATGGCCTTTAACGCTTTCCTATTGCAGAGGTTTTTCCGATTTCTCATTCAGCGTGGCGTCAAATCTCTATCCCTTCATGTGTCATCTGTACTGAGTGAGGGCTGCCTCAAAATCAATAGATAATGAAACACAGTAGCCACGACCAACACACAGTATGCACCCAATTATTGATATATGGTGTTGGTATGTTGAATCGGGGCAAACACTAATTTCAGCAGGTTAGCAGTTATTTAGCTCAATTTGAAAACAGAAAGCATTGCGCATGTTTGGAGAAAATGGATCATAGTGCAACACTGCATATTCAACTTAATGGAAACTGGGTAACAATACCATTGGGACAGTGCTTCATGGTGACTATTGTGGCCGGATGTTGATCCAGTAATTTAGTCAGAATTTGTTTTGGGTTGGACACATTCCAAAGCGGGGACTTAAAAATTTGCATTACATAAGAGAGGGAAAATAATGCTGGTCCTGCCTGTTAGGTTCGTCAAATTACTGTCATAAATGTGTAGCTTATAATTGGTGTAACACAAACAAACACGGGGAGCTTGTTAGCTAACTAACATGGAGATGGGGCAGATGTTCAGCAGACTTGGCTCTCTGCACGCTTCTCATCTGAATAGCTGAAGCTTGCCTAGCTCTCGAATTGGAGACCCACTGGGTTTCTGCTAGAAGATATGAACCTGCAGCGGTGCTCATCCCTCTATCTAAACAAAGTGGATATATTCAAAAATATGGACGGGGAAGCATTTCATTATAAAGTACGTATCCGACTCCCTGAAATAGATACATACTGTACATGAAGGGTTGCTGCTCATTGTCATGATAATGAATATAAAATAATTGAAGAGTCTTACTGAAAATAAGGCAATATATTAATTTGACTTTTTTTTTTTTTTTAAGAAAAATTCACATTTTTGTCATGGGAAAAGTAAGCGAAGAGGAGCTTTCTTATTTGGTAATATGTCTAGTTAAAAAAAGTTAAAACACTATACCATGCTGCAATTAAATCTAAGAATAATGAGTTTTGTGAAAAAGTGAACTTTGGTGAGATTATTTGGCAAAAGGCAATATATCCACAGAGGACCGATTTTTAAGTCAAACGCCTGCCAATCAATATCATAGATGTAAACATTTCAATATCTATGTAATAATTTGTAATACTCCTCTGTGTGCAATACACTGTCTGTTTTGCGAATACGCTGCTGAAAGAGCCAAAAACTTGGTCGGCGGGGGAAAAAATTTGACAACAGATGCGAAACAAATTCTTGACAAATAAATTAGGTAGTCTTTTTTTCCACAGAACTTGCAGCATAGAAATGACCCACGGAACTGTGTACCAAACTGTAAGCCGAAACGCACGCTGATATTTTCAGCTTACATGGAAAGCAGGCATTAGACAGTAAGTGAACAGTTAATTATTGCAGTCCTTGCATTGAAAGCAGGAAAAAAGGGACAACGGCCTAATTGTTATGACCAGACAATTCAATTGGAGCATCTTCAAAGTGGCAAGGCTTGCGGGGTGCTCACGGTCAGCAGTAGTCCGAGGACAAATCATTAACCAGCGACCGGATGTTTGGCGCCCAGAGCTTTGACACAATCAAGGGTAATGAAGTCTATCCTGTCTCATCGGAACCACGGGGCTAATGTGGCATGAGTTAGGGAAAATTTTAATGATGGTTGAAAGACTCAGAAACAGTGGTATTTCTGTCACTGTCTACAGTCAAAAGCACTGACAATAGGCCAGTGAGTATATGTGTGTGTGTGTGTGTGTGTGTGTGTGTGTGTGTGTGTGCAGTAAAACGTACTACAGACTATACAGTAAATTGTTACGTTTTGCGCTATGTGTTTGGTTTTTGGTTTTCAGTGTTTTGTGCCATCAATTCTATTTTTTACTGGTGACATCTCCGCAGTCACTCCCTGTCAATCTTTGGTATTCTCGTTCTGCCTGCCTGCCCCACCTCTGTCACACATCTGTCCTGGTGATATGGTTTTAATTGCCTAATCACTGTTTGCCCAGTTTCTGTCAGCTCATAGGAATCTCAGAGCGTTTGCGCCAGAGATTCAGCCAAACCAACCCCCATTGGTCTATGCACACTAATCATATGCTTGTCCACATATTAGCACTTGATTTGCTTTATCCCCTGTAAGTTTGTAGTCCCAAGCTTTTGCCTGGACTGTTGCGGAGAGTTAGTTAGGCAAGACGGGGGTCCTCCGACACTTGGATGATGTGTAAGGATTATTTTGATTATATTTTATAAACACTCAAGGATAGGGGTGACCGCTGCCCTCTGTATTTTTAGACGTATTAGTTGAGGAAACAATTTGGGTTTTCTTTAGTTGATCACCTGTGGTTCATTGCTATGAATAGTTTGTTTCGTGTTAATGTTTTAATTTCATTGGCAGCACTTCTGTGACCCTGGTAAGGTCGCCCAAGGCAAACAGGCCCGGGTTTAGGACCCAGTCAAACACAATTGCCTTTGAAAACATGATTTAGCCTTTCAGGACTAGGGTTGCCTACGTGTTAAATAGCAGTTTAGAGTAATAAGCCTGTTTGTAGAGGTTGATGGAGGTTGGGAGGGGTCCAGGAAAAGGCCCCACTAATTGACTTTTTTTCATCCTACCAGGGGACTTCAAAGCTTATGTCAGAAATAAATGGAAAACTATGATGCTACAAAAAAGAGGCATTCTGTAAAACTTGTACCACAGTTAAAGATAAGTGTGCCCCGCTAACATCCACCACACACCATCATGAGTCATTACAAGATGAATGAAATCAATTACTGTTGACAGTTAAATGATAGCATTCTACTCTGAGCACTTGTATGCGTTCCTTAATACATGATTTATTTTCTAGGTTTAGTCACGGTGTCTCACCACCACTTTTGAGTCGGATTGTACACTTGGCCAATGATTATTTATGTTCATGCGAGCACTTTTGCTAAACAATTTTGGCAGGATTAATTAGGCTGCTTTATATTCTGATGCGTATCATTACCTGAATCCTTGATCTCCGTACCCCAAAGTCTGTATTTTTTCTTGGTTTGCTTCTGATTGGTTACTATCCTGTAGGCTTTTGTTAAAACACCATAACGTAACATAAAATGGGTGGCCATTTGACCAACCATTTGACCCAGATGCTTCTAGTTTTGCTATATTTTTGAGTAAGCTCCTAACAGTCCTTCTCAAGAGCAAAATACATCTTTAAAAGCCTGGCTGCTATACGGTGCTAATTGATGCTAATTGACTGGCTTGCAACAGATGCTAATTGACTGGCTAGCATTGACTAATCAACACGAAACTCAGTTGGAGTATTCAGATCTTGATTACGAAGTATAATGCAAAATTTAGAAGAAATTGGCCATTTTGGGGGCGCTATTACAAATGTGCATATTTTAATGAATGTCCCATTGGCTGCAGGTGATGGAAAATCCTATCGCTGCTTTGACCCATCGCCTATAACCCTGGTGAAGGAGAAGCAATTCACATAGTAGATGGATTATGGTCCTTGGTTGTGCTTTAACAGGCTTTTTATTTAGCTGCCCTCTCTAATTACTAAACTTTCAGGTCCTTTCTGTCAAATAATTGCCGAATTTCAGTTCACTGATAGCTAATCACCGCTAAAGCCTAATCATTGCTTTAAGTCATCCCTGATCAATAGCCATTGCTGGCTTGGCACCTTTTCAGGTCATCACAGACCTCCAACCATTGCTGGGTAGACACATACTGCAAGTTGTTAGCTGTTAAGGTCATTTCTGACCTGTGGGCATTTCATGCAGGTAGCAACAGACGGGCCTAATTGGGCCTGTGCCGCCTTTTTTATTTATTTATTTCATACACATCATTGTTTCACCTTTTAGCAGGTCAGGCCTTCTCATTTCATTGTGCATTTTCATCCCGCCTTCGTTAATGATTATACTTTTGGATGAAAGTGTCAGGCTGTGTTTTGGTAGGCTAGCACGCGTAATTTTGGGGGATTTGTTATGCAGCTGCTCAGGGTTGATGCGCCTTGATTTAAAATCTCCCTGTAGAGCCTAAGCACCGAAGACCTATCAGACCGAGATATTATACAGATGTTGTAGTGACAAAATCCTGATGTGAAAATTTTTTGACGCTTTGACTCGACAGAGAAATTTGTCATCTTCATTCACTTTGGTATTCCCGACAAAAGAGACGGAACATCACCGGGAACCAGAGAATGCACAAAAGAACAACAGCCAATGAAGACTGCCAAAAGACAGACAACCCCATCCTATAGGTGTAAGTAGACTGAAAGCTGTTGCTAGTGAAAGTCTTTGTTTTCTCTCAACTGACATGTCGACAATTGACATGCTCGGCTGGAGATCAAATTATCTGAGATGCCTCGCCAACCCAGGTGCATTATAAGGCACAAATTAAGGTGTGGCTCACAGTGCTGGTGTATCTGAGAGTCCGCATCACACAACCGGGGGGGAGCTTTCTCAGTATAAACAAAATTTGTGATGGCGTGCGGAGACAGTCTTGATGGGAAAGAGAACTGAAGACTGCATACCTGTTTTACTCATTGTGTGAGGATTTGTTATCCTGCAAAGCTGACAGAGGAATTGTGCAATGAAGCCATGCAATTCTAAACAATTATAAATCAATGAAACACAAACAAAATAAATAATCACGACTGATAAAGGTGTCCATACAGTATCTGCCCCTAGGTGTGTTACTGCACCTGATGAATGGCAGCTTGGCCAGGCAGTGATTTTGGGTACTGAGAATAATTTGGCAACTGTTTTGGTTTATTTCGCTGGAGAGCGCATTAGTTGATGAACATAACGCAAATTTGTATATATCCACATTTGGATGTACCAGTCAATCGACTTTGTCATCCCATCTAAACCTGTAGTCGGTACTATAGGCTTCGTAATGTAGGTGCAATTCGGAGCAATTCACTCCTATAGTCTGCTGATAAAAGAATATGTAGCCTTGACTACATTCTTTTTTAAACGTGTACGCCCCCGTGGAAACAGAATGTTCCTTTACAATAATGACATAAGGAATTATTACAGTAAAAAAAAAAAAAAAAAAAACGTTTCGAGCACAATTTGCCAATAAATCAGGAAAATTGCATAATGGAAACTTCAACATGAACCGACGCATCTTGTGAGGAGAACCAGTTAGTTTATTCCCCGTGCCACGTTTTGGGCGAAGAATAGAGAACCTCAATCCTGCATGCAGTTCTTACCCGTGCATGGTGCTGAAAAGACAGCAACACCATAGCTCGGCACTCATCACTCGAAATACAACAGGCGATGGAAATCTACTTTGTTATAGATTAGTATTCGTGCAAACTGAACGCTTCTTTGTGATCTCGTCATCTTTTGTAAAAATTGATTTTACTTCGCGTAGTTACCTAGTTTGCTGTCGAATGAAGGACGTCACGTGAGGTTCTCTTGAAACCCATAGATTGACAAACCTGCAGTTTTTACCCATTCATTACATAACTTTTGTGGTAACGTCTGCTGCATTTCATTGCAATTAACCGTTCAGTACAATACTGCGATGATTACTACAGAAATACATTCGCCTGGTAAACACACAACATTTCACAGGAACACGTTCATACGATGGAAGACGTGACGGAATACACAATGACGGTATACAAGTGATTCCCGCATCTCGAAGGAATTCGCGGTAATGCGTGCGCAATTCTTATTCCAAAAAGGTGCAAACATATGAATATATCAATGTATTGCGCACTGGATCCGATGGTAATCACACATAGCCGTTCCCAACACATGATTTATGGAGAATTGAGTGCCCACATCTTAAACACGTCCAGATCTATAAAATCCTCTTAATGCTGGGCACTGCATAGACACATGTTATCTTATAGTGATTTCGTAAAGAGTGTACAGTAATTGATTTTGGACAAGCTTTTGCTGATTGCAATGACTCGTCAAATAGCCAAGCCCATGGTGTCTTCTAAGGCCATATGAGTATGTTTTTTTCGGAGATTAATGCGTGCCCTGAACATTTTTATTCAAAATGAACAGTAAAGTTGGGGCGGCCACTGTTGCAGGGGCAAGAAATTTCAAATAAGACAACCACGTCATCGATAGGCTCAAAGTCCCACAGGAAAGATTCCACTCATAAACAATCCAACGAGAATTTAAATATTACTACGCAACCAGGTGATCATTTGAGAATAAAAGTATTGTTAATTGCATATGTAACAAATTATTTGAAAATGATATAAAGGCATCATTTGTTAAAATGACCCCCGTCCGCCCACATCCACCTCCATTCGGAGCTGAGGACTCGATAGCGCTAGAGTGAGTTGTACCGTGATATTGATACACAGGGATGGTTCGCACTGGCTAATCAGGGGTATAGTTATATTTATTTGATACGAAGTTCACTGCATTGTTTGCATTACAGTTTTTATTCAAGAGGTTAACTGAACAGGGTGCAATTCTCCCGTTCACCTAAAGGATGTGATGTGATACTTGAAAGAAACGCTCAGTTCCTAATAAAGCTGCAAGGAATGCAGCGATATAGGCTACTAGACGCTGTCGGGCAGTCCTACTGCAGAATTGCATATTCCAAATATGTTGGCGGATTCACCATCATTCTCTTACAACCGTAGTCAGTGTGGGAAACTCGTGATGCAGGGCTCTGACATGCTTGTGGAAAGCCTGTAAAAAACGAAGACTCCTGGATTTATGTAATTTCGTGGTTTGTGGGAGAACTTGGAGGATTATTTTGGGCTAATTATCATTCATACCTGTTACAATAATGGAGCACTCGGTTGAAATATCATCTAAAATTGCAATCTTGGAGCTTTGTGAAACAGTAATGCTGTAAGTAAATTCGCCCATTTATTGTTGATGTAATTGTTACTTGGTTTGCACAGCAGGAACATTAATATTTTTCAAATTCACTCCTTCAGCATTGCCTTCACAGTACTGTAGCCTATAATTAAAAATGTATCAACGAGGAAATGCCGTTTCTCGTGTTGAGTGCCATAATGTGAAATACACCTGAGCCTCTTGCAGAATTCCCTATCTTTCAGTTAATTTCCCACGGAAGGAGATGGTGCGTTCAGATATATTTTGGTGTGAATTTGGTTGTACTATTTTCATGTTTATGGTGCTATTTTGTAAAGGAGAATCATTTTTGGTTTGAATATTATTTGCCTGAATAAGCATCGCATTGCAATTTGTTCCATGTGAAAACACTGTTGAATCTTTCGCCAAAACTCGTGTCGTGATTGCATGAATACGAGATATTCATAGCCACTCTGCCATCGATGATGCTCCTTTCTGCGGGTTTGCATATTTGATATCAGCAATTTACAAACGAGGCCAGTTATGATTCAAAGATTTAAACGCAATGACTGAATGTTAAATTATTATTTTCCGACTTAATCATGTGGGTTTTAACACATTGGGAATTTGTATGCATTTTAGAAGAGAAACTTTGCTTACTTTTGATCTTAGTATACAGTTGCTCACGCGAAGCGATCTGATTAAACGTGAAACATGTTCAGCGGATACCAACTTTCCTGAGTTGAGAGTTATTTGACAGAGAACCTTACTTTAGGATGCCAGGACTCGCTATGTGCCAGAAATTCCAGCATGCGAATCGTTAGCTACTTTCTTGCCAATGAAGGTACGTTCACATAACAGTAGCCTATACCATCGGAATGACAATTTATACTGACGCATACTATCATAACGCAACTATACGCAAGAGGGCGCTGTTGTATAACGAGTATCCCACGAAAGTAGGGCCAACCGACTCAATGAGCTCGAGCTCAATAAGATTTTGTTTTCCAAATTTTACCGCTCAGTATGTAGTTGTGGACACGGGGGTGTTTTTATTGTTTATCCTGTTTCCTTTGTGCGACATAGCTTCTTCTTCGCATGCATCTCCTAAGCTTTAGAATGAAAATTCTGCCTCTTTTTGAGAGGGGATACGCTCGCACTTAAGGTTGCATATTTGCTCAATTTAAAGGTGGAATAGTTTAATTCTAGGCAGTAGTCTACTGCATTTCCGAAGATAGTCCTCGGTATTGGAAAGAACATTAACAGCAGGGCATGATTGTTTACTGGAGTAATGTCCTTTCCGATTCAACATACGCAGTTGGCTGTCATCTCAGGTTCTATGCCTACATTTAGCCCAAATCATCACCATCAGCAACAACTAACAGCAGCATCATCAATGACGAAAACAAACATACATACATCTACATACATAGGCTACTGAACGCAACGTCAAATAATGGCATAAAAAGATAAAAGTATTGGCGACGACAGCCCTAACACTCGCACAATAAACACATACGTGTGCAGAATGAAGAGGATATGCAACAGTATAGAACACAATTTAGTACATCGAAATGGGCCAAAATTAATTAACGTTACCCGCCATATTCCGACGATCTCAATTTATTTCAACGCCAATAATAACTTGGTGATGAAGAATGTGTACAGATGTGGGCTAATTCCCGGAAGAATCCACAAGCATATTTGGTAAAATGTGATGCCAGTGGTGACCCATTTAGGCAACTCATGGATAAACGCATTTTACTCCGATCACGTTATCCTATTTTCGCATTAACGACGGTAAGACTGGGCGAACGGGAGACCGAGCGAGCGAGGGAATGCACGGAGGCGACAGAAACACGGAGACCTAATATCGTTTAAATTTCTGACTCACATGCCTTAAGGGCTGCAGCAGAATGCTGAGGTTTGGCTCTAATCGGGGCAGCTGGAGCAGCCAAGCCGAGCAAAAGGTTGCGACCCCCTGAGGAAGCGACCTGGCCAGTGAGGATACTGATCAATGGCCTCAGTGTAAATATCAACGCAATAACATTTCAAAATCGATGCATTGCCTTAATAATTTACAATGAAATTGCTGTCAGCGAAATTAGCTCGGCTATTACACTGTTAACATGAAACAAGTGATTTCAAAGGTCCTTACCCCTACCCGAATGAATTGCTGGCGTCAGTGCGACTAAAGTACGTACGATTTTATCGATTTTTGCTCAGAATTTAGCTTTATCAAATTTTCTTCTTTATTTGTGTTGAGCTTTGATAATGCATTACGTCTATTGAAAACTTTAGGTAATATGTAGCCTACATCGCAGGGTCAGCACTGAACAAATTAAACTTTGATAGTTGTAGATTTAAACTTGGACACGTAGGACGCGTAAGACGTCGAGTCGAGAGCAACACCTGCACTGAGTGTAATTAGAGTGCGAAACGTGCTTTGCATCTTTTCCCTTTTTCCCCACAATGAAAATACCAACGACTCACGAACCAAAGCGTAGCTAATCATAATATAATCCGTGCAACATAAATCCTGCATCAGTGACGCAGACATTTTCCCCCACAGAATAACTGTGCAGCCTTTTGACAGGAATTCAGAGGGAAAAAAAGGAAATAAAAACACAAGATCATAAATGAAGAGGACGTATACTGTGTAAGCAATCAGCAGACATTGCCCCTCCAAGTATGTCTATAAATTGAAAAATCATACTTTAATGAGAAATGTGTCGTAGATAACGCATCTTTAAGGAATGGGCCATTGGAGACCTAATATAGTGCCCTCCACAAGCGTGGCTGCGTGACACTTGTTACTTTAGCCACACTGCACACAGACGACATTTAGATTTCAGATCAAAATATGACAAAAGTACAATCGTTTATTAGTTGGTCATTTATTTATTTGTTTTTATTTAACCCATATTTTACCATTTGACTATCGACATTAACAGAGCCATTCCATAATTTGCAGTTTCTGAGAAATTCCGGCGTGTTTGAAAGACATTTATCATAGAATTTAGCAAAGACATTGATAATGCTACAGACTAAATTATTGTTTGAAACAATAGTTCTGTTAATCGAGTCTTTATGTATGATTTCAAAGCCCAATATTCGGCAAGCTGATGCTATAACTCTTATATGTACAAATACCATTTCGTTTACGAACAACAGTTTTTGCCCTTACTTACGTAAGAGCGTAAATATGCTATTTTGGTGCCACTGAAACCACTCCTGTCATGTTTGGAGCAGAGCAAGCTGAAAAATATTTCTATGCTACAAACCTCAATTCCATTGAAGTTGGGACATTGTGTAAAACGTGAATAAAAACAGAACACAATGATTTGCAAATCCTTTTCGACCTATATTAAATTGAGGACACTACAAAGACAAGATATTTCAAGTTCAAACTGATAAACTTTGTTTTTTGGAAATATTCACTCATTTTGAATTTGATGCCTGCAATGCGTTCCAAAAAAGCTGGGACAGGGGTATGTTCACCACTTGGTTGCATCACCTTTCCTTTTAACAACACTCAATAAGGATTTGGGAACTGAGGACACTAATTGCAGAAGCTTTGTAGGTGGAATTCTTTCCCATTCTTGCTTGATGTATGACTTCAGTTGCTCAACAGTCTGGGGTCTCCTTTATTGTATTTTGTGCTTCATAATGCACCACGCATTTTCAATGGGAGAGTTCTGGACTGCAGGCAGGCCAATCTATTACCTGCACTTTTACTACGAAGCCACGCTGTTGTAACACTTGCAGAAAGTGGCTTGGCATTGTCTTGCTGAAATAAGCAGGGACATCCCTGAAAAAGACGTCACTTGGATGGCAGCATATGTTGCTCCAAAACCTGTATGTACCTTTCATCGTTAATGGTGCCTTCACAGATGTGCAAGTTACCCATGCCATGGGCACTCACACATCCCCATACCATGACAGATGCTGGCTTTTGAACTTTGCGCTGATAACAATCTGGATGGTCCTTTTCCTTTTTAGCCCAGAGGACATGACGTCCATGACTTCCAAAAACAATTTGAAATGTGGACTCGTCAGACCACAGCACACTCTTCAACTTTGCGTCAGTCCAACTCAGATGAGCTTGGGCCCAGAGAAGCTGGCGGCGTTTCTGGGTGTTGTTGATGTGGCTTTCGCGTTGTATGGTAGGAGTTTTAACTTGCATTTGCAGATGTAACAACAAACTGTGTGAACTGACAATGGTTTTCCGAAGTGTTCCTGAGCCCACATGGTAATATCCTTTACAGAATGATGACAGTTTTTAATGCAGTGCCGCCTGAGGGACCGACGATCATGGGCATTCAATGTTGGTTTTCGGCCTTGCCGCTTACGTATAGAAATTTCTCCGGATTCTCTGAATCTTTTGATGATATTATGGACTGTAGATGATGAAATCCCTAAATTCCTTAAAATAGCACGTCGAGAAACGTTGTTCTTAAACCATGGGATTATTTGCTCATGCAGTTGTTCACAAAGTGGTGAACCTTGCCCCATCCTTGCTTGTGAACAACTGAGCCTTTCAGGGATGCTCCTTTTATACCTAATCATAACACTCACCTGATTCCGATTAACCTGTTCACCTGTGGAATTTTCCAAACAGGTGTTTTTTGAGCATTCCTCAACTTTCCCAGTCTTTTGTTGCCCCTGTCCCAGCTTTTTTGGAACGTGTTGCAGGCATCAAATTCAAAAGGAGTGAATACAACATCCTAACTAAACTGGAATTGGGGTTTGCCTTAGTTTCTACCAGCATTTTTTAAGTTCAGTTTTCATCAAACAATAGCCAAAAACAGCCTTATCTTCAAACTTTGTCAGTTAGTTGTTGTGAAAGACTAAGGACATACCATGTATGTAATTGTCAGGAAACTGAAGATTACAGATGTGAAGTACTCTCTTGAAGGAAGAGTACAAAATGGATCTAATCAGAAGAGCTGGCTTTAATTAGGGTTTTTTTTTTTCTCCAATCATAATTCAACACAATCAGAAACAATAAGGATTAATGATCAAATTTGAGATAATGCATGTATTTGATAAGATAATTAGGTGTTCTGACTCAGAAATCTTGGCTTACACGCATGTAATTTTACAAAACTAATTTGCTTTTTGAATTTGGGTATTTATAAGTTGGCTTGAATGATTATGGAAGTACATTAGGAATGGAAACACTCATGGCACGTCATTTGCTTCATGTATATGTGAATATAGGCCTATATGTGGATTGCTTTAAATTCCTTATAGATTGCATTTAATTTTGTTCAAAAATTATGTAAATACTTCAGTGGGTGATGCAAAGTGATACCCATAGAGTAAGGTGTGATCACAAATACACATGGGGTATGTTAGCTTTCAAGTGTTGTTCCCTGCGATGGAAAATCTTGATGTTAAAATTATTCTCACTTAAAAATGAAGTCTTATGTATTGATATCTAGATGTATCTTACGTTCGTCTTCCAATGAATGCTTTTCGTGTCAAAGCTATTTAAAGTGCCTTACTTAAGAATACATCCCAAAAGTCGCCCCCAGTGCAATACAAAGGAACAAAGAGAGAATGTAACACACATTTTACCCTGAAGTTAAAATGGAACACCATACCAAAAGCAAAACAAAATGTTAAGTTTTACAAAACCCAAACACATTACTGCCAGCACACAGCAAAAATCCCAGTGTTAATTCAACTCCAGTAGAGTTTATATGAGACCAACCCAAACATCTTGTACTCAAATAAACTCTATTGGAGTTGAATTAACACTGGGATTTTTACCATGTAGGTTAACATGGTCCAGGCACAACAAAGACAGAAAGGCAGTGAAAACTCTATTCCTACAACTGAAAACAGAAAAAAATCTATCCCTGACTCCCATGACAAATCAAAAGAGTGGGTTTTCTGCATCTCCCCTACTCTGACCTAAATACTAATAAAAAGTGCTTGACAAAAAATAAAATAGCCTGACTACTTGAAACCTACTGTGGAAAAACTCGCATGCACATACCACCAAAAGAGAGTTTTAGCAAGTGAAGAGGACGTTCACTCCTTGCTGCAGGAGTTTTCAAGCTTGTATAAATGAGTGGCTGGATGAACACAGGTGTGAATCATTTTGGCTATCAGGCATCCAATCACGCAATTCAGACCTCTGATCAGTTGCACCTGCATAGGAAACTGGCTCCAACTACAGGGAATGAAACTATGAGATTTTATACATTAAATTCAACCTTAACCAGAAAGGGCCGGTGTGGATGCAGACTTTCATTCCAACCGAGCAGTTACACTCCTGATACCACTAATCAACCCCAAGAGTCTTTGCTAAAGAGCTTGATTAGTAGTAACAGGTGTGTAAGTGCTTGGTTGGAATGAAAGCCTGCACCCACACCGGCTCTCGCAGGATAATGTTGAAAAGCCCTGCACTAAAAAGCAAGGATGCACTCATCAATAGACTATTGAGCACTACAACATAATGTATGTGCAAAATGGCCACTGGCACATTGTATTGTTTATCTTAAGTGATGAAACTCCCCTCTGTTTGTTCTGCTCTGTCTGCAGGGGATGAAATTGATCACTATGGGGAATTTAGTGTTCGCACTCCTGACGCTCCCAGTTCTTATTTCGTACATCGACGTGGCCTTCGCAGCTGAGAAAGTCCCCATCCTGAACATTGCCGTGATCCTGGAGCGAACTCGCTACATCTCCGAAAGGGACATACGCGCTCTTTGGAGCAAGGATGACCCCATTGATGTGAACATGGTGACACTGATTGTGAATGAGACTGACCCCAAGAGCATCATAACCCACATATGCGACCTGATGTCCGGGACTAGGATCCATGGTGTGGTGTTTGGGGATGGCACTGACCAAGAGGCCATTGCCCAGATTTTGGATTTTATTTCCTCTCAGACATTCATTCCCATCTTGGGCATCCATGGAGGGTCTTCCATGATCATGGCAGATAAGGTGAGTTTGAAACACACAAAATAAAAACATAAACTTCAACACTTTGTTAAGGGTGGATATTAAATTGGTTAATAGCAGAGCAATGACATCAAAACCTGGATCTATACATTGGCTTGTATAAAGCATTTGAAACCGAGGTTCTATTTTGTGAAGACTGCCGAAAGGTTGATGCTGGGTTGTTCAGTGACTCATTTTAATAATAATAAAAATAAATAAATAAATAAAACAGAAACTGCACAATAATTGCCATTTTCTCTCCGCCGAACCTATGCTTTACAATCCTGATTGAGTGAATTTCAATTGAGAGTCCACTTTGTGGTCTGAAGCACTTTGCAATCACTCAGGGCGGTGATTACTGCTCAAGTATGTTGAAATTCAAATTACTTGTTCATCGAGGTTGTTTCTCATATGCAGTTTATGCTATTTAAATGAAAGATTGAAGCATTATTATTAGCTGTAGTAGTTGTTGTTGTTGCAGTAATGGCAGCAGTTGAGCGACTAGTGTATGGCTACATATTGGAAATACATTTGTCATTTGTGAACTTTTCGTAATGGGGGGGTAGTTTGTCATTTGAACACAATATTTTTTCATTGTGTTACAAAACTGAATCTTTCAATTGCATTACTCAAAGGAGTGAGAGATGGGTAGTTCCCTGATAAAATTGTGCATACTAACTGGATGCTGAGGAAAGCTGATTGAACTGAAATATTACTTAATCCACCCATATAATCGAAAATACTTTTTCCCATTTCAAACCACCCTCACAATGGCATCTATGGTCTGATAGCCCAGAGAAGGTCAACTTTGAAGACCCCCCAGTTTGGCTGTTTGACCCCCCCTTTTCCACTTCTGCTCTGTAAACAAGCTGTTTGAAATTTCTGCTGTTCTCTATGTCACTCTCTCTCTGTCTCTGTCAAGCCCGTGTCTCTCTCATCTCTCTCTCTCTCTCTCTCTCTGTCTCTCTCTCTCTCTCTCTCTCTCTCTCTCTCTCTCTCTCTCTCTCTCTCTCTCTCTCTCTCTCTCTCTCTCTCTCTCTCTCTCTCTCTCTCTCTCTCTCTGTGCCCTGCTCCCTCCCATAGACTTGCTCAACCTCCCCACTTCTCTCTCTCTCATAGCACTAGCTTTACTTTATTTCATTTTTAGCTCTATTCGTTGGCCATTCAGAGCAGAGCTCAATATTACAGTGGACGCCGAATGAAGCAGCCACGCAATTCAGAAAGACAGTCGTGACTGGCAGGGAATGACCTAATAACGATGAATTTTTGCAAAAAAAAATGTAAAACTTCCATTTAGGATATTCAAGAATATAATAACTCGAGGGAAAATGGCAAAATATGGGACTTAAATAATCAATTCTCTTTTAACTATCTTTTTTGGACCTTGGGGGTATACAGTATACATACGTGAGGTATCTATCTATAAAGCAAGAAGCGTCTGTCTGTGTGTCTGTGGCTCACATATCTCTCTGACTGTTTGTCAGATCGGCCTAAGCTTTCGGATATGGCTTGCGCATGGCATGATGGTGCGCATCCTATGGGCACTGCACTAGTAAGATGAATTTAAAGATTTTCCTTTCCCAGTGGATGGATTTAAATGGGCTGAACCTTTTCATCCCAAGGTGGCATCACATCGCACTCAAGTAATCCTCTTAATTTCATCGGTTTGGAGCTCAAGCAATCACACAGTTAATATAAATCACTCCTACCCTTGAAATGGTCATTACAGCCATGCCCATGCAGTTCTCCGAGAAAGCTAATGACTATTTAACTATTTTTGTTATGCATTTTATGATCCATCCATCCATTATCTCTACTGCTTCTTCCTCACTGGGGTCGCGGTGGAGCCGGTGCCTTTCCCAGCTGACTGTGGGCTAAAGGCAGGGACACACAGTGTTGCCAGTCCATCACAGGGGGTAAACTCCATTCACACACCCACACTGGCAATTGAGAGTCTTCAATTAGTGTGAAATGCACGTCTTTGTACTGTGGGAGGAAACCGGAGTACCTGGAGGAAACCCAGGCAAATGTAGGGAGAACAAGCAAACTCCATGCAGAAAGGCCCCAGGCCAGGTTTAAACCCACGACCTTCTTGCTGTGAAGCACTTGGCGCTACCCTCTGTGCCACTGAGCACTGTGTCTGTTCGTTTATTTTCTTTTTTTTGGCCTTTCAAACATTGATGGATGCTTCAGAACAAAGTTTATTTTGAAATATCACATCAGTTTCAAAGATTGATTCTGTGTTCCCCGGGATTTTAACAGTAAGAAGTATGAACTGAACCATACTACCACAGGAACTGAATACTGCTAATACAATAGGGCATGCTACATATGCAGAATAAAACAGTATTTAGGGGACAATAAAAAAATAAATGACCAATTTAAGCTTATATACTGACCATTAATATTAAGATTTGAAAAAGCCTCTGAGAACATAGAAACCCATAAATAAATGTAAATAATTTGAACATTACTAAGTTTGAAAGTAAGCTGAGGTAAATGAATACAACTCTTTAGACACATTTATTGTTAAATGAAAACATAGAGGATGAAATGAAATTGCTATATGGTGGTAAGAGTAAGTCATCAAAACTCAGAAAGGTAAAACTTAAAGATACCGTCTGAAGATGGACTTTACCTGGTATAGAAGTCTGGAATGTTTAAGCAATAGAGCATGTACTCGTTTCTAATGCTACTACTGCCACAAAAAGGATGACTGTGTAACCTTGGAACTGTGTGCCTACAAGGCACAGAGCAGTGAGAGGAAGTAATTAAGCTTTAAATGATTAGTTAAAGAGGTTAACAGTAAAAATTGTGACTTGATGAGACCCAAAACCCATGGGAACTGAATACTGCTGCTGAAATGGCGCATAATGAGTGGCTGAGCTATAATCTGAAATAATGCTCTGACACGCCGCCAGTATAACAAACAATACCTGCATGTAACTCAATGTGAAGTAGCATGTGGAGAAGGCATCAAATTAAAGACATGCAGATGACTTTATCAGAACCATATCAAAAAAGTAATAATGTGAAGGACCTCATTTTTATAGCAACTCAAATGTGTAACAGTTTATGAAGGTGATGTTCACAGGTGAAATTTAAGAAAAGATGGAGGCTGTATTAAGCATAAATCTATGTTGTATAATTCAACACAGCTGCAATTATTAAGAGCTTCATTTTACTATTGAAAATTGTGGACTTTCAAAGTTAAGTGGACATGGAGGGACTTGACCTCTGTGTTGGGAATCAGTGTTTGTGTATAAAAATGAACCTGTGGAGAAGCTCATGAATTCTGGAGCAGAGAGACACTCCAGCGGCACAAATTTGAATATCAAATTTGTGCATGAACCAGCTAAATTGGCCAACAATCAAACAAATCATCAAAATACTTAAAAAGATATTCTTATATCCACAATTTGAATAAGACAGAAGAAATCATTTGTTTACCAGGTCAAAAAAAAAACTGTTCAACTTTCACTGCTGTATCATCTGAAAATTTCACCATTTATTTGATTTAAAATCTGGTGGGAAAATCTGAATTTCTAAATAGTATATCATTCAAAGGCATAGCGAAGCCATCACTAACAAACAAGCTAAACAGTTAAAGAGTTTAAATTGAGCGTCAAGGTGAAAGTATAACACTGTAAAACCAAATGTTTAATTTCTGAACATGTGCTAAACTCTTTTTTGTAACACTCTTTAAGCATGTCACAGTCTTCAGATTCAGTTTTAAAGTGTATTCATCAAATCTGAAAAACCTTGATCGCAACATCCAATAAACTATCAGTGTTTTGAATGAGAACACCTATCTACAAAAATTATCACCAGGCATTTAACTTTTACACACTGGTTTTTAGATGATAAACATCACGTTCCACAGTTTTACAAGCAAAGCAGTTTTGTAAGCAAAGCTGTTTTCTACCGTTCCACCATAGGAGAATAAAGAATGAAGTGTGCATTAAGAATTAAACTGTTCTAGTTTACAGTTAGCCCAGTAATAAAGACAAAAGTGTGGGAAGAGCATACACAAGCGTGCAAGCTTACAGCTAGACACTAATTATGATAGTTGCCTTGGCAACAGGTGTTTGACCAGCACCTTTTCCCACATTGTTTATATATAGCTTTTCAATGTTAAACTCGAGCTTTACTATCATTCAAGATGAACGAGCATCTTCATGATGAAAAAGTCTCAGAGAAACATTTAAATAAATCAGAATGGCAAAGCAGACCAGAAACTGTGACACTGATTCAGTGTACATCACTCCAAAGGCCTTCATGAAACCAAATATCTTATATTCACATTTGTTTTTGAGTGACCATGTTCTTTTGGACACCCCTCATCACCCATTTCTGAGGCCCCCACCCACCCCGACCCCACTGCCTCAGGTAGGTAGAGGCTGTGAGAGCTTATCCAATATGGTGTTATTTTTTGGGGCATAATGGTGTCCTCTGTGTGTCCTGATTTAATGACAGAAAAAGCTAAGCAAATGCTAACATTAAACACAATTTTACAAACTTTTGACTTCTGCGTTTTCTTGCCAGTGACGAGTGGGAACAAAGAACAGTGCTGCTATTCAGTACTAATTCAGATATTAACTGGGATCCGACTAACCGTCTTTTAATCAGGCCAGTTTGCGGCACAGTAGGTTTTGGCAATAGGCTACATTCCCCCTCCTTCAGCTGCTGACTGTGGAAACTGCAAATCTAACACATGTACACTCAAAGAGATTATGTTCTGTCTCATTCAATTTGCCAACATTCTTCTTAAATCACATTGATGTAATATTTCAATGTAAATGAGCAAAACTTTTAAGTTTGGGGCTGAACGGATTTTCTTTAAAGGCAAAGTAAACATTTGTTTCAGCTCTTACCAAACAAAAGTACGTTCTTCTCCTTTGATTAATTTTTTTTTTTTTGTGATTTTTATTTACCAAGTAATCAAAAGTCAAACCTCCAAAATACAACTCATTAGCAGAAGTTCATGAATGCCGCCATTCCGTATATTTTAACCAATCAAAAATTACTTTGTGTGGCAATGTCCCGGATGTTACGACACGCTTGGATGCCAGGAAATCAGCTTATCTACATTAAGTGCGTGCCAATTAGTCTTGATTATCACTCGTGCTGCAGCTTAATTTTACGCCGAACAATCAAGTTTGACATTACCTATCATAATTAGAACCTGAGCGACAAAATCAGTCATAATACCGCTGTGTGCGTCTGTTGGTTGCTCCAACAAAACGGGAAACTCAGACCGACCCGCGGGCATAAGCTTGCATAGAATTCCCGTGGTGAAGCCTGACTTGTTATGACGGTGATTGCACAACATCGGACAACGGGACTTCGTCCGACAAAAAATCACTGGTTATGTTGTGCATACCTTTTAGATCTAGTTATTTCGAGGAGGACATTTTTACGCAAAATATGGAATTGAATCACCCAGAAAATATCGGAAGATTTTGAAAGACAATGCCGTGCCAGTCACCGGTGGGCCCCCAAACTCAAGCGCCTGTCAACTTTAGATAGGCTGGAGAAACGACGGCAGCACTTACTGATAGAACAGGGAGGCTTTCCAATTGTTTAGTCGGCATATAATTTGTCATTGTAGTAATGTAGTTAAACCGATTCACAAATGATTAATCGGACAAACTCTTTCTTGCAGTAGCCATGTTTTACTACATTTTTAACCTTTGCGCGCCCAAGAGTTCCGGTGTCCGGGTGATGTGGCTAGCTACTCCGATTCCAACAAACATGGCGCACCGCGAACAATGTATATTTCTGATCTTCTCAAACTGATTTGGTCGTTAAAAAAAATCAATAATTGTCCAAAAATATATTTGAATTGTAGGGGCAGTGTACTTTTATTGGGTGTCCGCTGTACCAAGTGTTTTCTTTGCCTTAGCACTACCTTATCTAATGAGGAGCGTGATGCATCGTCACTAGTTAGTGGGAGGACTACCTAAGCCCATAGTACTTAGATGTAGATCCAAACAACAAGCTACAGCTGGGTTGGTAACATTTTTCCACTGTAAGTTGTGAATTTCTCCTAAATCTTCACATTAACAAACTGCTCATAAGGAAGCAAACTACCTGTTGCATGAAAACCAGCTAATCTAACTCGATGACCCTTCTGTTCTTCCCTGGAAAGTTGGGATGGGGATGGTCTGGAGGTTACAGGCCTTCTGTTAGAAGCAAACTACCACCAGAATATTAGAATTTGATCAGAGAAAAAAAATAATGATGAGTTTTCTGTATGTTTAAAATCCCTGCACATGAATGGCATTGAGTTATACGAGTGCAAGGGGTACATATTAGGCTTAATGCTTCGCCTCAACTAAGTCTGCTCTCTCTTGCTTCAAATAGCAGTCACTGTGCCTACGTTCCCATTTCCTCATTTATTTATTATCTCGACAAGGAGTGCTGTGTATATTTTATGCTTCAAGCAGCTCTGGTTGGATATAACTTTTTAATGGTAATCCTTGAACATAGTATGCTGTCCTGAATTTCAGTGCTACTGATTTTAAGAACTTCCCACTTTGTAGTTTGAATCACTCATAATGCAATTTCACCTTCTCCCTCAGACTCACAGCCAGAAGGTATTAAAATCATGAGATTCAGTAGGATTTTTTTACACTGATGGACATACTCCCTCAATGGATCTCAATGGATATCGATACCTCATCTTAATCCATTGCTCAGCTCTCCTGACTATTTGCACACTGTTATAAAAATAGGGCTCTCATTTTCCTATGAAGAATTGTGAAAATTTTAATGAGTGCATAATGGAATCTTAGAGCACATCATCTCAACAGCCTTTGGACTTGCATGTTTTTTGCCTATTATGGTCACATGGTGATGAAACTAGAATAAATGGGAGGACAAGACTCATTACTTGATTTGTTTTCCTTGGCCTCTCTGGCATGTGATCCTGCTACAACCCCTTACCCCCATCATGTTACCTGTCTGCAGCTAACTGCAAATGTGAATATAAAGCGCTGTTGCCCCCCTCATGGCAATAGAATGGAAAGTATTTAGCAAATCTGTGCCAGTTATTAGTCTTTCAGAATTTAAAAAAAAAAAAGCAATGATGATTTTCACATATTTACAATGACCAAAAAAAAAAAAATCAACATAAATACATTGCTGACGTTTTTACTGTACTTCATAACAGTTCTGGAAAACTTCCCAACATTTAAATTTACAAAAGAAGGGTCTTTACAAAGCAATGAAGAACACAGAGTAGTTTGTGCCTACGCTACAGAGGGGACAATTATAGAAGAATGTTATGCTTGTGAAAACTCCCGTTCACTTGTCAGAGTGTTGGGTCATAATGCTGATTTATTTTTATATTTTGTTTCTTTTATTTGTTGAGTTTCTGCTAATATGGGGCATAGCTTGTGAAGCTGGTTCTGGCAGACAACTTATGACAAGCCCATATTCCCATAGACACTCCCTTGCTTTTCAGTCATTGCTCTGTTTCTCTGGACAACCCACTCTCACTCCCAACTGGTCACATAGACGTTTGGTTAGAAGCCTTTGATGTCACTATACGATGAGAAAGGGAGTCCTTTATTGTCACATTTGGACGCCATAGCCTATAGTTACTTTTCCATGAGAGGAACAAATCAAAGGAACAAATCAGATTGCTACATAGTGAGAAAGTCTGCATTGGGAGGAGGCTGGTGTGGGTGTTTGGGCCAAAGAACTGCGGATTTTCCCTTTGGCGACCGATATTCAATCTTTGTTTCCAACTGCGAGTTTAACATTTGTAAATGCAAGTGATGACTGTATTTTAAAAATGCTAATCATTTTCCCATAACCCTCAAACCTAACCTTAAATTTTTAGAAAGCTTGCTCACCTTTCCCTAACCCTTAGCCTGAACCTTAACCTTTCAAAAAGCAGGATTGCCTCATGTTTTCCAGAATGCCCAGCATGTTTAAAAATTATGCTGGAAGGATATCCTGAGTCTATCAGACTGTCCTGCACATTGACAAATGATGCTAAATGGGTTCTCAGTGTGTTTAAAAAGTAATGCCAAGGGTCCTGAGTGAGCATCCATATATGAAGAGTTGAGGGTGAGAACGAGTTGAGTGTTGAGCTATAAGCTGTTCTCCTGCACCAACTCTGTTGAAAACATGCCGCTGCCTGTTGCTGCACTGCATTACTCTATGTTGCTGCATCACTCTTGGCTGCTGCTAGTTAATATAGACTGCTGCTTGTTCACATCCACTTTTTCTTGCTTGCAGCTGCTGCATGCTGAAGGTCTAAATCTACTACTCTTGTATGCATGTTTGCTGTAGCTAATCTTAGTCTAGCTAGAGGCTACATGCTAAAAATGAAAATCATGCAGTTTATTCAGCTTTTCTAATGTGACAGTTGAAGGGTCCTGTCACTAGAAATGCCTCCTAATAAGTACGCGTCCTGGCTACCTTGCCAACAAGCCTGGCTCTTTGGTGATGTGGTCAGTGCATTTGACTCTTACCCAGGAGTCTGGGGTTCAATTCCCTGCCCAGGCCCTCCTTCGGCCTGCCACACCAAGTTGATGCATTTTGGGTCAACCGCAACATCTGTTTGTCAAGTGAGATTTTTCCCAAATTGGCCACACCGCCAAGTGTCTCAATTTGGAGCACTGTGTTGTTGTCAAATGCCAGATTTTGATAAGAAGTCATTTCATTTCAAAGGACACCACATTTCAACTCAGGGTCTTCTTCAACATTATACTGCTTCACTGCGATTGACATTTGCTAATTGCTGCTGACCAGTGGGGAAAAAACTGAAGTGTGACAAGAATTTGGAAGGAGATTTAAATGGTGCTTGAAGGGCTTGCTGATATTTATCAAGGTGTTTCAACTCATTTTAACAGGGTAAAACGATTAGCAACTGAAGTAAGATCTTTGTTGCCAAATGGGGACAGAAAAGTAATTTTTCACCTGTTTTCCCTCAGTCAGCTCTCAGGTACCTAATTGCCAGTTAGGTCATTTGACCACCTTTGGCAGTGGAGGTTGTCCAGTGTTTTTTTTTTTTTTGACATTTTAGGAAGTAAATGGATAAAATAAGCTGATATAGATGTACTTATATTGCATAAAAAAATCAAAATATCAAGGAAATTTTTCTAATCTATTTACTTCAATTTTGCTGAGAAAAAGTCCACGCAATTGCATTCTAGATTTACTACTTGCAGGGGCACTTTATTTATTTATTTCATTAACCAAGTGCAAACATTTGTGTAAGAAGCTCATTCTCATGTCCAGTTTCGGTTGTCTCACCTGCATATTTAAAACTCTTGCCAGGTAATACTATCTCAGTAAAATGTTATAGCAGTCTGGTGGAAGCATCCTGATTGCTGACATGTCTCATACCAGTTCTGGTTAAAAGCCTACTGTTGTAGCTAATTATAGGTGCAGTGGTTTATCCCAATGGACGGCTTAGTTGCAAGTCTTTCAAAAACAGTGTCTGCAGTATCCACAATTTTATTTAGAGTTTTACTCAATGCAATCTACACTGGAAATTGAGCATAGCGGTAGTTCAGGCAGGCCACGGAGTCATGCCTAGTTCACAAAGCCTGCCTTCATATTAGTGATGGTACAGATCACCAGCCAAGCCCCCATCAGCTGACAGCTCAGCTGATTCCCTCCAAGCGCTCAATTGGCAAATCTTAAACAAGGCGCCCTATTTAAAGATGCTTTGTCTGCCTACTATTGCCGCTTCCGCTGCTTCATTTGCAACCCTTCTCCATCCCCAGCTCCTCCTTTACACGTTTATCTTAATTATTCAATGACTTGCATTGTCATTGATGCTTGCTCTGTTCTGTGCCCTTGGGGGTTTTGCTGCTGCTCTATCCGCCAATGGCTTTTCATGCATACGCATGGTAGGGCGGGGAGGTCCTAGAACAGAGTCATACCGCAAAATTCAAATGGTGCAAATATATTTGCTGCAAATGATATGATATAATATAATTTAGGTTTTGACAAAGTGGACCTGACTGAAATAACATTTATAATCATTATATCCTATTTTGTAACTGTAGACAGTGGTGGCTGGTGGATGGCTGTTTAGGTGGGGCGCATCATTATAACACCCACTGTGGTCCTTCCATTTATATCCCCATGAAACCTCCTGGAACTCAATTTGAGCTGAGCGTGCACATGATTAATCGCAGATGGGTGGTGGGTGGGTGAAACAATACATCTTTAATGCGGAAACTATTAATTAAATTTTCTAAATTGTGAACATTGCAGCCAGCTGCTTTTCCATTAAGAAAGAAGTTGTGTGCAGGGATAAGGAGATGAAAAGCAGAAGAAAAAATGCAATAAATTGAATGAGAAGTTAAGGCAACAATAATTGCTTACAGCCACTCAGGACAATTATGAGGCCCATTGCCAATTTGCCTCGGCAGTACACGATGGATTGATGTTTTGGAGCATACCAGTTGTTACAGGCTACAGTGTTGGAGGAAAGTTGAAAATAAATGAATAAATTGCTTTCTTCGGCTGTAACACTATTACAGTCAGCTTACAATTATTGGCTAGCAAGCTATAGAACTGCATATCTATGGGTCACAAAACCAGCACAAGTCATAACAGGTTGTACCCTGGACAAGCAAAGCAACAGTTCTGGTTGTGTTGCCTTGCTTAAATGCAGTAGCTAAGGCATTCAATTTTTTTTGCAAGTGATGGCTGCTTAGCAAGCCAGTCCTGCGCAACAGTGAATCAATTAAATGAGTTTGGTAGCTCGCTACCTAAACTTATAGCAACCAATTTGCGTGCTAGTTTGCATACAAGAGAAAATGACAAGCTGCGAGTGAGCTAGCAAGCTAGCAATAAGGAAAATAACAGTGCTGCTCCTGTGGACTAACAAGAGCTCAAAGCAACTGACATGTTTCCTTCACTTTAAAATTCTACTTCTATGCTATTTGTCTAAATAGCAGCAATTAAACCAAATTAGCGCCTGGGAGCCACAAAATGTTATTACATGAGCTAAGTACACCTGGCTATTCATTTGGGTTTCTGCTACAGACATGGTGTAGGTGGCCGCAAAATGGAGGTATTTTTATACGTAAATAAAAAAGCTGCAACTCACTGTAATTGATTAATGACTGGTTAATTTGTTAGCCTGTCACCCTGTAATTGATCTTTATTTGGCTGGTAAACTAAGCAATAATAACTACCAAAATGGATAGCTAACTTACTAGCTAGCAAACATGAACTATCAAGCTAGCTAGCTACCACTACATTCTACCACCCAGCAAACTGAATTCCATGTCACAGCTGAAATTGCTGGGTCACTGTCAGCAGTTGCAAAGCCGCTCGGCTCTAATGTATAGCCATTAAGTATAGTTCAATGGGACCACAGCGCCATCTGCTGATTGGGTCGGTGACTTACCCATTCCGAAGGCCCGATAAACAAAGCTGTAAAAACCAGATCATAAAGTCGACTAATATCCAGGCATTACCAGACAACTCGATGGAGTTTGGCTTGTGAGTAGCCTAGTCGACTCCACACTTGGCTATTAGAATGCTTTCTATTTTCTACCATCAGGCTGAATTGTATTCTAGTTCCCGCCAGCACAATATTTATTCAAATTTGGGACTTTTATTATTGTTCAAAGAGGTATATGGAAATATGGCCTGAAGAGCTACAAATCATCAAGCTATTTTATTTGATTTATCTTGATATTTACTCCATTATTTAACAGTTTAATTGCACTCAAAGCGAAACATCAGAAATGGTATTGGCATTTACTTCAGCCATTTCCAGGTCTTTGTTGGTTGCATGTGGAGAATGAGGGCCTGAAATGGAACTATAAATGGAAGTGGCTAGATTAGTTTCGTGACAACCATTAACCATTATATGCTCACTATTCAGAGGGTATTTCTTCTATAATTACTTGGATTTAAATGTAAAACTTACAACACTGGGCACCGTCTCCTTCATGGGTCCTGCTGTTCACTATTGTTTAAAACCTAATGATGAGAACCTGTTTCTCTGCTGGGCTCAGAGAGCTGTCCTTGAGATGTGCTCTGCTCAATCCACACACAAAAGATTGTCCCAGCCACTACTATAGTGGTGATCATATCAATATATGCTCTAAGATTTATGTACCGCAGGTTAGTCAGTGCTCATCAGTGCTACATTACTTTTTCCTGCCAAGAAATATTGTCTACTTCCAGGCTCATGAGTTCTGGTGCTGTGTAAAGGTACAATATTGCAGTAAATTTACATGTCATATAGGTTATATCGGTCTGCTGCTGCTCCAGCTGGATTGCTGGGTAGATTAGGTGCCCCTGAGGATTTTCGTGAGATAGTATGGTCCATGGAGATTGGAGATGCTTCCTTTCAGCACAGCCTTGGCGTCTGGTGCCTTGGCCACACATTGATTGCTTCATGAGCTCGTATATTCCTGCAGGTGAATGACCACGCACATTGATGGCTTCACTTGACAATGTTTCCTGCATGGAATGGCCTCACTGCAGCTGTTGCCTAGGTTACACATTCATGGCTTCACTTGTAGTATATTCCTTCACTGAATGGCCTTTGGGTGGCTGGTGCCTTAGCCACATGTTGATAGCTTCACTAGGTAGTGTTTTACTGAATTCAGTGGCCTCCCGGCAGCTGGTGCCATTGTCTTACATTGGCAGGTTTACAAGGATTTGCGTTCATTAAGCTATTCTGTTGGGGGGACTTCAGTTATAGTTCAGTTAGGGGCCCTGCTTTTTTGGGGGATATCTCAACACTCCCTGCTCTTTTCTCCTTAACCCTTTCGCAGGCACAGCGACATTTTTGTCGTTTTAACCAACGTGTTTTATAAAGTCTTCTTTAAATTCCCCGATTGAGGGAATTCCCTTGTTAGTTACACTCATTACCATTGGCTGTCTCTCAGGTCACCCAGCACTGTATTTTTTAGCCGTGAACGAGGCATGGGATTTCCTAAAAACGCTAAATCTGAGACTACTTCCGGTCAAATTGTGGGACATGTGAACATGGCATCGACGAAGTACAAATAGCCGCATTCTAGCCGTGTTTCTAAACGTAAATACAACGTGGATGAAGTTTTTGCTTTATTGAATGACTCTGACGATGAGTTTGAATATCCAGAGAGCGGGAGTGACTTGGATCCAAACGATTTTAGCGATTCTGGAGAGGATTAAAACATAAAAACATCAGTTATGGGAAACTTATTATGAGATTTGGTGTTATTTTATTGTTATTTTGAATAACAATCATATTTTGGTAAAAACCCAAAATTAATCCGTCCGTGGGGGTATGCATCTGGGCCAAAATTTGCCTGCGAAAGGGTTAAGCTCAGTAGGCTGCGCGGGTTGTCAGGGTCAGAGCTGGGGTGCCAAACTTTTATTCCAAAAAGGACTGGAAATATTGATTCCTCTGACCACAATACACGGGTTCACATACACATGCCTCTAAACCCATAAAATTCAACAGCGCTTCTAGACACCATTTGCATAAGGCTTTGTTTCTGCAAAGTAAGGTCTTGCCTGGCATTTCTGGATGTGACTATGTCTTTTAGAGCTTGACAGAGGTTTGTTCAAGTAATCCTCAGCACATGTAGTTATATCACTTATAGAGAAATGACTGTTCTTGATGCTGTGCTGTCTGAGTGATCAGAGATTATAGATATTTGGCTTGGGTTTGTGCCCTTGCCCGTTACGCAAAGAAATTCCTCTAGATTCCTTGAATCTTTTAATTCTGTTGTGCTTTGTTGAGGCTGAAATATCCAAATCCCCTCCTATCTTTCTGTGAAAAATATTTTTTCTCACACATTTGAGGGCAAATTGGTGATTCTCAACCCACCTTTGCTCCTGAAGAACTAGACTTTTCCTTGATGCTGCTTTTGTACCAAAATATGATTACAATCACTTCCTGACATCAGCTGTTTCAAATCACATTATTCATTGTCGTTCAATATATATTTTTTTTATCTCATTACCAGTTCTGAACTGCCTGTCCTAACTTTTTTGGAATGCTTTGCAGCCCTGAATAGCAGGAATGGATGTTGCAAATAAGATAATGTTGACCAGACAAACATTAAATATCTTGTCGTCTTACTGTCTAGTGTCTACACTAAAATGCAAGTCAAAGTAGATTTAGAAATCACTGCTTTTTCTTTTTATATGCATTTTCTATACCATCCCAGCTTTTTCTGAATTGGGTTGGTATTTGTTAATTCTGCAATTATCAAGTTTACAATTGAGTTGAATGACAGAAATACGGATAGTTTCTCGCAGTCTATGCTCTCTTTGTTCCAAAACAAAATTAAAGTACCAACACTGGGACATTTATGTATGAATAATCAGACTATTTCTTTTGAAGCAGTACAATAGATCTTTTTTCGCCCCCCGGGGACAAATAAGGCATGCAGCATTTTATGATTTAGAATGATGCTATTTGCTTTTATCACTTGAATTGTTGTGGCTGAAATGGACTTTTTAACGATCTTGATTAGTTTTCCAAGCAGTAATGACAGTAATGTGATGGAATTAACTAAAAATGATAGGCAGTAATTTGGCAGCTGGCATCATTTATATGTTGCAAACAATTCGGTGTTTTTGGCACAGGTTCAGCCATGGAGTACACACATAAAATTTGATCAAATTCTTTTTGCTTATATGACCTTCATCATACTTCAAAAGAATGCAATTTTTCACTCAAATAAAGATGACTGGGCAGATCTGAACATAATCAGATCCGCCCAGACCGATAGACCAGCAAAAGTGATACCTTGTTACCAGTTGTTATGAGTTTGGTCTCAGGTTGAGAATCTTTGGGAGTCCATGTATATTTAATTGAGAGGAACATCTGCTATTCAGTCATTTTACTGATTCTTTTAGCCAGAGACACAAAAGTGCACTTCACATCGCCAAGCAAAAACTGCTAGAGTTATAGTTTGGAAAAATTACAATTGTGTAAGTGCTAGTAAAGTGCAAGCTACACGACCTGTGAGATAAAGGCTAGCTCTGTTAAATGGAAAATTGTGGTGTGGAAGGAAGAATTGCCCCCACCCCCAGAATTATGGCAGGCACTTAGCAAAAATGTAAGCTACAACAATGTAAACTCGAGTTACCTCAATTGACTATTCTCTATATCATGGTCTATTGATTAACAAAACACTTCCAGTCTTTGAATGATGTAATGGATGAGCAATTGCAGAAGAAAGGGCAGGTACACACTGTAGAATGTCATTGAAATTTCTGCCAGTTCGTTGCAGCATATGCGCTTAGATGTTGGAGCACCCTTTTACTCAATGTCTAATACCAGTAATATAGCAGAACCAGCTAAATTAACATGCACCTTAGTTGTGGTGTCTCAATGCACAGCTTTCTGTCCAGTCCACTGCTGCTTGATAAGAGTCACTGGAACTGGAGACTGAGATTCTGAGTCACATTTTCAGTCAAATTTGGTTTTAGCTTTGAATCTCAAAAGTGTGTTAATATTGCATAAGTTATCTTCATACATTCGGCAGCAGAATCATTGTCTCATTAATAAAGATGAAGAAATAAATAAGAGAATGAACTGCAGATAAACAACAACACATTATTTAAATACAGTCTGAGAAAACCACATCCTTTCATTTTTAACCATTTATTCTTATTCTCCTATTTATGTTATACAATAATCTCATATTTTACAAAAACCAAAGCAATTATTTTTTTACCAGTAATTTAGTACTTTGTGCGAAAACCCCTAGAATGAAGCCTGCTTTGAATGTTTTCTAATTATTTTTGGTAAGATTTGAGAATACTTTTGGAGAGATATTTGAGCAATTTTGGAGATAATTAAAATCCATGCATTTGCGGTGGGACTGCTTTCAGACCACAGGTTCTCCATAGGATGTAGTTCTATGGAGTGAGATGGCCACCGCAGAACATACCATTTCATGTAACCACCTCTGTGTGGATTTTGATGCATGTTTGTTGTCATTTTCCCCCTGGAAAATCCACCAACTCCCAGGACTTTGCCTCCGAGCTTAGAAAACTACATTTGTTTCAGAAAAAATTTAGGCAAAAGTGCTTGGTGGAATTAGCATCAACCAGAGTTCCTGACCCATTGGCAGCATAACATGCCCGAAACATCAATGACTAACCTCCATATTGGGGTTATGTATGTATGGTATGTATCTCACTCCTAGGAGGTAAAGGTTTAAAGGAAGTGGTGCACAGAATTGTGGAAGACATATTTTTGAGAAAAATATTTGTTTCATGATAAGAATTAAATGCTTCTTTCAATTGTTACTTTAGTTAAAGGTAATCAAAGGTTAGCCTAGATTTTTGTGAATATTTTGAATGAAAGATGAGGGTGAACAATAAAAAAACACTGTTTTTCATATTCTTCAGCTCATTTTTACTAAAGGGTGCCAATAATTCTGGAGAGTATTGCATTTTCTTTGCATTACTGAAATGAATGCACACTGCAGGAAATTTTGCTGATGAGACGTATTATCTGATAATTTTATTTATCCGACGAAAGGGAATATTTCTCTTTCTATTTGCCTGTGTTAAAATTTAGAATGCCAAGATTGAAATAATTTCTTTCCCACAGCTGTACAAGTATGCTAAAACACAGGAAGTTGAAAATGCTGATGTGAATTACATATCAGCATGTTATAATTGTCTCACTTTAGTGATGAATGAAGACCTGGTGGCTCATGAAAGCGCTAAATTTTCATGAAAGCAGGATGCAATTAGGAAAGATAAAATCATGTCTCTGAGTAGTACTCTAGACAACATCCAATTTTGAATGTGCCTGGATGCTCAAAAAACAGAGTGTTGGTTGAATTGAATAACCAGAGCAGCAGGCAATATTATAACCGTCGTGTGGATAAAATCTATCAATTTTTTTGTGAACACCTTTAGAGAATTATATCTGGCTGCTAAATGGCAACAATAAATATTAGGTCTCTGGCAAAATTTTTTTAGAAGGTACAAAACAAACAAATAAACAAACAAAAATCACTCAAAGCTATATATACCGTTTTTATTCAGCTCATTATTTCTGTATGTGTTGAGCAAATTCTGATAGCATGGACAGGATCTTTGAGTTGTATAAATACCATTGCAATGCAAGCTAAATTTGATTGTTACAAAAGTTATATTTGCATGTTTATATGCTCAACATAATTTGTACTCTTTATTGGGGTGGGATGTCTGTAATGCTACTGTATGGTGCTTGATGACTGCTGAACCTATGTCTTTAGTTCATATACTGCCAGAGGACTGATTTCTACCAAAAATTCCAGGAGCATTAATGAAAGTGAACCAGGTATTAACTGTGTAGCCTGCATTAAAGATATTTCAGCAGTCAGTAGTAGCTATGTTTCTACCTATTGTTGAGCAAATTTTAAGCAAACATTTGAAATGTCACGAAAAAAGGAGTTGAAAATTAGGCATGTCTCCATCGATTGGCTTTGAGAGAATATACTAGGCTCCGCAAAGTGTAGTTTCTTCAGAGGTTGACAGTGCAGGCTATTTTACGCATGGCTAAAATATACAGGAAAGAAGAAAAAGAGGTTGCGAACTGGAAACAGTCGACCTGTCCTGCGAGTTAAATGTTTGCCACGTCAGAACTTGTTCAGCAAAGGTGTTTCCAGCAACAAGTTAGTGCATTAACCCTTTTTCAACCTCAAGTGAGCGTGAAACTTTTTTGCAAAATTGAGGAAGTTTTTCCTTTTTTTAATTTTTCCACCTCTAAGAACCTTTTCTAATGTGATACTTCAAAATATGCATGAAAATAATGCAAACATGGCGAACAGTTTTCCTCAAATCAAGAATTTTATAAGGTGCATCATGACATTGGTGCGCTCAATGTTTATGGTCAGGACCAAACTTTGACTGCATCCTTCCAACAGAGGTAGCTCAATCTGTTCTGCAGCTGACAGCTGAGCAATTTAGTCAGCATGTGGTTTTTGGTTTTCAAACTGTCTGACCTGATCTGCAGTTAGAAAGTATTTTGAGTGTTACTAACAGAATAGAGATATGAACACTCATAAAAACTGAGTAATGGGCTAATATTAGGTATTGCAGGCTGTCTTATGATTAATTAGGTAAATAATTGGGTGCAATTGAAGCATAAATTTCTTTTTTCACTGACCGTGAAAAAATCAATTGAGAACATGCCAGCAATATAATATTTCACTCAAGTGGTCATAGATCAGCTGAGTCATTAAGATGGTGTCATTGTTTGTCCTCCATTAACAATTTGACTTGTAACCGCTAGCAGTCACAAATATCAATCAAATTTGACAAAATGTGGAATACGACGTCTCCAGCACATAAACTACGACAAGATCACATTTCAGCCCTGCATCCTCAAAAGTGGGCATGGTAGGGTCGCTATATTGAAAAGCAGAAGTTGCCCATTTTAAACCTTTCTAATACAACCCCAATTCTGAAATAGTTGGGACGAAGTGTAAATTGTGAATAAAATCAAAACGCAATGACTTTCAAATCACACCAGCCGGTATTTTATTCACAACAGAACAGAGATAACACAGCAAATGCTGAAACTGAGAAAGTTTACAATTTTATCCACAAAATGAGCTCATTTCAAATTTTATGGCTGCTACAGGTCTCAAAAAAGTTGGGACAGGGGCCTGTTTACGATGGTGTAGCATCCCCTCTTCTTTTTAACAGAGTGCAGGCGTCTGGGCATTGAGGAGACAAGTTTCTTGAGTTTAGCCAATGGAATTAGATCTCACTCTTGTTTAATACAGGGTTCCAGCTGCTGTAGAGTTTTGGGTCTCCTTTGACGGACTTTTCGTATAATTATGCGCCAAATGTTCTCAATCGGTGAAAGATCATGACTGCAGGCAGGCCAGTTTAGCACACGGACTCTACTATGAAGCCATGCTGTTGTAATAGCTGCAGTGTGTGGTTTTGCATTGTCCTGCTGAAATACACAATGCCTGCCCTGGAATAGATGTCGTCTGGAGGGGAGAATATGTTGCTCTAAAACCTTTATATACCTTTCAGCATTCATGGTGCTTTTTAAAACATGCAAGTGTCCCACACCATATGCACTAATGCATCCCCATACCATCAGAGATGCTGGCTTTTGAACTGAACGCTGATAACAGGAGGGGTGGTCTTTCTCCTCTTTAGCCCGGAGGACACGACGCCCATGACTTCCAACAAGAATGTCAAATTTGGACTCGTCTGACCACAGGACACTTTGCCACTTTGCTACAGTCCATTTTAAATGACCCTTGGCCCATAGAACACGGCGGCGGTTCTGGATCATGCTCGACAATGGCTTCCCTTTTGCATGATAGAGTTTTAGGTGGCATCTGTGGATGGCACGGTGGACTGTGTTTGCAGACAGTGGTTTCTTGAAGTATTCCTGGGCCCATTTAGTAATGTCAATGACAGAATCATGCCGGTGAGTGATGCAGTGGTGTCTGAGGGCCCAAAGATCACGGGCATCCAGTAAAGGTCTTCGGCCTTGTCCCTTACACACAAAGATTTTTCCAGTTTCTCTGAATCTTTTGATGATGTTATGCACTGTCGAAGATGAGATCTTCAAAGCCTTTGTAATTTGACGTTGAGGAACATTGTTTTTAAAGTATTCCACAATTTTTTTTACGCAAGCCTTCACAGGTTGGAGAGCCTCTGGCCATCTTTACTTCTGAGAGACTCAGCCTCTCCAAGACATCTCTTTTATAGCCAATCATGTTACACACCTGATGCCAGTTAACTTAATTACTTGCTAAATGTTCTTTCAGCTGACTCTCTTATATATTAATTGCTTTTTCAGCCCTTTTTTTGCCTGTGTCCCAACTTTTTGGAGACCTGTGCAACCAGAAAATTTGAAATAAGCTCATTTTGTGGATGAAAATGTATAATGTCTCAGTTTCAACATTTGAAATGTTATCTATATTCTATTGTCAGTAACATATTGGCTCGTGATCTGAATGTCATTGCATTTTGATTTTATTCACAATTTATACTTTGTCTCAACTATTTCGGAATTGGGGTTGTATAAAGAGCTGAAACTTGGTACATAAGTTGGATACAACGTCTCAACATTTAATTCACGGGTTTTGACAATTTCTGAAATAAGCCGTTTTGTGACCTTTGGCGTGCCTTCACCAATGAATACCTATTTGAACGAGCCGTAAGCTCTAGTTTCACAAATATCGATCAAACTTCATTAAACTTTGCATGCAACATCTTTGGGACATGAATTATTTAGGTATTTCAGTTCATCCTTGTTTCCCACTCCCAAAGGGGCATGGCTGGGTGGACGATCAGTTGAGTTTCAGGTTCACTTGAACCTCTGGTTTTATATTAGTGCTTTGCTTTACTCCCAAGAGGAAAGCAGCAGCCTCTCGCTCTTGGCTCTGTGAGCTACATCTCATGACTCAGGCAATTGGCCCAAGGCAAATGTAAGACCAGTTGTGGAAGAAGCTGTTTTCAGGGGTGAACCATATGGCAACTGTGACCGTGAGGAGCCCTAGAGATGGATAAAGCAGATCTTTCGGTTTTTTTTTTTTTTTTTGGCAGTTTCTGAGTTGACCTGCATGTTTGAAGTGGTTGATCTTAGACCACACATTTCATGCCTTGAATTTTGCAGCAAAGACCCTTTGCACAGACTTCTCATAGGTGATCATGTTTGATAGAGCATGGGCATTATAGTTTGGCCATTGAGAAGAAAACAGCTTATACTGTCATTTTCTCCAAAACAATCTCAGCCATCCTAATTCCTTAATTCCATCGGGTTTTACATTGTTTAGGCTGTGCATTAGTCATGTTTAAAAGAAATACTGTAAATCTCAAATCCAATATCACAAACCCTGCTTCATCCCAGAGATATTACAGAAATTCCACAGGTCAGAAATGCCCTTTCAAATGTCATTCTGAGATACTGCACTATCAATTTCGTTGGTATTTCTCCATTTCTTGCTGTGACTAGATTTTTTTCTCTTGGCTGGAATTCAGTTTGACTGTGGTTTGATTGGTTTCAATATTCATTCATTAACTGAATTCAAAGTATTATTGTGTGGAATCCCTTCCTGTGTCAAACAATAAATCAGTTTCAAGCAGCTTTTGTTTATTTACCATGTAAATGTGTTCCACAAACTCCACTCGGCATTAATTTTGAGTTTGAGTCCTGAGTTTAAATTTAGTAGTGCCTTTCTATGATATTCAGAAGCATTATGCAAGGCATTACTCAAATCTGAACTGTCAAGCAAATGAGACACATTGTAAATGCAGCTATGATGAACAATGAATGATCCAAAAATCGCGGAGAAGATTTCTAATCGCTATAATCATTTTTTTTTTTAATTCATTTTGGAAATTTGGCAAAAATTTGCATATGAAACCTGCTGCTGGAGCACCCTCAATTTAATGCATGACGCTTGCGTCCCTGTTCCAATTGTTACTCATCGAAAGTGAAAACTAGTTCTTGTTTGATGGGGATTTTTTTTTTTTATCCAAGCTTTGTAAAAATAGGCATGAAGGGCAGGAGATAAATGAGAAAATGTCTGCTATTTTCAGGGTCAGCTCTGACAAACGAGAGAGTAAGCCACAATGCTAGGAAGGGCTTCTCAGTTAGGTCAGTGCTCTCAAGAGGCTGGAGGAAAGGTATTGTTGCTACCGTCCTCTGCAGTCTGAACATTCCTGAGTCCTAAACAGGGACATTCCGTACAAAGGGAGGAAAGAGGGTTTTTGAGACACAAAAATATATATTTCTAATCCTCACAGGCATCGTGTCCACTACAATGGACCTACAGCAGCAGAATTGTTGAGGGATTGGTGCTCGAATGTGAAAGAGGGAATACCCACCTACTCCTATTTACAATACCATCAGCAGCCAAATCATCTGTATTTGTGATTTGGTTTCTGCAAGGTTGATATAAACAAGCAAATTTATGTAGGCCTAAGGCAGGGGCATTACAAGGATTTCAAGGATATTGGGGGTCTGGCCTACAAGGGTTCGAGGGTATCATTTTCAGGGGTGAAATAAAAAAGAATTTCAACCAGTAAATCAATCAATCTGGCACACTATGAGGAGTAATGACAGGTTAATCTGTTAGGTATCAACAATATTTCAAAAATTAATTTTGGTGGTTTCCGCGCCCGAAGCGGTTCAATCAAATAATATTGATTTTGGACTTGTGTATATATACTCTGTTACAGCTAAATTAACCCCAGACTTTGTTTCATTTTATTTTATCATTATTTCATATGCTCACACCATGCATATCATGCTCTGGCATAATATAAGCTAAACAACCAGACTTTGGCAAGTGTAAAACTGCTCTGCAAGAAACAGAAAAACAGTGAACAAAACCTGATGCATTTACTCAGTGAAGGAAGTGACCCTTGGGATTGTTCACAACATGGTGAATGCAGTTTGGTTCAGTGGCTTTACCTTAGTGGTTATTATTACCATAGACACAATCAATTAGAATGAAATGTATGTGGCTATCTACCATGGAATTGAGGTTATTAAAAATGGCAATGAGTTTTGAATGGTGGATAACATTTTTAAAATCTTATTCATAAATATACATAAGTAAATACAAAGGCCACTCTTTTACTACCCATAGGTTGGTGACCAATAATTTTGCAAGATATGCATGGTTCCATTTTTTACAGTTTTCTTAACAGTAGCGAACATCTTGAGTCCCATCCATATTTTTTTCTTCAATGGCTCAGTACGCCACAATTCTAAATTTGCGATGAAATGAAGCAAAAATTAGTAAGTAAAAAAAACCCCCCCAAAAAACTACTCTTTTATACATTTGTGTCACCACGTAGAAATTAACCTAACAGTGTAATGCATTATTAATGATTCCC
Source organism: Gymnothorax javanicus (assembly GCA_029692085.1). NCBI lineage: Eukaryota > Metazoa > Chordata > Actinopteri > Anguilliformes > Muraenidae > Gymnothorax > Gymnothorax javanicus. Next base: position 9,929,304 of record CM056211.1, read on the forward strand.
ATTTGCTCTGCCTGATTACCAACCAAACATGCATTTGCTCAGTAGTGTAGACTAATTGATAGAGTGTCTTCACGATTTATTTTAGCTAGCATCATTAGGGGCCGGGCAGCCTAAGCTGCCAGGACCCTATTGTTATCCTGCATGTTCTTGTTCTTCTTCTTCTGAGGAAATCCTACTTCCCATGCACAAAAAATCACCAAACTTTGCACAAAGGTCCAGTCTAATGCCAGATAGTCCAATGGGCCAATAGTCCTGATAGTGGTGCCACAGCAAGCCTCTAAAGTTCAAAAATTTGAAAATTTACAACAAATCAACCATATGTGCTACAGATTTGCAACTTTCACCAAAATGTAGCCCCAATAACTGAAGAAACTTTTGTACATTTAAACCTATTGCAAATTATGAAGTCCATCACTCTGTTTTTTTTAAAAACTGTTAAACTTATTAAACCTATCTCCTCCCACAATTTTTGCTCAATTGACACCAAACTTGCTACAGAGCATCTTCAGACTGTCCTACACAAACGATACACAAACTACACACTGATTTTTGATTTATTGAATATTGAGCCTACAGTGCATCAATATGTTTGACTGTGAACGGTATTGTAAACATATACTTGCAAGTTCTTGCTAAATACATTTTCAATGTTCATTAAAAAAATGACAAAATTTTGGAGTCATGGTGGATGATGTTTGGAAAATATCAGAATTTAATCTCAAAAACTGAATTTTTTACAGCATTTTGAATTTCGCTCTCATGTGAACAGTTGGAGTCAATGCAAAAATGGCATTTTTAAACATCAGTTTTTCACTTATGGAGCCAATAAATCATTGTTAAAAACAAATTACCAATATCTAAATGCAATTTGTTTCAATTGCAATTTCAGATTTTTGTTTTAATATCTGAATTTTTGACAGCCGTTTGAAATCTGTCTTTACACGCTGTCATTGCAGCTGTAGAATTCCTATAATGAGCGGGGCTGCTAACTCTCACGCATTCGGCATGAGATTTAGTGCTTCATTTATGTTCCCGTGCCATAGTCAGCAATTATTCAATCAATGCAATGCGTGTTTCACGATCGTTCAAATTGTTTAAATGAAATAAGACAATTTGAAACATTTTTATGCAATTCTATTGCTTTCAACCCCTGAGTAGAGAAAAGCGTGAGAAGTCGGGAGTCATAACTGATTTCCCTGTTACTAGAGGTGAATTCCACCGCGCATGTGAAACTGATAAACCTCCATGCACAAGGTCTTCAATTCCACCTGAGAATCTCTTACAAACACGCTGATTGAATAATTGCTGACATACAGCACGAGAACATGAATATGCCACTTAAACTCAGGCCGAATGCATGGAAGTTGGCAACCATGAATGAGCTAGAAGAAGTTTTGAACTTATATACCACAGAGTTGTCTTTTGCTAATTAGCTCAGTGAGAGAGAGCATAGTCTCTTGTACCAGAAATTGTGAGTTCAAGCCTCAACTGATGTAAAATGCACATTAGAATACCACCTTTTTTCATCTTCCTACACTCTGTTGCTCAGAATTGCCTAATTTTGCCTGAAATTGCCCGGCCCCGACCATTGCTGCACAGCAGCTATAATTATTTGTTATATCCAAGAGCTGACAGCAATTTTATGATCTATATTAATGATGACATAAAACATCATAATGTCTTTCAAAGATTCTGAATTCCTGTAGCTCATAAAACATCACAACTTCATAAATTTTTTGGCTTGGCTTGTTATGAGTGAAGCCATTTTTTCCCCAATGCGTATTAACACTGAAAACATTTTGAATCAGTTAAGGGCTATCTTAAATTAAATTACACTGCAGAAAAAGCTTAAATGGGAGGCAAAGTTTAGGTTTTCTTTTTTTGGTCAAATTAATCATTTGATTTTTGCTATCCTTACAAAGTAATGTATTGTATGTAAATATAGCCTATCAGTAACATCTTTATCATGCCCTCATTTATAATTTCTTAATAATGATAGGCCATGTATTAGTCTTGATTATTCAGTAAATAAACTGGATGATCATTAATCAGGCACAGCTTGAGCAATTATTCATTCAAATGTGAAGTAACTGAAGGGCTTCTGTACCTGGACACCACATCACTACTCTCCCCATTTCTGATCACTGCAGCATTTGAGACAGATGGCCTGGGTTCAATTACCTTTTTATTCAAAGTATATGAGAACTTTCAGTGCCTGGTATTGATTTTAGGCATTTGATTACCTTTTTAAGAATTGAGGCCAGCGTTGAGCCAATAAATTCCAAAGAAGCCAGAAGATGGCTGAGAAATAAGAAACTGTCAGAGATACAGACCAAACAAAAAGCAACCGTTTGGAACATTAATGGTAATAAAAGGCGCACTCAGTTATCACAAAGGGCCTAGCGGGCCAAGATAGACCAATACTATTGATGAACAGAAAATCTTTACAATTATGAATCGTACAAATCATAAATACTGTTCAGTAGGCAGGTAAGTTGTGACATTGACTACTGTCTACAGGTGGCATGGCAAACAGAGCTACAAAGGTTACACTGCGAGGTGCTGACCACGTTTTAGCCTCCCCTGCCTCCATATGAAATAAATAAATAAATAAACAGAAAAATAGAAATTATTGTGGTCAGACCGACTTTTATTACTGCCATTGCAAGACGAAAAAGTGGTGACCAGAGGGAATTGTCCATGATTGAAAGACTACAAACTCATCTAAAAAATATGGAGGTGGGTTTTTGATGGGCTGGTCGTGTATTACAACGACAAATAACAGATATTGCTTGGCTTGGCCTCACTGGTGAAGGAACAGCTGATAGCTACAGCGGAATGAATTCTGAAGTACAGAAACTCCTCGTCCTCAAGTTCACGTGCAGGGAACGCAAGACAGCGATCATAAGGAGAAAAGCTTAGAAACTCTTTGCTGGTTCATCGCCCAATCTTAATCCAACTGAACGTTGATTTTATATGCTGATGAAAAATCCTGTGTCAACCAGCTATCCCTCAAATAAGGAAGACAGGAGTATATTTATGGCAGTCCATACCTGGAGAAGAACATCAGCACTTAGTGATGTATGTGCCTCTCATACATCAGGCGTTCATCATTGTATGCAAAAAATATGCAACAAAGTGTATTAAGATGACTCAAAGGCATTATGTTGCATTGATTTACATAATAGCTGTGCATATAAAGTGCTGTAACCTGAAAACAAACTAAAACAAGAGTATAATAAAGCCACGTGAATTGTTAATTACAAATATAAATAGTAAATTGTTGATTAGAAATATAAAATTGCAGAGCAAAGTTCAAATAAGGAAAAAAAGTTTTGATGTGTATACTGTCACTTTATTTTATTATTATTAAATTATTTAATTTATACATTATTAAATTGTTTAAACCTCTTCCCACTATTTCAATGTATCGCTTTCTGTACAGTTTGCACTGTGCCATTAAGCTTTTGCTAAAAATAATGGCTGGCTTGCTATTTAGAACTTTGAGCTCCTGATTAGTTACAGAAAAAGGCAGCAACAAAAAAAAAAAAAAACAACGCACAGTGGCTGATAAGCAAGCAACTGGGTCCGTGTTTTCAACAGTAATTAAGACAGAAGCAAAACAGTTTGAAATCATGATGAAATAATGAGAATAACAATTAGTGAGCAAACCTAGGCAATTTTAATTAGCATCTGTCAATCAAAGAAGGGCGTTAGAAGACGAAACCAGAGCAGCCTCAGCTAGCAGTGCGAGCTCACAACCAAGGCCTGCAGCTAGGCCAACGAACTGTGCCGAAGATATTGTGATCACTCATTCAGCAACATGCATCATTAACAGATGTTGGCCTACTTAAGCTGTATGACGACTGGCTTCCGATTTAATGGACTAGCACTAATGAAGACTTACAATAAAATTAAATTGATTGCGAGAAAGCTTGTTTGATGCATTCAAGGAGAGGAGGAGTTAATCTCAAATAAAATAAAGTTGCCAGATACTGGGTTTTAGTCCAGTATGTCTGGTTTTGTAAATTTATGCTGGTCTGGACTGCTTTTTTTGGCACCAGAGCATTCCCATGAAATGATGAATAGGAATAAAAAAAAAAAAAAAAAAAAACTTTGTGTGGCTTCGGAAGAAAATCGTCCCCTGGAGAGTAATTAGTACAGCATGAAGACATTTTAGAATTTGAAGGTACTATCCAGAAATTATACTACTTCGGGTAAATTCAAACTTTTGAATGGCCTTTAATGAGGGATATTTGCTATTTGACACCTGAGGCTTAATTTACTGCAGTACCTGGCCCTCCAGTTTTCATCATTGAAGGTTTCAATTGCATTCCCTCACACTTCCCCCACAATCCACTTCCTAGTTCTGCAACCAATCGTTATAAGCAGCTCAAATCCCATCCCTTTCCCCATAGTTCCATATTCAGTTTCAACAGCATGGCCAAATCAAATGCTTTGATTTTGTTTTTCTACTTTCATTTTAAATTGAACACCATAGACTGAACCATAAAGCACAATATTGCTAGGATATCCTATTTAAAGTTAATCCCTTCTTCCAGGATAATTTGCTCTGGTGTTTATGAGAGAATATCATGCAATTTAATATTCATATCAAAAAGAACTGTTCCAAAATAAATAACCCTATAAAATTACAAAAACGTTTATTGTAAAGTCCCACTTGGCAGCGGTCTGTAAAACAGTGATAGCTGGGAAATTGACGTGGTTTTTATCAACATAATGAGATTTCGTCTCTAATTCACCTTGTTGCATCAGTGGCGGTAACAAACAAATAAGAAACTTCATTCTCTGTTTGGATAATATCCATACTGTGGTCAATCTGTAATTCATATTCAGCTCACTGCGTTTCCAATGTGTGTATTTCTTTGCACCAGATTCGTTTTTGCGGAAATTGCATCCTAGTGATGCCATTAATCAGTCACTAATAGTAATTTATTCTGGCCAGTGTGTCTGATGAAGAGCTTAGATGTAATTAATGGTCAAGTAAATCTCCTCTTTTATTTATTTATTTCCTCATTCATTTTTCTTTTTTTTGTATCACACTTTATTTAGAACACAGGGTTTAATTTAAAAAAATGCAGTACTACAATTATGGCGCTTAATTCTCCCACACAGTCAGTGTGAGAATGTGTTTGTAAGTTTTAAGATGTCCTGTAATTTTTCTCATCCCAGGAAAATTGGAAATATGTGTTGTACTTTAATATTTATTTCTGAGCTGATAGGAGCAACAACACATCTGCAAATGGGTCATTCTCCATCAGTTCGGCACATTCACTGTATACACATGCAGTCTTCAGGTTACGTAAATTATCTGCGGTTAGAAACAAGCTGAACTGAACAGATTGATGAAGAAGAATAAAATCAGTGTTCTAGAGGCAGTTGATTCATTGCAGGCACTCACTGCACCATCCATCCTGATCTATTTGAACCCTATGGGGCGATATGCATTTTTAAATAAAAGAGTAACGCGAGTTAAGTTTCGCTGAGATGGTGCCCTCTCGGCTGCGAGTCACTCATCATACTCCCAATGCTGTGTGGGCAGACCAATGTATAAATAAAGCAGATGGTGAGCAATAATAGTCGTATAGCATCGCAGAGTTGACACTGAGAGGCACTGAGTGGGATGGGAGGTGCAATATAGGAGCAAAAGTCATTCAGTGACTCACCACATCCACTCTCTGTTTTAACCCTTTGCTGCTTCAGGGGGACGCTCACAAATTTCGAGCCTGTGTTGACGGCAGCACCGTTTTTCAGCTTATTTGCGTTGCTAATTCTGCATTTTGGAACCTACCAAACAAATTGTAATGCCATGTACATAGATGAGCAGTGTAGTGTTTGCCGAAATGTAACCTGAACTTACCTCCTGTAAAACATTCTCTTTCTCGTTCACTCGACCTTTGCCTTTGCGTCAACTGCCTTGATCCCTTGCTGCCAAGAGCCCATATTATTTGGCAGGCAATCGGATCTTTTTGGAGTTGGCATTTCTGTGCATCCATCCACTCAGAAACACAGGGGGGTTACTGCCCTAAACACTAGCTTTATGGAGCTCATAATGCACTGTTTTTATTAGGACTGTTTCAGGTACGTGTTGATTCAATTCTGTGGCTATTATTAGAGCTTTACTGTGGTTATTAGCAACTCTCCAACAAAGAGTCCGTCTGTTCCAGTCAGAGGGCTTTGCCACAGTTCTAGGTCACTTCTGTTTTCGACATACTGTATGTGATCATAATTTGTTGGCCCCCTTAAATAATTTTGTCATTTTTTTATGATTTCAGCACCTGCAATATTGGCACCCATTTTTGGTATTTTGTTAGTATCCTCATCTTGCCTTGGAGACCTGTTTAGCAACGTTCAGCAGGCTAGACCTCATTTGAGCAAACGCATGCTGCTATTTTTAATTCTTATGAATAGGAGTTATCGCAATCAATGCTTTTGTATTTCTGGGATTCAAACTTCAAAGCTAACCCCATTTTTTCAGAGGTGTTTCCAATATTTTGTCCCCCTTATATACTGTGTGATCGTTTTAAAGGGTAACTGAGACAGTCTCATCAATACAATTACACTGCCTGAACTGATATCTCTGTGTTCACAAAATGGCAGCTCCATTTGTTGCTGCTTGCCATTAATTTATGGCAGTGTGGGAAGAGAAGAGCAAGTGAAGTGAAATTGATCAAGCGTGCTATAAAAAGACATTGAATGACCGCGGTGACCGTTTAAGGCATCTCACATCAATTAAGTCAGTTAGCATTCTGCTTTTCATGTCTTGTGTGGCTTTGGTCATATTTGTGTTGGAGTTGCCACTGTTTCTTGTTCACTTACTCAGCCAGGAACAACAAGAAGCAAGCTTTTGGAAATGCGCATTGATTACAGGGCAATTTTTTTTGTTTACCCCAATGGCTTTCTTCCCTTTTCCCTATGCATTCTGGGTATACCAATTATGTGCATCTTAGTCATGAAGGTTAATATTTTTAGGAAGGTAGCAACCTCGGATCTTTTCGGCACATCTCCTAAAAGCCAGATACTGAACCCCCGATCAATGGTGTATCACTGAATTAATTAACAAACTGCAGGCAGATTGAAATAGTTCTCTGTATGGTACAATTCACTGTTCATACATACCATTAAATCCTAATGCAGTTGTTAAATTTTGCTGTTTATCAAAATCTAACTGTGGAGTTTTACTCTATCCCTTATCAAACATTATCTATTGATAAAACTGACTTTGCAAAACAGGTAGATGGCCCTAGGGAATTTCCAAAGAAAGGTTATTTCATGTTTTGTCTAAAACATGATTCGCTTTGAATTAAAACACTTAAATCAATATTAATATTCTCAGAGGCAGCCAGCTTTCCATCACAGTCCAGACGTGGCGATGTTTTGGTTGCAGAATCACGTTTCCAGTAGACTGAATGGTCTTATGAGAACTATTTATATCTAATCTTTATGGATGTATAATTTTATTTTGTTCCTCATAAATGGTGAGCTGGGATCACAAAGTTTAATACGGCAATCGTGGAAAACTGTGGTCTTAAGCATCCGAGGCAGGATAATGGAGGGCCTTTCTTTGGCTCTGCTGGGGACAGAGCAGGCACCATTTATATTACTAAAGAGTTTTTCTTCCTGTCATTGCAATTCTCCCTGCTTCCCCGCCGCCATAATGCAACTGTTTTGTCTTGGGGGCAAAATGCCATTAGAGAATTCGAGGACCACGTAGGCAGTGTCTACGGCTGTCTCGAGCAAACTGACGTTTTCCAGCTGCCCGGTAATTCTCTGAGCTGTGTGCAAGCACAAAGAGATCTTAGCAGTCTGAAGAAATGTATGCTCTTGATTCCAATGAATAAGAGAGGTCCTGGTTCTAAGACATCACTTACGGGTGTTCTCTTTGACTGGGTGTGCTTTTATAATGCACAGGACAAGACATCCAGGAGTCGGGTTATAAAGGTTCACAGAAAATGTTCTTTGCAATTTTATATTCTGAAGAGAAATGTATTAGCAATATCAATGCATTAGTTTATGCCAAAGTAAAGCTGTTCTTTCCCAGACTGGGGGCAGTTTGTCAATTTGGATGTAATTTTCACAGGACAAGCCTTGACAAAGGAAATAGTCAGTACCTGTCATGTGTGAAAAAAATTGGCTGATACATATGTAGGGTCAGATGGACTCATAAATTCCAGCTCTGTTCACTCCGTATACCTCCATGTGCTCATTGGTGCCTGCCAGGCATATTTTTTTCCCCAGCCGCTCAATCTTCTCGTATTCCGGCGTCATCTCCGACAGTATCACGCACTGTCGAGCGTGGCCCATCTGAGCTTGATGTTCTTTTGGCAGGTCTTCTTGATTGGGGTTGAATAAGTACCAGGGCTTCTATCTTGGGGTCATGGAAGGTATTCTACTATAAGCTTATACCTGACAGACACTGCCCTGTTGTTATCACAGTATCATGGCCAGATCCTGCTCTACACGTCTGCCAGGTCAAACAAAGCCGCACCCAAATCGAGCCGCAGTGTAGCTTCCGGAACCATTAGAATACCCGTCATACCTTTAGCTGCTTTTCCAAATCAATGCATTCATTGCCGTTAAATTGTATGCATTTAGTTTGTATTCACAACATGTATGAGAATCTCAGGGCAACGTGCCCTAAGATTTTCAATTTCTTGGAAATAGGCTTCTGCTGTAATTTTCGAACATAAAATTTTCATACAGACTCATCAATCATGCATAAATATGGTCCTAACTGACCAGTGACTACGTATATATGAGTAAACAATGTCTTGCATTCATGGAGCAGTTTTCCTGCAATGAAAGCACGTTTCAGGGATGAGTGGGAAACTGGCTTGCTATAGACAAGAGCCAATATCTAGCACCCACCTGGATGATGTACAGCAACCATTTTGCGCCAGAACACACAATCTAAGGTGGAGATGGACAATAAATTTGAACCAATCAAATCAAAGGATGATTCAGTGGGAGGTTTAGGGACCCATGTTGGGAATATAGTAAGGACAGTCAAATCCAAATCCCTGTCCCTATCTGTGCACTGTTGTTTTCGTTGGCCAGCAGGCAGATCACTCCTACTTGCATGCCTACACCGCTTCCAGCAGCAGTTTAGTTATTCAAGAATGTCTCCCATCCAAGTACTTAACCAAACAGACACTTGCATAGCATCAGCCTTTCAACTGCATTGCAGGCTGAGTAAAAATGTCATTCTCATCGCCACGCTTGTGGACAGAAGGGTCGCTGGGATGTGGTCAAGATTCAAATAAATGTGAATGCTGTGCAGTTTCAACCTACTGAAAAGACTGCACCCTGTTCCTGACTAGGGTCATGCATTCTTGTACTACTCTTTAAAAAAAAAAAATAATAATAGAGGTCTTTCTTTCATCCCATTACTGCCACCATGACCTGTAATTTTTAGAGAATAAAAATTTATAAATATGAATCTCACATACAGTAATGATATGGATTTTCTGGAGATGATGCTTTTAGGTGATGCTGTTTTTGTGGCACATCCTTGCAGCAATGTCAATTTTTAACTTCATTAAATAAGAAAGAAGTGGGTCACATTTTCCAATGATTCCGGGCCTGGTTCCCATGCTGCAAAGATTAGTTTAAACTTATTTTTTCAGCCCTTTAAATTATAAATTTAAATTACGAGTTAATTATAAGTTTACTCAAACTGGACAATGTTTAATTAAAAAGTTAATTTTATTGTATCTGGAGGCTATGAAACTAATTGATGCCCCACCACTCCAGAGAAGACTCATAGCTGAAGGGAAAACATGCCATGGGTGTGTTTGAAAAGTCTTTTAAACAATATATATATATATGTATGAAGACCACAATGGAAAAATCATGTCACATTTTTACGTTGTGGAGAAATGATGAATTAAAAATTCAAAACGATCTTAGAAACAAAGCACTGAAAAAATATGCAAAAAATACAAAATATGTAAAATATAATAATATATAATATTATAAATATGATAATATATAATATATAAAATATACACAAATGCAAAATTTGGATCGTTTTTCCTTTGTGGTCTTAAGCTATTGTTTCCTATCATAACACTGATTGTAGGCAGCTTCAGAATTCAAAAACCACGCTCAAATATCCAGTTGGTGATAGATTCTGACAGTATCTTGCAACTACATGATGCTGGTCATGTGATCACACTTTGTACACACTGGGGTGCGAACAAGCCTTGACATGACACCTGTCATTAACATGAGGGAATCTCTATGAAAGTTTATGACTGTTGTCATCAAGTGTCATTCGGTCAAGCATGTCATTCTTAAGGCGAAGTCGACACTGTTTTGATGCCTTAAACGAAGATTCAGGACGATTTCCACATGTTCATGACAAGAGTCATGTTATAGATATGACGGAGTCACATCAGTCACACTACTTCAAAGAAAGTGTAAACAACATTTCTTATGTCCGTCCAAACATATTTTCATTGCGAAATACACTTCATGATATGCGTAAAGCATCATACAGTTAGGCACCTACAGCGTTCTTAGACTGGGCTTGGACTGTTTTCAAAGTTAATCTAATGACTGTGTGTGTGCGTGCATGCGTGCGTGTATAAAATATGATGAACGATTCATGGCATCAAATTCTTTGGTTTAGTTGTCCAGAAGATGACTTCAACTCCTCACTTTCGAGACAGCCAAAAAAATTTCACCTCCACATGCTCCCAACAAGGTCATACATCTCTCTTGAGATGTAGTTTATCGAGAAAGATATGCAGAATCCTGCAGTGAAGAAGTCCTTCAGGCGCTGGACAAAATCACAAAAAGGGTCCACAACACAAAAGCGGCGGATCTGGAGTGTCTGAGTGCCATTCAGATGCCATTGTGGTACCGCACTACACTGGGAAAGCTTCGAGGAACCCAATGGATGAATGACTGCAAACAATGAAATTATTAATATCCCTAGCAGCACATACCAGACATAATCAGACCATGGCAGAGAGGACATTCCTCCAGGTTACAAGCAATGACCATTATCTCGGCGCATTGTGGCTCCTGATAGGCTAATAATCCCGGCAAAAAGAAATGCCAGCCAATTGCGCTGACATTTAAAGATAATATTTCCTTCTGCATTCCTTAATATATTTTGACTCGTTATTTTTCACTAAGCATTTTACGATAAAATAAAAAGGCAATCATAAGGGCCATGAGGACAGGAAAAGAAGGCAGCTTTTCTGGCAATTTCTTGGTTTCAACTCGGTGGCTTGATACACAGAAGCTCTGACTGATATAAAATAGCTCAGCTTTAAGTATTTATGTAAAAACACATAACAAGTATACAATTACCAACTGAAATTAGACAGCAGTAGGGTCATTGTCCAACATTTGTGGAACATCCTGACTGAACTTGCGAACAGTGTATGGCAACCCAGGAGATGCATGAATAAGACAAGAAAAATGCGAATTACTTGGCGCTCCACACTCGATGCCTAATCATCTTATTTTCTCATTAATTGAGAGAGAAAAAGAGAGAGAGAGAGAGACAGCACTGTGAAAAGGGCAGAAAGACATTTACTTAGTCCTACAAATGTCAAGCGGCTTGAGCCAGCTGAGTTTTTTTGAAACAGGAAGTATGACCTTGACTCAGTTAGAAAGAAGGGAGATCATAGGCGCGATGGTCGCTTCCAATCCAACACAAAAAGAAAAGAAAAAAAAATGTTTGAACAGTAGTGACCATATATAGTTCATCCCAAACATATTCAGTCATTGGAAAATATTTTTCCTCTCCTTCCAATCACATTTTTGAACAGAAATCAATGAATGAGCGGGTGCAATTTAGAGCGGCAATATTTTTCATGACCTCTGTTTATACCCATGAAGAGTATACATCATAAGAGGGACACTGAAGTGGTAGAGCTTGTTTGAAGATGGATACTGTGCACTCGTCAGGAATCGTCTGTGAGCGTCTGATAATTAAAAGGTAAAGAAGCACCCCTGAGAGTGAGGCTTAATGGGAAAACTGCGGAAATACTGTGAACATTACGGGTGTGAAGACAGGACACAGGAGAACAACACAAGCAGGCAGACGGCAAGAGAGCTGTGAATTGTTCTTTTGCTATCAGGAGGGAAAACGGGAGAAGTCCCGCAGAGAGTGACAGTGAGGTGAGAAAGAAATAGATGAACCAGGTGATGACAGTTTAATGAATCTTTCGTCGAGCACCATGTGGTCAAGTGAGTAATGCACCTCCAGCTATAAGGATTTATTACGCAGAGCGTATTAGCGCTGCGCGCATTAGCATGGGTCAGCTCTCCCCTGTAAGACGATCGTATTCAAACCACTATATCTCCACCATCTCTCAACCAATTTGAGTGCCATTTTGGTGGACTGCAAATGACGCCGTCTCACAAAATACTGATTTTGGTTTAGCTGGGTTGCAGCATCGGTGTCTTGTGGCAACCCCTAAAATGTCAGCAGGAAAAGCTCAAGTAAAACATTTTTGAGTGATGGAGGAAGAAAATGCAGTTAAATATTAATTTCATGTACACACATATATTTATTTCAAGAACTAACAATATTTCAAGAAGAGTTCAGAAAAAAATGAGACTTTGTATGCCTGCATAAACTCATTGCTTTTTACATTTGATTTTCGGTGTTGATTTAGATTTTGACATAACTCTGATTCCATAGCAGAGGTATGAAGAGCGACATAGCTGCTACATCTTAATAATGAGAGAATTCCCTCCATTTTATGCTGCAGTTTCCTCCCACGGTTGGACGGAGACGGAGTGCCAGTCAACCTTACAACATGTCGCTTTTCTCAGTGATAAAATGCGACCCGAGTAGCACTGAAACGTGTCTAATGTGGATCCTTTACATGTATTAATAGCTTCACCTTTTGGCCTACGTTTTATTGCTTAGATTCTGGACTCGCCCACATAGAACACTGAACATGCCTGTGACAGACAATGATATTTCACTAATTACTAGGTACTAACACATCTCAATGGACTGGCCTCCTCTGTAACCATGGTGGCTCACCTGCCCTGGGGCTCTTTGCAAACAGGCGTTTAAAAGTGCTTTTGCTGACTTCCCTTTTTCTCCTCGATAATGCACATCACATTTAATCCATGTTGGAAGAGCTGGCCTCCGCATGATTTCAGTCTGGATTGTAATGTCAAAGTATTCTCATATTTCTGAGGATAGAATTTGTATGGACAGCAACATTGTTTGAAAACTCGTGAACAAGTATTTGTCTCAAATCACTGCAAGATAATTTCCTGTCTTGTTTGAACTTTGTAAAAAGGCTGAGCCCTGAAAAACAAAATTTGGAGCATTCTCAAGTGGACATCTGTTCTCAAAATAAGCTTTCCCAGTTTATAGTATATTACCGTATGTGTTCCTGTATTTGGAGCAGTAAGGGCGCAGGGATCTAACGAGTAAATGCAAAATAAGCAAATAGTTGATAAATAAACGAGGTTAGGGACATTTCCTTTTCATGCCTGATTTTTCATTTCAGATGCGCTATAATGGTAACTAAAATCGTAACTTTTCTGAATAAAATACAAAATTAATTGCTATACTTTTCTACATTCTAAATATTTTCTTCTATTTATAATGCCTGTATAAATTTATATATATTACTTAAATGCCACCATGGCAATATTGTTATACAAGCTGTATGTTTAACCATGCACTTGACAGTAACAGGCCCACCAAAGAAAACGGCCAGGCTGTCACAAAAGTTAGTCAGATGTCTACCTTTTTCAAATAACCAGCACCACAAAATCGAAAACATGTCACATTTCTGCAAAACTTTGCACCACAATACTTTAAAGTCGTTACATTTTCACCAGAACCAAACTCAAAAAAATTGCACAGCCTGTAACAAACCCAGAGACGAACCAAATGAGTTTTCAATTATGTGTTGCTGGTTCTTTGAAAAAAGGTAGACATCTGACCAACTTTTGTGACAGCCTGGCCGTTTTCTTTGGTAGGCCTGAGTAAGCTCTAGATAATGCTAGCCTGAATATTTTTCCTGCACTATTTGTTTAGCCTACCACCTAAAGTCTGATCTGACAGTGCATCGCTTGTGCATATCAGCACACTACTATCCGCGCTTCCATAGCGGCCGCTGATAACTTTGTCAATGAAAAGTCTGAGACTTGTACACTAATTGCCGTCATTAATCATTCAGTTCCATGCTAATATTATTTCAGTGGGCCAACTCACATGTTAATAGTTTACTGCAGAATTTACAAATAGCTAGAATAATAGTTTGGTTTCTAAGTTGTCTCTGTCGACAGGTGAGCTTAAGAAGAAAGGCAGCATATCATGAACATGTAATGATTAGTCACAGCTTTATCCACCCTCAAAATAAGCTTTGTAAAGAGCAGCTAAAGTTTCATCTGCTGTTGTTGACAGGAACAGAGCTCGTTGATCCTGGAAGTTCTAAACACTAACCATTTCTGAGCACTAAAACTGCCATGTCAGTCAAATAGCTGGAGTGCCCGGTGAAGTTGGGAGGGTCTGTAACATCACAAGACTTATCATTCCACCACCTACTCTCTATAAGCCGAATTACATAATGTTGTGCTGACATCAGCAGTCACTTCCAGGTAGACACCTTCCTGCTACTTTGAATTGCATAGATATGTGAAAACGGCAAACTTGTTTATTTCTGTTGTCTTTTTCAGCCGTAACTGCAACGTTTAAAGGTAAATAGAGAAACACAGTGGTCTGACCGATCTGATGTTCCTATTGTGCTAATTTTGTGTACGGTGTTGCTTTGATGGTGTCTTTGATAAACTTGATCCACCCAACAACAACATCACTCTGCCGGCCAGACTAACTGCTAGTTTTGGGTGAACTCCAGCTGCCATTTTCTTTAGTCTGCGGCCAAACCGCAGGAGGAAATCTGAAAACCATATACAACAAGACTTGGCCATTTTCCCCCACCACAGCCTGCTCCGCACTAGTGACTTCTGTACATGACGTAGAGGTTTTCTACTCGGAAGTTATTGAAAACTAATATTGTTATTTGTTCAACTGGATTTTTTTTTTCATGAGATACCATAAACATCTGGGAAATTATTGAGAATTTTGTAAAACTGTTGACAAACACTCGGTGGCATTGGATTGCACCTTGTGTTTCTAGTATGGTGTTGATATTTCAAAAACTATGGGAGGAGTTATGCATATAAAAATGTAAAGAATAATAATATGAAAAAAGATGATTTGATTAATAGTACGTTGATTTAAGTCTGAACTTTAGCTCAATTAAAGTTTGAACTTTACCCGGGTGGTGTAATGAAAGGCACAACTCCATGAGCTTTCAGGTTTCTCCTCCCACCTCAATGACAACACACCGTATTGTGACAGCAGAGCAAATTACACATAACAGTTCTGTGTTTTGACTCATGACACAGAGGCTTTCAGCACGGCAATCTTCCTTTCAGCGCCCTGATTCCAGGGTGGTTTGTGGAGTGCGAAGAGCAATCAGTTTTATACTGCACTAATGATCTCCCGGTAGGTCAAAGGAAACTTTCCACAAGTCTGCGAAGCCGAAAAATAAGAAAGAGCCGAGGCCTCTTTTGGGAATTTCAGAAAGCCTTCATTAATTCCACCGTCTGATTTCTGAATAACAGGCTTAATTATGTAGCCAGAGGCCAGTTCATTGGGGTTGAACGAGAATGGTCCTGAACCCCATCCCTCTTATGTGGGGATGGTCTAAGGGTGTTAGATGGGGCTCACTTGTTTTCACTTACTGTTTGATCAAGTCATTTCACTAGTCAAAGTACTCATCAGTTGTAAAATGCAGTGGCTGCAATATGAAGATAAAGGCTTGTCAATTCAAGGCAGTGTGATAGGCCCACAAAGCTTTTATTGAGGTGTTAGAAAGGACATACTGTGGCTTCATGAAGTGTTTGCAACTTCAGTTTGTTTACTAATGAAAAAAAAAAAAAACTGACTTAAATGCAACCCTTGGTTTAAATGTCAATATGAGTGGGTGTACCTTAAATATGCTAGTGGACCACAGAGAAAAAACCAGTGAGCACACCACCATTATTATTATGACCTCATGCCTGCTGTTAAGGGAACCTCAGCAATGCTCTGTTTACACTTAATAGTTCTTAATTACTCAAAGGATTATGTATAAACTCCTTGTAGAAATAACTATAGTGAAAATGGTTAGACAAGCATTGGCCCTAAACATGCATGCATTGGGTATTTAGACATGTTTGGGTTCATCAAATTATCAAGTGCATTCAATCTGCTTGCCTGTTTTCCTTGCTTGTCATGCTGCATGAAGAATAAAACCACCTACTTGTAGCTCTTAGTCAGAGTTAAGGACAAATATTTACTGAATCCCAGTCTCAAAGTAATTTTTAAAAGATATCTGAAACCTACGTACTTCGGTGCCATGGTAACAACGATACATATAGTAGCATTGCCAGGTACATAATGACTCACACGAAGTTAACATTCCTTGGCTTCCCTCGCAGTTTCATAACATTAAGCACAACACTAAAAAAACCATGGCAAATTCAGAGACAGTGCAGAGGACACAGAGTCAAATAAGCAGTGACAACAAAAGCGGAGAGATCTCGTCGTTGTATGAATCCATGGTTCATGGTTATTTAAACAGCGAGGCATTCGCATAGCTTCCCATGAGCTCAAAGGATATACGCTCCTTTCAAGCGCAGAGGGCCATGTATTCAGGAATCCTGACACTTTAGTTTACTGAAATCCTTGTGCCCTATATATTTTCAGAGCCCAGTCAATCTAGGATGCTCTGATCTGACTGGACTATTATTAAATTAAATTTTTATCTGCGACATTGTTGACGCAAAAAACGCAGTAACCGTTAAAGTGGCTGAATGAAACGGTACATGACTTTATGAGGGATCGTAATACAGAAATCACAAAAGATTATACTGAAAGTATACTGCCTTTACCTGGTTCATAACACCAATTTTTTCTTTCCCCTTACAACTCGCTGTGGTGCATATAAATTTAATAATGTGAACAAAGGTTAGCGGAGAATCGAGTTCAAATTGTTGAATGTTAATATCAGAAGGGTTATAGGAATCAGTGTGCTGCAGTGGGTTCGTACGAAGGACTGTATAAAACAGTCCTTTTATACAGTCCTTGGTTCGTACACTGGCACCATGAGCGTCTTACTACTTCAGCGGGGAAACTGCAGGAGGCTGACCACCAGAGGGCTACATACATTTCCGAACTGAGCCGCTCTGCTCCCTGGCTCAGTGCTGTGGCGCTGGGGAAAACAGCCTATAAACGCGAGCTGAATGCTCAATGTGTCACGCTGCAGCGGCAGCCCACTTATCTAAGTAACCTTGTTAAATCCCAAAACTCCACACACATCCCCGCCGCTCTCCTCTTTTATCCTACAGCTCTCCTCCCTTCCTCCAGCTCATATGAGACAGCAGACAGAAGATCAGTCCAGTGCTCTTTCTTTCACTCGTCTTTGTTTTTGGAAAACAGTAGCCCAGTCGCTCCACCTTGCATGCCTGGCTATTGTCGTGTGCTGAGAGGCACATGATGAACGAGGATCATTGGCGCCAACCGAGGGCAGATGTTAACGGCTAATGACCAAGCGACCGACCCTCTGCAGTAATTGCGTGGAAAGTACGAGATTCTTGCAATCATGGGAGTCGTATCATTAATTTGTGACTCCTGGCAGATGAACACCTTGAAGACTTGACTTTAAATTTTACTCGATCATACAGTATACATTTCATAGGAAATGCGTCACCGGTTCAGTTTTCTGATATATTTAAATTGCATGTTTATGTATTTATAGTTGACTTCACCCACACCAGGCGTATCACAAAAGGTAGACTTGCGTTTACAGACCTCACAGTATTGTTAACCTTCTTTTATTTTTTCCCCTTTGGCAATTATTTTTGCTCTTTGCAGTGAAAAATGATTTGTGATAACAACAAAAGCTTGCTAGATGCTTATCTGTTTACAAAGGAAGATAGAATTTCTCTGAGGACCAGCCACTGTGTGGACCAAGAATGAAGAGTCTGATATCAGAGTATAACAGATATTTTATCTTGTCTGGAGATTTCTTTCAGATAAGCTTTGTTTGAACATTGGCCGAATACATCAAATGAATACAAACTAGGTCAATAATTTTGCACCGCTTTTAAGTTGAACTAGATATATGGCGTGCAGGATATCTCGCCTCTTTAATGGGCCATTATTAATGATCTTCTCTTAGACTTCATACACAAACTGCATTTCATATTGATTTTCCAAGCACCTTAATTATTTAGTTATGTGCCCTATTTTTTTTTTTTTTTTTTTATGTTTCCTGAAAGAAACCTGTCATTGAAATAGTGCAGCCTTCTGTATATTCTAGGGAGAGTAATCATTCATGATATTTCTGATGATAAGGCGGTATTGATATTCAGGATCTTACTGTTGTTGTGGCACAGGTTGTGGAAACAAATGATAGAGTAAGAAAATGGAAACAGAAGTAGCCAGATGATATTTTGTTCCTACTGCTACAGTTACTTTGGTCATTAATGACTGGATTGGTCGGCATCAGTTCAGCGCACTAGACGGACCACACATAATTATAAAGGACTGCCAACTTATATAATGGCGGCAGCAACACAGAGGCACATGGCCCCCTGTCTGCAGCAATGGACAGAAGGCTCGTAATGGTGCTTTCATTGATTCATTATTACACGATTGGCTTCTCGACTTGCGTATCTCATATTTTTGCAGACTGAAATGTTCTTCTCCCGCTGAGTGAATGTACCCGTGAAGTGCGGCACCGAAAAGGCCTTGGTTCTTCATTTTAAAAGCCATATGCAGTACATTTTATAGCACCATAAAGTGAACTTGCGTATCTTCTCCGACTTTTCCTGCTGAGCCTGATTATTGGGAATCAGTTCCTCGGAGCTGTGGCAGCGAGTTGACTGGTGTGAATCGGCATTTTAATCGTCTCGTAGCCCTCGTTCACACGGCCTTCTTGGGAACACAGTCAGATTGGATTAGATCAATCACATTTGCCCTCAGTTCCTATCGAAGCACAGAAATGAGCGCAGCCCCAATCCCTGCCCGTGGAGGCCTGGGCTTCATTTCAATTAGCCTGTTGCAGTTAACAACCATGAAATCAGATTAGGCCAGCCACCCGATCTGTGATCAGCTGCACGCTACGACAGGGATCAAGGACATCCACACAGGTACACGTGTAAGGATCAAGACGCTGTATGGAGAGTGAAGGATTTCATCCATTTTGCATAGTTTGCATTGACATTTGATGCGTTTTGGCTCAGGGTTCATAGCATCTGAGAACATTGATACATGTTAATGAAGAGTCCACACTGCAAGCAAGGCAATTTCACATTTCATTCCATGGGTGCTGTGGGACATTGAGTACTGCGTTCCTAATTATTTGCCATTTTACAACAATATTATATCCTCAACCTGGGAATGACGCGTTGCAGCTTTCAGCAGTGTATTAATATTGAATGCTTTGTTTGTTCCCAGTCTTTTTTTTAAATGGCAGGTCACCGCAGCATTATGGTGTTTTTTTTTATTTGTGTATAGTGATTAATGCAGAACTTTAATATTATTGTATACTAGTCTGCATTACGAACCATCTAAGATGCATACTCAGAATGAGTGCTTGAGAATTCCGTTGTCTTAGGAGTCAGTGCTAAATGCACGCAAGCAATGAGTATGCTATCTTACATTTCTTTGCATATCAAACATTACTATGATAAAATAACAAAGTAGCTTAAAACCCTTTGCGCAGAGGTAAACATGCCTGGTGGGGGACTCAGACGCGCTATCTTGACAAGATGGATTCTGAGGCAAAGAAAATTTTGTGGGCTGCAGTGAGAGATCTACAAAGCCCGATGTCATCTTGGGTAAACATAGTATCAACAGTAAATCAACCGTCAGGCACCACCACCATGTAAACAAGCTTTGAGAGGTAGTTGCCAAAAGGCCTCTTCTTTGGGGAGGGGTGGTGGGGGTGGGGGGATGATGTGTATCAGATTTTTGAGGCATAATTTATGTTTTGTTCAGAGCAATGTTTTATGAACAAGATGAAAATGAAATATTTAGCATAGGCATCAGAAGAATGACGTCTGTTGAAAAGTAAATCATATTTTCTGAGAATGAAGGTGGTGGATCTTCGGTGATATGAGGTTACTCTTGAGCACTTGTTAAGGTAAATATTATTCTTACCTCACAGGCCTGGCTTCAGACGACTTTAATTGGGGGGTCGCAATCAGAGATTTGGACTGGGCAACTTTTCATTCAAATCTCACCATGGTTCTGTATATTACAGTTTACTTGCTGCCATCTTTCTTAGAATTGTAAGTGTATTTTTAAACTACAGTGCAATTTTTTTTTTTTTAAATAATGGATGTCAGTCTCTGCCTCCTGCCCAGGGACTGCAGATGAAAATTAGTTTATATCCAACTCTGGTACAGCTAAGAAGCTGCGCACTGTCCCCTTCAAACAAACAAACATACAAATACTGAAGGAAAAAAGCTATCCATCCCTACCATGCCCAAATATGATTGCCAGCTAATGAACCAATTAAACAAATTTAATTCAAAATTGGGTTCTATTTCATTGGATGTACCCAGTTATGACCTTGTTGGATCTAAACATGACTTAAATACAACTGTAGAACCTGTATGACAATGTGAAGACGGCAAAAAGCAGCACATGATGCAGCGATCTAAAGAATTTTGAAAACAAAGGAGTAACAAAGTTGTTAACATCTATCAGTCTGGAAGGGGATATAAAGCCATTTCTCTGGATCTGGGATCGTGGTGAGAGCCAGGAATGCGAACGGTCTCAAAATCCATGTAGCTTAATGTCAGTACACATAGACTGAGCGCTGTTAAAATGGCAAAAAGCTAGCCATGCTTTTTTTTTTTTTTTTTTGCATTGTCGACATTCACATATAGCTGATAAACTGTTTGCTGTCCTCCAGCGCAAAATTGCATCCATACATTCTCTACAAGCGTGTCCATTTTCTCAGATTTGAGTACCACCAGCGCTCTCTCAAATATGAGGTTTTTCGTTGTTGGTGATGCT
Source organism: Gymnothorax javanicus (assembly GCA_029692085.1). Taxonomy (NCBI): domain Eukaryota; kingdom Metazoa; phylum Chordata; class Actinopteri; order Anguilliformes; family Muraenidae; genus Gymnothorax; species Gymnothorax javanicus. Next base: position 9,950,395 of record CM056211.1, read on the forward strand.
GATGACTCGAGAAAAAAACGTACCTCTGTGCGCATGCATGTTTTGGAGGACAGAGGCATTCACATTACAGGAAGATTCAGTTCAGTTGCAATGATAAATGCGAACCATAAAAAAATCTGAATTGAACAATAAGGCTTGTAATGTGAACGTAGCATTGGGGAAGGTGCCACAATTCTTCTGCAGACTCTGTCTTACTGGTGCGTCTCTCTAAGTAATCCCAGACAGCCTTGATGATGCTGAAATCAGGGCTCTATCAAGGCCATTTTATCTTTATTAACTGTCTTTAGTAAATGCAAACATTTTTTGAAAGTTTTTTTTTTTTGTTTGATTGTTTAGTAACATTTGTTGTTTCAAATGTGTTTATCTACTGTAATATTAATGAGGAAAACAAATGAAGGTCTGTGACCTCATTAAAATTTAAGATATCTCGGGTGCCAAATACATTTGCACAGTATTGTTAATTGAAGCAGCAGTCTGCTAGTGAGTGTTCTCTTACTACCGCATTCAACTTCAGCTGCATTCCGCAGAGGTAACAAACAAATCAATCAGAAACTCCCCATTTAAAGGAAATATTAAATTGAAAACTGGTTAAGACAAATCATCAGTTTATTGGGATTTTTTTGAACTTCCTTATTTTCAGCTTAGCTTTCGCCTCTGGTAACAAGCGTATTGTGGTAGGAGCGTATTGTCCAGGAGTCTTTGGCAAAGATGACTCGACGGCAAGCATCAGTCTGAGGTGAAATTCTCTCAGCTGCATCAGCGATAAGTAGCGGCCGGTGCTGTCACAGAGAAATTCTCGGCTGTGGTTGTCAGTGTCCGCAGAGAAATGAGTAACAGCTGCTCTTTGATATTATGCCAGCACGTTGTACGGGTTGCGCTCACACCCAGCGAGGTCACCAACCACCTATTGAACACAATGTGATTCGGACTACCTCCAGAAGTGGTGAGGCAGATCCAACCACATTCTGAACATTTACACCTACATGTCCACATACAGATTACATTTTAATGCCAGGTGTGAATGGGGTATATGAAGTAAGACTCCCTGTTAAGCAGATACCACTGCTTTTGTTGAATACATGCATCTCCATCAATAAATTACGTTTAAAAATTATTTGATTTTGCTTGTGCTCCACCGCACAGTTATAAAAAGGGGGAGGCGTGTTTCTCTTATCAATGGAAAGTGTGATGCATTTAAATTCATGTACACCTTTTAACCTTCTCTACGAGGTTATGAGAAGTATATTCTAGCTGGAAAAAACTACTGTAGATCACTAGCTGGGCGTAAGCTTTGGTCTGAATTTGTAGTGTTAGGCGTGTGAAAACCTAATTTGAATAACAAAACTTTATTCACCTAGAAATCATAGGCGTTCCTGTTGTTAGAGATTTGTTGGGTGCAGAATATTTATTTGCTGTATTTTAGGTGTGCGCATATCCCTATAAGAATAGTGTAATTGTAGGTATAAATTTGCTTTCATAAACATTATGTTAGCCAGGAGAGCAAGGGAGGGAGCAATGTCTTTTATTGCATTAAACTGTGGGCTTATTAGGAGACTGATTGTGAAACCCAAGACAGCAGGGAGCCCCATATTCGGTGCTGTAAGTGTCACAGCATCTTTAATGACCACGAAGAGTCAAGGCCTCATCTCATCTGAAAGATAATGGAATAATTGTACTGTGCTGAAGCAGACATTAAAGAGACATGAAACATTTTCAACTAGTCAAATCAAAGACTGATGTGAAGAAATATGATCAGAATATGTGAAAGTGTGAAAACATTCATAAAAGCAATCCATGTAGCAGATTATGAAATCTAAAGGCAAATCAAATTATGATGAGCAAACCCAGCACTTTGCCATTCAATTTGTGAAAAAAAAAAAAAACTAAGGAATGTAATCCTATATGTTCAACACCGGGTTTCACCTTCGTCTTCAAAGGGAGGAAACGGGTGAGGAATGGAGTGGGAGTCGGCCGAACGCAATGGGAGGCTGTTAGCACAAGGCTTGGAGCAGGAATGAGGAACACAGGAATACGTGAACAATTGTGAGAGAGCAAGGGCAAGTACCAAGCAGGCACAAGACAATCCGACAGGGAACAGGGAAACAGGTACATTTCTTGGCCTTATAAAGGCAATTCGGAGATTTGTTTCGAAACACAATAAAAATGTTGGAAAATAATTGCTGAAGAAGTGTTAAGGCTGAAACCATGGTCTGATTGAGCCATCTTGAAGTTGACTGCTTGCCGAGCACTATATGACAACTACAGCGCGTTAACACACTCCATCCATCAGGTTAGGCAGTTCAACAGGATTAGGGGCTGATCACACTGTGAACACACTTTATCGGTGTGGGGTGCCCTTTTTGTTAATATTCTCAATGATTAGACGCGTTCTGGACGTTGCTTTTGCGCACTGGGCGCCTCGCGTTTAAGCGCCCCAGGTGCCTTGCTGTTTTTTGATGCGCTTCGTATCAAACACAGTCCTATTTTGAGGCGCCTTGATAAAAAGGCGCTTCAGGTCAGTGTCAGTCTTTTCCCTGCTGTCCAATCATGAAGTGATGGTATTCCCCCTGCTCAGAGTTTCGTGGACCCAAATTGATCTACTTCTGTTTTTTACTTGTCTTTCACTCTCAAAAAGAGCAAAAGCGAGTGGACCACAATAATTCCTTGTTTTTCAAAAAAAAAAAAAAACTATTAACACACAAAAAAATGTGCAATCCGTTTGCTTTTGACTTGCTCGATGAAACGGTTAATTTCAGAATGTTCACAAAGATGAGTGACAGGAGCGTTACTTAGCAACACAGAAAAGACGCGCCCAGCGCCTTTTTGCAATGTGGGCTTAAAAAAAAAAAAAAAAAACAGGTCCGAGGCACCTGGTGTTTCCACGCCGAAAAAGCGCATTCGGTGTGATGGGCCCCTTCCTCTTAACCTGTTCCCACACATATCGCTTGATTATTAATCACGCTATTAATTTACCAATTAATTTACCACAGTTGTTGGAAGAAAATAAAATTTGCTGAGCAATATCCAAACTGCTGCCTGTGACGCAAAGAAGCAGGGGAACCAGAACTAGATTTGCCAACCTGAGTGTTTAAAATCCAAAAAGCTAGCAGTCTGATTATGGGGATAGAAATTGTATATCAATGCTATACGATTATAAATTGACGTTAGTGCATGTATGACGCAGGAGGTGGGGGTTGAGTGGCTTGCTTGGTGCCGCCTTCATTTGAATATGTTCCTCTTGGACCACCTCAACCGGAAAATTTTGGATGCTCCACAGCAGACCAGGAAGCAACTGCTTGTTTGAGGTCTTTGGCTAAAGAAATAAATTACAATGTCAGCAGTTTGGTTTTTATTCTTCATCTATTGTCAGAATGTTTTTTTGTTCACAACATCTTTGAGTGAAGTGAATCATTGATTGACCCCAGTGGTTTTGGTATGCCTCGCACCACGGTCCCAAAAGTGGTTCCTGTCAAAGTAAATAAATTTTTGTTGCATCCTCTAAAAGCTGATGAGCTTCTCTTTGACCTCACGCTCCGAGGTACAACTGTCCCTTTGACTTAGCTACACAGGGCACGGCGAAGCGGGGCTGACATTTTGAGCCAGCAAAATTGTGATGTGACGGAGCACAGATCAAGGCACATAAAATCTTAACAAAGAAAAAGTTCATAATTAAATAAACAACAAAGCTGCAAGGCATACAAAAAAAAAAAAAAAAAAAAAAAAAAAAAACAAGATGCAGGACTTAAATGCATCAATGTTATATAACTATTTAAATTAATACTAAATTATTCTGTTTAATTTGTTTAGCATGACAGCATTTTCCCAAGGGGAGTTAGAAGTTTTGCGGAGCTTCAATTTTGTGAATATTTTTGGAATGTTAAGCTGTTTTGTTTTGTGGTTGAGTGGTTGCACTGTCTTATCAAAATAACTGATTTTGCCATGCTGTCCTACATTCACTTGGGCGACTGCTTCTTTCAAGATGTACGTAGTTCCTCGGAGTGATTGCCAGCCTCCTTCAAGTCTCTGAACTTAAGAGGTTTAAGCAAATAACATTAATCCTTTAAAAAAATGTTAATGGATCAAATTTTGGAGTGGATACGCTTGGCCATAATTACTGCATGGCCATCACTAACATCACAGTGAACCAGATAACATTATATGTTTCCTAGTTCTTCAGTGATAATTGCAAAATACCTCTCATGAGGAATTCATATCAAAAGCATTTTCTGAAGCTCAGCAAGTGTGGTGCTACCCTTTCAAGAACTCTGTGTCCTCTTCCCACGGAAATGTGGGGGTGCTGGTGTGGAACCCAATTAGCTGTTGTGACGATGGAGGGTCAGGCATGTGAAGCTGTGATGACGGTGATGGTGTATTGCAAGATGCCGGACAAGCCTGGGGAGAATTATGCTCCTTGAGAAGCAATAAAAGAGAGGGAAGTCTAGAAACTCCTTTTAAAAAAATATTATAGCTTGGAATAATTGTGATGCTCTTGCATGGACAAAATAACTCTTCTGTGTCTTGCACAATGTCTGTACATTTTGTATCTTTACCATCTTCTTAAAATAGAGTCCATAATATAGCTTTGTATTTTTGTTAAGTAAAGCTACAGAACACTGCATTAATGGTGTCAATGTCCAGCTTGTATTCATCACTGAAAGTGACAGAATAAAGAATGTGTGCAGGGCTAAAATAGTAATTAAATGGGTCTGACTAATGCTAATGCATAGTTAATGAATTCCCCTCTTGCAATATTTCTTTTCTGTCACAGCAGAGGAGTTTGATCCCATAAAAATACTTCACTTTACTTCCTCTAGAATCTATCACTCCTAGCAACAGCCTTGCAGATTAAAAAAAAAAAAAAACATGTTATTGTGAGGCCAGTGGGATATAGCGCGCTGACATCATTCTGCTATTAGTCAAGGGTTTGTTTTCATCCTGAGCTGATGGTGCCTGGGTTTTCCTTTCTTCCTGGTGGAAATCTCCATTTTGCCGCACAGTGACACATCAGTAGGAATACCTCATTTGCTTACTTTTATCCAGCCTTTAACCCCTTGTCACTCCGATGGAAGTTAAAAACAAACTACGTCATTTACACAGCTTGTATCCAACGTGAGATACTCATGCCACATATATTCGGGAAGCTAAGATTCTTGTGATTCAATTGAGGCCAACCATTTCAAAATATAATCATCACAGCAGCTTTAATCAACGCCCGTGTCACAGCTTCATGCTGTGGTCCCATTGTGTTTTTTCAGCTAATAAGTCCCAGCTACACTCATCTGCAGGCATCTGTTTGTAAAAAAAAAAAATCAGGCGATAATAAAAACCTTCTACTTCAGTGTGTTCCAACTTAGATTACTCAATGACAGTAGCACTTACAGTGATTCTTTCAGCTGAGGGAAAAACTTCAGAGTGTTTCCTTTCAAAAGATACCAAAACCATCCATATTCTCCAAACGTTTCAAGAACAGCTTTCAATTTACTTCGGGTTCGCCTTGGATAGGCATTATAGGCAAATTTTAACGGAGTGTTAAAGGGTTAATAGCATCTTTTAAAAAGCATCTTTCTGTGACAGAAGACATTGTCCCCACTCAAGGTTAAAATGGTTACTTATCTGTAATGAAGATGTCCTTTTGTTTTGCCCAAAATACTGTGAAGCTGTAGATATTGGTGGATTACAAGAACAAAAACAACACAAGAAAGTGGGATATTTTCCCCAGGGCTGTTTAGCTATAAATATCTGACTTGCGCTTCTTTGGTTTGCAAATTAGAAGAGGTTTTTTTTTTTTTTCCAGTCTTCATTTTTTTCCCTTCATTTTCTATGCTAACTTTCTATGGGGGGAAACGGAAGTCGTGACTGAGGCTGTGTCATTCATTTTACACGTGGGAGTAACAAGGAAAATTTGCAGCTTTATCTTTTGAAAGCAGGAGAGTCAAAGACATGTCTGTTACTGAAAGGAAAAAAAAAACATCCGCTTAAAATGAGTGTCACACTATAAGAAATGACAGCACTGCTGCAGACTTGTATGAATTGTGTATTTAACCACAAAACAGTTTTAAATAAGTGCCTTAAAGCCTCAATAGAAGCAAATGTAACAGGACACAGTAGTGATCCTTTATAAACAGGTGTTGTGATTGGTTAGAAGCCTGTGGGATGTGTATTCACCAGAAAACACTTGGCTATGTCTCTTTGAGATCCATTAACTGTCAGTCTGAAATAGTGCTAAAAAGGATTGGAAATATTTAACAGAATTTGCTGAACATATGGCAACGTTTTCATGCACAAGATTTATAGGGATTTTGTTAGTTTTCTTTGGTTTCTTGCTGTTTTCTATTTAATGATCCCCCAACGTCCGTACTGCAGCATGAACATAAACAATTCTAATCTTTCCTCAGATAAATGCATCCTTGTGCTGGGTCTCAGAGACAAGTGAGGTCCAAATCTATAGCACGGCACTTTGTAGGCAACTCCGCACTGACTCAGGATGAACTGAGGAATGGCTTCAACTTGGACCTGCAGGCTTTCCATTGAGCCTTTTAAAGGCCTTTCAGAAGAGACATCTTTAAAAATTTAAACCTGCATATTAAAGTAGGTCAGAGGCTTTTCAGGTTATATAGTATTCACTTCTACCTTTTGATGTTGCTAAAAAAAAAAAAGGTAATGAAGGCATGTCTCACTTGAGTATCTGTTGGAGCTCTACACCGCTTTTTCCGGAAGCTGAGATGCTTATTTTCTATTAAGTATAAGCTGGTATTGCAGAAAATATGTGAATAGAATGACCTACATTTCCCGTATCCATTTTCAAGGGCTTACAATGCAGACTTGTGTATAAAATTTGATGCTTTAAATGGACTCTTTTGGTTTTTTAACAAAAGCAGCATCCATTCTCAAACTTGATATGAATTAATTGATATGATTAATTTAATTGTCATTTTAAAATAGTATATAACTTAAGTTTGGCATTAAAAGTCAATAACTTATCTTCAGTTTGCTGTTTTTTGGGGTTTTTTTTTTTTGAGCCATGCAGTCTGTGTTTGCCAGCACAAACATTATATGAATGCAGATGTAATGGTCTCCAGCTAGTTATAATAAAAGAAAAAATAAACAACAGGAAGTTAGGACTGTCTTGTATCTGTGATTAAATAGGTCACGAATAGAGAGCTTCAAATCTGGAAGGCAGTGTTATTCAATGACCAGCTGGCTGTAACTGGGACACTTTCAAGTTAATGTACAAACATTGCTGCTTTTAAGTTTGGAATCACTGGTTTAATCACTCAGTCTAAATTGAATAAACATGTTGAGCTGCAGCAGAATAATAGCCCAAAACACATACAGCATTCAGGCTCTGCAGGGACGACTTGGAAAGTATAAAATATGATATGACTGGCTCTATCACCTGATTTAAACCCCAAATAGCAGTTCAATCAGGACAGACCAATAAATTGTGTAGATTACAGAATGAACAGATTAATGGCTGTGATGATAGCCTTAAAGTCTTTAGCGCTTGGACTCGACAGGGAGATTTCACAATTGAGGAGCCTCTGGCCTGAGGCGCGGCAGGATAAATCCCCCCATGGAGTCTGGATACTGGTCGTGGTGCTGACTGATGAAGCAGATGAACCTGAAGCGGCTGGGCGGTGATGGGGAGGTGGAGGGTGCGCGAGATGGCGGCCTGCGTGTATTAGAAGCACAGAGAGTCATATTTAAAAAGATGGCACTGAGAGGATCGGGCCAATAATGTAGGTGTGTTGCAGCGGAATTGGATGGATGTGATCAGCTGATGACTCAATTTACAGCCCCACATGATCACAGCTAGAATGATGAGTGCATCCGTTAGAGGAGTGAAAGCCAATTGAATGAGAATAAACTGGCTAAAAGATGCAAAGAAGAGTCTTCCCGACTGAACTTCGCTGGAGCTTCATTTGTGTGATTACCTAAATCGTTTCATTTGTGAAGTGTGCCCATCTCCAAAGGCAACTATTTCAGTCCATTTTGAGCTCCATTGAGAATGACACCTTAGTAAAATTTAGTACTTCAGTGCTTAAAATTTGTGAAGCAGCCCTTAGATCTGGTGGAATACCTGATGAGAAATCGCTAAAATAGATAAATTGGTTAATATCATTTCAAAACATTTTATCTCCAAACTTATACAATTCTGGAGGAAAATATGAAAATACATTTTGGTGTTTTTCAAATATAATTCTCTATTACACAAACACTTTTACTGAAGCGTATTTACAGTTCAGTGCAGTAGGAAGAGTACATACCTGTACTTGGCAGCAACCCTCTTCCAGTACTGACACAAATAATTTGCCATTAAAGTGCCCTCCACTAACATTGCCGCCCTTGATGAATATGAAAAAAGTGGCTGTAATTAATGTCGTTATTGTTTAGCCTCTCAATGTTTATTAATCCCCCTCCACTGAAAGGAGGGGGGGATATGACAACAGAGCTTGGCGTCCCTACTGTCTGTCTATCTGGAGAAGTAGGGACAAGTTCTTTTTTTTCAGATACTACTTTACCTAGAGGAATTAAATTTTGTGTGTGCGCATTATTCGTCATGGCCTTGATCGGGTTCGAAAACAGGATTGGTGGCGTGGATATTGATGTCTTCTTGTTTAAAATATCAAAAATATAATCTGCAATTGAGATGCTTTGGATCATTGTCCTGCTGGAAGATCTAACCAAGTTCCCAGTTTAACCTTGGGGGTATACGGTATACAGACCCATTTCCAAAAAAGTTGGGACACAGAAAAATGTAAATAGAAACAGAATGCAATGATTTGCAAATAATTTTAATAATTTAAACTCTATATTCAATTGAAAATAGGACAAAGATGTCATATCAGAAATTGAAACTGAAAAATTGTTTTTTTTTTTTTTTTTACATACGCGCTCATTTTGAATTTGCTGCCAGCAGCATGTTTCAAAAAAGCTGGAACAGAGCCATGTTTACCTCTTGGTTGCATCACCTCTTCTTTTAAAAACACTGTAAGAGTTTGGGAACTCTGGACACCAGCTGCTGCAGTTTTGAAATCAAAAAGTTTTCTCATTCTTACTTGAAAGTTGGATTTCAGTGGCTCAACACTTCACAACTTGCTTTGTCATATTTTTAATTTCATAAGGCACAAAATGTTTTCAGTGGGTGACAGGTTTAGACTGCAGATAGGCCAGTTTAGCATGTTGTTGTAATACCGCAGAATGTGTTGCTTGGCATTGTCTTGTTGAAATAAGCAATGCCTTCCCTGAAAAAGACATCTGGATGGCAGTATATGTTGCTCCAAAACCTGTATTAATGGTGCTTCCACAGATGTGCACGTTACCCGTGCCGTGTGGCTTTTGATCTGTGTGTTCATGACAGGCTGGATGGTCCCTCTCCTCTTTAGCCCAGAGGGCGCGGCATCCATGATTTCCAAAAAATAATTTCGCATTTTGACTGGTCAGACCACAGGATAGTTTCCCCTTCACCTCACTCAATCATAAATGAGCTCAGGCCCAGAGAGGGCGGCAGCATTTCTGGATCTTGTTTATTCATATATGGGTTTTTGTATACATTTCTGAGTTTTAACTTGCATCTGCAAATGCAAGCATGAACTGTGTTCGCTGACAGTGGTTTTCAGAAGTGTTCATGAGCCCATGCAATGATTTCCACTCCCGAATCTTGTCTGTTTTTAATACAGTGCCACCTGAGGGCCTGAAGATCCTGGCCATCTAATATTAGCTTTGGGCCTTGTCCCTTGCATACAAAGATTTCTCTGGATTTTTTGAATCTTTTAATCATATTATGTATCCAGGAGGTATATGAGTAAGTGATAGCATTGTCCATTCATGAACATATCAACATTCAACCGTTAATAGGATTTTATGTACTGTACATTCCTTCAGCTGCCTATTTGAATCAGTCAAAGGATTTGGGTATTTAAATGCTTTAAAGCACCTGTGAGAACCATTTTAAATGAATCAGAAAAGATGTTTGGAAATTGCATTTGGAAGTAGCTTATTCCTATTTGGTCTCAACCAGATCCATTCCCTCCTTCTCCAATTTTCAAAAAAAAATGTGAATGCTTATATTTTTGCAATGTGTAGGCCTTACATGCCAGAACAAATGCTTCGAAATGCGTGGAACAAATGCGTAGCCTATGATTTTTGATGGAAAACAGTCTGATTTCACCCCCAGATGGTTAACAGTCCAACCAACTCCCCTGCTTGGCACCATCAAAATCCGGGAAAAAAAAAATTTGTTACATTTAATGTTATCTGTTCGGTCCTTCTGTCATTTCCCATCAAAAACACTAGCGAGGGTGGAATCCAGCTTTTGCAACAGCCGACATGCAACAGCAACCAATGCCCTTGAGTAGCGATGATAAATATCATGCCTTCTCCCAGCTCTGCTGCATCGACGTAGATGTCGGATTTCACCTCCGAGGGGAAATGGGCTTTGGGGTGCCATATTCAAGCAGCATCCCAAAGCCCCCGCCCCCCGCCCCCCGCCCCCCCCGCCCCGCCCAAATCATACACACTCTGGCCCATTCCGGGACTGCTTTTTATACGCTGACCAGCTGGATCAGCACGCTCTCCACATTTGGGGATTCCAGATTTACAAATCAAGCACTGGCGCCTGCAGATATGTCGCAATTGCTTAACACTTTGAGGTTGGCGGATACAGTGGTGGGTCGGACTTGAGATTTCCATAAATATTTTTGCGATAATACAGCTGAGAAATATGGTATGAATAAAATTCTATGATGGAAAAAACTATTGACGCAGAACAGTATGATGAAATCGTCAATGGCCAAAACAATGAGTGAAGCTCACATTTACGTGAGGAAACAAATTGTACATGGAGTAGGCCTTTACTAATCTTCAGTCAGTTCTGCCAAACAAAGTCCATGACTGTTGATACACAAATTGATTTCTCACATTGCACACAGACGCAGCATTTAGCAGTGATGGTCACATTTACGCAACAAGTGCTTTGTTGCATAATCCTATCTTTCTGGATCGTGCCTGTATTTCCGTATTCAACTTCATCACATAAAGCAAATCCCTCGGGCTCTAAAGCACTTTTTTTAATTTGACATACCTAAAGCTATAATGTCAATTCAACAAACTGTCCATGTATACTCATACGCGACGCATGCTACTATCTCACCATCACCAGGGTGTGGACAGTTTGAGGCTCTCTTCCAAAACAAGAGTTTGTTGACTGACGCTTTTTCACTTGTGGACACAAACCTAGCAATCTAGACATGATGGTGGTGGGAATATCAACAGTTAATTATGCAGAGAAAGAAAAAAAAATCCAGTAAATTTCACCATAAGAAAATAAACTCACAGTGTTAGTCTTTGGCCCCGTCCACAGGAGAATGATTTATTTGAAAATGCATAAATATCTTATTGTTTCGGCCATGCGTCCACACGGAGACCGCAAAAACGCAGCCTGAAAACGGTATTTTTTGAAAACGGGTTCCAGAGTGAGAAAATCTGAAAACGCCACCCCAGTGTTTTCGTGTGGACAACCAAAACGGGTTTTTTTGAAAACAATGACATGATAGCCCCCATCACAGCCCCTACCCCCAGCCTAACTATAAGCCCAAGCGCGCCAGACAACAATAACAATGGCGGATAACATGCTTTAAACGCATGCTCACCGCCGCCTTCTCTGTTTTTGGTCTGTTTTCATGGAAACGCTACAGCGCCACACACAGGCCTGGAATATTTACTACAGTGTTTTGGGTCGCTTTAGGCGTCTCCATGTGAACGCAGATATTTTTAGAAATGATGCCGTGTGGACAGGAGATTTTTTAGAAACAGCAAAAAAAAAACAAAAGAGACTGTTTTCGAAAATCTCCGTCTCCGTGAGGACGAGGCCTTTGATAGAGGATTTTTTTTCATCCTGCAACCCCAGTGCTACCACTACACTCATGCGAAGGTATCTGGGAGTACTGTTTTTTTCTCTTTCAGGGCATAAATAATATCGTAAGTTGATAAGCAAAACACTTCATCAAAATCACTCACTGTAAATTGCGAGGCTTTATCCAACAGAATATTCCGGACCCTGATAGTGCGGCTGTGTGTCCTGTTTTGGCTCCTGACACCTCAACCGCCCATCCCAGGCATATCATCCAGGCAAAGCCCAACCTTAAGTGACAGCTTGTCCTTGATATATCACTGATGATTTTTTCTTTTTTTTAGCATCAGTATGTGCTGTCACTGCATTTATGCTATGAATTATGAGCTGGCATAATGCATTGCTAATGATGTGGGGCACCTGCTCTCCGCAAAGACTCTTTACAGCCACAGTGACCGCTTTCACAGTGCCCTCCAAGTGTGCCCTACCTTTGCCAATTCACGCAATCAAGCGTCTGCTCTCCAGGAAGCTTTTATAAATTTGATTTTCACTCTTTATTTGTACACAATTCCCTGAGAGAACAGACTAATTTTCCTTAAGCAAAGCAGATTTTAGTGTTAACGGAATTCATGGATGGTGCTCAAACTGTGACACACTACCCTGCAATTCTAAGCGCTAAATCATTAACTGGACTGTTGCACTGTATATTTGATGTGACACTTTCAGCTCTGTGGCAGATCAAAACATGTATTTTTAACAGCAGCTTTCAGGTACAACATGCGTCCGAAACAAGGCCAAACAAACTGACGCATAGCGCTATGAACTGAATAAAGAATGGTGGAAAAAAGCATAAGTAAAACCTGAACTGGCATTTGCATTATAACAACTTAGTGGAAACGGTTATTTTGCATGAATCTATTGCTGTCGCTGAAGAGGGCAACACTGCTTGTTTCTCAGAATATGGACAATTTTATACACGGCCTGTCCAAAAACAAAGTTGCCATTTTTGACTGGATCATTACTGCAGCAATTATTTGTTTTAGCCGGTAATGATTATTTTTACCCTGACTGATGAAGTGGGTAGCTTCTCATTTCTTAAAAAAATCCTGTTGGAAGGATGTATTACTTGGTGGCAGAAAAGTTGTTACAGTATTTCAGAAGGGGCAAATTATTGGCCTGCATCTAGTAAAAAAAAACAATGAATGAGGAGAACAGGCATGAGGAATCATGTTCACAAACGAATTGGCCACCGCGGAGTCCTGACCTGAATCAGATTGAGAGTTATTGGGACGTGCTGGAGAAGACTACAGAGTAGTTCAACCATCTTGTAGTCAAGACAAGATCTCCAGCCAAAAATGAATGCAACTCTGATAAAAAACAGTATATGGTTGTAAAACCCACAAAACAATAACCAACGGCGGAAATTGTAGGGTTGAAGGTTTATGCGTATGGATTCCTAGCATTAGCATGCGCGACATCCTGGCTGGTGCGAATCACAATAAAATGGATATATTTTCTCCGTTCGAACAACGGGGCACAAAAGCACAACGGTTACAATTAATCTGACTCAATAATAAATTTAGAATGCCAAATTTAGTTATACCCTCGTTAAATATCTGACTCCAAATTAGAATTAGAACTTATAGTTTAGGGACACATGCGTGAATCTCGGGGCAGCTACATCGCCAGACTCATCCGTGAAAACCAGTAACTCAACCGACGCCCACGGGTAATAGTGCAGTTGCCGGATCTTAGTTCGGTGAGAGCTCTAGAGGATGGAAGAAATTACCATGATAGTAGCAACTTTGGCATAAACATATCATGAACCCAGATTTATGCACACCACAGGGTCCCTTAAGGGGATCGGCCAGGCACTGGCTTATAAACTCAAGAAAACCCTTAAGGTCAATCCCCAGGACCGATGCTACATAATGCGCACCACAGGGCCCCTTAAGGGGATCGGCCAGGCACCGGTTTATAAGCTCAAGAAAGCCCTTAAGGTCAAAATCCCAGGACCGATACTACATAAACCCTTTATATGAGTAGACCGTAACTTGCAATCCAACTTAAAGCCCATCACATCCTTTAAAACATCAGCTAGCTAGTCTGGAATGATAAGGACTTACCCCTAAGTACCGGGTCGTAACGCTGCGGCTAGAAAGGACAAAGGGATTAGGAGTCACGGAGACCACGCAAGCAAAGGAATAACAATGATTTATTCACCAGGTAGGCAAAAGCTTAAATCATACAAATCAACACTAAGCCAATTACAAGTTACACATAATTTAGAAGAGGAGAATAAAGTCATACCTGGAGGAAAAGGATACACGCACTAACGTCAGCGGGAAGTTCAAATACGATGTTACATCATTGAAAAGGCTACTCACGCACTAACGTCTCGCTGGGAGAGGTCGGATACGATCTTCCCGAACAGCTCATTCTCTTTCCACAAACCAAACCAGCAACCCCCTCCCTCCAACCAGAGAGCCCCATAAGTTAACCAGGTGAGATATCGGGTTACAGGTCTCAGGACTGAGACATAGTCAGGCCATTTGGCTGTAGATGAGGGGTCATTCAGACAAAAGGAGCTACACTTTATTACCCGAGAGGAGATTTTACCTTACCCAAATTTAGGGAGTTTCTAAAAGTGAATGAACTATAATTTCATTTGATCTGAAACATATGCCATTAAACTCCTCGAATTGTAACAAAAACATACATATCAAACAAGCCAGGAAAATGGATGAATATGATATGGTTGTCATGAAAAAGTCTTAAGCTGAATTATTATACAGGAAATTGTGTTATAAGTACAGGAGTGATTTCTTATCAGTATATTAAACATATGAGCATATTATGACGTTCCCAGAGGTTTAGATTATTTAAAACAGATAAGTTAGGGTCCAGTCTTACACAGATGATTGAGGGCAATATGGAGCACTGGGTAAGCCAAAGGCCTCCCATGCAGGGTGACATCAAAGGCGCAGAAACTGTGCAAACCCCACTCCCAGCTCAGAGGCTGGGTTTATTGCCTCCTCCTGTCCGGCCATTCACAGATACCGTTTGCTCACACTTTGCATCCCCCAGTTCTGGTCTCCAGTCTCTTACGGGCATAAACCACCCCCCACTTCCTTCACGCAAAACCCCAGCAAACAACAAGCTGCTTGTCATCAGGAACTCGACAATTTGTTATATTGCATGGCGTTGAAGTCTTTTGATGCTCAGAAGGCCTGCCAGTCTTGCTGCAGTGTCACAGATGCACTCATCAGCTCCAGCAGTGCTCCAACCCCCCTTTTCCCATCTTACATGGTCAGTCTGCATCACCAGGAACAGCGGTCGGTTGAAAACTGCGCTGAGAAGGATACAATTGTAGGATTGCTGAGCATTTTTCCCTCATTACAATGAGGAATACACATTTCGGGTTTCAGTTGTTGAAAAACCATAGACGCTCTAGTCAACAAAAAAAAAGATATGGACAGATGAGTCATCCTTCCTAATATTCTTGACAAGTAGGTGAGAGGATGTGTGCTGTAAAATAGGACCACTGGCCTTAATGCTGTACCCTTGCAATGAAAGGGTCCAGTGGCTCTGCTAGGCTGTGAGGGACATTTTCTGGCATTTTTTGGGTTTGTTAGCTCCCCAAGAGAGCAGGGTCACTGCCAATTAACCACACGGCTGGAGCAGATTGAGCAGTGGCATAGCTGCTGGCTAGATGTTATTTTGTTACGTCCTGGATGAGTTGTGGATGGAGTCTTTGAGGAATTTTGGTAGGCCGGCCACTGCTGGGAAGGTTAACTACTGTTCCAGGTTTTCTCCATTTGTGGATTATGGCTCTCACTATGGTTTTCTGGAGTCCCAGAGCCTTAGAAATGGCTTTGTAACCCTTTACAGACTGATATGTCAACAACTTTCTTTCTCATCTGTGCTTGAATTTTTTTTAAATTGTGGATTCAGTCAGGTCCTATTTAAGTGATTTTCATATTCAACAGGGCTGACAGTAATCATGCCTGTGTGTGTCAAGTGAAATAGAATTATTTAATTTGTGTTATTTAGTAACTAGAGGGGGCAATTACAGTTCCAAATTGGGCCTAGTAGGGTTGCATAGCCTTTTTCCTTCAATAAATAAAATCATCATTTAAAAACTGTATTTGGTGTTCACTCAGGTTATGTTTTTTTAGTAATGAAATTAGTTTGATGATCAGAGTGCAACAGATATGCAAACATAGATGAAATCGGTAAGGGGGCAAATACTTCTTCGCAGCATTGAAATAAGTGTAAGCACTCTTATAATAATACTGCTGAGTGCATTTGTTATGTGGACCTGTCAGCTCGCTGTTGTTGGCTGTCAAACCCAGAAATTTTAGGTGGGGAAGATTGCATCAGGTTCTTCCGGCCCCTGACTAAATTCATTTGGTTCTTTTCCCCTACTTTTGGTTGTTTTTCATCCTGTTTTGTTCACTATGGCCATTCAGTGATTCACTCTAAACCACTCCGAGCTACTCTATAAATTTGGGGCTCTATAAATAAATATTTAGGTCAATGCAATGCACATTGGGTACATAATTTAGTCGTGCCAAGTTCAGCATAGTGACCATGGACACAGCCACTCCACTATTATCATCCTCTGCCCTGAAGTAAAGGGGCATATAGGAATGAGCGCTGTCCTTCCTCATGTCAGTCTGTCCGTGTGTCCATCCATCTGTCCTCATGTCCATCTGTCGCACTTTTTTTTTCCAGGCCAGAACTTCTAAACCGTTCAACATTTTTCCACGAAATCTGATATGTAGATACGTCTCATAGTGTCAATGTGCCTTTTCATTGTTCTTCCATCCATCCTCCTCTCCATCTGCCCATTCCTTGTTCACATTTCTTTTCCAGGCCAGAACGTCAGAACTTTGGCAGGGGTTTGGAGTTTTTCATGCTTGTTTTAAGTATCTTTTCATTGTGCCATTTCTACTTCTCACCCACATATTAGGTGTGACTCCTTGCTGAGCTTCCAAGGAAAGACTGTAATGAAGCAAGATTACGATCATTTCCAGTTTTGAAAGTTACCTTCTGATATAAGCAGAAGTGTAAAAAAAGTGAATCAATGCAGGAGATTAGTTGTAAATGTCACCAAATTTTCTGGGGGAGGGTCCTCGGACCCCGGCCAAATTAGGCTCCAATGCTCTGTACAACCATGATCAAAACACCTAATGAGGAAATATTTTTGAGAAATGGAAATCTATCCTGCCATTTGAGTTTCAGAGACTCGTAAAATCTATGTCAAGCTGTACTGAAGCTGTTCTGGCAGCTTGTGGTGACTCCGCACCTTACTGAATTGCTGTATTGATTCCTGCTTTAAATTTGTCTCCCGTTCATATATGAGTCATTGAGTGGACCAATTAATGATTAAAATTTCACGAAGACACATCAGAATATCTGACAATATTTCAGCCACCCTATCTCTCCAAGAATTTGGCATGACCTTCCTGGTACCAACGGGAGGTGGGAGACTTTCTTGCACCTCACGAGCTAAAATAAAGTTAAGAAACTGGCATGATCTAGCAGAAGACTGACAAATCATCAGTAATTTGCACCAAATTTTGAAAAATATCTCCTCTAGTCATGAAATGTGTCCTGCTGCATGCGTTGCACAAATCGGAGAAAATCATTTTGCGAGGTGGGGATGTCGGCTGTTCATCCACATGCATCCATTCAAAATCAGTGATATTGTGCCTCCTGAAACCTTCATGTACCCAAACTTTAACCAGGATACGCTAAGTTCTCAGTGTGCATTTGCTTTAAATTTGCATCCATTGGGGAACAAACCAGGACTTGCTCGTGTATCAGGTCTAGCCAAGAAAGCTTTTATTCTGTTATTAGGCATATTCTTTTGCATTTATCCACCATTTCTAGATTACAGTGAATAACACAGTCAGTTCAGTTTGAATAAATTAAGTTTGAATAAATGGAATTCTGCTGTATGTCATTCAGCCTTCAGTCTAGTTCGAGTGAACAGAGTTGTCACTGACACAAAGTGCCTGAGGGAAAACCTCAGAGATGCCATTTGTCTGGTGAACTGCGGCAAAACCCAAATTACCCCGTGCTACTTCCTGGCAGTGCATTAGTTGATTAGAAAGAAATATCCATTTGGAGAATATAGTAGAATCTCTGAAGAGATCTGAGCACTACGTTGATATCTATATCTCTGATTATTAAAGTACATAAACTTGGTTACTGCTTAATCACGTTACATAGGTTTTTGTTTTTCTTTTACAAAGTCATATTTTAGCATCATCAAGTGCTGTTCCCAGTTGTATATTTTCAAGGACTAGGAGAAGACAACCGTGCTTACACCGCATATTTCCTATTGAGTTTCTCAGACTTCGTAATACCGTGTATTAATAGAGTGAATTCTTGTGGAACCGATTTGATTAAAATAAATCTGAATGCTACAGGGCAGCAGGGAGCATTAGTTTTGCATAATTTATCTGGTGTCGCACATCTCATTCAGCCATCTTGAAATACTGTTTTTTTTATGGGCAAAATACCGCTGAATACAAATATGTCATGATGAAGGTTACCTGAGGTTTAAGGAAAAACACATACTGATGTGTGGTATGAGCTTGAATCTTTTTAGTGCCCTGGTTTGTGCCAGCAACAACACTGAGTTAAGGTCACTGCTTGAATCTCATTCTCGTTGCCCCTTTTTTCTGGGACATTATGCCACTTGCAACAATTCGATGTTCTTGGTGGGGGACTCTATTTAAAGGAGCCGTATGTAAGTTTGTGGCCAAAACTGGTACTGCAATCACATTCAAAATACAGCAGAGCGCAGTATCCCCTCCCCCTCTCCCCCAGACGAGAGGTTGCCAGCTAGGTTGCCGGATCCAGCAAGAATGTCTACTACACGGAGCTACCATGGCTACGTTTTAATGTCACCAATGATTTGCTCTCACAGGTTTGTGTTCAGTTCAGTTCAGAAAAGATCGAGACTAATGACTAACTAACTTTAAATGGTCATATTGGTCAACTTGCTCGTCACTCTTCTGTGTGGATAGCCCACTGAAGTCCATACTATAATATGCGTAAAGAATGAATGAGGACTCATTTGACCGATGTACTGTCTCAATTACATTTCATATTGCCATAATAGCTGTGCTAATTTTGGAACGGTTTCTACAGCGTCTCAGCATAGTGCCAGAGAAACTGACTCTAATAATGCATTGCTAATGTTAGCAATGACGAATCACGGTTTTTATTTCTCAAACATTTTGTTACCTAGTCAATTCGATGACCCACCTGCATACGCACTAACTTACCATGAACAAACATACATAACGTTATTCGACTGTAGAGAATATTTGAAATGTCCGTGCCTACATTAAATAGAATTAAGTTCGCCAAACTTTGCTGAATCTTACCTGCCAAGGAGAAAATTAGCAACTTCGGCGTCGGTCTTCAAATTTTTCTCCGCTTTCAGCCGTCTCCATCTTTCAAAGGCATGTCCTGTACAGATCCTTGTTTTGTTTCTGAATTTGTCACAACGTGTTTCGGAATCATAACGAGGAGTTTTAGGTTTAGTAACGTCAGACTTTTGTGCTCCGAAACGCTGGTAGCTGCAGCTCAGTGATAACTGGCAACCTGGATGCCGAAATGCTACTGACTTCGTGATTGGGAGATAGGTGGAGGGCGGCGCAACAGGCCAAAACACAAAATGACAACATCAACATTAGTTGTGGGCTGCAACTTCGCTTTTGTAATGAGAATATTCTGGCTAGACTACTATTGTCAGTGATATAAGTATTTGAAATTAACATCATTCCTTAATGTCTGGTGCTATATCAGGGCCATTTTATGATTAATCAACATACATTTCTTACATACTGCTCCTTTAAAAAATAAAATAAAAAATAAAGTATGGTAATTTAGTTTGTCATCTGGATACAGCTAGTCATAGTGATTTCAATAGCTTAACTGAATTCTTAGAAAGGTTCAGATCTCTTCACTTAAGTTTCAGAAAGGTATAGTGCCCTCCACTACTATCTGCATTATTTTTTTAACTCGGTAAAAAAAAAAAAAAATTGCTTAAAAGGTGATGAATCCTACCAGTATTTAAATTGAAATATTCATAAAAATCTAATCTAATCTAAAAAACAAATATTATTATCTTAAAATAAATATTTTCTCCCAAAATCTTTGCCACAATTATTGGCATCCTAAGAAAATCTTATAAGAAAACAACTATAATTGGAGTACAGTCTGATTCATGTTTCACTTTTTTCAGTTCGCCATAATGATTATTGGAACTAAACATGCCACCAGTGACTCAGTATTTCGCTTGTCTGCATGAGGAGACACAGGCCAATTTCCCTTATTCTTAATCACAAATCAGCCACTTCACCCTCGCCTTACTTACGCCCTCTTCCATTTGCGTGTTCACTAGGAGGGACTGCTATGGTGAAGACTGTCCCAGTCCAAGTGGCGTTGAGTGGGAGTGGGCTATCAACCTTCAGATAGAGGGGCCGCATCGATGCTGACTTCCTGATCTATTGCCGATCCCTTACCGGAAGCTAGATGATTCTGTCTATTGGGCATGTCTATCGATAACCATAGTTATGACTCTCTAAATTTCCTGGTTGATAGAGAGCAAGGGTGTCCCAAAGTTCCCCTTAAATGAAAGGTGCCGTCCACATCTGCAATGACAGAATGACACTTGGTCGTGAAATGCTAGTGGAGAGGAAAAATTTGGGAAAGGGCCTTAGTCGTGTCTCACCATGGATAAGGTTCAAGGATACAGCAATAATGTGCAACTGAAAGTTATTGAGTTACAATAATTTGGAAATGGCTGTAAGAAAATTGGAAAAGTTGGAAATGCCCATTTTGAATATCTGGCAAAAATGGAGAAGTTTAAGATGTAAGGCAGTGTTCAAAATTAGCTTGGAAGAGGATGAATGCCTATTTTTTTTGAATGTTGGCTTTGTGAGGAGGATGAATCGAGTGATGAAGGAAAGTCCAAGGATCACAGCTGGAGAATTTCAGGCATTTATTATGTCTTGGGGTCAGTCTGCAAAACTACGATGAGACATAATCAACACAACTACCAAATTCAGCAACAGATTTCCGGGAGGTTTGCCAAAAAAATGGCCCCTGTTGCCATCAAAACTGTGCTCGGAGATTGCTGAATAGTCCTGGATCTTCCTCAAGGATCTGGTTCTATGTTTAGATGAGACCAAAATGGAGCACTTTGGCTAAAAACACCAGAGGTGGGTTTGGCATAAAAACAAAAATAAACATTTGAAATGAACATCATCTCCACAATGAAGTATGGTGGTGGATCTTTAATGATTTGGGGCTGTTTTTCTTCCAAAGGCCTGGGACAACTTGTTAGGACTCATAGTATCAAGAATTCTGTCAAGTACCAGCAGACATTTAACTCTTTTTCAAACTTCAGCCTGAGGGTGGGCCACTAGGCATATTTGCATTTTTTTTTTTTTTTTTTCATATGGTCAGACATCTTGCTACATTGGAAAACTACATATTGTTTGCAAGAGTTAGGACTCAGAGCTCTGTTTATGCCATTTTATGATGTAAATACTACAGCGAAAATAGCATTTAAAATTATGTCATAATGACCCTCAGCTTGACTATGCAGTCCCTTTAGTTGAATTGTATAGCTTTGTTCAGATCTGTCAAAATATGGTGATTTCATTGTTCTTACCTTGGTAGCTGTCCAGCAATCAAACCTGTTATTGTTTTTAATTTGCAAAACAAGCAAGCTTGGACAAACATCTCTGAAACTACTTTGACACAAGTAGTGTCTGTGCGTCACAGTGAATTTTGCATGATAGTGCTGGAAACTGTACAGTAGCGCTTCTGGAACAAAATTAAAGCCCCCGCTGGCTCTTATGTGCTGATCTCACAGATAGAGGTGAGGCTCCTCACTGCAATATATCAGAAAACTCTACTTCTTTTCGTTTACATGGACAGTTCATGGTCGAGAACTTCCAAAAGAAAAAAAAATATATTTATGGTAGCCAAGGAATTTTTTTTTAAAATGTTAACCCTTTCAGCGCCGTGGGCAACTATTGTTGCCCAATGATGTAAGATATCAAAATCAGACACTGTTGAAAACCTATCATGCGGCAACTTGTTTAAAAGAGCTCCCCTGCGGGAGCTCTTTTAAACAAGTTGTCACATGATAGGTTTTCAACAGCTCAGGATAACTGCATTTTTAATTCCTTGAAAATGTATTCAGCGCTCAAAGGGTTAAGTTGATGAATTGTTTTTCTGGTTTCTGTCAAGGGGGAGGTGTCAATGAAGCACAGGAGTTTTGTAATCAAATTTATTACACATATACAAACTTGGTAGTGTTGGAAATCGGAATTGTATACTAGAATGAATATTCAGCAACAGATGAGGAAATAGATCTGAAAGGAGGAAGTTGTACAACTACTGTAAAAATGAACATTAAAGTGATGAGGAATACAGGAAATTGTGGAGTTTCCAAAATTGTTTGAGGAAATATGCAAGAACATTACTAACAAAACTAAAAATATAAAATATTCATTTTTGGTTACAGTGTTGTAAAATTTTAACCTGCTGTTGGTTAGCTTCCGGCTGTGGCTTCATTATTTTTCTTGGCTTATGAGGCTTGGTCACTGTGCCACAGAGGACAAAAGAAAACACAATCATTTTCTGCTGGACGAAAACCAACATTTTCAGTGTTTCTACTCAGTTTGGGTAATATTCTCAATAATTCTGTCTATAGCACGGAAATCTACTAAGTGTGACATTTAAGTGGAGACCTTGATTATGTCTGTTGTCTAACTAGTTCAAAAACAGTAACCACTTTAATTTAGGAGGATATTTTAGCAAAAAACGGGGGGATGTAGAGGTTTTGCAGAAAACCTGACTGCCTCGGTCAGAAAACTGAAACTAAGCCATAGCTGGATCTTCGAAAAAGGACCATACTCCAAAGAATATATCAAAATTAACATAAAAATCTTCACCAACCATAGAAAGTTTTGCCATGGCCATACCAGCCTGCTTAGCCTAAATGAATGGGCCCTGTTGGGCAAGCGGTGGCGAGAAGTTCTTTCACAAACCCGTTTTAGTAATTTGAAGGATTTGGAGAGATTTTGCATGGAGGAACGGTCTCAAAACCCCAGCCATGTCCTCTCCACCTCATTTCACATAATAGGGCCAAGAGCTCAGAGACTTGGTCTCACAGCTGTTATTCTGGTTGAGGGAGGTTGTACGCAGTATTAAAGGAAGGGGATCCAGTATTGTGGAACATACTTTTTTGAGGAAAAATAGGTATCGTAATAATATTTCTTTTTTATCTTCAATCACTGCATTTCAGTGAAAAGTTTTATTTTTTTCAGTATTCTGGATTAAGTTTTAAGAGGATAAAAAAAGAAAGACATTCAGTGTCAACCACTTTTGCTCAAATTTGCTGAAAGGTGCCAATATTAATGGAGGGCTCTGTATATCTAGTATACCAATTCAGCACAAATATCGAGCTAAAGAGCAAATTTTATTGACAGATAAAATGTCATAACGTGTTGCCTTCTTGGCTTTTGTTTACACTGTGTATATTTCAATTCGAAGTGGCTGATGACGATTTCATAAAAAAAACTTCCCCCCTGCTGTAAAGTTCGTGCAAGCCATCTTGAAAAAGACCTCGAACTGATGAATTTGTATGGCACATACTGTGCGTTCAATGCGATTTTAAAATTAAGTAATATATGTAGTTACTAATTATACAGAAACATGAAACATATAATTACTAATTTGAGATTATAAAATGAAACATTTATTCAAAATGCTTTTGAATACGCAACAAACATGCCAAAGCAAAAAAAATGTTTACACAAATCTTTTAATAGTGTATTTATTATGAGATTAGAGCATGGTAAATCCAGTTCTTACCTTTTAAAACACATTTTCTCTGTATTCTCGATTTTTGGTTTTAACCCCATTCGAACACCATGCAAATAGTTATCAAGTACAAACTGAGCAATGGTTAATGAAGCATTTCCTGGGCACAAGGTAGTTGCTGAGACAACATTTCACATGACGACCAGTTGCTTCGCATTGTCATCAAACCATTAGTCATTCAGGCAATGAAAGTGGACCAGGTGACTGCACAAAGCAGAGACAAAACTGTTGATCACATTATTAATGATTTCATGCATTCTGCCAAGCTGAACATCAGCCAGTTTGCATACCACTGCCCCTCATAGCAGAAGTTAAAATTGAGCAGCCTCCATTAATCTTAGATAAAGCCGTTTGCCAAGCAAATAAATTGTATGGCTGTCAGTGATTTCTCTGCTGGAGTGGAGAATCCCAGCAAAATCTTTAGTAAATAAATATACTTTTGTAATTGTGGTTGAGTGGATCTTGAGTGCAATCAGATAGACTCCACTATGAAACATGGACATTAAAAAGCAGCAAAACAGATTAGTGACTCATTGAAATCATCTTTCATTGGGGGAATAAATTTGTAGCGCTATTGAGATAAAATGTGCCGCTTTCTTTTTTTTTTTTTTTTGCAGTGGGCAGGGTTCAATAAGCATTCATCTTTTCCTGTCTGCGTGAAAAAAATGTAAACATTTCAAGGCTGTTTATATAAAAAGGAGAGGGATATATTCATTGTGCTCCAGGTGATGTAAATGTTTTCATGTTGTTTTCATGCACACACTGTGCTCCCTGCACACAGATTCAGGTCTTGAACACCAGTGTAGATAAGAGATCTCAGACATGGGAAATGAAGTTCAAAGATGGGGAATTACAGGTTTTCATTTTTGCCCTCAAGTCTGTTCTTTCCTAGCAAGTCCTCAGAGTGCTGTTTCTGTGGACAGCATGTGAAATTCATCCTCATTAGGTTGATTATGTGACTGGGCAGTTTCGGTCGTGTTTCCTTGTCTTTCTGTTACTAGTCAGTTACACTTAAATTATGTTACCCTCAAACGACCAAGTGTGGTCATTTATGACCCCAGACGTATTTTTTTTATGTCCCTTTTTGATATTTTAAATAAGAAAAAAATGTTTCCTTGTCTGTAACTAACTAGCGAAGGCGAACTGGCAAAAAATTTCACATGCTTACCTTCAGCAAACAGCGTGTGAGGCTTTCCACATGCCTAAATCCATTGCAAACACTTTTCCAACTGCGTTTTGGCTTTGGGAAAGGATTTATTGAGCTCTCTGTAGCTGGGTCGGGTTTCTTACGTCAGTATTACGCATTCCTCGAGCACATCTAAGAACTATTTTTAAAAAAGTCAGGCGCCTTGCCCATTACACACAGTTAATGACTGCATTTCATGTGGGACAAAATGGTGGTGCTGTCGTGGCTGGCAGGACCTTAGTAAGATAAGGCAATCTGACTGGTAGTTATTCTACACTTGATTGACAGGTCGGAAAGGTCCATTGAAAGATGAGTGGGGTCATTCACGACCCCTGAGATATAGGAGTGTTTTTGGAGTTGATAAAATAGAACTCCGAGGTTGCATACCTCATCCAAAGCAAATTATTATTGTGGCCCCCAGCCGAAGTCGGGGCTACAATGGACTTGACCTTGTCATGCATCAGCCGCCGCCTTAGATTTCCTTATGGATGCTCTGCAGGCCACAGATTTAAATATATGTACATGGGCAGTGGTTAGGATGCCACGCCTATCGATTTTGGTTGCCATGGTAACATAATTCACTAAATAATCAACAATTTTGTGTCAGAAATAAGCCGAAATGAAAAATGTGGGCGATCGGGGGCTACACCCATTGGTTGCGGGGGACCGACCTGTCTTGTTATTTCCTAGTAGAGATCGAAAATGTGCACCCAGGGGGGACACACATCATTCATAAAATGACTCACTTAATCCGTGAGTCCCATTAATGATTTGGTCCTTGGACCAATATCTGCCCCTGTGATTTGAATCACGTTATTCTGGATCTGATAGGCGAGGTTTACTGCAAAACAACTATTTCGTGAATAAAAGTCGATCATTGCAATAAAATAAATGCCCATAAGGTTGAAAAACACACGAAAGACCCCACACAACTTTCCACTATTATTGGCGCACAAATTTATCAAAACCCTAAATTAATTACATTAGATCATTTAATTATATCTATCATACATAAATGAAGTTGCCTGGATATGACAAACACAAAAATATTTATTGAAAATAAGTATTTTTGCTAAGAAGAAGACCCCACTCAGGCATTTTAGTCAATAAAAACACTTGGTTGGTTGAGGGTTCAGTGATGCCTTATCGAATGCTCAAATAAGTTAAGTATAAATTAGTTTCTTTCCTCATAATGACTACACATTACATCTAGTATATGCGGAGAGAGTCTATCGGGAAAAGAGTTAAGATTTCAAGTCTGCGGAGTACTGAAATGTTCGCATCATACGGCTCATAACCTTGTTTATATGATGATTTATTTATGAGGTGATGTGTATATTATACAACCAGGCTACTTTAAAGTTTTGATTTGTGACTTGAATGAAGTGTTAAGAATTTTAGCAGACACATTTCCAAGGCCACCCAAAAATGTTTGCAGTTTAATTATAATAGCTGAGTATGCACTGTACTGATTCAAAATACATTATTCTGCTTGAAAGATACTGCGCCTTTTTCGATCTGGATTTAAAACCATTTGCAGATATTGTGCCATAGCACTCTCAGCGGGTAATTGCTAATCTGAATCATACAGGCACACAATCATCAAACAGTGCGACGACTTGCAACACACCATCAGCTTCTGTCATTTAGCAAACAAAGAAACATCTAGACTCAGGTAATCTCTGTTTTCAAGTGTACTAATGGCTGATCAGCCAGCTATCCACTTTATAATTTGGTAAATGAGGCGTGAAGAGTACTTTTTTCTCATCTTTCTCATTACATCACAGACACACATTCATTCTTGGTTAGGCGGCAGACGTGTAATATAATACCTTTAATACAGTCAAGTTTAACTTGATGTGATCACACCTGATATAATGTGAAGAGCCGCTCTGCCATCAGCACAACACACAGGACCCACATCCATGCTCTGCTTCATTATCTAGATTGGCTTTGTTCTCTCTGACATTTTCCACCTATTGTCCTTTTTTCAATTCCCCCTCCCTCTCTATCTCTCACGCGGGGAATGGGAAGCTTGTTAAATATTGAGTGAACTGTCTAAAAAAATGATCATAAATGTACCTATTTTCTCAATTATGACAAGCTGAGCGATGAACCTATCAGTGAATACACGTGATCAAGCTATATTTCTTTCTCCACAATGTACATCTATCTATATCATTATCCAGAACGGGAGATGGGATCATCTGGCTTTTCAGTCATGGGCAAAAATTGTACATTATCTGTCACCAGGAGGAAATATAGGGCACAGTTTATATAATCACTGCATGCTACTGGCCTCAGTCTTAGTTTTTTCATAACACAATTGGTTGAAGGAACAGAGCAAAAAAAAAGAGTTATTTAATGGACTGCATCATCTGGCAAATATGAAAAGGAACATTTGATGCCTCACAGAACTTGGTTGAAAAATTCCACTCAAACTTGAGGATGACTGATGAAGATTTTTCCATCTGCTGCCTGTTAAAAGTGCAGAAATATTACATTTAGCATCATAAATGCTGGCACTCCGTGTAACAAGAAACCAGTCACATTTAAAATAGAGGAGGCTGATTGTCATTTTTATTAAAATGAAGCATCAGCATAATTCAAATTAAACATGCTGCACCGAGTTCAGCGCTGCACTTTGACAAAGACGACATGATTCAGTCGATGAATTTTCCATACAGTGCATCATACTTCAGCGGAGCAGCACAGTTATTCTGTGAATGCACTTGTACCTTAGACATATCATTATTTTCTACAATTGTTTTGTGCCAGTGTTCTGACAGTTTGTGCTCCCGGCTCAGGATGACCCAGTGGTAGCTCATTCAGTTGGACTAGTCTGACACTCTGAGCTTCTCACGTCAAACGAGCTACCCAACAAATTTACGGTATAGTAGCACAGTATATATCAGAAGAGACTACTACCTACAGAAATGTGATTAAAAATGGGTAGCTCATTCTGTCTGGAAGGACATAACTATCAGAATAGACTACCACCTCAATTAATGCAGTTAAACGGCAGGGCAGACAAGTTATTCTCAGAAGAGTCGCAAAACGTGTCATTTCCATGCGCTTGAACAACTAGTTTCATTGTCAAAAGCTATTCCAAACACCAGAAAAATAAGTTATTCAATTTTTCTTACTAATTTTAGCGATAAAATTTTAATCTAATCAAATTTCATGTACTATACCTGTAGAGGACTGCTCTTTCCTCAAAAAAAAAAGGAAAATCTTGAATCTTGGGCATCTTAAAATTATGGGCATGTCCTCTGGAATATTTTTTCCCCTTTAGACGCACTGTACATACGCACATTGTGTCATAATGTCATTCTGAGTGCTATACAGTGCCTTCCTGTAATATTGACAGCCTAGGTAAATATGTTATGTAAACTGTCATGATTTAATGCCTTTGTTGTTAATCTTCTGGATAATTTTAAATTATTAAAAAAAAAAAAAAACATATCAACCTTAATTCAAATGAAATGATCAAAAAAAATAATTATTTTCATTAAACGAATATTTTTCTCAAGAATGTTTGCCACAATTATTGGATCCCCTTAATTCAATACTTCGTGCAGCCTGCTTTTATGCTACCAAGTCAGCAGCTCCATGTCACAACACACAGAAACTCAGATGCAGACAGTAGTAAATGAAAAATAAACCGAAGTTGATTTTGGAGGTCAAACAGGCAGGTGTCACAGCCAGGCTGGCAGAATACGGCACCAAATCAGAATCCAAAATTGTACTCAGACGGGCTGAGTTCAAAAGTTGGGTGAGCAGAATGCAGTCAGGTTTCGGGAATTGAAGGCAGATGGGCAAAGTTCAAAAACTGGGCAGACAGAATACAGTGCAGAATTAGTATCCAGCGACCGAATTCAGACTTAGATTGGGAAACAGAGGAGCATGGCAGGATTCAGACTGGCTTGGTAACACAGAACAAATACAGCAAAGCTGCAAGCACAGCAGACTTAAACAGCATAGGAGTGACTGGAACAGCTTCGCACAGACTGAAAGAACAAAATTATCAAATGAACTTACAATAAACAGATGGGGAGATGCATGGGAAACACAGCAAGGGTGAGGCAAGAGATGAAACAACACAAGGAAATGCCAACCAAAAAAAAAAAAAAAAAAATGTATGGAGCACAAGGGATACAGATGCACAAAAGAAAAGGAAAACAAACACATATGGCACAGAAAAAGCCAAAAACCGAAACCACTTGGAAATAGGGACAACATGACACGGGCAAGAAAAACAGATCTACTGAATCCTGACAGTAACCCCCCCCCACAACTGCCTCCTAGAGGTGCTGAAGGATCATCTGGGTGCTGGCGATGGCAGACCTCGAGGGATCCAAAATATCCTGGGTTGGGACCCAACAACACTCCTCAAGACTGCAGCCTTCCCAGTCGATCAGGTACTGGAGACCTGTGCCCTGACAACAGACCTTCAGCAGGCGAACAATGGTGAAGGACTGAGCACCTGCCAACTCAAGGCATTGGGTTCCGTGGAGGTGGCCGAGCTCAGGACATTCTCCACGTGCTGATTGGCCCTCTCAGTCTGCTTGTTGGACTGAATATGGAAGCTTGAGGAAAGATTAATAGAAGCACCAAATATTTTACAGAGGCTTTCCAGAAGTTTGAGGTGAACTGAGGACCATGGTCACATACAGTGCCTGTGGGTAGACTATGGAGCTTGAGGACATGTTGGAACAGAAGTTCCACTGTCTGTTTAGCTGAAGGAAGCTTGAGCAAAGGCAAGAGGGGACCAGCTTTCGAGATGTAATCAACAATAGTCAGGACAGAGGTATTGCTATTCTGCAGGGGCAGACTGCTGACAAAATCCAGGGCTATATGGAAACACAATGGATGAGGAAGAGGACAAAGATGCAGCAAACTGACAGGCAGGGTGGTGGATGTTTTATTTTATGCACAGACAGAGCAGGTGGTTTCGGCACTACGATCGTCCCTCTTCATGGACAGTAATCCATATCATTATCTGGTGAAGGCTGTGGTACATCAGACTCCTGGGTGACAGGCCAGCCAAGGGAAGTGCCCCCACTGCAACACCTGCAGATGGACAAACCAAGGAACAAAGATACAGTCAGATGGACAGACAATGGGACCAGGACCTACTGGCTGAGCACAACGAACCACCGCCTCAATGTCCCTTAGCGCTGCCGTGGTCCAGCAACTAGGGGGCAGAATGGTATCCTCCTCTCTGACCTCCTCTGACAAAGACATCTGGAGAGGTAATCAGACAGCAGCCATACCACTATTTAATCTGCTCCAGCTGTGTGGCTGAAGCTAAGCAGGTGTGGGCTTGGTTAGTACTTGGATGGGAGACCAACTGGGAGAATCAAGTTGCTGCTGAAAGAGATGTTGGTGGGCCAGATGGTTGCGATCTTCCCTCTGGTGGAATAATCCCCAATACCCCAGTGCAATGATGGGGACACTGTACTGAAGGAGATGCTGTCTTTCAGATGAGACGTTAAACTGAGGTCCTGACTCTCTGTGGTCATTTAAGATCCTATGACACTCTTCGAAAAGTGTAGGGGGTTCCCCAGTGTTGTGGCTAAATTCCCAACCTGGCTCTTTCGACCTGCCACCTAATCATCCCCTGATCTAATTGGCTGTGCAATTTGTCCTTATCTTCTCTACCCCAACCCCCAGGGCTCCCTTGAAAAAGAGATTTCAATCTCAACGGGACTTCCCTGGTTAAATAAAAGTTAAATGAAATAAAAATAAATAAAGACTTCTTATTCTTGGTTCCAGCCCGGTTGGACGAGCAGAAATTAAAGCAGGCAAAAAAACAGGACCAACATGCCTGGCAGGGGTTATGATGCTTAGCAGAATGGAGGTATTCAAGGTTCCTGTGATCAGTCTATTCAAGGGATGGGATCTCCGTAC
Organism: Gymnothorax javanicus; assembly: GCA_029692085.1. NCBI lineage: Eukaryota > Metazoa > Chordata > Actinopteri > Anguilliformes > Muraenidae > Gymnothorax > Gymnothorax javanicus. The sequence continues at coordinate 9,981,270 of CM056211.1, forward strand.
CTTACAGCCAATGCCACCTCTCCTCCAGGGCAAGTTTAACCCCCAGAATTTCGCAATCCCCCATGCAGTAATTGAATTTTGTAAGGAATTAAATAGTGGGAGTAGAAAGTGCAGGGATGAAGTTTATTATTATCTGGGGAAACCTTAGACACCACCACACCCACGCCGACATGTCAGGCATCAACCTCCACCATAAACTGGTGAGTACGATCAGATTGGATCAGTATAGGAGCAAATAATAATAGGCAAACCAGTATTTTAGACTTTGGAAGGTCCGGTCTGCAGCGGGGGTCCAAGTCAACGTTCTGGCTAGAGGTGAGAACAGTGAGGTGTGCTGCCAATGAACCTTACTTCTGGATGAATCAACAGTAAAAAATTGCCAAACCAGAAGAAGTGCTGGAGCTCCCATTTGGAATTGGGTGTGGGAAAATCTAACACTGCTTTAGCCTTCCGCTGGTCCACCTGTGTACCCTTGGATGACATATTGAATCCTAGGAAGGAAATGCGGTGGAACTTGCACTTCTCTGCTTTAACGAAGAGGTGGCCACTGGTTAAACAGTTCTGAAATGGCTGGTGTACTCAGCCTCAGAACAGGACGAGACAAGGATGACATCCAAGTAGATATAACAAATCAGCTGAGCATCTCTTGCAAGACATCATTAACGAGTGCTTGGGAGACTGTGGGGGTATGCAAAGGGTATGACAAAGCACTGATAGTTCTCGCGGGGGTACTGAACACCATCTTACACTCATTTCCTTCCCTGATGTGGATGGGTGATAAGCATTCCAGCTTTATTTGTAAAAATCTGTGCACCCCAGAGGGACTTGAAGACTGTAGACATGGGTAACGATCCTTCACTGTGATGTTGTCGAGATCATGATAATCAACGCAGGGGTGAAGACCACTATACTACACTCACAAATTAAAACCCTGCTCCAGCAGAGGAGGAAGACGGGTGGATGATGGTGGCAGCTAGCAACTCCTGGATGTACTTCCTCATGGTCTGAGTTTCAGGATGAGTCAGGGAGAATGGGTGATACAGGGTTTCCTCCAGGATTTTTTGGCCATTGTGGCGGAGGTAGTCCATCAGGGTTTCCTCCAGGATTTTTTGAAACTCAGCATTATCATTATCAGGTGTGGCCAGTTTTCATTAATCAGCACGTTGGCGATGTAATAATTGAAGTCTATGTGCACGGAGGTTTATCAGTTTCACGTGCATGATGGTGGATTTCACATATAATATGAAAACCGATTATGACTCCAGACTCAGGAATTGGAATTAAATAATCATGAAGATACAATCAGGTAGAGCAGGATGTGCTCACAACAAACACAGAAGTTAATATCGTAGTTTATCGTTTTGCAAAGTTAACAAAATATTTTTTCTCCAATCGTTGCACACATTGCATTAAGAAGAAAGCAGCGCGTTTTACTGCCGATGGCTAATTTTTATTCATTGGAAAATGTGTTCATCAAGCAAAATGATTGACAACAGGTCAAGAATTATTAGCTCTCATTTTAACTTAACAAGGAGAACTGGCGACACCTGATTGTCCTCAGGATTTTTGGAATTTATGTGTAAAGTCATTTTACACAGGCGTGGTGGCTTTTATTTTGCTGTGGTGGTGCGCCACGATCAATTACATGTAGCGGAAACCCTGCCATGATTTTCTTAGGGCATTCAGGAGGTCCTGGTATTCTGGTTCTATGAAGAACCATTTGGGTTTCTCCTCCTCGGTCTGCAGTCCAGAGCAGACTGAAGTTTGGTGACCAGAGCAAAAGGGATTAAAAATGCTGGTGTGATATTGACAAGCTATCAAATTCTTATGGCCTAGTGATACATCTCCTGGTTAGAGATAAGTTCTGAAACTGAAGTTGCCTTGTCCAATATGGTGGCGACATTGAGGTACAATCCAGGGGCTAATGCAGTGTCGACATGTACATGGTGATGAAAGCCTTTAGCTTCCTATAGGCTTCCATCACCACGTGATGGAAGCCTGTGTGTAGCAGTGTAAATTAGATTGTGCTTGAGTTTGTGAGGTGCTGAGTGTTAATGAGCTTGAAAGCACAAGGTCGGGTGTGCACATCGTGAACTTTTGGGAAGCAATGGCTGGTTTTAAGATTTGTGCTAAATACTAGAGTATTACCACTCGTTCCTGATCACAGTGCAATTATTTGGCTTCAGACAACTTGGACTATGCTGCTGGACGTGTTTGGAGTAATACTGTATCATCATCATTTTGGGCTGTTTTCTGGACACTAAAAAATCCAAATGAACAAGTCCCATTAACTTCAGTTGTTGTGGAGAAGGCTGCTATGGAGTTTTGCTGGCATATTCCCAGTGTGATCTACAGAAACTTCAGCTGTGTTCCAACTGGCACGGGGGTGAGTAAATAATGGCACAATTGACATTTTTGGGTGAACTGTTCCTTTTCACTGCAACAATGCATTTAGAAGGAGGCTGTGTATTTAACTTCTGCTAAATGATTCCAATTATTGGAAAACTTGTTAATCGCGTAAAACGTCAACATTTAGCTCAATTAACAAGTTCCATATTTGCTTTTGGTACATCCTGTAAAGTGGGCTATGTAACCCGTGGCTTATGATTTAATTACCATTATTAGCAAATGATGATTAGCAAGAAGTAACCACAATTGAATAACGTTGATTGAAATTCAATTTTGTGTCAAACTGTCATGTTTTTCTTTTTTTTTTTCCTCTTCCCTTAATGAGGAGAACTGGAGAAACCAGATAGTGTGGAGTGTTTTTGAAGTTCATGTAATGTCAGTTTAAATACATGACTGAAAGCAGGTCAAGACCAAGTTCAACTGTATGTTCTCTGCAAACTATTTTCAGTTCATCAGCTGCCACTGGTGTTACCTCATATTTCTATGCCAGAGCAACAGGCAGTCATAGGTGGCCATTAAAGTTTTCCTACTAATTATGGTGAACTTACGTAAAATATGAATTGGAATATATTTTCCTGTAATTCACTTTGGAGTATGAATTAGTGCAGCTGGCCAAAAACAGGATAAATGGTTTCATGCAGTGCATTTAAAACCGTGAACCAGAATAATATTAAGCTCAGCAACATGCTAAGCATTAATTTCATGCCGACTGAAATAATTTCTAATTAATTCATATACTATTCACCGTTAGATTTTATTAAAGCTGATGCAGAGTGTCTATTTTGATTCACATAAATTGAATCACCACTTTATATTTCACTGCCTTGTGATGTAAGGCCGGGGACAGGAAATTTGCATGACTCCAAAAGCAGAAATGTTTGTGTGCTGACAGAGGAATAGGTTTTCTGCTCCTCTCTGCAGATTCTAAGCCATGGGCACAATCAGATTGGCTTAGAAATTTGTTGTATAGTTGTTAAAGGGGTAGTTCATGATTCAGTCGGCAACTCTCAAATTTCACACATTGATTTGATTTACCGCCCAGGTTTGATGGCTGTGGGTTGTGTCCTGATGGTTGAGAAACTGGTGGTTGCTATGTGGTTGCTATAGAGACCTGCTGTGGCCGTGAAATGTGATTGCCTTTGATTTTCAGTCTCACAAATGTTGAGCTCATTCTAGGATTGAATCATGTATTATAAATCAGTAGGCTTCTCTTGCGGCCATTGCAAAAAAAAAAAAAAAAACCCTGGGTTGCTCATCTCGCACGTAATGTGGCAAATTCGCAGTATAGGAGGAGGACAGAGCAATACTTTTTTTTTGGTTTATCATTTTAAAATGAGGCAAGCTATAATTGTTAAACGCATCTTCACATGTTGATCAGACGCTGTTGGTGAACAGGGAGGAAAAGCCAACCTTGGCACAATCGACAATCGTGGCGATCAACATCGTATTTCAACATCAGCGCTGTCAATTAACCAGCCAAACAGTTTTGACCCGGGGTGCTTTGACGGTGTTCAATGTTGGCAGAGATGGGTCTCCCTTGGAAAGGACAGCATTCTCCTCTGGCAGGGCTGCGAAACCACCTTACTGTAGCTGGATGCCTCTGCTACAGCCAGAGGGCCTGAAGTCACAATCTGTCTCTCTGTGACTCTGTCTCGCTATCTGTCTCCCGCTATCTCCGACAGCTGTTAAAACTGATAATTTCTGATAAGGATGTCACAGTGGTGCAGCTCTGTTGACTTGCAGCAAAAAAGGCTGAGGGTTGGAATTAATTCTGGGCTTTTCTGTATGGAGGTTGTGTGTTTTTCCTGTGTTGGTTGGTGTGGGTCTTCGTTGTAGGCACTCAGGTTGCCTCCCACAGTGTAATGACATGGTTGTTAATTGCATGACACTCTAAATTGTCTCTATGCCCCCACAACACTGACCAGGAATAATTGCATTCCATGATGGATGGATAGAATTTATCATACAATACAAGTTAGGAGCCTGCCTCACATAGAAGATATGGGGAAAGAAATCTCAGCAATACTAATGAGAGGTTTATATATAGGCCAAAAACTAGAAGTAATGGTATTGCCAGTACAACGGCAAGGTAATTGTATGTTACATGGTACATGGTACAATAGTGTTTTCACTCTTACTTCCAATTTGTGATCAGTAAGTAGGCCATTTTCGCTGCTTATATAAAGCTGGAAATGTCCAATGATCGATGATGGATCAGCAAAAAATATGGGTGGTAGGCCCCAACATTTGGAGAGCTGACATGATTAGAAAAGGAATGCTGAGATGCCTTTGTAATGAGATGTCTATCGCAGGTTTTGAGTATTGGTTAACATCAGTGGCTCAGATGTAATCAACAAATACAATCAGTGCTTTGATCATCGACAAGTGTGGCTAAAATTTCTATTTTGAATTAAAGATTGCATTCTTTACTTGATACTGGTGTTGTATTGTGTCCTCAGGCTTGTGTTTTTAATGGCTCCCTCATGATACTGCAGTCCTACAGAGCCATGCAAATTCTCCCCACAGCTTTTGACCGAGATCTGCGTGCCAGGATAGTATTTGTTTTGAAAGTGCATCTTTTTCATTTGATAGATGTGCGCTAATTAAAGCTCTTTTGAAATCAGTTGAAAGGGTTCGTCTTGTTGATTGCAAAATGCATCAGCCTGTCTAAGACATAAAATCAGCTAAACTGCGAAAAGTTGATTGAATCCAAATTTAACATGGGACTCTATTGTCCCTCAGCTCACAGCCTCCAGTGGCAGTGTCACACAGCAGTGTGCTGCATTCTACAATCTTTGGCCACAAATTTTCCTCACAAGTATGAAAATGCTTTATGAAAGTAAGACTTAATTACCTCAAGCCCACTCCAGCTGAGCTCATTTTTAATGAATGATAATTAAGTTAAATCTAATCTCAATTATAACAAGGCATGTTATTTAACATGTAAAAGACATTATCCCAGACTTTGCAAAAAGGTTAAGTGGTTCTTAATCTGTGCTTTTATGAATAACAGTGATGAAAGCCTCAATTGACTCATATATTTTTCATGTTTCAACATTACTCAAGCGATTATATGTGTGATGCAAAACAATATTTAGGATTTAATTTTTGTTCATTATAAGAGAGAAGAGTTTTTCCTTTATGAATCCACATCCTATAAGCATTTTGTGCACGTTTCATTTCTATGATGCAATTGAATTAAAGGATTTTTCGGGGGTATAAATGTAAGGAATAGCATGATGTTAGGTAAATATTGATTTATAAATACTTGACGAATAGTGAATTACTGCTAATTTCAGATAATATTGAGAAATTCCAGATGTAAGCCAGCTCCTGGAATTACTGCTGGCTCAAAGTTTAGTTTAAGAAAGCTGCCAAACTGCAAAAGGAACCATTTCATTAATCCATAATACTCTATGAATTCACTCTTTTGATACTGCCATAATATTGCATGGAGAATGAAGCTAATTTGCCTTGTCAATGGGAGGCATAAGGGAGGGAAGTCTTGTCATGACCAAGAGGGTTAAGGTGAAAGTTCCAGTTCTAGAAATGATCCTTTTCAGGAGTATAACGCATAGTGGGACCAAATACTGTATTGTTTCAAAAAAAAAAAAAACAAAACAAAAAACTGAAGAACTGGTATTAACGCAAACTGATAGCTCAGGCAAACATGCTGTATTTCAGCGATATGACAAGTCAAGCTAATCAAGCACATTTCGGTGTTAATGTGTCCATTTTTCAAAGCAATGAAAAACGAGTGGACAGAGTGACTCTCCCACAGAAACAGAAAAACACTCTGAGACATGCTTAAAATAAATATAAGATGGCAATAAATACTCATCAATTATCTAATCCACTTTGGAAGCTGAAGTACCCAGTGCAAACCCACGCAAACAGAGGGAGAGCATGCTAACTCCGCCCAGACAGGAACTAGGCCGGATTTTATCCCACAAGCATCAACCCACAACAGTACAACCCACTGGGCCACTGTGCCAACCCGGACTACATATGTATCCAAGACTCTTGTAGCTAAAGAGAGAGAGTCGATAAACAGACAGTACTTCGCTGGATACAATCGGAGAATGTTGAAGGGGAAAATACGCCGGCTATGTTATCAGTAACAATTTTTGAATCCATTCAGCCAATGTTGAAAGGAACAATCAATTACTGCCGCACCAGCTTCAATATTTTATGAAACGTCTTAGACAAAATAGATGGCTGAATGCATGCACTTAATAAATGTTGAAAGTCAGGCAGCACAAAGGACTCTAATTATGTTTTTAGACGGGTTTCAGCTAATCTCCTGGCACAACAATACCAGAAAGGTTGGAAAGAATTTCTCTTTTTTTTTTTTTTGAATTTTCAAAGGTTCCCTTGTTCCAACGAACTAACGTAACTACAAGACAAAACAAACATTTTGTTCCTTGCTCTCAGTTAGTCTTTTTCTCCCGGTGTGCAAGGTTCCGAGACACAGCTCTCCATTGTAGAAAGTCAATCACACCTTTAAGTTCTTTTCTGATTAATCAATCAGAATGCTGTCATAACAAATTAAATTTTACATCCCCTGATGACCTTACTGTATAAAGTGGGTTGAACTGTTCTCTTCTTGAGCAAGGATATGAAGCAAGAACTTCAATTATTTTGGTGGTTTGAAATCTCCCACATTTGGAATTTTAATAGAAAGAAGGAGGTCATACAACATCCTGTAGATTTGGCTGCTAATTCTTTTATTTTTTTTATTGTAAATTGTCCTACATGGTCGGTATGACATTGATTCACATAAACTGATAACTTTATCTGAAATAACTTTTACGTTATGTACTGTTTCCATGTCCTGCTTAACTTAACTATTATAATAATGTTCTGACTCACTTTTGATCCCCTTAAAAAGTCTCTTTTGTCTGGTTTATTATTAATACGTCAAAATGAGCAGATGGATAAAATAAAACCATATAGGATGAAATAATCCTACCAAATGTCATATTGAATCGGTATTAAGAATCTTTTGAACTGAATATGTCTATATAATACAACGTCTGTCTTAAAATATGTTATTATGGAGCACTCAAGCCTTTCTCTATGACTATAAAGTAATTAAATTGATGAAAAGCATCATACTGTTTAATCAAGACTCGTTCATCAGTCTAACTCATCGTATCAAAACTATGAAAGTAAACATTAATAAAAATGCGAAAGCAGACGCAATGTAATTTATATGTGACATTTTATAAAAACCTGAGATTCCTGAAATAATTTCCCTCTCAGAACAATAGGCGTAAAGTTGTATTCAGCGTATTCTTCTTTGTATTCCCTCTCTTTCTGCTCTGAATGTTGTTGAAATTGATTTACTTTATTTTTTAATTCATTGCTTTCTCTTATTTTATCTGCTAGGATGTGAAGTCCACGTTCTTCCAGTTTGGGGCCTCTATCCAGCAGGAGGCCCTTCTGATGCTGAACATCATGGAGGAATACGATTGGCACGTCTTCTCCATTGTTACAAGCAAATACCCGGGCTACCAGGATTTTATCAGCATTCTTAAATTTACAGTGGACAACAGTTTTGTGGGCTGGGATTTACAGAACATCATTACCTTGGATGCCGTGGATGGAGATTCAAAGACTCAGCTTCAGCTTAAGAAGATACAGTCCTCAGTCATCCTGCTCTTCTGCTCCAAGGACGAGGCTGCGTACATTCTAGAAGAGGCACGCTCTCTCGGCCTGACTGGATTTGGGTTCATCTGGATTGTCCCGAGCATGACAACTGGCAACCCAGAGATCACGCCAGACGAGTTTCCCTCCGGGATGATTTCGGTGTCGTACGACGACTGGGACTATCCCCTGGAGGCCCGGGTTAGAGACGGGCTTGGAATAATTACCAGTGCTGCGGCAGCCATGCTGGAGGAATATGGGGACATCCCGGAAGCTAAAACAAGCTGCTATGGACAACTGGAGAAAACCAAGCTGCCTCCCAGTGCATTGCACAAGTTGGTTTCACTGGTTCAATGTTGCCATTATGTGTACTTCTGTGTTGTATATGTCTCTACGTGTCTGTCTTGTTTGTCTGTGCAAACACTATGCATTTCACAATGTGACCGCTCGCATTTTTGAGTCCGAATTAGTCTTGGATAGTTAGTGAAATGACTGAACATGATTTGGTGTCAGAATTTATAACAATGCTAGGATTGTTGAGCCGTATGTTGATCTGCTCCTCAGACTGCAACAAAGCTGCCCGAGAAAGTAATGTATGTGTGAGCCTGGCTTTGCTCAGCAACCCCCAAAGGACTGTGTAGCTCCATCAGAAAACTAATGAGCTCAGCTCTGCACTGTCTTTTGCAAGTGCCAGGGAGAGAATCGATAGAGCCTGAGTATAGTTCTCCAAATTTAAAGTGCTCTTGATCTAGTCTCCTATGGTTTTGTTTTGTCAATCTGTTTTGCTTTAAATTCATCTCCAAGAATGCATCTCCGATTTAGCGCTTACATTGGTGATGTGTTTGGCTATGGACCTGCCTGATCTTATTTCAGGCTTCATATCAATTTTTCTAGTATTTTTCCAGTATTTTTTTAAAGAAGAAATATTCAGTGACGGCAGTCCATCTTAGATAGCGGAGTCCAACAATTTGTAGTCATAAAAGCCAGAATAATTTTTTCGTAGTAGAACAAACTGGCTGGGTGACTCACAAAGACGTCATCACTTTACCGCTTTATTTGTTGCACAATATCATTGCATAGGCTGTTCCCCATGAGATATTCAGTATTCTGTGTATAACCTTAATTTACTGTGATTCCGAAAAAACTACTTTTCAGACATGCCATCAACAATTCAGTAACTGCTGGCTTTTTCATTGAAACATTTTAAAGTGAAATATTATCTCATCTTGAATGTTTAGTCTATGATAAAAGTTTATGTACAGGGCTCAATTTGGTTGGATGATTTTTTTTTTTGATTCCTCCTTTGCTTAGGTTTTTAATTTTCCATGAAGAAACCCCTTGGTCATGCCACCACTCATCTGCTAAGTTCCACACATGTCAAAGCCCTCTCTACAATTCGAGGCTTAATAGTGCATTAAATTTTTAAGTGCAAGTAAAGTGTTCCTGTTCGACAGATGTTCCATCTCAGTGCCCCTAAAAACAGACTTGAACAAAATGCACCCCTTAAGGTTGAACAATGAATCCTAAAACAGGTGTGGATGGATTCAAAAAAAAAAAAAAAAAAACAGGGGGGGCACTTTTTGAAGAAGTGACAGTAATTATAGGTGAGCCTAAATGCTTCAATAAACTTTCGATACCCCCCATATAGCCTATTACTGCAGGCACATGTTGTTTTCCGGCTTAAACGTTCCACTAACTGAATTATTAATGTTTGCCAATAGACAGAGCTTTTGTTGATACCTTCTAAGGTATTTTTGCAGAATTCCATTGGGGAGCTCTTGACAAGTAACAACTGAAGCGTTCAACAACTCTGATGTTTTTCTACAGTCAAATCACCATGTTTAATTTTCTTTCAGCAGTGTCTTGAGTATTGCTCTGTGCTTTATGGTACGCCCGGAAGGTTGAGAGCGATGTTGCTCACTGATATCTGACATAAAATACCTTTGCTTTCACAAAGGAACCTGAAACCTCAGATGAAAATTGAAGTTGGGTTTAAATAGGTTTTTTCTGGCTTCAGTAGTACCTAAGTTGAAAGTGTTTTTGTATGGTGCAGTAAACTGCTGTGCTGAAAATTTTTAACTGATTATTTGTCTTGGCCTGTTTTAAATCAGTTTCCTTTATTACCTATTTGGTAGCTTGGAGGACACCCAGCATTAGCAGGTGTGGCCAGTTCTCCTTGTTTTGGATAGATGAGAAAGACAGCTGCAAAACTGGATGCTTTATACTCAATGTTGTTCAAAATTATGGCTGCATGGAGTAAATAATACCAATATAATTTATACAAAACAATTTTTGCAATCAAGTGTCGCAGGATATCCCGCAAGCCAATAAATAATAATAAAAAAAAAAGTTGTTTAACTTTTTTCATGAAGTGTACTTCATGAATAAAATAGCTACCTTTATGAATTTCATATTTTTGAATCTTCCCTGCAGTGATTACAGTCAGTAGCTGTGTGCCTACCTGCCAGTGGATTTTCCTAATCATTGGAGAACTTGTTATGCTTGCTAAAAATATGATTGAAAAGGGTCACGACGAATCATCAGTTTAAAGGTATTTTTGTGCGGCCTCTATTTTCAACTCAGCAGCCACCACTGGGGAAGTATCTGTTGAGCGATGAAACTAAATGTAACAATGATAAATACAATCATAGTTTACATCATAGATCTGTGTTAGTTCTGTGCCACCCCTATAATTCTATTTGCTGTAAAATGCTATTTGTTTCTAGGAATAATGATGGAAAAATTCTCTGGTTCCAGAAAATTGTGTATGTAAATCCTTCTAATACAGCACTTTTAAATAATTGAAAGTCATCTCGCCACCTTTTCATTTCTGTCACTCAAGATAGTGGTAAATAGTGTTTTTGGCCTGCCAGATCCAAAAATCTTCTGCAGGAGGACCTCAACATCCTCTCCGTATGGTTGGCTTGCACCATCAGCGATCATGAGCGCCCACCTTTTCTGAGAATACTGGATCCATGCCTGTAAAATATCTGTTGAAAAGGAAAGGTCATTGCGGACTCATCCGCCACTGAAAGTAGAAACGAGTAGATTGAGTGTTCCTACAAACAGTGCATAATAAAATGCATAGGAAAGGTGAAAGCCTAGGTCATTCCAAGTTTTTCCATTTGCCAAGAAAATTGAAAACACCTGCCAGCTTTAAGAGCAGGCGTCTTCCAAGAACAGGTCACCGCTACAAAATCGCTCATGTATCAAATGTGTTGGCTCTCTGAAAATGAATTGCATGGAAAGTTTTTCAGCTTTCTGTCTGTAGTTCATGACATTTGCTTTTTATTCCTCATACTGCCTTCCTTAGCATCTGCTATAACAACAACAACTACCACAATGCAAAGTGCTATTCAGCTATACAGACACAACACCCAATCCACCAGAACAGTCTGCTTACTTGAGGCAAACAAGCCTTGCAGAGTGTATATACAGTTATGCTGCAGACGCAGAAATGCACAAAGAGCATTCTTGACCTGTGGTGGACTTTTCACTCGAGTTTCTATGTCGACGGCCGGTGCCAGATCAGGGAACACAGGCTGTGAAAATGGCAGGGCAAGGCATTATTTTCCACAATTCCACAGGACATTAAAAAAAATGAAATTCACTCAAAAGACTTTTCTGTAAACAAGTGTGGGAACAGAAGAGTGTGCAGTGAATGCTTTGTAATCCAAAATTATGAGAGGCCTTCAATCAAGACTACTGGGTCTTCCTCTGAAATTTTTATTGGCGAGACCTGCTTTCGAGGGTGCAATAAACATGCATGACTTATCAGAGTGAATTTAAATTTTAATTAAGATCTGGTTCCCCGCAAGCTCACTTCACAGATTATGCGTAAGTGATTCACGTTGGTTGCATGAGAAACACATTTGAGACATCAGAGGTTGATAATGATCAGTTAGATCAAAGTCAATTGACAGCATTGAAAAGTTGTTTTGAAGGCTAAACCGCCTTTTAAAGCTGCGATTGTTGCATTCTTTGAAGTAGAGTTCACTACAGCGGTTTGTTATTGACTTTCCCAAGGATACGGCAACACTGTCTAAAGGGGCATTGTCATGACACGTGCATGCATGCACTTTAATAATATGCAAATATTTGCATATTTTGCAAAGATCACAAACTCAAAAGATTTACCAGGAAAATCTTGTGGATGTTTTGAACTTTTTGTGTTGGAACGCATTTTGAAAATGTTTTGCTGTCCAGCTCTGGCTAACTATAATAATAATAAGACAACCATAGACATTTACTTCCTACTAATGGAAAAGAATGGGGAGACGATTCGAACGGAGACAAATGGATCAGGTTAAGGTCTTTTCATTACTGAAAAATTTGCTCTTTTAGCTTACTTCGTCGCAAAACTAAAGCGAAGAAAGATACAATTACTTTAGGGAACTTCTATCTCTAACAAGTATGAGAGCCTTTACTTTACAAAAGGAACTAGACAAAGCTATCAGGGATAAAGATCTCGAGGGTTGCGCTCTTTGCTGTAGAGGTACTGAGTCAAAACCACGCAAAAATAAAAACTCAAACCAGTGGAGTTTTGTTTAAAATAGCTCTCCATCCGATAAATGATCTTATAAGAATGCAAAATTATATAAACAAAGAATTTCAGTTCACAAATATGTTAGGACTCTGAAGCAAAAAGAACAGCATGAAAATTGGAAACAATAATAAATCTAATTGACTAATGAGCGGAGATATTCGAGAATGCAAGGATCGCGACGATAACACTTGGTACTTGAATGTCCTCAAAATTCTTTGCATTTCTTGAAAATGTAAAGCCTGCCCCAAACGGTGCAACTTTGCCTGAGGCAAGTGACACACGTGTATACTGCATCAGGCAATGTTGCACCGTGTGGGGATGGTTTTTGCTGCATAACTTCCTCGCATGACAGTGCAGCAGCGTATCTAGGACGGGAGGAAGTTACTCACCATGTGGGGGCTACCTGCTGCAATGTTACACGTGCTCGACCAATCACAACGTGCAGACCCATCATATGACGTGCAGACAAGTCGCAAGATACTAATTAATCTAATTTATCCTCGGCCAGGATGTCTGTTACAATTCAGAGGGTGCCACCATTTTTCTGTATCATGTGACTCGTCTGCACATCATATGACGGGTCTGCACGTTGTGATTGGTCGAGCATGTGTAACATTGCAGCAGGTAGCCCCAACACGGTGACTTCCTCGCGTGACGCGAAAATATCTAGCATGCTAGATACGCTGCTGCACTGTCACGCGAGGAAGTTACGCAGCAAAAACCATCCCCACACGGTGCAACATTGCCTGATGCAGTATACACGCGTGTCACTTGCCTCAGGCAAAGTTGAACCATCTGGGGCAGGCTTTAGGAGGACGATTTCAAGATTGGAGTAAAGATTCGGGCATGCACACGTCATGACTTTGTGCTGACGGACTTATTCTGCCCTCCTAGTGACCTGTTTCCTTGTTCTACAGTCTGATTCCACTCCAAGAAAAATCAGTATTGTCGGCATGAAATACGCAACATAACAATGCATTAGACAAATCAGCAACAGAGCTAGCAATTATGGTTGAAGACCAACTCTCCAGAGCTACAGTAACTGGTCAGCTCATTTTAGCCAGTAACTTAGTTGCATCAAGCTGCTAATATTTGTTTGTTGAGTAAATAACTATCTTGCACCCAGCAATTGTTCAGCTAACTGAAGTGAGCAGCCAGGCAGCAAAATGGCATTCAAAAATGCATGACAGCATATCAACCAATTTGAGAGATCTTTATGTATGCTAACATTACTTACTGGATGGCTGTCCAGCGGGCTCGGTTGGCTCATGTAAACGTGCTACTGCATAATGGACTCAGTTTCTTTTGGCATTAGTAAACAGCAAGCACAAAAGCACTGGTAGTTGTTTACCTTTTCCAACCTTCGCTGGCACAGCTGCTGGCTGAGCTGCTTGTACCGCACGGTACTCCCTTCACTGTTTGATCTTTGAGTCTGTGTATTCTGGTTCAAACATGCATTTTGATAAATGTAACTGAAGCTTTATCTCAAAAAAACGGCTGCTGTCTAAGCTTTGCACATCAGCAGCTCTCTCTGGAGCACTAGCCATTTCTTTTTTGCTTGCGATAGTGAGATGATTGGTGTGCGTTTTGGGGACATTATAGGGTTTGAATTCACTGGCTCAGCCTATGGGGGCATCAGGTGGGCACAAAAAACTATCACAAAAAAACTGCACCCCTTGTAAGTTCAAATTCAAATGACTTTACTCTCTTTTACCTCACAGGAAGTAAAATTGTCATTGCAGTATACTGCATATTAATATAGTATCTGGGTGTATTAAAATGACTTAAAAATCTGTGTACTGCCCCTTTGAATTTGAGTATTTCTTTGGTACTAGCTCGGAGACCAAAGACTGAAAAGCCGATAATTAAATTTTTCTTATGAATGGCCAGTTATGAGAAAAATAGAGATTTAGCAAAAAGTCTCACGCAGGTTCAAAAGAGACAGATTCGTGACTGCTTGCCAGGAACCAGCTGAGGTGAACATTAAAGGATTTAGCACATAGATTAGCAGTGGCGCTCTGTGCTTATTTATGTCATTATCTAATAGTACGCAGATGAGTCACTTGTTATATAATGCACGCTATGGCTGTAATTTTTCCCCCCTGATTTTATTGAGCAGAATCATGCAGCAAGGGATATGAGTGATTTTATGAGAAAAAAAAATGTTTCAAAAGGAAGGGTTTAACCCTTTAAACCAGCACACCCTTTTTTTGAGCTATGAACGACCCAAAATAAAGTGCTCACTGTTCTTGAACCATTTTGAGTACAGGCACAGCAGGTCCCTTCTGAAAGTTGAACTGTAGGAGAGTGTGTTCTGCTCAGAATTATGAATTATATATTTTCAAATTGAGTAACAGCTAGTGACAAAACTTAAGTTTTCTTTTCTGGTGTTTTTCTGGCCTGGTGGCCCTGAGATCAAAACTCATTGGCCCATAAACTCAATGCAGCCAGGCTCAAATATCTATGTATTATTACTGAGTTGGCGATTTGCGTTATTTCACACATCTCCTCCGAAACCACCGTGAATAATGAGTCTGTTTTCTGTGTACACCGGTTTTACTGTGTGCCAAAGACGATGCGCCAGGTTTGCAACTTAGTTATGAAGTGAAAACTGCATTTTGAAGCCGTTTTTGCAAATAAAACCAGTTAATTCAATAAGCTTTTATCGTGCCTGCGCATATAGCCCATGCATAGCACAGGTATCGGCTAGTTAGGATAATAAAACGAAAAAGTACTAATTTTCAGATTTTTCTCAGTCCTCATCAGTGTCATTTTGGCTCAGAATTCTACAACTTCCAATGCAAAATATTTTTATGGTCTTTTCTTTATCTCTTTATCTCTTTTCATTCTTCATTTTTCTCTTTCTGAGTCCCTAATGTTGTGTTTGTTCTAGAATCCATGATGTGGTTGTTTCTTTCCTCCATTGCCTTGTAAGTTTTTGCAGTGCCATTCACATTGTACGTGGGATCAAAAGTTTGCTGGGGGGGATAAAAAGTTCAATGATTGGAAACCATTTCAGTTGAATTCCTTGCACCCCTTTGTATCAAGAGTATCACTCCGCTCAGTTTTACTGAGCTGTGAAAAAAAAAAATATTTGCCCTCTCTCCGATTTCCTTTATTTTTGGTTGTTTGTCATTTATAAATGTTTAAGATCATCCAACACATTTATTTAATATTTAATATGTAATATATGATAAAGACAATGTTAGTAAACACAAAATGCAGCTTTTAAATGATCATTTCATTTGTTGAAGGTTCAGAGTAATCCAAAACCTATATCACCCATGTGAAAAAAAAAAAAAAAAAATGCCCCCCCAAAATCTGCTGACTGGTGGCAGCAACTGCTATTGAACTTTTTTGAAAACTGGCAATAAGTCTTTAAAATCACTGAGGAGGGATTTTAGCCCACCCCTCATTGCAGAATTGTTTTCATCCAGCCACAGCGGTGAGTGCTTGAGCATGAACTGGCTGTTAAAGGTCATGCCACAGCATCACAATCAGATTCAGGTCAGGACATTGACTAGGCCATCTCAAACCATTCATTTTGTTTCTTTTGAGCCATTAGGAGGTGGACTGGCTTGTGTATTTTGCATAATCCAAATACGAGCTTTGAGCTTTATGCCACAAGATGATGGCTGAACTTTCTCCTTCAGGATTTTTCTGGTGGAGAGCAGAATTCACGGTTCCATCAATTACGAAAAGTTGTGCAGGTCCTGAAACAGCAGAGCAGCTCCAGACCATCACACTACCACCACCATGTTTAACTTTTTTTTTTTTTTTTATTGTGGAATGCTGTGCTAGTGTTATACCAGATGTAGCAGGATCCATGCCTTCCAAAAAGTTCTTATTTTGACTCATCAGTCCGCAGAATATTAACCCAAAAGTCTTATCTGTCACAAAGGTATTTTAGGCAAATGTGAGATGTGCCGTTATGATCTTTTATTCAGCACTGATTTTTGCCTTTCAGCTCTCCGTGGATGCTATTTTTGGTCAATCTTCCTTATTGTGGAATTGTGAACACTGACCTTAACTGAGGCAAATGAGGCTGCAGTTCTTTTGGTGGTATGATGCATTTTTTTTTTTTTTTGGTCACCTCCTATATGAGTCATTGATCTGCTCTTGGAAGAAATTTTGCCGGCCAGCAACACACCGCAGTATCAGGTTTTCTCCATTTGTTGATGATAGCTCTCGTCTTTGTTTCCTGGAGTTCTGGAGCTTTAGAATTGGCTTTGTAACCCTTTCCAGACTGATTGATGTCAAACACTTAGTTTCTCATCTATTCTTGAATTTCTTTAGATTACAGCATCATGTGTTGCTTTTTGTTTACTTCACATTGCCTGACAGATTCTATATAAGTGATGCTTAGATTCAACATGACTGGCAGTAATCATGGCTGGGTGTGTCCAGTGATATTGAACCATTCTATTAAGTTTTTTTTTCATTCAGCAACTATGGGGGAATTACTTTTTCAGATAGGGCCAGGTAGGGTTGGATAGCTTTTTCCATGAATAATAAAAAAAAATCATCTTTCTAAAAACCTTTTTTTTTTTCACAGTCCTATATATCTCACATGAATGATTCCCACAGTAATGTAATTATGGATACTTTTGAAAACACTGCAGCATTGCCAGCTACAAAGATAATTAAGGCTCCATAAAATAAACTAGAAAGTCCGGTCAAGCAACGACCGCATGGGTTTAGCCTTCGAAAGCCCACTTCTCCCCTTTTTTGCCTATTATTCTGCCAATACTGTCGTGGCAACCAAAATTGATAGGTGTCGTAAGTGAAGTATAACACATGTCCATACCAAATATGAAAGTAATTGATCAAAAATTACAGCCTGTACTGCATCCACAAGGAAGTGTGTATGTTCCAGCACAAATTTGCCCATTATTCGGCCAATACTGTCGCCATGGCAACCAAAATCAATAGGTGGCATAAGTGAAGTGTAACACGTGTCCATACCAAATATGAAAGTAATCGGTCAAAATTGCAGCCTGTACTGTGTCCACAAGGAAATCTCTATGTTTTGCCACTAATTTGCGGATAATTCGGCCAATACTGTCACCATGGCAACCAAAATCGAATAGGTGTCATAAGTGAAGTGTAACACATGTCCATGCCAAATGTGAAAGTAATCGGTCAAAAATCACAGCCTGCACGGCATCCACAAGGAAGTGTCTACAGACACTGACGTAGCGGCGGAGACAACATGCATTAATCCATAGTCGCCTGACTTCGTCTGGAGGCTACAACTAAGTTGTTTTGATAACATTAATGATTCGATCTTCACCCTGGCAGGTATATAGACTGTGATAAGCACTGTTCTCTCATCCAATGGTTTTTCTGTCCGCTAGCTGAAATAATGAGCATGAGGGTTTTTGTTATTTTGCACCTTCACTAGGCGACTGTTGTCTTCATACGCTTGTGGTTGAGAGTTGTTGTTCCATGTGTCTGTCCATCACGCGTCTTTTCACGGCTAGAACTTCTAAACCGTTCAACATTTCCTCTGAAAATCTAATTTATTTATAGATCTTAGAGTAGCTGTGCCTAATCATACTTCTGTACGTTCTCCTCTCCATCTATCTGTCCCTCCGTTCCGTTTCATTTCCAGGCCAGAACGCCAAAACCATGGTGACGAATCTGAATATTTCATGCTTGCTCTTTCTGGCGATTCTCTGTGCCACGCTAGGGACGGGTATTTTGTCAGATGATTGGCGTAAATTTTCAATTTATATGCTGGCTGAGTCAGAAATACCGTCTATTTGCAGGTGTGGTGTGTTTTTCCTGCCGAAGCCGTTGCAGTTGTCAGCTGGTGCTCTGTTGGGTGGGCTTATGCAGCTGCTTACACAGATGCTGCACCCCTGAAAGGTTTCTGGTGTTATGAAGGCTTCGTCAGCTGCAGGGACTGGTTCATCAAGGTTTTTTTTAACACGAGAAGCACCTGAGTCCAACACTGATCCAGTGAGCCACTAAGAGGCAGTGGGGCTATTCCAGCATTATGAATGAAACATACAGAAACCTAATATTAAATGGTCATTCAGGAAAATGAGCCCGCTTCAATAGTAAAAATAATTAAAAAAAAAATAATGCTCAATCACATAGGACCGTCTTCGATAATTGTAAAATTCAAGAAAATTAAAACGAAAATATTGTCAAATCTGGAAAAAAGACAAATCTCCTGTGTTATGGATATGATGCGAAAAGACAGGCATTTTAGGGAGATGATACATTTACAAAATTTTTTAATGAATGCAGAATGTTTCATGCCTGCACAATATAGGAGGTCTGTCTGAACATAAAAATTTCAACATGGAAATATTTGAAGACCACAATGGAAAAATGATCAGTCACATTTTCATGTTGTGGAGAAATGATGAATTAAAAATTCAAAACGATCTTAGAAACAAAGCACTGAAAAAAATATGCAAAAAAATATAAAATAATATAACAATAATATATAATATATCAAATGTACAAAAATGCAAAATTTGGACTGTGTTTGTTTTTCCTTTGTGTTCTTCATTTGTATTTTTATTCATGAATTTTGTGTGACACAGTTTTGATTATCGAATGTCCAACTAAATGAAATCATCATGTATTTCTTGGCATGTGAAATGGCTGTAAATGTCTGTTTTGATATTAGGACAACCTGTTCAGACAGTTATTAATGTTTTGAAGATGCACTTGCTTAGCACTTAATTCCTCCTGCACTGCACTGCGCATGGGGCAACAAGCCTGCTCCACTTCTTTTGTTCCTGTGCCATGCTCTATGCCCTCGCTGGATCTGCGCCCACAACTTCCAGGTCTTTTTTGAACAGCTGCCTCCATCTCATCTTGGGTTGGCCTCTGTTTTACCCTCTGCTTTCCAGTTTATAGCTGCCTTGGGTAGCTGCTCCGGTGGCGTTCTCAGCATGTCATGCATTTATCATCCTTCTTTCGGCAATTAATTCAACTGGTGGATGAGTTCCAGTTCGTCTGTATATTTCTTCATTGGGATGCCATCCCCATAGGTGATTTTTAGAATTTTTCTGAGTCATCCTCGTTGAAAAGCCTTCAACCTTCTTCATCTTCTCTGTAATCTTCCAGGTCTTGCTGGTATATAGAAATGTTGGTAAGACAACTGTCTGTAAGATCTTGACTTTGAAATCTTGTCACGCTAACACGACGGCTGCAACCTTCCAAAGACTGCAGCTGCCTTTCCCGTCCGGGAGTTCATTTTTGACTCTGCATCACCTTCAGGGGTAAGTAAGCTGCCTTGATAAGTGAACCATGTGATATATTTTGCATAATCTCCACATATCGGTATTTGTGGGTTATGAGTCTCCAACTTGCATGGCCTTAGTTTCCTGGCAGTTAACCCTTAGTCCTACTCTCGAAGCATTTCTCTCCAGCGCTATCATCTTCTGTAGTGTTGGACTTCCTTCAGCTAGCAAGGCAACATCATGTGCAAAATCAAGATCGGTCAGCCACTGACTTGCTCTCCATGGTATCCCGAAACAAGTTATCCATTGCTTACAGCATTACGTGGTCTATAGTGACAACAAACAGAAGAGGCGACAGCTAGCAAACTTGCCTGACTCCTGTTGTGATACCAAAGAATTTTGTGTTCTCGCAATCTACCTTCATGCAACAGCTGGAGTCCTCGTACAAGCTCTTGAAGATATTGACAAACTTCTGGGGAATTCCATTCACCTTCAGTATTTTCCACTTTGTTACTCCATGGATGCTCTCAATGGCTTCAAGACGGCTGCCAAATCACCTTGGTTTCTGTGGTTTGGGGGGAAAAAAAGTTTTGGTTTGGACCAGTACATGCATCTGAATATACGAAACAGCTACTAATAAAAAATCATATTACCTCGCTGAGCTAGCTAAGTGCATTAACAGTATTGATTCAAAACCTGCAGCAAAGTGTAGCCCAGCCCTAGAAATGCGAAAGTCTGTGACTGAGTGACAGACACAGTGGAGTGTTGAAGTCTCCCCATTAGCCTTTACTCATTCAAGATGAACAGCCGTGAACAAGGTCCAGCCATACACTAGATTTTGACTTAGTCTTGTTTTATGTGCCCTACTTAAGTTCTATGTATATTATGTAGAATAAGGATGTTGACAACTGTTCTGACAGAACTAATAATTGCTCATGCTGGTTTCAGTTAGCTTTGCAATGACAGTTTATACACCACCCCATTAATTTTGTATAATATAATATAATGGGGGTCACACAGCACTGTTGCCGCACAGTAGGAAGATTGTGGGTTCAAATTCAGCCGAGGGCCTTTCTGTTTACATGTGCTCCTTGTGTTTGTGTGGATTTCCTCTCGTCACTCCAGTTACCTAGTTGTACCACAGTCATGCAAAGATATGCAAATTAGGCTAATTGGAGGCTCTAAATTACCCGTAAGTATGAGTTTGTGAGTGAATAGTATGTGCGCCCTGCAATGGATTGGTGACCTGTTGATGGTGTTTCCCTGCCTCTCGCCCATAGTTGGCTGGGAAAGGTTCCTACTTCCTCAGAGTCCTAGTGAGGAAGAAGCAGTTTAGATAGTGACTGTGGCCCTTCCACATCTGTGGTCACTGGCTGTTCACATGCCAGGTATTAAAAATATTTTGATATTGGCATGATCAGCTCTCCAGGCAGGCCGAGCACAGGAAAGTGGAGACTTAAAGCCTGTTTTACTGAATCGCTGAATCCAAAACGTCACGGTCATGACGATCGTGCTTGTTAGAGGATTCTGGATTCATAAATTCGAAATTCACGCTCTTAAATTCGATCGATATTGCATTACTTAAATTTCAATTCTGTGAAAGAACACTGAGGCTAAAGTGAGAATAAAGCATCAAGTTCTGTGAGCAATTTCCACAGGCCATTAGATGCGGTTGTGACTGCGAATTCTACAGCGTAATGGTAATAACAGTATTTCATTTATACAGCAGCTCAATGAAGTTTGCACTCCGAAGTATACAACCTAAGGGTATAAGTAAAATAGATTTATTTGGGAAGTAAGTAACTTTATTTTTTCATGCTCAGGTTAACATTATGACGGCATTGCCCAGTACTGATTTAATGTTCATCTAATTAATTTTTAGAACTTGAAATTGGTGTCTCTGGGGTGTTTGGCAAAAGTTAAGTGCCGCAGAATCACCTGGGGATTTCTCTCTTTCACTGACAAGTCAGCTGAAGCAATAGAGGGTTACACCTGTTCAGTTTCAGAGCATCCACTGTTACTTTTAATTCAGTGGACAATAAATTGCCATCACCCTTCAGTGCAATCTGCTGTTTCACCGTTTTTTTTCTGCAGTTTTATGATTTGGCCAGGTGCCTTCTGGTCAGTACTACTTTCACCCAGAGCTGGGATTTTGCAGTCTCATTCCGTGCTGCTTTCTTATTAGCAGTTACATCTGCTAGGAGCATAGAGAATTGCAGGCTCTTTCAGTTTATGGAGAATTCTTATGAATTTTCCCTGAAGGTGTGAGTGTTGTACTGTATCCTCGTGCTGCACTGCTCTTAAAAGTATATTCTGTTTCCAACGCACAACAGCTTATTTAGCTGCAAGCTTGTGTCTGCCACGAGCATGATGGTCAGGTTTCTGTGCAAAGGTCACCACTCCGTCAGTTAGGAGATTGAGAAATTATATTCAGCGCACGCACCCACTTAGGTAAATGGACCAGCTTTTTTTTTTGTCTGCTGGGGCGCCTGGGTTGACAAGCAGAGATGGTCACACTGGGTCATTGAGACCCAGCAGGGTTATGAAATATTTGATTTGCATGTGCCACCAGGACCTTGAGCAAGGGATACATCTTTGCTTGGGCCTGGTGGCATGATGCCTCGCTTGTAGATAAATGTGCAGTGACTTGTACAGTTCCCTTCAACCTCTGTTGGGTGTGGGCATCTCTTTTTGAGAGTTTGTACTGGGTGCAACCCCAAACTTGTCTCTGTATATGCCCCTTGGATCTCTGTTTTTTTCTTTCGCTTATATGACAGTCTTTCTTATTTTTACTTAAGCACCTGTAAGGTGTAGTATCTTCCACTACTTAGCATTGGTCCATTCAACTTTGGCCAGTTGGTATGAAAAAAGTCATTTTGTATATGTGTTTTCTTAGCTGTATGGGTGCCAATAATTGCGGAGGGGTCTGTATGGAATATTTTACAGAGTGGAGTGTTTATTTCTTCACTCTGTGGATCTGCGGTTGCATCATAACCAACATGTTAGTTTCTCTGTCAAAGTGATATTGGAGCAGGCGGCTGAAAATAGGCAGTTGATTTAAAAATATACAGAGACCATATATTGTCTGAAAATATACAGTATACTTCACAGGTTGTGAGTATTTCAGAGCGTAGAAATCATTTTAAGTGTATATTTAACAAGATGGTTATTGGACATCATTAATTCAAAGTGGATTGATTTATGGTTTTTATGGTTTTAGTGCCGTTTATGGTTGTTCTAGGGTGAAAAACCAATTACAAGCGCTTTAGCACCCTGCGGATTTGCTCAAATTCTGCAAAAGAAACATTAGCTTTGTAAGCAGGAAGAAAATACATATAAATATCCTGCTGTTGTTTCTAATGGTAATCCCTGCATATTTGTATCAGAGTTAAAAGCTTATAATTTTTACAGTAGCAATGTAGGCAGTGTGCCCTGTAGAGAATTTTGATAGACTAGTATCCATAAAAATCTTACAAAGAACCTTAAAGAACCAAAGTTCATATGTTGATTTATCATGTTTTAGAAATGAGCACTTTCAATGAAGACATGATGGATGGGAAAGGGCTTTTGCAAAAATGGCACATTTTGCAAGACAGCAATTTTACCTACAGCGTCACGAATGCTGAGGTAGACTCATGTAAAAATCATGAAAATATCCGGGAAATATTTCAGGAGGGAGACACTTGAAAAATGACCCGTTACACCATTTTCCAAATAACCCTGCAAAAATTTGACAAGACTAGGTGCACCTAGTATATGGCTGAGCCGCCTCTTCCCCGCTGGCCGACCAATCGCTGAACTTCTTCCCCGCCGGCCAGCCAATCGTTGAACTTGATAAGTCGGTCAGTCAGTCAGTCACTCACTCACGCAGTAACTCAGACAGCGACATTTGCGTTTATAAGGGCCAGGCTGCTGTTCGGCCCTGCCCAAAAATCACATTGACTTGTCTCGCTTAGTTTAAACTACATTTTCATCAATTTTGGTTGGTCGACCTATTGTTGACCAGCTGACCAGCAAATTTAGTCTGCTAGGCTGCCAGTCTTCTTTTCAGGTTGGCAAATTGCTGGTTAGAGTAATCTCACCAGGGAGATAGCAAGTTGCTACAGGCTACACAACACATTCTCATCCCAACTTGTCATAGAGTGAAGTTACCTGACCAAGGGTCAATATATGACAAAAACAGAGGCTTTTGGTGTCCTTATTTGATGTTTAGGGTTAGGGTTGGAGTTAAGCGTTAGGGTTTAGGGGGTAGGGTTAATTTTAAACTGGCGTCAAATAAGGACGCCAAAACCCTCCTCTTCATTGAACATCGACGCTTGGTCAAGTAGCATCACTTTTTTGCCATAAAATATTTGAAATACTCAATAAATAATTTCAAAATACTTTTGTTTACTTTGATTTACTATTACCTGTAATATAAAAGCTATTGCTATTATTATACAAAAACTTTTAAGGAAAAAAATATCAATAACAACTTATGTGACCAGTGGTTTCAAACTTTTTAGAGGTAAACTTAATCTGATTTTATATATATATATATATTTATAAAACATTAGAAGTAAAATTGAATGTACTGTTACATTTAACATCTTTCATCAGAATCTACAACATTTTTGTCATTCTGATCTATTTTACTCATTGTATTCTCATCCACTGCTATGACATTGAGTTTGCCAGATACTCTCTTCCTTGATCTAGTATTAAAATGCAGCATAATGCAGAATGGATTACCACAGGAAATCAGACCGTAAGACAAATGTTAGCTGACAATGTTATACAAATGAGTAAATAACCGAGGTCTCACCAAGCTAGGCAACTAAGCTTTGCTGCTGTTAGCTACTTCTCCAAATTCAAATATTTTTTTAACAGATAGCAAAGGCATTACATGATAGTCGCTCTGCCTTAACATCAACAGAACTCCCTGCTAGCTGCATAGCTTTGCACATTTTTTTTGTATCCAACCACATGATCCAAAACAGCCAGTGTGCAACTGACAATCAGTTACCGCCCAGAGGCACTGGACATGAGTCTCCTGCTGATGTTCATTCCTTTTTAACTTAAAACAAATCGTATGTCAAGAAGCTTGTCTGTAGTTTTCTCTTTCCATGCAAAGTACACAGTAAATTTGTAGTCAAAATTCTTGATATCCAAATTTGTTGAATTTATATTGAGACTTGCACAAGCTAATTTTCGAGAGGTGACCACTATGTAGTAATTCCCAAATCAGTGCTTCACCTTGTCAGTGAAACAATTGCAGCCCAACGGAAAAACGTTATTGCTATCGTGCTCAGTGTAACACAGACGTCCAAGGATTTATGTGGGAATTCTTGAAATTAAACAAATAACTGATATGCCGCTGAAAAGCATTCATTGAGCTAAATCTGTCTTCAGCAGAGCCTAATCCATATTTTCACAGCAGCACTCCCACGCACATCGTCTCTCAGATTCTGCAGTCAACCGCCGTGCTTCTGCTGGAGTGCTTGCGGTTGCCAAAGGTGCCCTACTTTGAATTGCAGAAGCTTAATCAGCTGCAACCGGGCACGTGACGCAGCTACTGTAGCAGCTTTTCTCGCGCTTTGTGCCATTTGGAGCTAACAAAAATTTTCTTTTTAAGCTCAGGGTGAATTCTTTTCACTGCAGCAGGAAACGGTATGTGGCAATAGGCCTGACATTTGCAAGCTTTTAATAAAATGACACCAGTCATTCTTGCGATGTTTATACAAAATTTCAATGGTAAGTGTTCTCAGAGACGTACATTGGCACAATGGAAGTGTGCAGAAGTATAATGGAGACTATACAAATAATTCAGACCTCTCAGTAAAATGCTTAGCCAGACATCTGCTCTAACAGAGCACTTATGATCCCACCGGGACTCATACAGTATGTATTCTGTTGCAGTTGAATTAAAACTTTTATAATTTACTGCGGAAGCAATGTAACAGGGGTGTTGAAAAGGTATTGCATCATAGATCTTTGCCCGCGTACAGTTCTGAAATATAATTTCTGAAGTTTCAATTCTGCTGCTTACAACTGCATTGAGTTAGCATCTCGGTTCCACTTCACTATACTAAAAAGAAGAAAATAAACACATTACAATGTGATTACAGTACAATGATGCAATTATCTTCTAGTGATTGCTAGTTATGCTTCAAAATGTCTCGTAATATTTTGTAACCCTGAAGTATTTCTATGTAATACGTTGTTGTAATACTTGTTTAACACGACTGGACAGACGGCCAGATGGATTTCTAGTCATGGGACCACAGTCACTTAAGTGACTAGCATTTTATTCTCTTTCACTCCTGACCACCAGGCACAGTGCAGCACTTGTGGAAGATGTATACCAGAGCATTCGCTAGGAATCCGCCAGCAGCAATGCAGTGCTACTTGGGAACACAAAAGCACACACTGCCGATTGGGGACTTACTTTCACACAGTTGAAGAGGGAGAAAGTGCAGGCAGGCTACCATATGGTGGTTGCACAAATCCTGACGGAGGCACTACAACAGAGGCGCTGGACAAGACATTACAAGAACATGTATAAGTGGCAATACAGAAATGCCAGACCCATTTGCCCAGGATCCACACACCCTGTGGACTCATAGGCACACAAGGCATCCAGTTTGCCAGCCGGTGCCCTGAAAATCGGAGCACCCCTGGTTGCATTACTGAAACAGACGGACAGCTGTTTGGTTTTCCTCCAAATTGCACTTTAACAATCATACCGGGCACAGCTCCAACCTCAGCCATGCTGACCCGCTGGCGTAGCATATTCAAACGTTATTGGCCAAGACCTCAGGCTGGAAAGCCAGGCCAGGCCACAATCACACACTGCTGAATTTAAATCTTCATCTGATGTATGGAGAGCTTGGCACAATACCAAGATCCAATTACATGCTTTGTACATAACTGGGAGAGGGGAAAAAAAACTGGTTTGGTTTTGTGGATTTAGACAAGCCACCAGCCCCGAGTGTTTGGCCATCCATTTTGGAGCATTTAGCAACATATGCACATGTTTAGTGTAAAAGCTAATATTTCTATCTCCTAAAAGCCACTGAGTTCCCAGCCATGCACATTAGCTGCCCCATTACTTGATAATCTGAGGGGAATTTGGAATGGTCTGTGTTATAACCAAGCATATATTTAAACTGTAGCCAATAGTTTCCCTTTTGTAGCATGATATTTTGTGGTGAAAAAATGTCTTTGCTTCTAAGGCACTTTTCATGGTAAAATGAAGGTATAAGGTAAAAAGAAAATGAAAAAACAGGAGACAGAATAATTAAGGAGAAGACATTTCAGGACACTATATCACGCACTGCTCACTTATATATTATATTTTAATCAAGTATTTAATACACTGAGAAGTTTAATTATAATTTCATTTCATTTAAATATCCTGAAATTTAATTCCAAAACTTGCTTTACAATTACTATTTACAATATATAATTGCATGTTTTAGTATTTTTATTTTGTCTCTTTTTTTTTTTTTTTTGGTTTATATTGAATATGCACTGTATGTCAGCTAGTTACAGTATGGTGATAAGATTCTCCAAGCCACATATGTGGACATGCCTGATAGTGTCTGTATGTGTTTTCCCCATGTGATAGATCAATAATGTGCATCAGAAAGTGTTGTGATTGGTCAAATGTGTGTCAATTCACTGTTCAACAAGTTATGCTAACAAAAGCTACTGCCACGCAAGATCTATATCTGCAGTTATTCATCATTAAAAAACACAGCTCAGCAACGCTATCTGTAATCCAAGTGAATGTTAAATGGCTTCTGTATAAAAGATAGTCACACCTTGATGGAATGTCTGACTGGTAGATGATTGAGAAAATATTGATGCACACTGTTATAGAATAATTTTATTGTATAGCAGCAGATATATTCAGGCCTAATGGCAAAACAAAATATTTTGCTACTTAATAGCGTAGTATAATATTTGATAACCCAAGTTCAACTTCAGTGTACAAATGCTTAAGATATATGAGGAGTCCACTTGCAAAGCCTTCTAAGTCAAGTTGGTCAATTTTTTAGAAAAATCAGATTTTTTGGTAGGCATAGAAATTATCTTCCATAGCTACCAATTTTTGCTATACTGAAACTATTAGCCTTGCAGACATAATCCATGAGGCAATTCATTATTTTTTTTAAAGAAATTACTTTGATTTTGCAACACAAAGTTTTGACTTAGTAGGTTTTGACAGTGGAATGGAAATTTAGCAGGTTTGACAGTGTTTAATCCAGCCCCGTTGCTCAATAGGCAAAGGTATTTGAAGGTATTTGACTCAGGAACCACTCTACATTAAATTTCATAGTTGAAAAGAAGTCGATTACCAGCTGAATACAACTCTCACTAAACTCATACCATAGTAAAGTAAATAATGACCATTTTATGTTTAAAGTCTATTTATAATATCACAACCGAAACCTGTCTGACTTAGCACGATCTGACAGAGGCTTTTCTCAGTGGAGAAGGGGTCAATGTGCTTGTGTATTCCATAATAGTGGCTTTGGCACTAAAAGAAATGCATTTTAAGACATGCAAGGATATCATTCTAACTCATAATAGTGTTCCTTACCTTTCAAGCGTGAGGAGCTTCCTTTTTGAACCCTTATGAGGAGATTTGTTTTGCATTTTCTGCGATGAAAACAAAACTTTAGTCTGCATCCCCCATCTTGAGTTGGAGAAAGCAAAAGCTGAAAAGGCTATAAAAGCCTGGACAGTGATTGGTTCCTTCTAGTGAACGAAAACTGAATCACGTTTCCACATTGGCTGATGACTTAGCAGAATTTGACAGTTTTCCTCCTTGACTTGACAGGTTTTGACAGAGTTTTGCTTTTTCCGTTACAATTTATAACATGATTTAGTAGGTTTTGAAAGTGGAGCTATCAGTGCCTGAAAGAGAGGCTAAGGGAGATAACTCATTTATTTTCAAAACTTAACTTAGCAGATTTTGCAAGTCGACTCCTCATATGGTGGCTGGTATGTATAATATAATGACAGCAAGGATGCAGTGGTAAATAAAAAGGTTGGTAACTACTATCATAACTACTATCAAATGTGTGTCAATTCTGTTGAACAAGTTATATTATCAAAAGTAACTGTCGCGTAAGGTCTATATCTGTCGTTATTTGAAATCAAATAACACGGCCCAGCAAGGCTATCTGTAATCCAAGTGAATGTTACGTAGCTATAAAACCTTTATGGAATGACTGAGAAAATACTGATGCACACTGTTATAAAATAATATTATTGCATAACAGCAAATATGTGCAGGCCTAATGGCAATATGAAATATTTTGCTACTTAATAGCGTAGTATAATGTTTAATGACCCAAGTTCAACCTCAGAGTACAAATACTTAAGATATATGGTAATTGGTATGTATAATAGAATGACAGCAAGGATACAGTGGTAAATAAAGGGGTCGGTAACTTCTATCATTGGCCACTTTATTTAGTACGACTTTCTAATACCACGTAGAGCCTGAGGACACCCTTATGAAAATATCTTATAGTTATTTCTTAGTAATACTATAGTATTTATGGCATAACTATAGCATTATAATAGTTTACACAGTATAACTAGAGTAGTATTATAGCCATCACATTATAACCATAGTATTACCACAGTCAACAGTACCATGATATTACTATAGTCTACACAACTGTATTGCTGTAGGTTGAATAACTGTTTGTATCTCTATAGTAATACTACGTTGTACTCTATGGTGATGAAAATACCAACCATTTACTAGCTTGGAAATATAGTCATTTTTCATAAGGGCAGCCTGAATTCCACAGTATTACACCATCCCCAGCAGCCAGAACCACTGACATAAACCCATGGTTTCATTATGTTTATGCCAAATTCTGACTGGGAAACATTTCTTCAATTCACTGCGGTGTAGTTTTGGCGAGTCTTGCCCACTGTAGCCTCAGTTTACTTTGATTTGCTGACAGAAGTGGACACCGGTGTGGTCTCCTGCTGCTTTAGCCCAGCCACTTCAAGGTGTGACTTGTTTCGCATTCAGAGATGCTGTTCTGCATTGCCCAGTTGTATCGTGTGGTGATATATGAGTTACCGTGGTCCTTGTGGTCAGCTCCAATAAGTTTGACTGTTCTCTTCTTATCTCTCTAATTAACAAGGCACTTTGGCCTGCAGAACTGCTCACCTTTTTTTTCTGCACCATTTTCTGCAAACTCCAGAGACTGTTATGACTGAAAATCCCAGGGGATCTGCAGTTTCTGAGATATTCAAACCACTGCCTTTGGCGCCAGCAATCATTCTGCGATCAAAGTCGCTTACATCACATTTCTTCCCCATTCTGTCACGCATTTAAGAGGAGATGAACCGTGGTTGGCATAAATCAGAGTAAATTGCCTACAAAAAAAAAAGTATTCATACCCCTTGGACTTTTCTACGTTTTATCATGTCACTGCTCGAACCCACCGGGCCTGAATTACCCTATCATGTGCAATACACCAGAGGACTGTTGCATCCTCATCCGGGAGCCTTCAACTGGAGTGGTTTATCTGCGCTAATTTAAACAAGTGCACGCATTATAAAATTGCTTTAAGTCAGGCATTATAGAAAGTGAGGAATCCATCTAGAGTCTGGGTCAAATGCCATATCAATACTGCCAGCTTCTGTTGGTCCTCTGGTCTACGCTCGTGAATGTTGCCCATAAAGTTGACCTTTTTTGTTTGGTTTCTTTGGGTCCTTGCCTTTATTCTGAGGACATCAATAAAGAATTTGAACTGTGTTATTCATTATTATATTAAAGAAAGTATAACCTCTCAAACCCCAGCTGATCGTAGAGGTATTTCCATCTTCACAGGATTTTCAGAGGCTTTCAAAGAAGCCCTTCGGTAACCTCACCTTTTATCGCAGGATTGCTCTCATCCAATTCCCATTAAAGATTGTCCTGATTAACAGTCAAAAATTGTTTTAAAGAATAATCAGGACCAGTACATGAGCCTACAATGATTAAGAAATAATTGAGAAATTATATAATCTTTGTCTAGTGGAAAAAGATTCATGCGTATTGCTTTTTTTTTTCTTTTTCTTTCTGGCCCTTTCTCTGAATCAGTCTAGAAACTCAGTGGAGCCACAGGCACCAGCTGGCCTGCGGCAGGTTATAATATTTTGATAATGGAACTGAAAATAACTTTTTAAAAGATTGCTTTAATCCACATGCGTCTCTCAAAAGTAAATTTTTGTAGACTGCATATTGCCCGCTCGTCTTCATCTTTTGTCCCGTCACGTTGAAAGTTCTAGTGCATTTTTTAATTGTCTTTTTATCTCTGACCAGATTTTTACTCTCTAATGTACTCCTTCCAATTCATAGCACTCGTGTGCACTTAGCATGCGCAATGCTACTCTTTTTAACACGTTGACTGCCGACTACGAGATAACTCGTAGGTGCTAGGGGTCTCCCATTTGCCATTCTAGGTTTTTTTCTACATATGGTCAATGTTTGTTTACGGCGCTATTTATAGGCATATACAGAGTGTCTTCCCGTGATCTTCTGTGGGAAAACCCTTTATACGAGACAAGGCGTAGCTGGCAGTGGGATATAACTGTTGCATTCTGTACGCCAATAACGAGTTTTCACGTAGCGGTATTTGCGTAAAAGACATTGAGCAATTGTGTCATAATTTGATTTGAAACTTTTGTGCTCAATACCCACTTCCAGAGGTTGTAATCCAGTTGCCATAACTCCAGTTCTTCCTTTATGACAACTGCCAACCGGTCTGCTGATCATGTTAAACTATGGGATAACTCGTACTGGCAGGATGTGGTGCACCCGCCGTTATGAGTTACCTCGTAGTCAGCAGTCAACGTTTTAAAGACCAAAAGGTACCCCAAATTTCTTCTGAGTAGCCCGCCAGATAAAAAAAAGTGCAGGATTTTTGCAGTATTGAGACACATTGCAATGGTGATGTCATTTTCATCCAGTTACAAACGTAAATATGTAGAGGGTTATTGAAGTAATGCAATCCAAACACAAAGTACAATATCTCATACACTTATCCCAAACAGAATCTTGAATAAAGTAAAGCAAAAAAGAAAGTCGGCAAACTGTTAAGCTCCGTTTCTCTATTTTTGGAGGCAGGCAATGTTTCAATTGACAAGATCATCCTCAGGCAAATTTATTTGTACTTTCCTTATTAAGAGCCGGTAGATTGAATTGTTTCCTTTCTAAAAAAGTAATATTATATACAGTATATATAAAGTGTAATAAAAATCTTGGAATAATCCTACTGATTTAGAATGATTTTATAATTTTTTTTTTCTAAAGTCTGTCTTTCTGCTTAAAAGACGTGAACAGCAGTCAGTCCTATCTATGATTAGAATGGTAACCGTAGCAGCACAGTCTGCTAATCAGAACAGACTGCTGAATTTCATGATTGATCAATCTGAACTGAGTTGTAGTAAACTACTAAAATGTGACAAATTGAATTTCATGGACAGCGACAGACTGTGGCGTGGAACTTGTGGGTGAGCGAGGGAGTGATTCGTGCGGCCCGATTTAGAATTTCAGCTGAGGGCAGGAAGGGAGACGGCTCCGAGCTGGGAGAGCGAGTAATGGCAATGTGAGGATCAGGGTTTTGAGTGCTCATGAGAGCCAATCTGCATCACCCAACCCACAAAATTATGCATTAATCAACTCCCTGAACCCAACCTGGAAACTGCTGGACTGTGCGGACGTGTTTTAGGGATGTCTGGGCTAGGGTTGTCAATTTTATCCTTCAAACTAGTAGAAAAAATTTAAAGTTTGAACTAGAGCAGAACTTTGGGGCTGAAAATGGAGTTTTAACGTTACAGTTCACAAATCCTGGCATTTCTTATAGGACGAAACACAAAATGCCCTCTTTCTTCCAGATACAGAGTTTCATCGGCCTGTCTTTTCGATTGGTGCAATTAGAGATGTTACAGATGTCCTTTGTTTAAAATGTGAAAAAATTAAATTGCTTCAACCAGGTTTTGCATCTGAGGTTCAATATGACTGAATTTAAAAACTAGGGTTTACTACAAGCCAGAGATGATTGCTGAAAAGCTATGTTGATTTGCAGCCAAGTTGGCCAAATATAAAGTTAAGATAACTTCTGATTCAAAGACATTGAGGATTTTGAAAGCATGAGATATTAGCTCATGGTGGGAATTGAACATGGGTCCCAATATTGAGGGGCAAAAGGCTTAACCACTGGACTATGTTAATCACTTTTATTACTTAGGCAGACTCTATTTTGTTGGTGTTGAGTTCAAGTATAACACAGCACTACAATTGCCCCCAACTATACCACGCATGACTCAAGCTACCATACGGGTTAGGCACACTAAAGCTAACGTTTGACGAAGACATCAAATGTTGGAATGGCCATCAAAATTAGATTTAAATCTATAGAAATTAAAGGTTGAGACAGCATGAGGACAGCATTGTTGATAAAAAAAATTACTTCCATACCTCAAAAATTAGTCTTGGTCGAAACACTTTGACAAGTACGAGACATCTCTTTGTCCTTTGGCTCGGCATGAAATGTTACGTTTGAGTACAATTGATTCCAGGAAACTCCCAGATATTTGTGGTTAAGAGCATAGCACTAGAAAGTAGCACGAAATCTCATCTTGGTGTGATCACAACTATCCAGAAAGTGTGGCCGTTTGTCTGCGTATAAAATCAATTTCACTTCTTCTGGTCTGGCACAGTTCTGGCCTGTGGGGAAGGGGTGTCACACCGTTTCCCTGCTGTGATTAATTTCATCGGTCTCTCTCTCTCTCTCTCTCTCTCTCTCTTTCACTCATACACACACGAGCACACACACGCACACCAGCTGCAATATCAGACCTTTATGAAAGATCAGAAGGCGTTTGTTTCCTAGCCTATAAACACCATTTATGAGGAGCGCTGAAAGTTGCTGACTGGTTCCAAGCCGCGAGTCTCTAGGGGGATACGGGCTCCTCTGGTGTGGGGAGGATGAGTGACGTAGCAGGGCTGGAGAAGGCGATAATAGAGCTAAGCTGGCTCCAGTGGGTCAGGCCAGCCAGCTGAGCACTGCTGGCAGACTGCTGGCAGAACTATCGTGCCTCCCTGTTGCATCCTGGATGTGACTAATGTGCTGCTTGCAATGGTTCCCTGCTTATTTTGATCCTCTTAATCTGCTGGACTAAGTCTGCAGGCCACCACGCCAAAGTGATTGACGCATAACCGTACCTTGGAAATTCAAGGAAAGACATGATACAGACATTCCCTGGAAAGAAAGCAGTAGCAGAATTATAGATCGACCTATATTTTATTACAGTCATTGTCTCAGGCACCCCTTAAATTCTCATCCCTGCACACAGCACTCGGAAGCTTGTTAATGTGATTACGGGCAAATCGCTTATTATTTGTCACCACTGGAAATATTGCAGTGGTTCAAATACATTACAGTACCATTACGCGGGCTTCAGGGCATTTGCGGAGCATTTGTTGGAGCGTCAGCATGGTACAGACTTGAAAGGCCATTAGGAGGAGAAAATATAGTTGAAGTGCGGGGCTGTCTTGTCGATCTTGGTGCAGTCTGTCAGAGAGGTGGAAACTGAGTGCAGTGTGTTCTCTGTCACACATAAACCAATATGACAGGAACAGGGAGACTTTGTGAGATGTCATGATTCATGTTTCCACAAACCGTTTCATCTGAGCAAGAGACAGCCATTTCAATCCCATGGGCTTCATATCCACGGCCCTACTGCTTTCATATGCTGTGTTTGTGACACTAAAGAATGCTCCCCACACCCAACAAAAAGCCATACTGTGCGCATCATGAATTATGACTCGTCTTTATGCCTCATGTTGGTTATTGTGTTAGCAATGCATATATCACCAAATACCTAGAGGACTGATTATGTTCTTGTTTGTCTTTCAGATACATGATGAATGTTACGTGGGAAGGCAGGGATCTGTCCTTCACAGAAGATGGGTATCAGGAAAATCCCAAGCTTGTGGTGATAGTTCTCAACAAGGAGAGGGAGTGGGAAAAGGTAAGATGCAATGATTCTGAAAAATAAATCGGATTCCTTTTTTTTTGCAAAAAAAAAAAAAGAATAAATAAATTAAATAGAAGGGCTAGTTGAAGGATTTGCAGTATGAGTATATGGTATTTAGTCCCTCCAATGGATATCTCTGCCTCTTTACCTATCACCAGTGCTCTGCCAGGTATGTGCTTTTTGTTTTGTGGCCTTGTTGTCTTAAAGATGGACATACACACCTTTTCCATATAAATGAAAACGCTTTGCATTCAAGCAGTTGGTATATGAGTTTACATAATACTGATTAAGCCTATCAACACCAGGTAAATCGCTCTGTATGTTGTGGTTGAGCTGAATTTTTAAATCTGGTGTCTGAGGCAACATTCCAGCGTTGGAGCACCATATTTCCTGCATTTTATGTCAGCTAGCAATGATTGGTTTGCTAGAGCTGAAAGGTGGAGCTACCGTAGCAACAGAGTAGGCCAGAGCAACTATGAGTGTGGCAGAAAAACATACAAAGCGACAAAGAAAAGTTTCTTATGCTCAATATGAAAAAAAGAAATTCAGCATTCAAAGGAAGAATTACTGTTGAAAAAGAAAGATTAACAGCAAGGACAAACACGCATGACCGTAGGTATAGCTTTTCCTCGTTGGAGAGTGCTGAAAGGAAAGAAGGGTAGATGTAGGTATCACAGTTAAATATTTGGAGTAGGCTATGTGGCTATATTTTGTAATTGTGAAAAAAAAAAAAAAAAAACATAGCTTTTGCTCTAAACTCTGCATCAGTGACAAATCAATGAGTAGCTACTGGGGAGCAATGGGCACAAATAACTTTAACCGACTAATTAGCTAGCTTAGCTATGAGTCTCCGTCTGCTGACCTGTCAGTTAAAATTGGTAGGAAACCAATCACGGATTTATAATAACCATCTAAAAGCACGCTTCTCATGGAATTACTCTTTTCTGTGGCAGAACATAGGCGACATTTCTGGCAAAGATAATCACTTAATTTTACTATTCCATACACAATTTTTTTTTTTTTTCCACTCTGCTCTTATTTGCATCAGAGGATTTAGTGCCTCTGGGGGTGGAGAGATAGGCCCGCGCTGTCCTACAGGCGTACGTCATATGCACGTGTTGGCAGTTTTTGAGTAAGTATGCTTACTGCTGGAAGGGACACACAAATGTTTCTTACTGTAGGTTTAATTTTTCTCTCAAGCTTATGGTTTGTTCAGAGATCTGAATCTGCAGAATGTAGAGCCAAAGCAAGCAAGAATGCATCAGTCCCAAAGATTATGAAACAACTGCAAAAAATATGTCACCTTTAGTTAAGTTGAGCCAGAGGCACAGGTGAACTATCCTGCTTGCTATGTCCTTCTGACCAGCTGTCATGCATAGAAAAACCTAAAAGTCAAACTGCGGCAATGAAGGAAACGTTACAAAAATTAAAATAAAATAAATACGTATAATGCTGCTAAAAAGCATAAATGAGTACAAAATTACAATATATTAAAATACAATCCAGTTACATAACTATTCAGTGATTGGGTCTAATTGCAATTTATTGCAGATTTACTGTACTCCTGAGCCATATATTCACAACCAAAGATTAAAGATTAACATTGTTGCTTGGCAACTACCCGACCAGCCTACGTAGCAAAACAGTTGTTGATCATTGTTATCTAAAGGAAATGACAGAATTACAAAAAGCAGCCCCCAAACCTTCAAAGAGCTACTGTATTTCCAAGCACTGTGAAATGACAGTTATTTTCATATGCAGTCCGATGATAAAGGATTCTGCTTTCACTTTGCAGAGAGTGGAACAAAAACAACTTAATACTGGCACTGGTTGGTGAAGACATTCAGAAAATTTAATCTGTTTATCATATATGATGGAAGCATTGGTTACTGTCTGTAAAGTGTACATAATTCATGTAAAATGGAACAGCAAGCCTTAAAAATGTAGCAAGTGAAACAAAAAAATATAGGACAGCCATTTTTGAAAGTGATTGCACAGAAATCCACCATTTTTATAGCCACAAAATTTAAATGACATCTAAACAGCTAGGTTGGTGAGGACAGTGTTATGTAAGAAACAAGTCACTGACTGCCAAGATAGTCTTTCGGATTTTCTTCTATTGACATTATTATTAAGAAGAAGAAGAGGTAATAATTGGATAAACAATACTTTGTTTGTTTCACTAGCACACTGGTAACAATTCAGGGTTGTACGCATTGTTCTATTCTGCCATTGCTTTGTCCCTCTTTCATTATCTGCTGGGAACCAGACAACAGAAAATCGTATCCATTAATAGTTTAGACATCAGCGCTATATTTATCAATGTGTAGGAAGCAAATTCAAATCCAAGAGGTCCATCAAATGAATCCCCATGTGCTCTGGATTATTCGGGACATACAGTAGCTACAGAGCAGGGATAGGAAATTCTACAACGTACTTATTTATTCTACTTTGAAGTTTTGTTAGTTGAATTTCCAAGTAAATGTGAGTGGAATAATTGATGGGGATGCTGGACTGTAGAATTATAACAAAAACATTGTGTATAATACAGCGATCCTCAGAAAATATACACATACAGTACATACAAAATATACATATACAGTTCTGAATTGTTCTTTTTGTGGTTCTCAAATCATATTCATTTTTAAAAGTAGATTTACAGTCATTGATATCAATATGACTTAATATTTCAGGTTGAACTTAAATTTTTTAAACAAACCATGCATTTTAATAACATGAATCAGGTTTTTGCAAAGCCAAACAGCACTAAAGAACCCTCACTCTTATTTATTGCAGTCTATCAAGCCCTTCAGGGAGGAGTACCAATGTGGATTTATATGCCATGACCAGAAAATCAAATATTTAATTTATTTTGGAATCTTATGTCCTGTCGTGAAAAAAAAAACCCAACTTTGTATCATCAGTGTCTTCATAATACATTTTATGCATTCAAGAATACTGCGAGCATTTTTATACAATAAATATAAACTGTTGTGTAGACTTTTCGATACATTTTTGGAAAACTTGAGACTGCATCACGAGCCGTATATCTTGATCTGTGAATCTCTGACCATGTCTATCCCAGTCAGCGTTATAATGCGTACACACAGTGAAAATTGTTTTATTTTGTGGCAATCGGTGTATTTTAAAGAGCTCATTGTGCATTCATGAATATGCACTGCAGTCTGCAGTGAAAACATTTTATGACATGAGACCGCTTTTTTTTCCAGGGTATGTGCTTGTGTCCCTGGGAAATGATCACATAGATTTTTTTATTCATTCTTTATGAGCTTTTGACTTTCATAAAAACGTCAGGAGCACTGTGACAAATTTGATGATGATTATATTTAATAGCACAGATCAGTCCCAAACACTGTACAGCATCTCTGCCGAGCAAGAAGTTAGGCAGCTTAGTGGGCCGGCTAATTCTCCAGCCTCAGTGCCAATGCGAGGCCACAAGTGTACTGAAGCAGAGCTGAAATCTAATGTAGGCTTCCTACATTCCTCTAATGTAGGCAGAATTGGCCTTCAGCCTTACATGCAGTGACACTGATAAAAGTGCTGTATGCCATTATGTGTAGTCTCGGAAAGCACAGTGTTGCAAACTTTACTATGCTAATGGGACTAGACTTCAGTCCTCTTGAGTTACTGTGGACACAGGCCCAAATTCAAAAAAAAAAAAAAAAAAAAAAATAATAATAATATTCATAAATTAGTATCTGTGCTTGCTGAGGTGTTTTAATGACATATAATGGGAGATCTTTTTTTTTCATTGCACCATACTTTTTGCACTGTATATTTTTTTTTCTCTTTTGGAATAGCCTCTGTGTCATGCTTTACATTGTCCCATCCTTATCGCTGTGAATATTGGTTCATGCCTCCGGCAAAGTCCAGCAAAAGTCCCTCAGAGTCAGACATGACGTTATTTCTCATAAACTTGCACAGTACTTGCTACTCTGGGATATAGCAGTACATTGCATTACTGACATTTAGCAGACGGTCTCCTCCAGAGCTGCTTATGACAGAAAATGCATTTAGAGAGTGCAGAAGTCCTGAAAATCCTGGAGGGAAGCAGCAAACCAAGTGCTAGAAGTGGCAACATAGAATTTAGACTCCGTGGTAAGCCTTTAGAACTAGAAGAATCAATAAAACAATTCTAGCAGATAGATGATCAACTAAAAGAGGAAAGGTTGCAGTCAATTTTGAAACAATGACAGCCGCGAAATCAATTGGGGGGCGATAAATTGCCTGAAGAGGCAACTCTTAGGCAGTCATAATGTCTGCTTAGCTGACCTCTGTGGGAAGGTCATTCCATTACTTGAGAGCTAAAACAGACTGCAGATGTTAAGGAGACATGCCGGTGTGGGGGCTTGGGGCTCGTGTACTACATGTCCAGGTGTGGCAGAGTGGATAGGTCTGGCAGGTTTGTAGGTTGATTATCTTCTCAAGGTAAACTGCGGCTGATCCCTGAGTCGATTAGCATGCTAGCCAATCTACTCAGCCAATCACACTGATTTGAAGCGAGCCAGAGGAGGTCTGGGCTGCTGCAGGAGTGTCTGGGGAGCTTCTAGATCAGAAGAGCTGCAGCCTTATGTATTAGCTGCAGGGGTCCGATGGCGGATGGAGAAATACCAGACAAAAGAGAATTGGTGAAGTCCAGGTTGGGCAGTCCTAATGTTGAATAAGGAATAGGTATTGAAAAAGGGACACGTTTTGTGGTTATACAGGAAAAATCTACACACTGGGCTCACTTTTGCAATGTTGTTCGAGAGGGGCAGTCAATTATCCTTCACCACCCTGAGGTACCTTTCAATAAATAATGAGGACAAGAAGGTGTCCCTTATTGAGATTCTGAAGTCAAGGATGAAAGAAGAGGGAGCAGGGATGAATTTTTCCTCTGTTTTTTCTGAGTTGAGCTGAAGATGATAGTTAACCATTCAGCTCTGGCTGTCCCTCTGGCAAGAAGAGACGGAATGAAAGAGTTGAGTATAATTAGCAAAGCAGTGATAGGAAAGAAACATGGGCAGAGATTCCAGGACTAGGAGGATGTGAATAGAGGGAAAAGACAAGGGGACCAAGGACTCAGCCCTGGGGGACTCCGGAGGCAAGAGGATAAGGTGCAGGTAATGCACTGACTTGAACCAGTCTGTGCTGCAAATTACCATTGCAGCTAAGAAAGACAGGAAAATAGGGTAGTCAACTGTATGAAAGGTTGCACATGGGACTGAGGAAGATCAAGACAAAGAGACAAGGAGTGACACATGGAAAGAGAAAAGTGGGGAAGTGAGTAGGGGAGGCTGTAAGGAATGATAGACTGGTGGGCCTGGGTAATAAGACAGTGGAAGTTGGGAGACATTGGAGTCTGTTAGAGGAGAAAAAGTGGGGAAACACAGGGAGAGGGCAGAGGTGAGGGAGATAGGCAGAGTGGTAGTGGTTGTAAAGCAAGCCCGTGTATCAAAGTAAGCTGTAGTCATCTGCTCTGAAGGAGGACTGTGGAGGGGGAGAAGGAGAGTTGAGAAGAAAAATGGAGGATATGTGCCAAGAGATAGAAGTGGAGGTGATAATTTAGGTATGATGGTAACTGATTGTAACCCTTTATGGAAACTCATCAGAAACGGTAATGGAGGGATCACATTTAAGGTGACCTCACACTTTTCTACAGCTGTGCTATCCCAAAATTTATCTCACACCCTGTCGCCAGTTCATGGATTGTACCGCTTTGGTGCACTGTCAGTCGGCCCTCATCCCTGCTAACGGGAAGCACCCCAGAAGCATCGGCACTCCTGAAATGCTCTGACCCACTTATTTGGTTGGAATGATTTGGCCATTGTCAAAGATGCTCAAGTCCCATTTCGCCCACATTCAGCACGTCAGTTATGAGCATTGACTGTTTGCACACCACCTAAACTCTGTCTGCAGACCTTGACCTGCACCGTTGTTATGAGAAAATGATCATTATTTGCTTCATGTGTGAGTTGTTTTGTTTTGGCTCATTGGTGTATTTCAGATACGTAATTTCTTCACCAAGAATTTATTAGCTGCATATAGACCGTTGACTATAGAAGTTAAAATATCAGTTTAACTAAAAAGTTGATTTCTGCTGTCCATGCAACTCTGAAAGACTATAAAAAATGTTGGCAACTTAAAATTTTATGCTACGGCAGCACTATGCTTGTCTTGACATTTTGGCTAGAGGACATGCGCTCAGAGAGCAGCATTCATATGGAAGCAAGGGCGTGCACAGACATATAAATCAAATAAAAGAGGACGTTCAGTGTCTGTAATCTACTCTGAAGCAGAACAAATGAGCATTCACTGGTGTCATATAGCCATGAGTGAACCAAAATTAAGTGTCCTCCAAGCCTGCCCAAGATTTACGACTGGCCACTTAAATGTAAAACTGACCCTTGTCCGTGTTCTGTATCAGCATTTTCTGTAGCTGTTTTGGAACCACACAACTGAGGAATACTCAGGCTGCTGGACTGTACAACTTTAGTACAATGGTGTCAGTATTCAGACACTACAGCAAGACTTAACTTTCCCTCACTAGTTACTAAGGAGCTGGCCACAGCACTGCGGATCACTTATTACAAAACGAATGACGGAGGGAGTTAGTGATGGCAAATATCAAGCTGAAATGGATGTAAAAACTGCTAACTGAAATGTGAAACTGATAAGAGAGCACAGACACATTTTTGCAGTTAGTCTTCCTGATGCTGATGGAGCAAGTGGGACGTAGCCGTGTGATCAAGAGGTGTATCATGGCTAGCTGGTGTTATACTGTATGGAACCCAGTAATAAAATTTCCATTGCGTTAGACTGTGATGTACTGTTTTTTTATTCTAAGCTGTTTATTTGGACCATTATGTTATGTTTGGCTAATGACCTCATAAAGAATAAAATATGAAATAACTCCCAGAATAGTTTGTAGTAAAGATAAAAACACCCAGAATTTATTTTAGGTTTCTTAAATGTTTTAAGTCATCAATAATTTATCATTATTTATTGGTATGATCCAGACCAGGAACCAAATGCAGAGTCAGAGTCCAATCCAACAGTATAGTTTATTGATAGTAATAGGGTATTGACAGAGAGACAGAGCCCCAGAGCAGAATAACTCAGTTCCGTTTAGATGGTATAGGACTGGGTGCTGGTGCGTATCCATGCCCGGCCAGTGGCTATCTGGGACAGCTGCCAGATGAAGGGTTCACTTCGCCAGCGCCAAACCGTCAGATGGCAGGACCGTGGCGTTTTGCAGGAACACGGCCCCATTCCTGATGACTGCAGAAGGCTTGGGAGGTTGTTCCTAATAAACTGGGCAGAAGAAAAGACTGAGGTTTGATAAATAGGATCACAGTCCCCATCCTTACTTAAAATCTGGCTTTGGAGCTTGTCCCTAGAAATAGAACTAGGAAGGGAACTTTAGTATAGCAATATCATTGAGGATCACAATTATTTTCCAAAAATGATAAGCTTCGTACTGTCATTGAGGATAACAAATTAAGACCATAATGGAAAAATGATCAGTCACATTTTCACGTTGTGGAGAAATGATGAATTAAAAATTCAAAATGATCTTAGAAACAAAGCACTGAAAAAATATGCAAAAAATCTAAAATATTGTAATAATATTGTGAGAATTTACCCTAATTATACCCTCGAAATACGAGTTTAGGGGATATCATGGTTTCGCCCCACCTGTCGCGTCTGCCGCCGCCGCGTCCGCAGATTTTAACCGTTAGCGCGATAACTCACAAAATACTTTACATTGGCTTCTCATTTTTAGCATATGGGTAGATATGGTAGACAGGATGAACTGATTAGATTTTGGGCAAGTATGCACTCCTAGGTTTGCCACCAGGTGGCGCTGTATATTGAAAAAATCAGTTTTTTAACCA
Source organism: Gymnothorax javanicus (assembly GCA_029692085.1). Lineage (NCBI taxonomy): Eukaryota > Metazoa > Chordata > Actinopteri > Anguilliformes > Muraenidae > Gymnothorax > Gymnothorax javanicus. The sequence continues at coordinate 10,024,019 of CM056211.1, forward strand.
TATCTCTGAACAATTACTTACACAGACCTCAAATTTGCCTCATATTGTAGGTCTAGTAAAGGGGACTCTAATAAAGGGGGCTTCGAGGATTGGGGAATTTTGGGGATATACCCCTTGCTGTTGGCCGCCGACAGCGTAGGCCTAGTTTTATAACTGCGTAGATCACAGTTTTAGCCCTTAAGAGTTGCTGAACTTGAAATTACTCTTAAGCTGGTATTTAAGTACTCAAAAGTTTGCCTTTAGAACGTAATTAAGGTCCAGTAGCGGGGAATATTAACCTGAGTTTATGGGCAGTGGATGTGATTGTCCCATCTGTTCCCACAGTGATAGGGGATTGACTAGAACAGCGGCTCTTTGAATCAAGGTTCGCCGCGAGTTATGGTAAAAATCCAACTGAATCAGAGCACCGCGCTTTGAAAATGATCGTTTGAGTTATTGAGTTATTATTGTTATCATGAGTTATTACAGTGCTCGATAGCAGCATCAGGATACCATTGATCTTTTTAATAATGCATCTTCAGGAGATTTTCATTCATCACTGATAATTTTACATTTTTCTGTGCGGAAACGTCAAGTAAAATACATTTTTAGTATTGACTATAATATGTGTTCACTCCCATTTATTGTCATATAATAAATGTCTGTTTTGATAGCTTAAATTGTTAGCTCTTCTTAGGCAACAGCAGTTAATATATGATAATATTATAAAATTCTTGGCAATAGTTGCAGTATTTTTAGCCTCTGCATTTGTCTTGTGTCCCAAAACAGCCTTCTCAAGTAAAAATGGAAGCGAGGCACAGTAATGGCAGAAGAAGGCAATGCATTTGATAGTCCAGCTGTAGCAGTGAAATGTTGGATCTTAGGATCAAAAGGTGTGTTTACAAAGTTTCTGAAGGGACAGATATTCCTCCTTTAAGCACATTTTTCAATTTTATGAGCTTTTAAGATTAAATTAACTTGGGCCTTTTAATGCAAAGAATGTTAATGCTGAAGCATTATTTGATAAATCAATGAAGCAGTTTGTAGGTCACAAATTTTTCGCCATTCAATATTTAAAAAAGGAATACATTCACATAAGAGAAAAGTCATGTTATCATTGATCAGCAACCATTTCGATGAAAATTTTAGTTCCAAACATATATTTTAAAATGAAAGATTTCACATATAATGTTCTAAATAATTAGCAAAAATTTGTCTTGCGGATTGAAGTTAGCCCTGTTTGTAGTATTTATTCTCATAAAGTAATTGTGTTTGCTATGCATTATCATTGTGCATCACATGCTACTGCGGCTTCCATTTAATGATTATATGTTCTATATTATCACAATATTAACTCTCAGTATAGGCCACATGCAGGGGTAAGTTAATGCAGGGACTTTCCTGGGCTAATATCCAAAGGCCATAGATGACAAGGTGTCCGTGATTGGCCACATTTGATAATAATTGTAATAACGGTGCCGTATATTCACAGGCACCTTGGCTACGAGAGAGAGGTTTCAAAGTGCAAGGTTACAATCGCCTTTAATTAGGCTGAACAATATTTCAGCGCCACAGGAACAATACAGACTTAAATATTTGCAAACAATCAGACTCGCTGGACTGAAACTCAGTCTTATAAAACTTTGATGCTGCAGAGCGACACAGGGAAGGTATAACTAAGGCTTTGTAACTACAAACAGAAACTAAGGGATTTAAATAGGGATGCTAATTAATGACCGCAAGGGAAAACGTGGGACTAATTAAAGGGGAAGGAGGAGCAGTACGATTACGATTCAGGGGAGGCTGACGGCTTGACAGAACACAAAGGGGGCGTGACAATAACTTGATGATTAACTTGATATAATAATAACTTGATAATTTGATGACAATAACAAGATGATTTCTTGCGACTTAAAGTCTTCTTGCGTGTCTCGTAGTAAATGTGTCTCGAAGACATCTACTGTGCTCCCTACTGCACACTCCCATCTGGGATCGGAAGTATGCACTCTGGGGAATGGAATAGAGGTAGCAAAGAAAGTTTTGTTCACGATAGGACACTGTTGCTTTTCACACCTTCACCCCCAGCAATCTGGCAAATTCTGATGGTCAGTAATGTTGCATGTCAGCAAATAAATATCAAAGGAATAATGTACAGTGGACTACAAGCCACCCATTACTGAAACATTCTGAAATTCACAGAGGTAAAGGTAGCTTATACAGAATGTCAAATTCTTCTTGCTAACACTTGTGCTCAGGCAAGGATGGCTGGCAACATTTGGGTAATTACCAGTGAAAGCCGTGATCAAGTTACTATTGTTTAGCGGTCATGTCTGTTATTGATTCATGTCATCATTTTTGCACTGTTTATGGCTGGGTTGGCAACAAGCAGAAAATGCACACAAATAATGCTTGTCAATGTTATCAGTTTTTGGGTGCCATTTATAAAGAAATGGAAAGTTTGGCTGTGGCAAGGACTCATGCTGTAGGGCGGAGCAGACTATTAGTGAGAATGGGAATTGACAAAGGCAGACTTGCCTGAGAGCTGTGGAGCTGTTTAGAGATGTGCAGTAGCCTACTTTCCTCAACAATAATTTGTTTTTTCTTTGCAGAAATTTAGCCTTGTATAAACAGTCAGCTACCCTGTGGTTCTTAAACTTGGGCTTATTTTAAGTCAGATAATGTTTTTTTTTTTTTTTTTTTTTTCATGTATCCATTACAATTTTTTTTTCACATTTAAACTCATCAGCGTGCACTGTTTTCCTCTTGAGAAAGTCTATGATCTGAACCTCACTCCTTCGGCCTAAAGTGAGGCAGAAAATATTTTCAAGTAAGTGATATGCACAACTGGTTTGACAATATAACAAGCCAGCTTGCTGGCATTACCTTTGGAGTGGCCCACATTGGAATAAATTACAATCAGTATGAGTAACACTAGTTAAATTATTAATATTAGGTTATTATGTTATATAATTTAATGTTACACAGCCAAGTTTGTGAGCTGCAGGATAATCTACATAACTTCTGACAGAAACCACTGAGTTTTTCAGCTAGCTTGGTGTTAAAATGCAAATGCTAAGCCAAAAGTGCTTGATTTGGGGTCATATGTGCAGCCAAGCCCTGGCGCCTAAAACTAGGTTAAATTGTCCCTGGCTACATGAAAAAGAATGCAAAAACTACAACACAGGCTACAACACATTACCGTGATGGTAAGCATGAATCAAAATGTTTTCTATGCACTATCAGTGTAGATAGCTTTGAGCAGATTCTTTGAGATGCTCTGCTGTGAACAAGTGACCCAGATAGCTCGAAACTTGAGAGTGAACTAACAAGACCCGTTAGTTTCTGAGGTCTTCGAGGCAGCAATTATTTTAATTATTTACTGAGTGATCATAAGAGGCTTTTAATAAGCTCACTCCTGAACTGTCAGTCAGTCTACGCAGTAAAATATTCAGTATCAAATCAACTCTTGCAGGGCACAAGTGGTCCCTATTAGACCCGAAAGAAGTCAATCTCAGCATGCCCCAGTTACATAAAGGTTAGGTAAAACAAAATATCTGCTCTGTTACACTTGAATATACACAGGACATTTTGCTGTGGTTTATTGCTTTGGGTTTTCATTTACTTTCCTGCCCAAGTCAACTGCTGCACTTCAAGAAACAGTTCTGCCAGTGTAGCTACTCTTTTTTTATGTGGTCCTCTGTTGGGCATCAGTGTTCACACTTGAATCCCCTGTGCCGTTAGGTCCACTTACACTTTCAGTGGCAGCTGAACAGAATACAGGGGGGTTGACAGTTAAACACACTGGGGGTTCGCAGTTAAACACACAGCTTCCTTTTTAATACAATGTTGAGGAGATTAAATGATAAATTAGATTAAATATGTTTTATTCACTTGCCAATGTGGGCTATGCTTTAAGAAGAAGAAAAACCACTCTTGATTTTCCATGTTTCCATCAAACCTGCGCTTCATAATCATTGAAATGAACACAAAGAAAATGAAGATGGAAATGCAGACAATTTTCATCCATTTGAAGTGCGTTATCCCCCACCTTACCTTAACAAAAAGAACAGGCAGCATCTGAGTGAGCCGAATGTTCACGGAATTAACTTGTAATTAATCAAGAAAAATGATGAAAACAGATCAAGATTAATCCGTTTAAAGTGCTGTTTTACATCCCCCCTATTTTCTGCTCAGCGGCTGCCACTGAACAGTTTTTGCTCTCTCATCCGATCCTGATCCTCATGACTGGAGGCGCATGGCCAGAAAGCACACAACATACTAATAACGTGAAACTTTTTGCAGAACCGACAAATGGCTGGACCCCTAGAGACTTGTGCTGTATAGCCATCAAAGGAACCTTCGTTTCCAGCTCAAGATAAAAATGATTTTTGAGTGGGGAAAAACTACTTTGAGAATATTTTTGAAATGGATAATTATTCTGCAATATTTATGGTCAACGTTTACTGATAGGCTTGTTGCCTAAAAAAAAAAATAAGAAAAAAGAAAATATGACCTTCTCCACAAGGTTTAACCTCTATAACCTCCCTTTAAAGACTTGTGAATAGACAAAAACAGGAAGAGGGCATAACAGTGTTACGCAGTATCCAGCGGTAAATTTATGTTTCATCAAGGGTACAGACAGGCTATACTGTAAAACTCACCTGCTGTTCTCAATTGAGACAGAGCACCAGGTGGCAGAACATAAACTATTCAAAGAAGATTACCCTCTGAGGTTTATTGCTCGTTTGAGGAATTGGATGAAGACGAGCATGACAGTCTAAATCTACTGAGACCAAGCTGTTTTAGTGTGTTGTCCTTGAGAAAAAATAAACCAAAGATAACCTAATCACGCCGTCTCTGTTAAAACGGAGGACTCCAGTGATCATTATCTTTCTTGATGACTTCACATTTAATCGTTGAGGTACAGATATTGCACAGTTTTATATCCATCTTCACTTCTGCAGCACATGGAGCACATCCAGTCTTTCAGACAACGGCGTCCCAGGCTTACCAATTTCTGGCCAATCATCCAGTCAGTATATCCACCTGCTGACTATCGCCCGCATGTCTATTTATTCCCTCAGGCGCACTGTTTGTGTAAAGCTATCTCGGATTAGTGTTTAGCTATTAGCAGCAGTTTTGAATATTCTAATTAGTGCCTCCTGTTTGCTTGTGTTCCTTGCTTGCCATCCAGAGTGTGTTCTTGCCTGGATCATCTGTGTTCCGCTGTTTCGTTGATTAACATTCTGGAAGGAAAATTGCAATCGTGCCACAATGGATAGACCCATATAAAATGCCACCCAGTCCAACCAAATGAAATAGTGAGTGGGTAGTCCCTCCAGACAGCAGTGTTCGAGCGAGGCATCCTCCTTGGCCGACATTACCAGCAGCAGGCTGGTGAATTTTGGATCAGCAGTAGATGATGTTCTGCACAGGCTTCAGCACCTGACCTTCTCCATCGCTGGTCCCCAGCCTCCACCCACCTCACCAGCTACTCCTGCAGTACAGCAAATGTCTCCTTCCTTGGAAATGTGGTCTTCACTGCTAAGGAAGTTCGATGAGTCAGCAAAGAAGTGCAGGGGACTCTACTGCAGTGCTCCCTGCTCTTCTCCTGGTATGATCAAAATGTGATGCCACAAAGGCAATCACTAGGTGTGTCTTCATCAGAACAAAGTTAAACTAGCCAGCTATTTTGCGGTTAAGGAAATTAGCCTGATAGTACGAATTTTTGTCTCCATTATCATGAAAGTCCTTCGCTCGAGAAATGAAGACGCAACGCAAATAGCGAGCTAATTCCCGAACTAGACCAAGGTTTATCGGGAAAATTTCCCAATCAAATAAGTGGGCTATTTGCGTCTTCACTACTACAATAGCCAACTAATTTGACATTGGGCTAATTTCAAAACCGGAAAATAGCTAGCTAATTTGAAACTTCGTTTTAATGAAGACACATCTACTGTCATCCTGTTACTCATCGGCAAAGTGTTAGATTGGACAACCGCAGTCTTGGGCGGTTTAGGGAACCCCTGTCTCATTTGAAGACTTCTTGGAATGGTTCTGGGCTGTTATTGACCAGCCACTGGACGGACATGACAATGGTGAGTGGCTGCTGGAACTAAGGCAGGGAGATCAGTTGGTGGCGCAGTATGCCCTCCATTTTCCAACAGAGGCTGCATCCAGTGGGTGGAATGTGACAGCCTTCAGTACCTTATATTGGAGGAGCTTTTGGAAAGAAGTCGAGATGGATTTGGCATGCTGTGACGACAATGTGTCGCTGAACGCCCTCATCAACTTGTTGAACTATCTAGATAACCTCCTGCAGAAATGATGACTCATCATTGCCCCTCCGATGGCAAGTCCACCAGTCCAGGAGATGGAATCTGGAGAGATGGGGTCTATATGGCTGCCCGAACTGGAGTGATGCGGGTGTGTGAGGCAGTCCCTCTGCCTGTTCTGCGAGAAGGAGAGCCAATGGATCTAAAACCGCCATACTAGGCCGAAGCAGAGTCATCAAGGCTGCACACTCTGTGAGTGTCTTTAAGATCTGGCTGGGTCAGATTGTCCACCTCCATAATGTCTGTTCACCCTTTCCAAATACAAGTCACAATTCACCTGCCCTGCCTTATGCACCGTTTGCCCCTGACTGACTCCAGTTTGGTGGAGAATATCATGGACTTCATCTTTGTTCAGCCCCTGCAACTGCCCGCCCATCCATTAGATTTGCTTTACGCAATTGGTGCTCAGGACAGCAAACTAGCTAGCGCCAGTCAGGCGTCATCCATCTGGAAACTGTGGACTTCATGCTACTCCACCCACTGACACACTGCCTAGTCATCTGCTCATCAACCCAGGAGATCACTGCCTGGTCACCTCGTCACCGGGGAGACCTGCCGCCAGCTGCCCTGTTACATCTCCACAGTGGAGAGTCCACCTACCTCCCTCCACTGGCCTTCCATTCTTGCAGTCTACCAGGACCTGACTGAAGTCAATTCCAGGACTTAGATTCCAAGCAGGTGCTCTGCTTCCCTTGTCATAGAGCTGGGGAAAATGCCATTCGCCTAGCTCTCAAATACAGCATATCCTGAAATCCCAAAACCTGTCAGGCCTATGTGTGATTCTTCTTTAAAAACAAGCAAGACAAAAATCTTTTGAATGAATGCTGAAGGCGCTGCTATTTTGTTTCTATCAGCGCACATTATGATTTCGCATGAGAACTTGATTTGTGGAAGGCCCGAGCAAATGAGGAAGAGCTGACAGTACACGTCGGTACCCTTCAAAAATCAGTATGCAGTTATGAATTTGACCAATGAACATATCCATCTCACGAATGATATTCTCTGGGAGTAGCAATGATACTCTCTTTAACACTGCCTTCAGAGTTTTCGAATTGTAATTAATGTTTTTTTTTTTTTTGTTATTGGCGGTTTGAGTAAATAAAGAGGATGCATTTTGCAATCAAGATTGTCCAAAAAAATGGCTTTTCATTAATACCGGAGAGCCAGGGTTTTCACATCTGATGAGCAAGCTGCATCACCAGAATAGACAGTGAAATTTGGTTACAAGTGAAAGAGAGAGTCTGATTGCTTTCCTTTTTTCAATATTCTGAGTATTTTTGCCATATGTCACTTGATCTCCCTGTGCTCTGAGTGCCACAAAAGGTGTACTGTGCATCGGTGGCTTATTGTTTTGTTGTGCAAATGACTTTGGGGCTTGTGCTTCCCTCAAGGAGCCCCTGGTGGGGGGTCAGAGCTGGCTCGCTTGTCAGCTCCAAGGGGAAACTCTTAACATTGTGCATTTAATCTTGGCCCTCATCGATGATGACTCAGATACGACTGCTTGGGAATGTACCGACATGTCAGCTCACTCAAACTTATCCCTGTGTCTTGCTGACCTCCCCGGGACCTGAAGTAAATTGGCTATTTGCGAGTAAGCTGTGGACTTTTGCCTGCATGGACTAGGCTGTATCATTGCTGATATTTCCCCTCCGCTTTTTTAATTGAAAAGAAAAAAAATTGTAATAAGAAAGTCAGTATCCTACCTGAATAATTGGCTTCACCATTATAAAATGCCACAAAATTGTGTTGCTAAATGTTAAATGCATCCCTGGTTAAAATATCAGCAAATAGATTTAGAGAACCTCAATTAACAAGGTCCTTTTCCAGACAGATGAAATGGCTTATTGCCCAGGTACTAATAGGACTTTGTAGCCAAAGGTTTCCCTGATACGACAACACAAAAGGTGGGAAATTAATATGCAGGGCACACCTGACAATTATTATTGAGGGTAATGGCTGCATTGATAGATGCACTGTCACAGGCCGCGTCGTTCACTTAAGCCCTTTAATCAGAAGCAAGTAGCCAAAAAGGTCAGTCTCAGGGAGGGCATAATTCCTCACCAGCATTTAAACAAATACACAACCTTTCCTCAGAGCAATAAATAACCTTGTGGAATACTTGAATTTTTGCCTAGAGCAAACTTAGGCCTTTAAAATTTAAAGAACAGGTTGGCTTCCCCCAAGAAGCAATCATAGAAAGTACTTTTGTGATTAAAAAGGGCCGACTGGATTCAAGGACCTTCAATCAATCTTATTATGCCTGCTTTTATTTTGTGTTACTTATGTATTTATTTTCGATAGATTTAACTCCTGGTGACTGGAAAATTATAGTTGTGTGAGACTGCTATTGCCTGAAAAACATGTATGTATGTATATATATATATATATATGTATGTGTGTGTATATGTGGGTGTGTGTGTGTGTGTACATATTGTGTTTGTGTTGTGTGTGTGTGTGTGTGTGTGTGTGTGTACAAGTTCAGAAATAATTGATCGTGACTATTCCTTGAATAAAATTAGATTTTGCCCAAAAATAAACTACAGGATTCTCTTCAAGAGTTTGTCTGTGTTGTATTAAATGCTTTTGGAATTAGGACCAAAATATTGATTAATTATTACATCTGCTGATATAGTTTCAGAAAGGTGAAGTGTACCTGATTAATTATTTTCATAATATATGTGTGTAATTATTGCTCTAGTTAAATTAAATTAAAGTATAATTTTATTTAATGGTGCCCAGGTGATGTAGGCTAGGGCAGGTGGCCTTCTGGAAAGCATCTATTTCAAAACATCCAGCAGGTAGATAGTGAGCAGTGTAATGTGGTTGGAGCCCTGGGCTAGTGAACTCAACATTTATTCATACAAGCAGTGTCCTCATCTACAGCCTTAATCACAGACACCATGAATAGCCTTTGAAACGTATTCATATATTGTAAATCCTAATAGGATTCTGATATGAGTCACCTAACCTGAGATATATGCTTTCCATATTCCTCGCATATCTTCTCTAACGGAATGAGGAATCTATTTTCCTGGTGGGAGTATATATTTATACAATTGCTTCTGAAGTGGGAAGTTGAGGGAGAGAAAATTGAAAAATGTGACCAGGAAATCTGAGCTATTAAATCGCTGCTGGACAACAACAGGGCTGAACAAGCCAACAGTTAAACTCTTAATTTCGGTGCCTGTGATGACAGCCAGTGGGAAATTATGTGCCATTTATCGCCGTTTTCTTTCGGATGCAGGTGAAATGTGTAGAGTCGGATATGTTATATAGAGTCCTATTGAGACATTCAGAATAAATTACCATGTTTCATCATGGCAAAATAATATTCGATTCAGATGAGAAATATCAAAGACAGGCTTGCGGCATCAAATATTATGATGTCTTTTGCACACTTGTTTCCCGCTCCCTAATGTTTGAGCTGTCTGTGCGTTTACCAGCTGTTATTTGTCATGGCATCTGGATAAAAGAGATGCTAAAAAACTGTGTTCTGAGTCCAATGAGAGACAAGTCGCGTACGCAACCCAGAAGAACAATGGCTCTATTTAGGAGTTCAGGTATGATCATCGGTGCTGTTTTTTTCCAGTTTAGTCTGACAAATTGAATAGGAGGTATTAATTAAATTACAAATTAAACTGTACGGTGCAACTCACAGTGCTTTTACAAAGCCTCAAGACATTTATTCAATTTATTTGTCTCAGCTGTCAGAGTCTTTGCAACTGGAGCTGGAGGTGTGATCAGTGTGTGCTTACAACATCCGCAGTAATGCTTGCTCGCTGAGAAGAGCTAGGGGGTAAAGACCTGATCTATTTTTGTTGTCACTACATTATGTAGAGCACCATTCAGCCTCAGACAGCACAGTCCATTAATGTGATTCGATGCAGTAAAGCAGGTATCGTCTCACACCTCTAAACTTCACAGAAGACTATTTTAGTCAAAAGCTTTTTTTTTTTTTTGTACACCAACAATTTTCTGTCGGTCTGAGTTGGAAATATTTAATTTAAATGCTTTTTGTTACTTTTTGTTTTACCAAAAAAAAAAAAAAAAAAAAAAAAACAACTTAATCTTTGATTTGTCAAAACGAGCACCTTTTGCTATAATAACTGCTGAGCAGATTCAAGGCATTTTTTGCCCCCTAAAGTTTACACTTAGATGTATCACTACTCAGTTGTGCTGCACTTGTTGTTCGCTTTCTCTTGAATTGTTTTTTTGGTCCCGGTGGCACCATTCTTTGTTGATCTTACATCCTTTGTTTGAAAATTAAATGATAAGTTTTTCAGTTAATTTTGTCAAATCTTTTACCCCAAAGTTTGGGTCACTATCCATAGAGCAGCTTTTATTTCACAGCTTTCCAGGTCTGTAGACCTCATGACAAGGGAAAAGACAACAAATGTTGAAATACTGGTCCTCTCAATAAAAATGCTGCGAGCATAGGCGAAAATTATCGATTAGGCTTGAATCCAGTGAGTGAATCCATCTTCTTTAAGCATTGTTTTATTTTGACAGGTCTTGACACGGCGAACATATGGAATGTCAGTTCAATGGACTTAAAATTCTCCTTACTTCAATTTTATGTCCTATTTGCACATCCAAAAGCTGCATATTGTGGCATAGTAGCTGTGCCTACAGAGGCCTGCTTGTAAAGTTCACTTTAGTAAAAATGAAACAACTCATCTTCCCCATTAGATCACCTTGCATTTACACGTCGTCATTCTCACGAGCCTAATGGTTCCGTCACTTCTTGACGATTAAGCCAGCGTATGCCGACGTACCAAAATTTTGGCGAATACTCTGGCATACGTCGAATAAGTTATGGGTAAGTTTTGTATAAGTTAAGAGCGCTCTGAAGCACGCTGGCATACGTCGTAGTACAGCGAGGTTGTCCAAAAATTTTGTGCATGCACAAAATTTTCGAAGTATGCCAGCGTAGGGCTCATACGTCCCGCATACGCTGGCCATAAGTTGTAGGTAAGTTATGCAATCGTTGACACACATTCACACGTTACTTGTAAGTTACTCATAAGTCAAAATGCATCGAGATAATGTCTAGCGTACTCAAAACTTATTTCTAACCTATGAGTAATGCGCTTTGAACCTATGTGTAACTTGTATCGAACTTATCTCCAACTCATGTTGACGTATGTAGACGTATTCGACATGTTCCGGACGACAACAGAACGTACTGAACGTGTAACTTACAGCTACCGTATAATGGCGTATTGGCAGCATTTAGGGGAATTGGTATATAAAAATGAGGTTCACAGGAGGAACCCGTTAGTACTCCTCAAGACTCCATGGTGAGCAGATGTCCATGTCATCCAAGAGATGGAGGATCCGGCAAGGCTGAGATGAGAATACCTACTAGCTGTCCTCCAACATCAGCATGACCTCATCAATTTGACACTGTACCACTTAGAGCCAGGAGAAGAAGAGGTGAACGGAGGAGAGGGAACTGGGTGAGACCATGGATCGGGAGTTTGGCATTTATGACCAGCTTGATATTGCGATGTTTGGTGCAGTTATGATTTGAATCGTTGAGCGGCAGCCTTTTTACAAGCTACGACTCGTGATCGTCGGCGGTACGCTGCCTTGCGCTATGCAGAAGTTTGACTATAGTTGGGCATAAGTTGTGAACGCCGGCAACACGTAAGCATTCGTTGGTATAAGTTATCAATAAGTTATCGTAACGTTCTATATAAGTTACTAATATGTTATGTATAAGTCCAACTCGTTATGAATACGCTATGTATGCGCCCAAAATTGAAAAAAAAAATTGTTAGTTCAGCGTATGCCAGCGTTTTAGAAAAATTTTGATACGTCAGCATACCCTGGCTAAATCGTCAAGGTGTGACAGTACCATAACTCACGTCATACCGGAAATGGTATAGGACTCTTCTGATATGCTAATGCTAAAACATGGCTGCCCACAAGGAAATGGTCCAAAAACATACTTTGGCACCTTTTACTGTAGATTTATTTGCCTTAAACAAAATATACTGGGGGTAGAAATAATATCAGAAGTATGCTAGGGTTGGAGAAAATGAAAAAAAGGCTTTAACTTTGAGGAACCACTGGGGGCCAAAGCTGGGCCAGAGTTGCAGGAGCATCTGCATCGATTATTACCTCTGTCAAAAAAAGGTTGGCTGTTTATTTGCCTGCCCGTTTATAAGCAGGATTATGGAAAAAAGTTCAGGACGGATTTTGATGAGACTTTGTGGGAAGGTTATGACAACAATGAGAGGTGACTAGATTTTCCCGGGTCAAGGTCGAAGGTCAAAGGTCAAGGTCAAAATTGCAAAAAAGGACAAAAATGATGGTGCAGGCAGAGGTATGCTTTCTACCAAATGCCTGTCTAGTTCCTTTTTTTTATATTAATCAGCGGTTTATGCCCTCCGAATGGAGGACAAACTGGCAATACCATGCTACGTAGGTCTCCAGCGCTCGATGAGCTTGTTAGAGTTCAAAAGACGCAAAATAGTCAGTGACTGAATTGCAGTGCTTCAAAAGATGTGAAATTTCTAGAATGAGAAAAGTGTTATAATGACAGAGCGCAACACTAACCCATAGATGCAGCCCAACAGCATGTAGGATGAATCCACAATAGCACAACTTATTCGAGGACCTGCCTCACAGACCTGTGTAGGAGTCAGAATACAATGCCAAGATTGGAGGGGAAGAGAGAGTTGGCACTAAGATGAGAAGAATGATGTCACTCTCTGAAGGAGTAGGAAATGAAGCGCTGTCATTTGGATTGTCACCGCTGACATCATCCGTGGGCTCGAGGAAGAGGCGAGGTGTGGTGACTCCAAGGAATAGAGGATGTACTGAGTGTCAGTCCAGAGAACCACCTGAACATCTCCAGCTGGCCTTAAACACTCTTCTCAGTTGCCAAGCTACCATCAGAGGTTTCATGACAGGCCAGATGTTACTATTGAACACTGACCGTAAAAACACATGTAGAGCATATCCCACAACAGAGCTGCTGCAATGCTTGCTCATGTAATCGACCATTTTCATCCAGCAGGGAGGAAATTACGTCAATAAGGCCACGGTGATGTGCCTGAGAAAATATTTGATGTTTTCAGGGAATACCTGCTCGTCCTAACATACGGTCTTTATTTTTATCTGTGTGTTCCTGGTGGAAGGAGTGAAGCAGGTGAGCTACTCATCCTTATATTCGCTCATTTGGTCACAATGAGACTTGTCTGAAAAAATCCACCATCCCACTACAGTCAGCAGGGTGCCAATGCAGAGGTACATCCTCATAGGTGAAAAAAGTCAAATAAAAAATGTCAAATCTAACAAAGAAAGAGACACTCTTTTTTGATAAATTATTGTTTAATTTGAGTCTGTCCTCCATAATTGTAGAGTTGCAATCAAACACTGTATAGGAGCATCAAGTGTGGATGTTCTGATTTGAGTGCTATTTTATACATTCTTGTTTGCACATACACAAAGAGTACCGGTGTCCTCACATAGCCCCCATGTCAATGGGCAATAATGTTTGGGACAAATGGCTTTGCTGGGGCAAATGAATAATGCGCATTCAAATGTTTCCCTTGCGCACATATAAGAGAGTTTTCAACTGCATTTTGATACTTTTTTAGGCAGCACACATTTGTTTTGTACAGTGAGCGGACTGAAATCTCACCTAGAGTATACCCCTAGGCCCGTAGCCCACACAGCTATCTGAATATCATTAGCAACACACTCTGCACTACGGTTCAACATTCATTTCTGTCTGGGGAACTGTACAAGCTAGGTCATTATCACATTGAATTGCATTACATTCTTTGGACAGATGCTCTTTTCCAGGGCTGCTTGCAGTACGGGAGAAACATGAGCATTCACTTGCTTAATATGAACAATTGTGCAAGACCTGGAAAATAAAACTGCCAGTCCCATTACAATCCAGTTCAAGAGACCCACATGGGAGGAACCAGCAAACCCCCGCACAGGAAGGCCCGTGCTGGATTCAAACCCACAGCCGTCTTGCTATGAGATGGTTGCGGGTCAAATTGGGCCGCAGTCCTTTTTTGTGTGGTGTTCCCATGTTCTCCTCATGTGCAGAAATTATGTGATCTAATGTTCTTGAGATACTGAACCAAAAGTCTGGTTAGAAGTGGTCGATTGCCTACAGCGACTTTGAGAGCTAGGTCAAGATCAACAACAGAGTAGGACGTATGTAAGGACGAAAAAACGCAGATGAATACTGTGTCCCGGCTTCGGGCTAACGAAGCAGCAGGGAACAAAATTCTGCTGTGCTCGCTTCCCCAAACGGTTATTTAGAGGGCTGTTAAAACAGTGATGCACCACAGCAGTGAGAACACCTCTGACACAACTTCTCTGGAATGTTATGCCAACATGAAATTAAGAATAAGGGCTTATTTCCAGAAAACAACTAAGTATTGAAAAACATCAAATATCTTGTATTTGCACTGTTTTTAATTCGGTGATTAAATACATGTAAAATATGATTTTACACAATTCAATTTTATTTGTTTAGCACCTTCCACAGTTTAGGTTGACCCAAAGCACAGAACAGAGCCTGAAACCCCAAGGTGCAAGCCAAAAGGCCACAGTAACAAGTAAAAACTCTCTAGAAGGAAGTTTGGGCAGAGGCCAGTTCCAAAAGAGGGGAAACCAACTGTTTGTGGTCGGTCCAGGAGAGAGAGGAGAGCGGAGGGGAAGGGGGACTGGAGAATAGAGAGGACAAATGGGGATGAAGAGAGAGGAAATAGGGGCAACATTTCACAGGGAAGGGGAGAAGGCAGGCCTACATGAACCACCTATTGCATTATATGGAATAAATGCTTGCAAGTTTAACAAAGGTTACACTGCTAAAAACACTGGATGAGGAGCAATGCAGGACAATTATAGCGTCACAATGGGGCTGTGCTCATGCTGATCGCGATGCTGCACCATATTAAACAGAATGGCGTTGCCTCATCGTCATCGTCCTTTTTCATTTGAATTTTTCATATTTTCCAAACTATTTTGGAAAAAAAAGTTTGTACATCAAACTGTCAGTTTTAGCTACTCCTGATATATTCACATGTCTGTACACCCTCCGCAATGAATTTGAAATGAAGCAAGCAACCTAAACATTGAGTTTTTGTATCAGAGTTTTCAATTAATATTGCATTTACTGTGCATTTAGCATTTTTATTCACAGTACCCCGCCAATCTTAGGGGCTCAAAAATAATTTGATAAAAGTACAAATTGAATTTTTTCGAGGGAGTTGGGTTCCCAACTTCCGCACAACTGGTCCAGTTCACATGGAATGACCCAACGGCATTACTTGCCCCTTCTGGATAAGGCTAACAACCACTCATCTACGGAATACAGTTCGGGTTTTTGGTAGCAATAAAGTTTTCAAGGATAATGCTAGTAAGATGCTAACTGTTTGTGGGATTCAATGCTATTGGCTAGCTATATAGAAAAAACATATGTGCATATTTATTTGAGGAAATACTTGTTTTGAAACTAAGCTTGTGAGTAAGTTGGGATGTAATGGTATTATACAGTTTTCCAGCAGTGGTACAAAAACATCTGCGAATAAGGCTATACTATAAACTAGGTTAAAAGTGGCAGAGCATTAATTCGGGCTGTGTATTTCTACCTTGAATCACATGCACTTGCAGTGTCTAAGATGGTGGACTCACAGCACAGGATAAACCACTATATATAGTTTTGAGAGCAGGTCACTGTGGATATCTGTGCTGTGCATTCTTTTGTCATTGAATTCACCTAAAATACATTTCTGAAGGACATAAACCCAGAACTTCAGCAGAGTAATGGTTCTCAACGTTAGTCTTAGGAGGACCCCCTGTGTATGCTGGTTTTTGTTCCAACCACAATTTCAATCCCAAAATATTAACAAATTTTTTTTTTATTTTCTTGATTGCACTATTCAAGTTCATAAGGATAATTTTGGGAAATGGTATTCTGGATTGCACTGGACAAAGGTTCATATCACTTAAGCTGCAGAATTTCAAAAATGGCCATTCATTGGTGCATTGACCCAGAATGTTTGATGTTCATTTGTCTATCTGGTTTTGTCTCAGTGATTCAGTAACACCCCGTTTACACCGGGCTTACACCGAAGTTGCGACCAAAAAATGGCCTGTGCTCGCCCTCACTCCTAATGACTCGCACTGCGGTTGCAGACTGGTCTCTATGCGGCCTCCATGGTCTCCAAAACCATCTCTCTTGGTCTCCATCACTCTCCATCGGTCTCATAGAGGTTTTGCGAGTGTATGGAACTGCTCAAAACACTTTCAAAATTTGTGTGACCAGTGAAAAACACAAGAGGGTATCATAATTGGTCGTAATAAGCTCGCACAAGTCTCAATTCACTCTCAACTCGGTATCACAAGTTGATTATAATAGAGTCGCAAGTGGCTCGGCATGCAGTTGCATCAATGATCGCAAATTTTTAGGAATTTTTCACTCACAAACTACACTCACAGCGATCGCCGATAGTTGCTACGCTCGCCATCAGGTTCGTACAGCACTCTCAATGCGGTGGCAAGTCGATCTCTAATGGTTGCATTGGGGTCTTAACTTGATCGCTGCAGACTCGCTAATAAAGGGCCTGTTGACTCGTAACTAGATGAGTCTCCATTGAGACCTATGAGACTGATGAGAGTGGTTGTAATCAGGTTGCAATAAAAATGGATAATTTCTATTGGTTTTCAGTCACGATTTGGTTGCAATTGAGGCTCGGCGTAACCGCAAATAAGCGATCAAAGTAGGGAATGGCCGCGACCTGTGTGAGTGACCAAAATTTCACAATTGCACTGGCTGTATCGTGGTCTTATCAGGGTCGCGGTTCAGTGTAAACGGGGCATAACCACGCTAAATTTGTGAAGTTGCTTATCTTTCTTGCGCAAACACTGAAACACTTTACACACATCAGAGACCAGTTTTGATTGGACATTGATTTGTTTGCAACATCGGTGCCTTCTCTATCAGTTTGATCACTTGATGACACAAAATTGATCGTGCTGTCATTTGGATATAAAAATTGGGATTCCAGTTTAATACAATCAAATATTAGCACAAGCCATTGTAAAAATATACTCTTTTATCTGCCCCAGCAAAAAGTAAATCATCGGCAGTGGGTAGATGCATGACATACAGAGTCATTAAGAGGCCTTTCGACTCGATATCTCGACCACAGATCATTTCTTATATTTTTAAAATATGGTTTTTAGGGTTTCTCAGCTTAATTGGGCAGGATGGTATAAAGAGACAGGGAGAACAGAGAATGAAAGCGAGAGGTACAGACACACAGCAAAGCTAATGAGGCTGGATTCAAGCCACCGTGGTCACAATTTGCAGAGGAGCATGTAGGAACCGCTGTACAGGCTGCTCTACCAAGGCACTGATATTTAGGAGTACACATAATGAAAAGCGTCTTCTCTTAAGTCTACATGGATTATACTGAGAACCAGGAGGTTATATCAAAGCATGGGGGGGGGATGTTGTCCTTAGTTTGATGCACAGCGTGCATTTATGTGCCCTCTGGTCCTGATCTTCACCAGCTGTCACACGTGTCATTGCCGAACAAGCTGGCTGATTGAGTGCTGCTGTGGTTTGTTGCAGATGGGCAAATGGGAGAACAATTCCTTGACCTTGAAGTATCCGGTCTGGCCCCGCTTCAACTCCTTTGGTGATGCAGAGACGGACGATAACCACCTCAGCATCGTGACTCTGGAGGAGAAGCCCTTTGTCTTCGTCGAGAACGTGGACCGCTTAACGGGCACTTGCATGAGGAACTCCGTGCCCTGCCGCAAACACATCAAAGAGTGAGTCCTACCCCACCTCCCTCATATACAGTACATATCCCTCCTAGGAATACAATGCTTCATCGTCTCGACTATTTTTATGCAGCACTAAACAGTTTTCTACTTTGAGTCCTCCTGCTAGCCCCAAGGAATTTTACCCCTGGCTTCCCATTACATTCCTCTGCTGACATCATTCCATCTCATGCCTCGATTGTGTCTGCTCAGATAGTGACTGCTGAAAAATGTCTATTGAAGTGTACTGAGATGTTTGCAAGAAATGGAGCACAGCTGGAACATCAGTAAATAAATAAATAAATAAATAAACGAACGAATAAATACATAAATAAATATCTTGGCCTTTTGGGGAAAAAAATGCCATTGCTATTGTTTTGCGGACATTTGTAGGTTTTTAGCCAAACATGAAAGGAATGTTTTAGAAAATGAGGTGCTACTGTATTGTATAGGATTCTTCCAAGCACATTGCTGGAGTAGATGAGTTAATTGGGTCAGATTACATGTAGCTTGTCCTGTGACCTGAAAATAATCCTGTTAGAGTAGTATGACACGGGGTGTTGCAGGAAGGAGTCTTGCATGTAGTGGTCTGAGAGAACATTGGAGCGCTTCATGACTGGACATCTTGCCATTTGCCTGAGCGGTCATGTAGAGCTGCAGCCGGCTAATTAGCCTGAGCTCTCTCGGAGCTTTGTAGCATTCTCTAATCACTGTCAATAGCGCTGCGTTGCAGCGATTCGTTTTCAATGCATCTCTGCGGTTAACTACATGTCACTGCATCTAAGAGGAGCTAACGCACCAAACTGGGCAAGGGCAATTTCTCGAAGAAACTTCGACTCTGGTACGCTTAGATGGCTCTAGAATCTTTGGAACGAGTGGGATTTTCACACACTGTTCTACAGAGTTGAAAGAGAATGATGCAATGAACAAAAATAAATCAATTACATGGCAGTTCTACGGGCAAACACACATTTTGTTAATGAGAGCTGTTAGAGGGTTACAAGAGTCCTTCACGTTAATAGAAAATGCAAAGATGCTCAAATAGCTGTGTGAGCAAACAAGGACCTGTCGAAAGTCAAAATATTTATTTGAAAAGTGGATGAGAAACTGTGGCAGAAGACCATGTTCCTGCCAGGTACATGAAGGTAATCTGAGCATGTTATCACGAAAACGGGACTTTTGAAGGGTGAAAATAATGTTGCCTGCCCTGATGAATCTGAAAGAGATGGTTTGATTGGAATTTTCTGATATTTCATTGTGACAGACAGTTAAACCTACATTTGGGAGGATTCTGTCTGTTTACAGCATATTTAAATTTCTTTGTGATGCAGACATAAGGCTTAGTAGTCCAGAGGTATTTATAGATTTTAAAAGTGCTGTTGAAAAGAAACAGACAGCATCAGAACAATCCATTTAATGCCCCGCAGACGCACTGCACAGAGAACAAATTAATTTTTTAGAGGATTTTGTTGCGGCAGGTCCCCCTTACAATTTAGAGGGAATTTATACAGAATGCTTGTGTAATGTATGTAATGATCATTCATAATACAAGCTTATAATTAAGTACCTTCAACATGGGTGAACATACCTGAACGGCAAATATTTTTATGTTTACCATGGCTAAGTTTGCATGCAAAATATTCAATAATTCTCTAGCCATTCATTTTGAATGAAGATTCCTAATGGACAGTGCATGCTTGCTGAAAAAAGTTCTGATTAAGGAGTACATTAGCGTTGAGGTAGAAGTGTTTTATCAGTGTGGTTCAATATTGATTCAGTTTTGGAAGATTACCATGGTTTTGGATTTCAGCTTTTTTGGTTTGAAATATGACTCATTAAATAGTGACATATCGAATTTCCCATGTCTAGTTTTTCACTAGTTTATCATTTCAATATAAAATAATGAACAATGGTGTATTGGCTGTTGAAGGAGAGAAATTCTCTTTGGTTATCAGGCAGTCAGCCAGTCATTGCTTTCAAATGATTCCACTTAAGGTGGTACCAGTCTGCTGTTCCCAGTGTTCCAGAGACACATTAGCAAATTTTCTAGTAACTTTAACAAAATCATAAGAATGAGCCAAATATGACATTTTGTCTTATGATCCAGGCAAGAAACCAGACGCAGATACAGAGTACAATCAAATATTAGGTTTTATTGACAGTAATACAATAATGACAGTGAGGGATTGAGCCCGTAGTAGAATGGCACAATTCATTCAGATGGAGTGGGCTTGAATGCGAGGGCGTGTCCGCACCCAGCCAGTAGCATCCTGGGCCAGTAGCCAGATACAGAACATCCTCACCAGAGCAGAACTGTCAGAAGGCCGGCCTGGAGAGTTCAGCGGGAGCACAGCCCCAATCCGGACGACCGTAGGCGGCTTAGGAGGTGTTCTCAATAAACTGGGCAGTGGAACAGACTGAAGAATGATTACGAGGAACGCAGTCCAAATCCTGGAGACTGAGAGAAAGGCTTGGGAGCTTGTTCCTATTTGTAAGACTGGGAAGAGTACTTCTGTATTTAACTAACGTTAAAGACAATGAATAATTTCCGAAGATGATGAACTTGGAAGATACGAACTGGTTGCTGAAGGGCATTTAGCAAGTGACAGTCCACTCAAAATAAGGGGAATATATATGTGCCAAACACATGTATGTGAAACACAAATGTATAACATCTGGTGGGGGAGGCATGCAGGATGTCATACCAATCAAAGGAGACAATACATCTAAAAGATGCGCAAGCCGCTGGATGGGAGGAAACTCAAAGGGGATTCACACGAGGGTTGTGACAATTCCGCTTAGTAAAAATTCCTAGTTTTGAGTTCAATGGTGCCCGAAGGGCCGGTTGACTGTTGGCATCATGCGGCGTCAGGCGTCCATCATCTGTCCATTGTCATCATCGGCGTTGTAAGTAGCACTTTTTTAAGAATCTTCTTCTCCAAATCTGTCTGCCAGAATTACTTGATATTTGTTGTGGAGGATCCTTGTGACAAGGTCAACCAAAGAATTTGAAAGCATTGGTTTTTGAATCTTTTCATCAATTTTTGAAATTATGAATTCTCCCATATACTCAAAATTGGGCATATTTCAATGGGCTATAATATGGAAAAGATTGGAGATATTGATATAAGTAGTATTGACAACAGTTTGGAAGTAATTAAAGGGCATTCAGTTGGTATCATGACCTTTGACCTTAAGTGCCCCTCTTGAAACACAGTAATATCTTTTCAGTGACCATGAGATGTGTCTACTGACATGGTTATTTCAGAAATGAGAAGATACGCTCTGAATCAGTTATGATTAAAAGAATTATTGCCAGCTGAATCACTGTAATAATGATTCAATCATAGGCTCTTGAGTATTTGCTTCTTTAAATCCAAATGGCAACTTTTTTTTGGACAGGCAGTGTGTGTGTGTGTGTGTGTGTGTGTGTGAGTTTATAAGAATACTCTGCCCTCATCTACCCTGTAACAGAGCAGAAAAATACCTTTGCCTGTTCTACAAAGTGATGAAGAAAAAAAAGACATGCATTAATGCATAACATACACTTATATCCTCTGAAAATGACATGAACTTGTCAGGTTGGTATGAAATGACCGGAAAATCTGCATGTAGCTCTGTTGGGAGAAAGATATAATCCTTTAAAATCAATTATGTATAAACTGGGCAGATGTACATCATATAATTATATTGGCTGGCTGAGTCAGATGTTTGAGCTTGAGCCATGCCATTAAACGGCAATGACAGGGAGTCTGCAACAGCCAGATATGGTCTGTCGTTCCTCATGTGGCATAGGGTGGCTGAGCGCAGTGTGGACATAGAATTACGAAAAATCTATTCCTTTCATTATTTGGCCAATACCCATTGGACAGCGGCCCTTCCCAAACACGAGCAATATGCATCAAATAATTTGTTCTTATTTACGAGCAATTTTACACTTTTTGAAATCCTGTTTTTGGAAGGTGGAAACGATGTATTATTTTGTGAAAATAGATTGAGTGGAGAGGAGAGCTTCAGCTGCACTTCTGTCACACTGCATACAGGTTTAACTGATTTACTGTGATCTCTTTTATACGGGCCAAGCAGCTCAGCTACCAGCCCCTCCTGTTTTTGTCCTCCTCCTATTCCTCCTCTTTCTCCTCCTTCTTCCTCTTCTTCCTTCTTCTTGACTGTGTCCGAAATCACTCACTACTCACTATATAGTGCACTATATAATGGGTTCGCCATTTTGTAGTGCTGTCAGAATTGTTTATAAGAATTATTATCCCCTATATGGTGAAATCATTACATCCCACAATCCACCGCAAAATGTAGTGAACATCCTATGGTCACTAACCCAGCTATATGTCCCATCATGCACTGCACACAAACCGAGAGGCTCCGAAAGAGCTGCGTTTAGTCAACGGAGTTTGGTTTATTTTACTTTGTGAAAACAGGCACGAGACATCTATTCAACTTCAGGCGCGGAAATTTTTTTTATTATTTTTTAAATTAGAAACCGACCAGAGCAGGAGACCCTTGTTTACACAGGATATTTCATTAAGGACAGTGCACGTAATGTAAAGATGAGAGAGAGAGATTTCAAACGGACATTTAGGTATAATTAAAACGAATAATGATTAGAGGTAGAGAACAAAGAATAGAAGACGATATTAAAAAAAGAAGGCAAGTTTTATTATTTAAACGATAATGGTGAACACAAACACGGTGGGAAATATACTCCGTTCGTTCATTACAAAAATACGTCCAAATCCTTCAGCTGAAGTTGAACAGGTGCGATTTAATTTTGCGGCAGCAATGACGCTATTAGCAGCCGTGACAAAACGAACCGGGTAGTGTCTGAGAAGCGTTTCTTTCCTCTGCCTATGAGCTCACTATATAGTCACCTACATAGTGAGTTCCCATTATAGTGAGTAGGGAATAGTGAATGAGTGAGTGATTTCAGACACAGCTCTTGTTGTTCTTCTCATCCTTTTTCTTCTTCTTCTTCTGAGTAAATCTGCCTTCCCATGTATGAAAATTAAACAAACTTGGCACGGCTATTCAAAACAACATAGGCTGAGGTTTGAACCCAAATTTCCACGCGGTGGAGCTACAGAACTTGTGTAAAGTTGAAAACTTTGAAAAAATAATTGAAATTCACCCATACATGCCATGATGTTACAACTTGCAGCAAAATGTAGCCCCAAGTAAGGTCAGAATGACCTTTCATTTGCTGCAATCTAGGGCAAATTATGAGGTCAGTTAAAGCCTTTTTTATATTAAAATATGTAGAATTTACTTTTAAAAAACTAGGCCTTTCTAATTAACTTCAAATTACGCAAAAAATGGCGACAAAGCATCTTCAGACTGACCCCAATTGTTTAGAGGAATTTTCATTTTATCAAAATCGGAGCGAACGGTGCATAACAATATTTGACTGTAAACACAACTGTCCGCTTAACACTGTTTTTTTCTTTCTTTATAAAAGTACAGTCTACTTCAAAATTAATGCCAAAATTCTGCAATGATTACTTGCTCACTACAATTTCATAATTGTATCGAAAAAACTGAACTTTCTATAAAATTTTGAATTTTGTTCTGTCAATGTCCACAATGTTAAATCTAGCATCTTTAAAGAGCGACTAGTTCTAGATGACCACTGTGCATCAGCCTAACAATCATGTTTTGTATTCAATAGCAACTCCACTGCAGGCGGAAGACACATCAAAAAATGCTGCAAAGGCTTCTGCATTGATATCCTGAAGAAGATTGCAAAAAATGTGAAGTTTACCTATGACCTCTACCTGGTGACTAATGGCAAGCATGGAAAGAAGATCAATAATGTTTGGAATGGCTTGGTGGGAGAGGTGAGCACTGCTGGGTTAGTGCACATTTTCTGTCGTGGCTCGTCTCTCTTTATCTTATGTGAACCCTGCTGTGCTCATGGTATTCTGAACTCTCTCCATAGGTGGTATATAAGAAAGCAGTTATGGCTGTGGGGTCACTGACAATCAATGAAGAGCGTTCTGAGGTCATCGATTTCTCTGTTCCCTTTGTGGAGACTGGCATCAGTGTAATGGTGTCCCGCAGCAATGGCACTGTCTCTCCATCAGCATTTCTAGGTAAATAGCTGCGGGAAACATAAATGTTCAATGCACAGCTAGCTGCCCTTATGAAAAATTACCACAAAATACTACAGTAAAAATACTATAGTTTTCTATAGTAACAATGGTATTTTTGCGGAATTACTATAGATATACTTTAGATTTACTATAGTAACTCTGTAGTTCACTATAGTGATGCTAAAGTAAATAACAAAAGTCAAACTCTACTAAAGTAAACTACAGCAATGATATTCAATTACTATTGTATATTTGCAACAAACTATAGTTTACTGTAGTAAAGTGTAGTTTACTATAGTTTACATCAATTTTACTACAGTAAACTATAGTTAACTATAGTAAATTTTTATAAGGGTGGCAAGCACGAAGCTTGAAAGAGAAGCTGAACTCAAAGTTCAGTAAATTAAAATTTTCAAATTCATAATTTAATCTGTTATGAATGACAACATTTAAACGTCTTCAAGCATATTTTCTATGAATTTGATAAAATTGGCAAAAAAAAGTTCTGCATTTCACGCTGAAGATAGTGTCCTCTTACTCCCTCGGAAATGACTTTACTTTTAATTTGACGTCATCAAATACGCATGGCGTTGATTAAATATCTTGGTCTATTAGTCATTCCCTTTTTTATCACCATCTTCTCACATGATTAAATTCATTGCAGTGTGTCCAGCACAACCACATCTACTGTCACATAAATTGACTCTCCTCCCTACGAAAATACTGGCAAAAGATTTGTTGATGTGGGATATATATGATATTCCGGAAGCTTCTGTTTTAGCTTCCTTTTCAATGCGTCTTATATTTTGCCGTATAATATATACAATTTCCTTCAAAGCAGACAAAACCTTTGTTAGGAGAACAGAATTCCACAACGTCTAACATGTTTTTAGCCTCATTAGCATCATATCAATCACCTGATCCAAGATATTTGGTTGTACTGTGTCAATAAATAATGCAATTAACATAAGGTTGATAATTACATGGCATTTTCAGTGAAACCCCAATTGTGGCCTCTCGCCAGACCCTCCCTCACATCCCAGAGTTAGTACCTAATCCCCTTCAGATTGTCTGTAATCAGATGTACTGGCAGGAGCAGTGCGCAGGGATTTTAGATGCTCATTTTGTCCCATTTTTTTCCCTCTCTGCAGAGCCCTTCAGCGCTTCTGTATGGGTGATGATGTTTGTGATGCTGCTCATCGTGACTGCTATAGCCGTCTTCCTGTTTGAGTTCGTCAGCCCTCTCGGGTTTAACAGGAACCTTGCACAAGGCAGAGGTGAGACGAAGTTTGTGACGTCCTCAGGCAAAACACACTTGCAGCTTTACAATCAAAGACTTTCGGGCGTGTCAGATGCAGTAATAACCCTACAGCTGGTGACACATCGTGTTAGTCTGTTTGCAAACCATAGTGTCTCTTGGGGAAACATGATTATGAAGCATTACCCCATCAGTAGATTAAGGTGATAAAATATGCAGAGTGAGGCGTTTAAATAGGTCTTTAGCAGAATGTTCGGGCTCACAAATTGTCTGCATAGCTGAGAACGCCTACACCAACTGTTATTCAGGATACTGGCATTTTTTTTTTCTCGATTACGAGTCCAGTATTATTCATAAAGTTGAACAGCAGTGTGTCATCATAAAATTTCTCTGACATTCTGACATTATCATTCTATAATAGATATGCAGCGCAATGAACACCACCACAGAATGCTGTATGTAAATTTGATGCTAAGAATAACCAAAATAACAAACATACACATTCAAAAGCAAGCAGATAAGAGCAAATGTAAGCGAATATAAGCTCATTACATTTGTGCAGGATAAAAATTATTGGAATAATCCATGAGTAAATTATATTATTTAAGTTTTCAAGAATTTTTCCTTAGAATTGTAAATTGTCATCATGTTGTGGATTCAATTCACATTTTAACAGGAGGCTTGACTTTCTGGTGGTTGAACTACCCTCTCAAATAAATTATTTTACAGAATATTCAACTATATTAACATGAGGAATAAAATGATTTACCAAAAGAGACAGTAGTCCATTGTCTGACTCATAGCTCGCAGTTGAAATTAAGGCATTAATGCACATAGTCTGGAAACATAAAAAGTAATAAAATGTAAAAATAACACTTCCACAAATACTTTTGGAATATTAATTGTACTGTTTTCGTTCTCTGCAGACCCCCATGGACCCTCTTTCACAATTGGAAAAGCAATATGGTTACTGTGGGGCCTGGTTTTCAATAACTCCGTGCCTGTTCAGAATCCCAAAGGGACCACAAGTAAATTTATTGTGTCTGTGTGGGCCTTCTTCGCTGTTATTTTCCTAGCCAGCTACACTGCCAACCTGGCTGCCTTCATGATCCAAGAGGAGTTTGTCGACCAGGTCACTGGACTTAGTGACAAAAAGGTCAGTTTTTTTCCCCTGTTCTCATACATATGCATATTCATTGGACAAATGATTCAGAGAAAACATTGAGTCTACTCAGTCTCTGTAGGTTTTGCATGGATTTGAGACAATTTGTGCCGAGAAAAGAATATCCAGTCAATTTGTAAGGACATATTACTTGTCTGGGTTGAATACAAAATGGCACGTTCTTGCAAATAATTCAATAATAAAAGACCTACGGTGAAAATGGCTGTGAAATTTTTCGTTATATTCTCCTGTCACGCACTAGAATAATTCAGTTTTGTAACTGTGATCTTGTCGTTTGAAGTCTGTGACCGTTATGAAAGAAACAGATCAGTGGTCAGAAGTCAACGCCTGTACAGGACTGTCTGAATGAGAATGACATACAACCGATGATTTATTTCATATACTTCTAATGTGGCATGTACCTCAAGCTCTTAGATTTGTAATTGAAAACCCCAATGTAAAAAGCACTGAAGTCACAAAATGTCCACGTTAAGAAAATTGAGAACATTGACTTGGGTTACTGTGAAAGACGTTTTCCTGTCCTTACCTCATGGTGTGTGAAAATGTGACTCAAGTACGTTCAGCACTCGGCTCTTCAATTATGTTTAGATTTCTACAATTCTCAATGAATAGTACACGGAATGTATATGATTGGGCATACTTCTGGAGCACTATTGGACAAGTTGCCGTGGAAACAGTGAGAGAATAAATTAGATTCTGCACCGATCTGCATTAGGCTGTATATATTGCTTATATTGTGGTGGAAGCTGAAGAGAATGCACAAATGTTACCATTGTAATATACTTTTCTTTCAAAGTAGAAGAGTGCATTATAAAATACTCAGTGCAGTTTCTTTGACAGACTAATTTGGCTATGGCATGTAGTATGTGCATTTGCATGCCGTAGCACCTTTTGAAGTTTTAAATACTTCAGAGGAGTGACTTTTTTTGTTTGAACTCAGTACTTGTGCTGCCGGTTATGCAACAGTATAATACAGTTGCCCTAAAAAGCAGAGTCTCTACTGTGATTTAAGTGTGAAACTGTGACAGACAAATAGAATGTTAAAGTGAGAATTTGTGCGCATAGAAAAAAAGTGAGATTTGAAGTATGTTTGAGAGATGTCATAGGGAACATTGAGGGAATAGCATTTTATTGTCTTTTCATTGTCTCAGTTCATACCCTTCTCTCTGAATAATTATGATTCACCAAGTGCACTGATGTTGCCAAGCGTAGTAATAAATCAAAGTAAAATGATAAAGTTTTATATATATATATATATATATATATATAGAGAGAGAGAGAGAGAGAGAGAGAGAGGGGGGGAGAGAGAGAGAGAGAGAGAGGGGGAGGGAGAGAGAGAGAGAGAGAGAGAGAGAGAGAGAGAGAGAGCTCTTTTCTAATTTTAACCAATAATGGTGATCATGAGTTTTGATTTTGAGAATTTTTAAAGCCAGAGAAGACATACTTTAGGAAATGACTGCAAAATATTTTAAACAAAACAGTTATCTAATGAATGTTTTTCTGGGCTGCTGGAACCACATCAGAGCATGTTTGAGTTCTTATGTCTTATGTCTAATTAGGTATCAAAATCATTGTATCCTTTTATTTGTAATGTTCAATGTTCTAACTTGCAGCATTTCTACAGTGAACAAAGAACATCATAAGGGTTCTACCTATAATGAATTTGCACAGCCTCTTGCAGGCTGTGTACAGTCTGGTCCATAAATATTTGGACAAGTGCAGTTTTCATTGTTTTGGCCCCCACAATGAATGTAAAATGAAAGAATCAGGCTTGAAGCTTAGACTTCCAGTTTTAATAAAATGACTTAGAAAAATAAATCTTATGAACTGTGTAGGAATTACAACCATTTTTATTTATAACTCCACCAAATGTTAAAGGATCAAAAGTAATTAGTGGAGCTATGATAACCATTAATTAATTGTTACTCTTGATACTAGGTTGCAAATCCTTTGCAGTCAATGACTGAAGACTAGAACACACTATGATGATGCTTTGCCAGGCCTTCACTGCAGCTGTTAACAGTTCCCGCTTGTTCTTAGCTTGTTTTCCTCAGTTGGATTTACGTTAAATAAATGACTTTGCCATTGCAGCACATTCCACTTCTTTACCTAAAAGGAGTCTTGGGTAGATTTTACAGAATGCTACAAGTCACCATCCATCTGCACTGTGAAGCGCAGCCGAATGAGTTTTTACGCCTTTGGCTGAAACTGAGCAAACAAAATAGTCTGAGACAATTCAGAATTCATCCTCTTGCTTTTGCCAGCAGTCACATCACCAGTACATACGAGATAACCACTTGCATTGGCAGTAAAATATGCTCCTAACATGACCGGTCTTTACAGATGTGGTGGTATGTTTCAATTCAGCTCTTCCTTTCCCTTCTCCATACTTTGGTGCAAAATGACTGGTCTTATCTTTCCAAATGATGTTGTGCCTGAACTATACAGGCTTTTTGAGATGTTTCTTTGGCTAACCTCCTGTTCACCAATGGTTTGTATTGTGTGGTAAACCTTCTGCATTTACTCTAGTATACTCTTGATTGTCAACTTTGACTCAGATGAGAGTTTATCTCCTACAGGGTGTTCTAGATCTGGCCAGCTGTGGTGAAGGGATTTTTCCTTATTAAGGGACATTCTTCTGTAGTATTCTGAGCATTTTGCTGTTCCTGAGTTCACTACAGTGTTCTTTGTTTTTAAGAATGTACCAAATAGTAGATTTGGCCACTCGAAATGTTTTTACTATTCCTCTGATGGGTTTGTTTTGATTTTTGAGCATGATGATGGCTTGCTTCACTGGCAGTGACAGCTCTTAGGACTGTGTATTGAGAGCTAACAGCAACAGATTCCAAATTAAAATGCCTCCTTGCCAATCTCTCTTGTAATTCCTACAGTGTTTACTCAGTTTGGATGTAAATACCTTCAAAGCTGAAAGTTTGCACTTTGAGCTCATATTCACTATTTCATTTCATCTCCAATCTGCTGTGGTAGATTGCTAAAAAAATGAACTTTTTCAGTGTGTACAAAATATATGGACCTTATACATGGCTGTTTACTGCACATATTAATTCAATTCAGTCTGCAATGTAGTTCCACCTAGTAGAATGCAGTATTGATCATAGGCTGGTATACTCATGCTGTGATATGTACGCATTCAGAATTTTTTTCATATTATATGTTTTTTATTCGTCTATAATACTGAAATTAATTAGGACTGGAACAGGGGTTTGGGAACACAATATCATAGCAGCTCCTGTGGGATATTAAGGAGATTTAAGTCTACTTGTATGTTATGAAGAACACGTTTCAGTCCACAGTGCAATTGAATCCGTGTCTGTGGGAGCGTAAGTCTGTGGAAGCGAGCACTTAAGTCTTCCACTTCAGGCCAAGCTGACATCATCCAACCTTCAGATTGTCTGTGAAAAAGAAAAAAAGATTGGTACAATAAAATAACGAAATGCGCGCAGCATAGAGTGATTAATCATTTTACTAAATTGAAATGCACTACCAAGGCTACAGTTCCTTTTCTGTTCTTTGTTCGGAACATTACACAGAATGGAATTAATTTTATGAAGAAGATGAAAGACTCCTTAACAACAATATTTTCAGATCGCTGCTTTGAGTTATTCATCACAAAGTCTGCCCTGTTATTGCTTCGGATTAAATATTTACATATCGGAGATGCTGACTCAAGCAAAAGGAGCAGAGAATTGGTTTTCTAATTTTCCTGTTATTCCTCTCCACAGTTCCAGAGTCCGCATTCGTATTCACCGCCATTTCGCTTTGGGACAGTTCCCAATGGAAGCACAGAAAGGAATATTCGGAAAAATTATCCCGACATGCATCAGTACATGGTCAAATACCATCAGACCGGAGTGCAAGATGCATTGGTCAGCCTCAAAACTGGGTAGGTTCTCTCATTTTTGACATTTTTTTTTCCCTTTTTGAACGTTTAGTTGGCCATTCTCAGCATATATCATGTCTGACATCAAAGCAATAATATCCCTTTCCTCTACATTATTGGTCCATGTGCCTGTGATGCGTGCTCAGGGTACTGCTGATATGCAGTGCATATCTACTCCCATTTAATGGAAATGATTCCCCTAATAACAAATGAATGCATGTTCATTGACTCAGTTTATAAGGAAAATGTATTTTCACTGCAGTGTTGAGCAGGACTGAGCTATAAAGAGATTTTACCATGGTGCCATTTACGGGCTTTTTCAGTGTCATAATTTTCCGTTACCATCTGCTTTCCTTAGGCCAGTGTCACAGGCTGAGGAGTTGTGGTTGGGACATTTTCCCACAGGGAGAGTGAAGATTGAATACCAGCTATTAGCTTGCACATGCATTTAGTACACACTTATTTTTTTTTTTCCAGATTCATTTAAAGTTAATGTTACAAATAGTTGGTGTATTGAATAATCTATAGTGTAAAACATATTTTCCACTAATCATATGGACTTGATGTCATGAAGAAAAAAATAAACACTAGATGTCCCTGAGTTTGTTTGGTTATCAAAAACACGCAGTCATAAGTGGCATACTTTTGAAGGCACATTAAGGTGATGCTTAGTTTCAGTCAGATGAAGAAAATGTCCATTTCCCCATTAAATGATGAAGTGCCTCATTCATGACATGATAATAATAATAGTGGTAAAGATATCAGTAGTAGCCGTAATAATATTATCATCATAATCATCATCATCAGCAGTACAGTAATATCATCTTACTGTTAGAATAACATTATATTCACAAATAATTATTTTCAGACAGCTTACAAAGATATTAGTATTATTCTATCAATTTTGACTTTCTTTTTTTTTTTTTTTTTTTTTTACAAATATAAAGGGAGTGCATGTCAGGTGTCTGAGAGTAACATGATATGTTCCATTTATAAAACGTATTTTTAAACATGGTACAGCCTGCCTGCCCAGAATGAATAAGACCACATTGATATGCCTTAGTTATTGCAGTTTGGCTTTGTGGGGCAAAAAAGAAAGGCCAAGACTGGACCCTTGAGGGACACCGCTGTAAACATCAGCAACTGATGTTTGTCAGTTGCTGTCATTGGCTATAACAAGTGAAAAGGTTCTATTGGAAAGGTATGAGCATGTTAGTTGTTTTGCAGTCCTCTTAACCAACCAAGCTTTTGAGCGGGTGCTGGAGGAAAGCGTGATCAATAGTGTCAAGCATGGCACTCAAATCTAAAAGAACAAGGACAGAGCAGTCAGTGCAATCAGCAGTTAAAAGTAAGACAATGGTGACTGCCACAAAGGCTGTCTCTGTGCTACGCCGAGCACTAAAACTTGACTGAAAACTGTTCAAAAATATTATTATGTATAAAAGTGATTGATTGGGTTGAAAAGACTTTGTCTTCTACCTTAGATAAAGAAAGATAATTCAGAAATTGGTTTGTAATTATTGAGCGATAGCGGATCCAGATTTGATTGTTCAGAAGCAGTTGAATAATTGCGTAATTTAAACAGTTTGTGAAGTTTCAAGAGGTCAAAAAGCTGTTAATAATAATAATAAAAAAGAAGAATCAGCTGGCAATTGCAGAGAAAAACTCTTCCAAAAATGTGGCTGAAATAATGCCTAAAACACAGATTGAGGATTTGATTTGAGAAAGAGCGAAAATCTCAGTTGTGAGGAAGCTTGGCTATTGTTGATGGGGGGGGGGGTAGATGCCGTGAATCAGGTCGAGTCTGAAACTGAATGCTCTCTATCATCCTAAAAAATTAGCAACAAATTTCTCTATCCTGTCATTTCCAAGTTAAGGATGCGTAATGGTTGGTCCCCTGAGAATTTAACTGATAGAATTGATTAAGATTTTGGGGTTATGATTGTTATTTCAATATTATGCCGGTAAAGTATGCTGATTTTGCACATTGTAACGCTGTCTGATAGTTGGCCGTGTATTCTTTAAGGACACCGTGAGCGACTGACTTTGGTAGCTTCCGTTTGCATTCATATTTTCTGCACTGTTGTTTCAGGGATTGGGTATGATCATGAGATAGGGGAGGGTGTTTGATTTTGGCTTTCTGGTTTTCAGTGGTGCAATGTGGTCCAGAATGGAGAGATAGTGACTATTAGGAGAGGTGAATAATTCATCCAGATATTGTGTAAATTTAGTAGTAGTAAAATAACTGTAGAAGGTGTCCATGAATTTGGCCACAGAGTTTGTCGTAAAAATGCTAGTTTGTGTGAGGGGTTGAGGTTTGAAAAATAACAGTATTGTAGTCTGAAACAAAGACATCTAGTAAATCAAAATACTCTGAGCTAAAAAAGACAAAAGGACCAGATCATATGACCTTTCAAATGTGTTGGTTCTTTGACTGATTGTAACAGGTTAAGTGACTCAACAAGGTCTAGGAACTGCCCAGATATGGGGTGCGCAAGACAACATACATGGAAATTTAAGTCACCCAGAACAAGCACTCTGTCATACTCAAATAAAATAATCCATAAGAATTGAGAAAATTCAGCAGTAAAACTGTTGTACCTCGGAGGTCTATAAACTAAAATACACAATGAAGGAGCGGGCCTGCAATAAGAAAGCTTGAAACCTCAGATGAAATGCAATTACAAAAGGAAATAAGAAGGTAATAAGATACCTCTTATTAAAAATAAAAAGAATCATCACCTCTCCCACAGGTCGAGAAAGATGGCAGCGTTAAAAATACTGGGGAGATGCCTCCACCAAAGCAGCAGAATCTGCCGGAGTCAGCCATAGTTAGGTTTTCATTAGAAAGTCTAAACTATTTGATAAAGTCAGTGCATTAATTATGAGTGAATTGTAACACAGTGACACTGTATTTTGGAGGCCAATTTAATTGTCCGCTACATCCGCAGTTGAGGGTGGTTGGGTAGTTGCCCTGCTGAGGAGATGTAGGTTAGAAGTGTTACCTCCTGCCTGTGGCCTTCCTGGGAAATAAGGCCGTTTGCTATCGATAACTGGAATTGAGCGAACTCGAGGTTGCCGAGAGGGGGATCCTGGTGCAGGAGTGAGAGGTGGGATGACTGAAGGGAGCTGTCTGCATTGCAACTGGACTGGGTGGTATTGATGATGTTAGAAATGATTGAAAGTACAGAGCAATTGGCTAACCTACTTTAAATAGCAATATCAGGAACGAAAGAAAGTATGGAATAGCTACAGGGTCCTGCCTCCACATAAACAGCTGAACAGGAGCATGAAGAACCAATCAAAGTGGTGCCTCAGGGACATCAATTGTTGTGGGACTGGTCAGAGAGAGGACATTGAGGAATTGTTTTAGCCGCCTAATAGTTGAACACATGGTCGAGTGACCTCATTAGAAGTGTTTACAGACACTAGTTTTGCCTGTAACCAGTTCGAGCATATGCCTTCATTTCTAAACAACTGCGTGCGGTCCCAGAAGACGTGAAAATTGTCGATGCAGGAGATACTATGGGGAGCGCAGGCTGTTGAGAGCCAGGTGTGCAGCGACGGCAACCAGCTGAAACACCCACCACCGCTGTAGCTACTGGAGGGGATCGAACCAGGCGCATGGATCTGTTCCAGAATTATTTTCAATGTTGTGAAAAAGTGGGCAAAGTCAGTTTTCAGTG
Organism: Gymnothorax javanicus; assembly: GCA_029692085.1. NCBI lineage: Eukaryota > Metazoa > Chordata > Actinopteri > Anguilliformes > Muraenidae > Gymnothorax > Gymnothorax javanicus. Next base: position 10,058,273 of record CM056211.1, read on the forward strand.
TTTCAGACTCCGAATCGCAGATATAATTTGTGCCAACATAGACAGTGACCTTCAAGATATCAGGTTCATTAGCTAGGACCTCAAGAGCTTTACATGGCTATATCACTGGCAGTACAAGATATTTTAGAACTTGTTCTGACATTCCTGATAATAGCCACACATAACCAGGGTTGTGAGCTGGTGTTGGGGCTCACCTGAGGGCTTGGAGCTAGTTGCCCTGGAGGGGTGCTGTGCAATTTGCTAGGACCTAGAGCTACAGGCTGAGGGGCTCCTTTTGATTTTGAGGGCTGGACTGGCCGAAAGCTCGGGGTTATTGGTAAATGAATGTTGCTCCAGCTTCCCCAACACCTGATACTGCTGGATAGACCCAGATGCAGGAACAGATTCAGACAGAGTATGGGGTTTCTACCTTGCAACTCATCACCATAGATAACAATTACACATTTTGACAGAAATGCCAATGAAGCGGATTGTGGAACAGTTAGCTGCTGCATGCACTTAGAGGCCAAAGCCACGTGATTGGCAGCTTGTGTATGTCAGATAATAGATAACTATGGTAATATGCTATGTATAAAAATAAATGTAAAAATTTACAAAATAAATAAATGTGAAAATAAATACAATTATATACATGCATTCTTTTATGTGTTTATTCCCTTTTAAATTGCCACTTGTTTTAAGGCATTCTTTTCTTCATTTATTTATTCATGGAGCTAGCTTGTGTAGCTAGCTCTAGCTAGTTCTCCAGACACGCCCACATTTCCGTAGACACTCCCATGCATATCAGACACTGCTCAGCCCTTCCGGAACGCAGGCTATTTTAGCTGCCCTCCTCATGCCTCTGCCTGCTCCTGTGCTGCATTACAGTGTTACTTGCTTCTTGTTAACATCCCACCTCCAACCCCTCCCCCATAATGCATCTGTGGGTTCATTAGTAGGCCATAGGTTGTGTTAGGGTCAGAGCCCAGATGCCATACTATCATTGTATTTATCTGTTAAATAATACTACAATTAAGGTTAACATCTGAGTTGGCTGACGGCAATGCATTTATTGCTCTTTATATTTTCATTCATTTATTCTTACATTAATTCTTTTTTTCATTGTGCTAATTTGAATGTTCGATAGCCATAGTTTTAAACAGTTGCCTACAAATTTTGAAGTATAAAACGGCCTTTGATTGACCTCTTTCTTGCTGCAAAAAAAATTTTATTGTTAACGATTGCTTTTTTCTGACAGGAAACTTGATGCCTTCATATACGACGCAGCTGTGTTAAACTACATGGCTGGCAGAGATGAGGGGTGTAAGCTGGTGACCATTGGAAGTGGTTACATCTTTGCCACCACAGGATACGGGATCGCGCTGCAGAAAGGCTCATACTGGAAACGTCAGGTTGATTTAGCGATCCTCGCCATCATTGGAGACGGTACGCGCGCGTCAGTTTGGCGAGGGGTAGATGGAGAATTAATTGGTTACATCTTTGTCAAAGTTCTGTTTTCTATTTCCAGAAAGCAAGTAGATGTAATGTAATTTATTTTCTGATATCTCAAGTGCACCACATCTTATCCAATGAACAATCAATGGAGATTTGAAAAATGAACAATTGGTCAATTGGAAACCATGTGAAGCACATTCGGATGCTGAATAACAGTCAATACTGTGATTAGATTTCAATGATACTCTCTCATTTAATGAAGGCGGAAAAGCACCGTGCCTTATGGCACCTTGTCAATCTAAATGACTTAACTGGCAACTTAATATCCTTTATGTGCGGTGATGTACTTATTGTTCATTCTCGTCAAAATTTATACTATTACTATAATTGTAAATTATATTAAATGTATAAAATTATATGAAAATATTATAAATTACAGAAGAAGGTTGTGGGTTTGAATCCAGCCTGGGGCCTTTCTGTATGGAGGTTGCATGTTCTCCCTGTGCTCAAACGGGTTTCCACCGGTACACTCTGGTTTCCTCCCACAGTCCAAAGACATGCACATCAGGCTGATTGGAGACTCATGCCCATAGGTATGAGTGTCTGTGTGAATGGTGTGTGCACTCTGCAATGGATTGGCAAGCTGTCCAGGTGTGTTCCTGCCTTTCGCCCATAGTCAGCTGGGATAGGCTCCAAGCCCATTCTCCCCCCTCCGTGTTCCTTGGGAGGAAGAAGCCGTATAGAGAATGTATGGGTGTTTTGAAAGGCTGTGGTATGGTTGCTCATCACAGTTACTAGTCCTTGGTTTTTCTGATCGTGATCCGCACGGACTCAAAAAACAACAACGAGTACGCAAAGTCACGCTGGATTAATTCATCTGCGAATGCACTGTAATGAAGTCCTCCTCTAATTTCCTGTGTGTTCGTATTGGCCTTTAAGATGGTGGCCAAAAACAGCGATGCATCTCATCCTCAGGGTTTGTTAGCTGGAGAACCATTCGGGATGCAGCCTTAATTATCTTCAGAAGGGGAATGAGAGCCAGAGGCAAAAACACGCAGGAATCAGCACTGGCAAAATACAACTAGTAAAATAACATCATGCTACCACCCACATGCACTTGACTTGGCCTCGCTCGTGGGAATAAGAATGGAGTTAAAATGAATAAACATGGGTTCTCAGTCTTGCTTTAAACATTGGAGGAGTTGAGAAAACAGCATTATGTACATGCTTCCTGTTCATTCCTTTATTCCTCTCATTATTCTTTCAGCTCTGCCTTCTTTTTGCCTGCCAAATAGGCTGCATGTATCCAAGCAGTGAGGCTGTATCTGTCACAGATTGTGTGTTTATTCCTGTTCTATCCTATACTTAATTAGGCATGTTTTTTTTTTTTTTTTAAAACTGTGCACTGAGTCAAGCAAAAAAAAAAAAAAAAATTCAGAGTAGAAAAAGTAAAGCAGAATTTGATTACACAACTGTCACCCTCCTACATTACAGTCGCTGCGTCGAAGCCACATACCGCAGATTCTGGGGACTGAATGTACAAGCGAATACTCTGTAGATCCCATGAATATTTGAAGAGTATCTATTTTCATTTGATATCTTTTACTGAACCTTGCAATACAGCAACAGACTGTTATACGTTAATATTTTAGAATTCCCTTCTGGAATGTTGTGATGCCAAATGGTACGCCAAATCACATAGAATTTACATGTATTGTAAATGCTGTCTGAACTGAAGGTAGGGGCTTGAGTCAAAGAAAATACCTGTGCTGTGAACATAAATGATGTCTAGTGTATGGACATTTACTGTAGGTCATGCAGAAAGTGACTGAAATTACTGGGCATAAACTGTTTCCATTCTGATCATTATTGACAGCATGCCAGCTTGCTACACTTCTCTTGCATTAGGTGACGTCTGATATAAAATCCTACTTGAATCCACTGAAAACAAAATAGAACCCCGTTTCCAAAAACCACTGTATAAGATGTAAATTAAAACAGAATTCAATGATTTGCAAATCAACTCTGTATTCAATTCTAAGTTGCACAAAGACAAAGTATCAGATGTTGAAGCTGAGGAATTTCATTGTTTTTTGAAAAATATCCATTCATTTTGAATTATTGCTAGCAACATGTTTCAAAAATGTTGGGACATGGGGTATTTTTATGACTGTGTTGCATCACCTCTTCTTTCAACAACACGCTATAAGCATTTCGAAACTGAGGAGACCAACCAATGTAAATATATACTGACTTCGAAGCAAAATGTTTTACCATTCTTGCTTGATGTTGGATTTCAGCAGCTCAACACATTGCATCTCCTTTGTCATATTTTTTGTTTTATAATGCGCCAAATATTTTAAGTGGGTGACAGGTCTTGACTGCTGGGGGTCCAGTTTAGCACCCAGACTCTTTTATTACGGAGCCAAATGATTAATATTTGCAGAATGTGGTGTTTTGCATTGTCTTGCTGAAATAAGCAAGGCCTTCCCTGAAAAGCACATTTGGATAGCGGATAAATATTGCTTTAAAACCTGTATATACTGAATAATTCAGCATTAATGGTGCCATCACAGATGTGCAAGTTGTTACCCTTGCCATGTGCAATAGTGCACCCCGATACTATCATGGATGTTGGCTTTTGATCTATCACTGATAACAACCCATATGATCCCTCTCTTTAACCTGGAGCATGTGGTGTGCGTGATTTAAAAAAAAAAAAAAAAAAAAAAAATCACATTTTAAATAGGCAGACCACAGGACAGTTTTTTCAATTTGCCTCGTTCGATCGTAAATGAGCTTGGGCTGAGAGAAGGTGGCAGCGTTTCTGGATCTTGTTTGTATATGGATTTATCTTCACATGGTAGAGTTTTAATTGGCATTTGTGGATGCAATGACGAAATGTTTTCACTGACAGTGGTAATCAGAAGTGTTCCTGAGCCCATGCAGTGATTTCCACCACCAAATCCCGCCTATTTTTGGTTTAGTGCCACCTGAGGGCCTGAAGATCATGGCAATTCAATATTGGCTTTCGGCCTTGTCCCTTGCATACAAAGTTGTGTATTTTCTCCAGATTCTCTGAATCTTGTAACAATATTATATGCGATAGATGATGAAGTCCCTGAATTTTTTGCAATTTCAAGCTGAGAAACTTTCATCTTAATGCAGTCCCATGCAGTCTTTCACAGAGTGAGGAAGCCCTTGCTGTCTTTGCTACTGACTTGTCTTTTGTTTCCCCTATCCCCTATAATGTGTTGCTAGCATCAAATTCAAATTGAGCAAAAAAAATTTCAAAAAAAGAGAAAATTTTTCAGTACCAACATCTGACATGTTGTTTTTGTACTATTTTCAATACAATAATAACACAGTTGTTTATATTTCTAATATGTCCCCAGGTGAGATGGAGGAGCTGGAGCAACAGTGGCTGACAGGCATCTGCCACAATGAGAAGAACGAGGTTATGAGCAGTCAGTTGGATGTTGATAACATGGCAGGTGTCTTCTATATGCTGGCCACAGCTATGATTCTCAGTCTCATCGTTTTCATCTGGGAGCACTTGTTCTACTGGAGGCTGCGATACTGTTTCACTGGTATATGCAGCGGCAAGCCTGGACTGCTTTTCACCATCAGCAGGGTATGTCCCAGCCTTCTCTGCACTCCTTTAAAAAATGTGTAGCATAGTGGAAGTAAATGAAGGCCACTTGTTTCTCTGAGGGCAAGGCATATGGAAGCTCAGTGCCAGACAAGCGAGGGAGATGTTAATTCATCAACTCATTGCTTTGCCCCCTAAAACTAGTGTCTGCCTTCAGAGAATGTGCTTTAACAAGCATCTTTATGATACTCGTCACACAAATTTAGAGATCCTGAATACTGTATATTGTATAGTATATTAAGTGAATACTCAGTGAAATATTTTTAAAAAAAAACTTTGTTTCACTTCATTGTCTGATGCTGTAAAATGTGGACTTGCGAACTCCGGATATTTTAGTGTCACGTAAGCAGACGGGTGACAAATACGGAAACAAAAGGACCTAAATAAGGGTGGGGACATACATAAAGAATGCAGATACTTCAGTTCATTTTCCTGGAGTGGTTTGCGTACACTCAGCCCCTCATAGGCAGAAGGAACACTGCAAATCAATGGAGAGTTATTTCGCTTAATATTCTGTGATGAAGCATTCCTACCATGATGGCAGTGGTTCCTTGCAGGAAGACAATGCACTAACGCCCACAGGGCACACGGGGTTGCTGAGTGGTTTTATGAGTATGAAAATGAACTTAAGCAAACGCCACCACCTTCTCAGTCACTAGATTTCAAACTAACTGAACTCATAAGGGAGATTTTGGAACGTGTTAGACAGTGCTGTCCATCACCATCGTCAAAACATTGAATGAGGGAATATCTCTTGGAAGAAAGGTACTCCATCCTTCCAGAAAAAGTTTTACACTTGTAGACTCTATATACTAAGCAGTGTTAGAACTGATTTGGCTGCTTGAGGGAGACCAACACCATACTAACACTGCTTATGTTGATTTTCATATTAATTTGTCACCTGTCTGTACTTTTGCAGCAAGGATGAAAGGCTGTTTCCTGGAGATATAAAACTTTAAAAAAATGTTTTGTGCACAAATTTAGCATAGAGTTTCCAACATTATTTGCATACTAAACCATTGGGGATTGTTTCAAATGAGTCCCTTGCATTACCTTAGATCGTCCAGGCTCCCTTTTATTGAAGTACATAAAGAAGGCCAATGGCTAGAGGGATGAATAAAACTTCCCTGCTGAGAGTTCCCCAAATTCTGTTGCTAAATTTTGGCTTATGATTCAAAATTTGGATAGTGCATCTTTGATTTTTATTCTTTTTTTTACCTCTTTGGCCATTTGTAGATTCATCCAAATGTGCAATTAACTTCTGTAAGTATGCGATAATTAGTGAAAAGGTGTGGTTCTTTGTTGATGAAAAGCATCAATTCTATTCACGCTGAAAACAGATGTGTTACAAAACAGGTATGCATTGTTTGTGGGGGCATTTTTTTGATGAGGGAACTTCAGCCCTGTATTGTTTCAAACGAAAGACAAGTTCACGCAATTTCTTTTTTACATGGTTTTCATATTACACATTTATTTATTTTCTTTAAATCAATGTATTGCATACTGTTCATGGTATGTCTTAAATATGCTGTGGATATGTTTGGTTATTTCTGAACATAGTTGCTACATAAAGCTTGAGGTAACTTCCTGTTTGTTTATTATTCCTTTTTCCACTTCCGTATCAGATTTTGATTCGCACTTTCAAAATTTCTAACGGAATTTTTGAGTTAAAACTTGATATCTTACAGTGGAGCTGCGATCTAAGTTAACTGTTACATATGAAGCTTTGATATTTTCATTAAGCTATCATTTATTGGCTGCATAATGCTCCATCTAGCTTGCTAGCTGTGTGGGCTTTGTGAGGTAGATTATCATTTACACTTTCACTTTCTGTTGTCCTATTGCAGTAGCCATAGAACCTTAATGTGCTTGGCCACTTGTAGGGCCACTTTTCATCAACAGATCTTGATACTCTTTTTTTTTTATTCTTCAGGGTATATGGAGCTGCATTCATGGTGTCCATATTGATATGAAAAAGAAGTCTCCTGACTTAGACTTCAGTCCTCAGAGTAACATGCTAAAGCTCATTAAGTCTGCCAAGCAGATGACCAATCTCAACACATCGAGGATCAACTCCCCGAAGCGCACCTCTGACTTCGTTCATGCATCTGGACCCATGATAATGGACATGATGGGCGATAAAGGGAATTTCGTCTACACCGACAATCGCAGCTACGCTCCGAAGGACATGATCTACAGTGACTCCGGTGACTTCCAGGCCTTCCTGGCTAACCGCCACAAGGACCACCTGAACAACTACGTGTTCCAAGGCCAGCACCCCCTGACTCTGAACGAGGACAATCCCAATAAGGTGGAAGTAGCGGTCAGCGCCGAGGCCACGCAACCCGCCTCCAAACCGCGTGCGCTGTGGAAGAAGTCGGTGGAGACGCTGCGCCAGAGCCAGGGAGGGCCTGCTCCTGACCCACCGCCCCTCGACTCTCGTCTGACCATGAAAAGCCAGCGGTATCTCCCCGAGGAGGCAGCTCACTCCGACATCTCCGAGTGTTCCAGCCGGGGCACCTCCTACAAAGATCCCGACAATAACCAGAAGCACCTGAAACCCAAGGATAACTTAAAAAAAAGATCGATGACGTCAAAATACCCAAGGGATTGCAGTGAAGTTGAGTTGTCCTACTTAAAGAGCAAGCAGGTAGGGCAAACCCGAGAAAAAATATACACCATAGACTCAGACCGGGAGTTGAGTTTGCGCTCAGACTCTGTGCTTTACAGAGAAAGCAGGGTGCCATCTGAGGCAATAGATTACCCGGAAATGTATTCAGACCACAACGACAACTACCGGAAGCCCGATCAGCCAATCATCCATCTCAACAGTAGTCCCCTAAATCACATTGATTCTGAACTTGTCCCCTCCCAAGACAACAAGTACAACCAGTACACCAAATACTACAGCTTGAAGGAGAAAAACGTCAGCGCCCACGAGACAAATGATCGCTACAAACAAACTCACTGTCGGAGCTGTCTGTCAAAGATGCCAAATTATCCAGCACACTACACTGTCAGATCCCCCTATAACCGCTGTGAAGCCTGCCTGCATATGGGCAACTTGTACGACATAAGTGAGGATCAGATTTTGCAGGAAACGGCCAACACCTCTCAGCAACCAAGCAAAATGTTCACTCAGTACTGGAGCCAGACTGATGGCCCACATGCAGATAAAAGGAACAGACTGCGACTTAGCAGGCAGCATTCCTATGACAATATCTTAGACAAGCCCAAGGACCCGGACCCGGGGCGGCCCTCGCGCAGCATCAGCCTGAAGGAAAAAGAGCGATGTTTGGACGATAGCGCTTACTCAAACATTTTCAGCGCTAACCAAGAAAAAATGTTTGACAGAAAATCCATGTTTTTAAATCACAACTTGGAGGAGATAAAGAGAAGCAAATCGCTTTACCCCGACCACCCCACAGAGAATCCTTTCTTCCACTCCTTACGGGACGATCATCGTTTTGTCCATGGTAGGAGCTCCTTTGACATTTACAAACAGTTGGCCCCAATCAAATTTGGGCTGAGTGACAACAATCAGAGGTCTTCATTGAAGTCTACCACCTCCTACTGCTCTAGAGATGATCGAACACCTAATGACACATACTTTTCTGAGCAAGTAATGCCTTATGTAGCCAGTAAGACGAGTACATACACAACTCCCCGGGTTCTGAATTCTTACAGCAATAGACGAGTATACAAGAAAATGCCTAGTATTGAGTCTGATGTATAGCTCTCAGTTTGTACAGCTAAATATTATTGTACTTTCATGTAAATCAAGTATTTTATTGGTAAAAAAAAAAAGACTTCACTTCCAAGTTATTTTCTGTGTTTCAGTAAGTTTATCTTAAGGGGCTTGCAAATGATTTTCAGTGTTTATTTTGTCTTGGTAACTTTTTTTTTTTTTTTTGTTTTAGATTTGAGGAATTCATAAACAAGTCTATGCCAGTTTCACTGGAAATAGTTGGTTTCCATTTGCACAATCTTCCTTTCAGGTGCCAATTGTTCTTCCGGCTGATTGACATGCGACAGTGATATCTTGTCAAAGCAGTTGGACTATGCTGGTTAAGACTAGCATTCGGCAAAATATAACATGCAAAACACTTTTTAAAATGAATTACAGGAAAAACAGAGGCACTAGATATAATCATATCATCGCCTTGATTGTGCACATACACAAGGTGGATACGTGGATGGAGGCTGGAGACATACCGTATGTACTCATTCAGGAAGTCTGCTGACTAATAAATACTCATGCGGAGTGGTATTCACTTTGGCACTCAGATAAGAACCTCATGAACGCAAGGTTATGTAATATGCAGTATCGCGCTTATGACATTTTGCAACATTGCTTTTGTTGTATTGTTATAGATGTGGGATTTTGGCATTCTAATCCCAATTTAAAATGGTTGAGAATTCAACATATTTAGTAGCACCCTGAAGCCATTAGTTGACATCTCATCTTTGCGTTAAAAATTCTGATTACTAGGATTTTGCATGTATTTTTTGGTAATCAAAACAATCATTAAGTATGATGGAAGTGGTCTTGTTGATTGAAGGAGGATGCCTGTGCTATCAACTTGAGCAGTAATTAGAAACTGAGACTGATATTCACGGCGCATGTAAACGGCAAAACATTTCAGGTGAGTCTTTACTAGGAACTCATGATGGTGTGAATTCTCAGTCTCAAACAAGGTACTAAAAATTTCAAAGTTGTTCACAAAATCAGAACCTTTTATCTGTTCTTGTACAACCATTCAGTTGTTTGGAGTAGTCTGATGTTGGCAGGAACATTTTAATTTATATTCTGCTTTGAATTTATAAAGAACAAAATTTCTCTCCTAGAGATGGCTTTGTCATAACATGTTTACTTTGTTTTGTGAATATGGATTTGAAGAGGCTGTAATTAAGAGTCTGTTGCCATCAAGTTCCGATACAGTGATGACAAGTGAAGTGCGTAACTTTGGTTGAGTCAAAAGTGCAAATGAAAATAAGAATATTAAATGTTCATTGATAGCCATAACTGAGTGAACAAAACAGCTTTATTAGTTGAAAATTACTGCAAGTACAGACTTCTAGCTTAATATATGGGTAGAAATACTCAATACATTAAACTGAAGTAATCTATTTTCCTTACTTACAGAGAGTAAATGCATAGTGAAATGGTATGTGTTATATTCATTAAGAGGGCACACATACTGTACATAAATCATGTGGCATTATGTACCAGAGTGGAACGCAATAGTACTGACAGCCTGACTGTACATTGCAAAGGATCAAAGACGGATTAGTCACAATTCATTTTTTTATTATGATAATTATCACAATGCATATGCATTTCACTGATGTCATGTAAATCAGAATTATATTTTCCAGTCTTTCTTGCACATTATTTTCACAAAGAGGTCATCAATATAATTCTTAGTTGTAAGTGAAACTCTCACAGAGTTGAGATCTTTCTCGCGATTCTCAGATTCTGATCACAATTTTAAAGATGCTGCAAATCCGTATGACTTCCACAAAGACTGAACACTACACCTCTTACACACTGCATACACTATGTTCGATTGTGACATTTTAAAAAAATGTTTTTAAAGATTTTCATATTCGTGCGCAAGTATTTTGAATATATTTTCCAGAATTAAGAACAGCCCAAAAACTTGCGCGCATTGTTTTGATTAATTATTTTGTGCATCTCAGTTTGTGCTTTCTGGCCATCTATTTATCAATATTATCTGTATTTCTGTCTATCTATTTGTTTATCTGTCCATATCTATCTTTCAATCTAGCTATCATATTTTTGGTTATCAGAGCTTTTTTCTTCAATCGGCGATATTAAATATCAGATGCTGCCAAAGGAAGCCAATGTTTGAGCAATATTCAGATGTATAATATCAAGTTGCAATATAAGGTTGATATGTGGAATCCACCATTTTTATTTTGTCACTGGCTGATTCATTTCTTAAAATTCATTTTAGTCTAAGTACCCTTGTCTTATTTAAACGTAAATAAAAGTTGTGAATGCAGTTTAAAAAATTATGGCATGCTAAATCTTTATGTATTACACTTAATAGCTTTCTTTTCTTTGATTTTGTTAAGACAAATGACTTGTGTCTGGTTTAAAATAAATGTACAAGAATGCATATGGAACAAAAAAGATGTGAACTGTACTTGAATTAAGAGCTGTTATTCAGGAATACAGCAAAGAGAAGTATTTCTGCTCAGCCTATTGCTTGATACGCGGTGTGTGCCTCTGTACTATAAAATTTTCCCTTGTTGAGTAAAGTAGTTTGTTTCCCATACATGCAGCATGTACTTCCTCTGCATTGTTTGGAAAGTCATGAAACCAGCAATTTCTCTTAAAGAACATTCAAAATGTAAAAAAAGAAAGTCCATGAAAAACCTACTGTGAAGTTTAAGCTGAGAAAAAAAAATGTAAATGGGTTACTAGAGTGTTTGGTTAACTTAGCACTTCTAGTTAACCAAGCATCTCTAGTTAAATAGGCACAAATGCTTGATGAAGTACCAGGTACACTTAAATCAAGAGTGGGAAATTAATTTTAATTCCTGTTTGTATACAGTTACCAACGCCTGTGCTCTGGAGTCTCACACACCCCAGAGCCACTTTAACTGTTCAAGACAACATACCAAACATGTTTTATCAGCTCCGTATTTCGTAAGTGTTCTTACCATAAAGGACAAATTCACCCAAAAATGAAAACTTCTTCCACCTACATGCCAGTTGAAACTTGGGTCGATTTGGTTAGTCCAAACAGAACCCTGGGAAGATGCCAGCTCAGCTCTACTCAGCCTTCTCCAAAACAACTTAAGTGCATTCATGGGGACTTGTTCATTAGTTCTTTTGAGTCAATAAAAAAAAAATTCAAGTGTCCTGAAGCCAATCAACTGGACAATGATTGGAAAAGATCTGTACTGCACCATTATTCAGTGCAAATCTTCACGCTCTGCTTGAAGTGAACTTCTGACCTCTCCACACACTTACTTATTTTCTGATTGGGTTATGCTAATGGTCTTACCCTAACCCTTACCAGCAAATGGGTAGAGGCAGATTGGGGCAAGTAATGACTTTCTATACTTGGGGGACAAAAAAATGGATACACGTGAGAGTGTCGTGTGCTGGGGAATTAGCGAGTTCTTGTCATGCAGAGCGTGAAGATTTGTTAAAACCGCTGGTGGAATATTAGTCTCCTCCAGTTACAGTAAAATTGTTTGGCATCAGGTGACGTGGACTACGCTGCAGGAACTGTAGAAATGTTATGATCATTTTTGGCTGTTTTTGGACTGTAAAGAAGTAATGAACACGTCCCTGTGGACTTAAGTTGTTTTGGAGAAGGCTGCTACACATGTTGTGCTGGCGTTCTCCCAGTGTGTCGTAAGGACTAACAAGCTTCACTCATGTTTCAACTGGCATGGGAGTGAGTAAATAATGACAGAATTTTCATTTTTGGGTGAACTGTTCCTTTGAACAGAAATACTTATAGATATGATTTTTAACTTGGTTATACTTTTCAAACGTGTGGCTTTTGTTTATTGACCCCATTAAAGCTGATTCCAACAGAACAAGAGGGTTAAGCACACTCACATGGCCATGTCCATGTTTTCATTTATTTTTTTTTACTTTCTATTAAACCGTTATTATTTCAAGACAAAAACTTTTGGGAACTAGTGATGGACAGAGGGACAGCAAATAAAACTATACTTTAAAACTCTCTCATTCTTTAGCAGATGATTCTCTACTTTTTCCAAGGTGTATCATGTTTGGCATGAATTCATTGGTCAACACAAGGATTAACTTGAACAGGTATTGGATGGAAGGGCAAATGCTATTTGCTATAATCTAGTGTGGCTGTATTCTGTCCTGCTTGAATGTCGGCTGTCCCATTGAATAATAATTTAGTTGGCGGCATATATGCACTCACACAGTACCGTTTAAAGTTTGGTATCGCTAATAAATCTTTTCTTTTTTTTTTTTTAAGAAATACAGCACTGTTAAAGAGAATTTCCCCCCTTCTCTGTTTCTTCCATTTTTGCTTATTTGTCGTATTTAAATATTTCATCTAGCCAATTTTAATGTAAGACAAAGGCGATGTGAGAAAACACAAAATGCAGCTTTTGGATGATTATTTCATTTACTGAACGTAAAGAGTTATTCAATACGGAACTAAAACTAAAGCCAGGTGAAAAAAAATAATTGTCCCCTAAACCTAATTATTGGTTGTGGCAGCAACAACTACAATCAAATGTTTGCAATAACTGGAAATGGGTAATTTACCTCGCTATGAGAAGTTTTGGACCACTCCTCTTTGTAGAATTGTCTCAGTTCAGCCACATTTGAGGGTTAATGAGCACAAACTGCCTGTTAAAGTTGTAACACACCATCTCAATCGGATTCAAGTCTTGATCACTCCAAAAGCTTTGCTTAGTTTCTTTTGAGCCGTTCAGAGGTGGACTTACTTCAGGTCATTATCCTGCTGCATCAACCAACTGCGCTTGAGTTTTAGGTCACAAACTGATGGGCGCACGCTCCTCTTCAAGACTTTCTGGTGGAGAGCAGAATTCATGGTTCAGTCACTTAGGGCAAGTCGCCCAGGTCCCAAAGCAGCGATTCAGCTCCAGACCATCGTACTACCACCACCGTGTTTGTTGGTATGATGATATTATTGTGGAATGCTGTGTTAGCTTTATGCTAGATGTAACAGGACTCATGTCTTCCAAAAAGTCCCATTTTTGCTCATTAGTCCGCAGAATATTATCAACTGCATTTTGCGCTGATTCAGGCTATTTTTGTGAAATACTAAAAATGTGTTTGATACTCTGAGGCATTTAAATGCGACAAATATGCAAAAATAGAAGAAATCGGGAAGGGGCCAGTTCTTTTTCAGAGCACTATGAATAATTTTTTTTAACTTAGGCTGTATCAAATTGATTACAAAATGCAACCAAGACATAGAAAATGTTACAAGATATAACTGTACCTTTTCATATTATAGCATATCGTCATTTTCAGGAGCCATTGCTACAGTGCTGACAACGCACTGAGTTACAATATTCTTCTGTAACAAAGCCAATGCGCTTATTTGGAACTACAGAAAGCAGACTGATTGTATTGGTTGAAGTAGAAGCTAAAAAATATCTTTCAGTTGGTGCACTATTCAGCACGCTGGAATTCATAAATTTCAATTTTGGTTTACAGTAGCCAAAAATGGCTAATCTATTTATTGATGTATTTCATGCAGCCTTGGCAAAAAAAAGTATTAATTTATGTCAAGAACATTAAAAAAAAAATTTCCTGGCGATTACAACCTTTTAAACGGTACTGTCAAAAATGACAAATCACCCAGACATTTGCATCAACACCGCAGGAAAGATTTTTTTTTTGTTTTTTTCTCTTTTTAATACTGCATGTTTCTATACTATTGGTAATTTTGTTTGATTCAATAAATTATTCATATTTTAATCACTTGGGTGTATTGTGCAGAGAGTTCCAACAAAGGTAAAGGATGTTGGTTATGACCAGCGTACAGTCTATCATTATAATGGATGCTCTGATGAACATTGTACAAATTTGTATGTGCAGTGTGTGATCAATGCTGCTAGATTACTTGCACTCATTAAAGGTGATGGGGCCATGCATTTGATATTGTGTAAAAATGTATAGAGTATGACAGACATCCATTGAAGGATGAAATTGTTTGGAGAAAAATCACTTGTGGTTCCTGTTAAATAAGCTCATTATCTTGAGTGCACATAGGAATACCGATTAGGTATCACTGAAACTATGTACAGTAAAACTCTGCCAAAAAGTCAACACAGCATTATCACTTGTGTGTATAAAAATATTTGCATATAAGACCAGATTTTCACTTATGAATAGCTTTTACAAATTAGCTTGAAATAATAATTATTGCCATTGGCAAATTGCATGAGAACATTCACAAGTAATTAAGTGGGATAGTCTTTGACATACCTTATTCTTTCTGAAGTGTTTTTTCTCTATATATTTTGTAAAAAGTAGAGATTGGATACCACAGTTGTCTTTTAATGAGCATGGTGTTCTCAGAGTTTTGTTTGTCTATTCAGGATGTAAATAATGTCAAAACACTGTCACTGACAAAATTGTGGAAAGCTGTAAGAATGTAAATAAGTACAAATTTAATGTTTTATAAAATAAAGGCAATTTCTGCCACTTTATATGAAAATTGTAAAATGAATGCTTATCCAGCCTGGTATACTGAATGTATTGGGGAGTAGATTGTCATTATTATTTCCCAATCCCATACACTTTGACATCAAAAACCATCAATAATGTGATATTGGCCAAATTAGAAATTAAATTTTTGACATGGCAATTCTCAAATGACATACTTATATATAACATGTTATTAATGTTAAGGCCAGTGTGAAAACATTACTGTATACATAACAGCTTTAGATGGACGATCATACTTAGAATCCCAGGATATCCAGATTTACCTCCAACTCAAGGTCAAATTATACAATACAATTACAGTGTATTCCCATCACAACAGCCTTGTATGTGATCACATATAGTGAGCTACATACTGTTAAGAACAAAGAATTTTTTTAACTGATTGTACTCAGTACCCCACAATTATAGATTTGTAGCCAAACAATGGACTGTATCAGTCAAAAGTTTTTATCCGCTTTACTCATATTTTACCACTCAGTTTTTGTTAAAATTTAACTGAGTAAACCTGCGTAGTAACCCTAGAGGCACATAGTAAGGTTTGCAATTCTTAAAAAAAATTAGACATAATAACTGCAATAACAATAGCAAATTCTTTCCATTTATAAAACTTGCATCAAAATCAAGCTAATTTGGGACTAATTTGGGATGTATCGGACACAGAGATTAAGGACAAGCATACCTCAAGTGCAGCATAGCAGTGGGAACTTGTATTGTTGTGCTGGTGCGAACCATATGACTCAACTCAAAGGGAGAATTGTGATTATTTTAATTAATTTAATAATTCAATCTTTTTAGATAATTTGTAGATTTCTTTTTCCAATCTCTGCTTGTTCGAAAAAAAAAAAAAGGTTTGTCCAAGCTTTTAACAGGTACTGTACTTTGTGCATTCTCGATTTTTATGAAGGTTTTTATAAACGCATCATACAGCAAGAAGGCTGTGGGTTCGAATCCAGCCCAGGGTTTTTCCGTTTGGGGTTTGCACGTTCTCCTTGTGTTTGCTTGGGTTTTCTCTGGGTACTTCATTTTTTTCCTCCCACAGGCCAAAGACATGCACGCTAGGCTAACTGGGGACTCTAAATTACCCATTGGTATGAATGAATTGTATGTTGACATGAGATAGCTGAAAAATTGTTAGTTCGCTCTCATAATCGTAGGATGACCATTGCCATATCTAGTATTGCACAGAACTGTATTTCATCACTCCATCTGTGGCTTTCTGAAGCCACTGAGAGGTGCTGGAATGCTGAGAGGATGTTGGAATGGTCATGCCGAGTATGTCAGGATGAAGTGGATGCTCCATTGTACACATAATTTAGCTTCACTTGTCTGGTTGTTGATTCTGCAGTTTTGGAGGATTCAGAAGTTCTGCTCCCTACCTAGTTTTTGTTGTTATTACCTCTGCCCAACGAAGTTGGAGAAGGTTATGTGATCATTACCATTTGTCCGTTGGTTGATTTGTTGGTTTGTTTGTGAGCAGGATTACGCAAAAGGTTATGGATGGATTTTCCTCAAATTTGGTGGAATGATTAAGTATTGTTCAAGGAAGAGGTGATTCGATTTTGGGAGGTCAAGGTCAAAGGTCAAGGTCAAGGGCATGCAAAAGGTCAAAAACACATTAAAAACATATTTGCACGAAGACTACAGGACTGCATAAACACAGGGGTTGCTAGCTAATACTGGCAAAAATAACATTGAGTACATTGGCAGAGGTACTTGCGCTCTCTGAGCGCAGCTCTAGTTTAGTATGTTATTGCCAGCAGCCTGCGGCCACACATTCCCAGGGCTTCAGTAACCTCACCTTTTACCGCTCGATTGTCCTCAAGCTGTTCTCGTTCAAGTTTGCCTGATTAACAATCAAGCTATTTATCCACCGAATGACCAAGACCAATCCTTGATCCATAATAAGAAATGATAATGAAAAAAATTAATGCCCATTTCCAACATTTATACAATTGATACAACATTATTAGGATGGAAACATAAATGCAAAAAATCCAAAACTTTCGCTGACTTCGCAGCATTTATTTTCACCATCGCTCAGCTGTGCATCGTACCTAACAACGCCCCTTAGCCGTGACTACATTCAGAATATAGATCGGATTCTCTGGGCTTATTGCTTAATGAGTCTCCTAAACTAATTTACAAGAATCTGTGCTGTTTCACGAGCTACATGAGCGCAGAAATTATAAAGACACTGATGTTTTACGTAGTCATTTATGTGCAGAAGAAAACACCTTATAATTTTGTGTAATGTACGTATAACAATGCTATCAAAAATAAATTAGACTGCCGTTGGTTCTACCAATTAGTCTGAGCAACTGTTGCTAATCGGGAGAAGTAAACTGCAAGTGGTTTAGGTTATTATGCAGTGAAAGGTGAGGTTACCGCTGGCCTTTGTTCCTGCCGTCGGACCGCCACTGGTTATTGCTATGCCATGGTAGCGAGCACCTCCAGAGCTGAACTTTTAGCCAAAGTAAACATGTTCTTAAATCTTCATGTCAACATTTTTAATCCAAGTGTGTGAGTTTTTCTGACTAAAATAAGTGGAACTAGTTTAGGCAGGAAACTCAAGTCAGAGTTTACATAAGCTGATGCAGCTGAGTTCACGTCGACAAAGACTCACCAAATGCAGAGCAACAACGACCTAAAACTTAACTCATTTGGCGCCACACTTTCAATGGTCCAGCAGGCCATTGTTATGCACTGAATTCATGGGGGAAATGTAAACACAACAACATTCTGAGCAACCACGAGCGTGGTGATAAAATTGCAGTGTCATCTGGGGGAGATAGGTGGCACTGAAATTCTGGCAAATAGTATAATGCCGAGCGCCATTAACGTAGATTCACGTCAAAGACGTAGATCAACATCAATGGCGCCAAATGAGTTAACATGCTGGGTTATTCAAGTACAGTCCTGCTCACTCACCTCTGTTCTTTAATTTGCTGTCTCAGGCGCAAGTGGAGAGTTTTTTTGTTTGTTGCTCCCTCCTCAGCCTCTACCGACTTGGATCCACTCTGTTGGACATTGAGGAGATTCAAAAGTTCTTGCCTGATTTTTGTTGGTTGTTTAGTATGTCATTGCTATGCCATGAATGGGAACAACTCCAGAGTAGAACCTTCTGTCAAGGTGTCATCTTCATGTCAATACATTTTTTGGTCACACTTTAGATGAAGTGTTGCTCATAAAGGCTCTATACAGCATGTGTAATGCCTTCATAAATGAGACATAATGTCTTCATAAATCATACGTAAGCAAATGTCATGCTTTGTAAAGGGTGAAATAACACATCCTTATTCAGCATGTGATGCCAGATCTGAAAATGACAATTTCACTTAGCTGACAATGTCACCCTTTATAGTACAGTATTTAGCCACTAGCTCAGTGACATTGTCAGTTATATGACATCTGGCATCACGTGCTGAATAAGGATGTGTTATTTCACCCTTTACAAAGCATTACATTTGCTTATGTATGATTTATGAACACATTATGTCTCATTTACAAAGGCATTATATGTGCTGTATAAAGCCTTTATGAGCAACACTTCATCTAAAGTGTGACTCATTTTTTATCTAAGTATGTGAGTTTACCTGACTAAAAGAAGTTTTCACTTTATCACCATTAAATCATGCTTTGGAGTAGACATCTTTCATTTTTTTGATACAGGGTAATTGCACACATGCTCTCCATTTAATTTCTCTAAAATGCTGAATGTCTCTTATATTTTTCAGTCCTCTGAAGAATTAGCCTGATTTTCTTAGCTGCTGAGACAAATAAAGCTTTATCTGATGTACTGGGAAGCTATTGATGCGCTTTGCTCCATGGCTGAAATGATAATTATTCATGGTTATTTTCGGCTCAGAAAGCAAGCCAATTCCCAAGAAACCAGAGCTAAAATTACAGAGGATCAGGCTGTTATATTTTTAGGCTCTGTTCAACTTTAGACATGCTCATTCTTACAGCATCTTCTGAATACACTATAATTGAGCAATGTCTTCCGGAGGGATTTTCCATGTAATCTGGAAAACAATTTTTTTTACATTTATGGTTTGATTTATAGATGGAGTTTACTTTGGAGATTACTTAGGCATAGAAGTTGACTTATTAGGGCAAATGCCATAAGCTTTGCTGGTACTTATTGTCAAATTTAACAAGTTTGCTCTCCATTTTTAAGCAAAGAATATTGTTGGACAATGCTAAATTCTGAGTCATATACTAGGGCATGTATATACCATGACAGTAAAGGGAACGATTATGGTTAATGAGAATTTAATACCTTAGCTGATACAGTATTGATTTTTTTTTTGTTCTGTTCTGTTGAGCCTATTACTATTTGCAAGGCTCACAACTAAAATTGGCACCCTTGCGAAATCTGGGAAAAAAAAGCTGTTGAGAATTAATGCTTCTATTGATAGCCCTCTTAATATTATATCCAAAATACTAACAAAAATATAGCCTTACATTGGAATACAATGATCGAAATAGAAAAGATAAACATTTAAACATACTGTACATATAAATATCTCTCTCTTTCTCTCTCTCTCTCTCTATATATATATATATATATATATATATATATATACACACACACACACACACACACACACACACACACACACATATAAACAACACACACATCATGGAATAAATATGTTCTCAAAATCGTGTGCTATTGGATCCCCTTCATTCAATACTTCCTGCAGCCTCCCTTTGCTGAGATTACAGCTCTGAGTTTCCTCATTAGTGTTTAATGAGGCTGGAGAAGACATGACAAGAAATCCGAAACGGTTCCTGCATACAAAATCTCTCCAGTTCCTTCAAAGTACTAGGTACCAGGTCCACATTTATGGACTCTCCTCTTCAGCTCATCCTACACCAGAGGTGGGCAGCGAGGGCCGTATCTGTCCCTGGCTTTCATACTAACTTCTGCCCTTTATTTTGTTAATTATCTAAATTAGCCAAACTATTTATGAATTTTGATGTTTCTGGCACATTTCTTTAAATTATCAGGATTAACCACCAAAGGCTGTTCTTGTCTCCCGACATAAAACATTTTTCTTTGATCTCATCTTTGCGCAAATCTACATTTGCGTATGTAACCAATGAGCTCGATTAGTCAGGGTAATTGATAGAAATAAAAACCTTCACACACACTGGCCCTCCAGGACCGGAATTGCCCACCCCTGCCCTACAACCCACAGGTTTTCAACTGGGTTTAGGTCTAGGGACTGGGGTGGACACGGCAAAACCTTGATTCTGTGGAGGGTAAGCAATTTCCATGGTGATTTCAGTGCATGTATTGGATCAGTGTCCTGTTTGAAGATCCAACCACGGCCCAGTTATAGCTTTCTGCCAGAGGTAGTCAAGTTTTCATTAGATGTCTGCTTTTACTTGATAAAATACAGGATACTATGAATCCTAACAAGTTTTCCAAGGCGTTTGGAAAAAACAGCCCATAACAAAGATTCTTAATCCTTTATCTGCCTGCTCAACCTTTTGGCAGAGCACATTTTGAGTCACTATTTCTAATTGAAGGATGTGTTGAACTTAACAGATCAGATTTTTTTCAGCATTACAGACTGCAAATGATTATTGGAGAGGGCTTCATCAGGCTAAGTTCAACATATCTTTCAATTTAATACAGCGACTCAAACTGTGCTTGACCAAAAGGGAGCAGGCAGTTAAAGGGTTAACCATACTTCACAGTCACGATGTGGTTCTTTCAGAGTTGGTATTCTTATATGTTAAACCCACAGCTGAGATTTATTGCCAAAGACCTCTATTTTGGTCTCATCTGAGCATAGAACTTGGTCCCACTGGAATTTCCAGTAATTTTTGGCAAACTGCAGGCACTTGTATTTTTATTTTAAATGTTGCAGTTTCCTGGCATCCTTCCCAATGGTCTTGCTGTGTTGGAGACTATTTTGACCCCAGGACATGATTAATGTCTGCAGTACTCCAACTGTAATCCTGTTACATGTATTTTCTATCTCTGCTGGTTGCAGCACTTCACTGAAGCAACATAACACTTTCTGTATTTTGAGAGAAATATTCAAACCCGGAATGTTGTGTTTTTATGGCTAAAGCATGACCTCAATGGAAAATATCTAGATTTTGTGCATTATTTTAATTCCTGTAGTTCCACAGGACATGTTTAGGATCATTGGAAACCTTAGGAGTTCCACTAAAATTTAAAATTGGCCTTAAGTTCCACAGGTTTGAATACAGCAGCTGCATTTGATGGACTCATATATGTGGCTGTAGGTTTCATGGGGTTAACGGTAATAAAAACTATCACACTGTCATTCAGAAAATTACTGTAATAGTGCCATGTTTGAACCAAAGTAACTCAGTCCAACATAAGCTACAGTATGTCTATAACCCTTCTGCCTAGCTGCTGCACATCCTTGCATTTTTTTTCTTCTTGAACAGGTCAAGGTCAAAGTTTATTTATAAAGCACATTTAAAACAACCCCGTACGCCCAAAATGCTGTATAAGTCTAAAATTCAATGTAAAGTAAAACCACAAATATGAAATAAAATAAATAAATAGAATTAAATTAAACACAAGAACAAATATGAGATGAAAACAAATTAAGTACAACACTAAGAAATCATGAATTAAAAGCCAGTGTAAAGATGTGGGTCTTCCGTTAGGACTTAAAACTCTCGAGGGACTGAGCAGTTCTAATATAAAGCGGCAAACTGTTCCACTTATCATGGGCAGCCACCATAAATGCTCTGTCACCTCTGGTTTTCAGCCCGGATCGTGGGGGAGGGTCGAGGAGTATATTGGCTTGTTGACCGCATTGTTTTGACTGGAACGTGGGTGCAACAAATCAGACAAGTAAAATGGTCCCAGCCCATTTAACGCTTTATAAACCACTAATAGAATCTTAAACTGTAGCCTGAAACTGACAAGAAGCCAGTGTAGAAACCCCAGTATAGGAGTGATGCGATCACGTCAACTCTTTCTAGTCAACAGGCGTGCAGCTGCATTCTGTACCAACTGTAGTCGACGGAGAGACGACAGATCTGGACCATAGTACAAGGAATTGCAGTGTTCTAAGCGAGAAGTGATGATCATGTGGACAACTCACTGAAATTCACTATGCGGGAGGTACGCTCACCCTACAATAGATTGAAATGGATTGTTATCATCAAGTCCCATTCCACACAAAAGTAGGTTCTCAAATCTTGCAGCTGTATCAATCATGATTCTGATAATTATTTCTTGAAGAGCTTGAAATAGGTTGAAACAAATTGCTGTTGGTATGTGAATTTTTTCAACAGGTCAGTATGCAAAACCTGTGTGATTATCAGGAGAAATTCAGCTGACTTACTCACTCAAACTAAAACAATTGATCTTGTGGATCCCATTCCCCTTTCTATGGACCATATTGCCTCTCAAAAAGGGGATTCCTACCAGCTCCTGGAAGTCCACCACGCTGTTACTGCTGTGATCCCATTTAACCTAAATATTGAGATCCTTGCCTTGCTTCCAAGGTTCTCGACCAGCCATAAACAAACATAGATGAAGTCATGTATAAATCCATCTGTGCCCAGCAATGTACTCACTCTGCTGTAAATAATGCTCTTCACTGGACACATCTTGTATCCCCTAGATGGACTATCCCTCAGGCTGTGCTGTAGAGCAAATACTAGGCCATTCAGTGCAGTTACCCCAAACAAACAGAAGCTGCATGAGACAGAAAAAAAAAAAACAAAACCTTGGTTTATTCTGCCACTTGCTAACTGAAATAGATATACCTTTTCAATTAAAATCAGAAATAACTCCTAAATAAGTCAGTATTTATTTTTATCTCTTTGTATGCTACTATGTATGTGTTGTTTGAGGACATTTGTGGACATCAGGTGATCTCCCCAAAAATGGAACCATACAAGAAAAGTGAGCGCAAGTATGCTTACTAAAGACAATCTGACATTGGTGATGACTATATATGTTGCAGCTAAAGGGATATGATGAAAATACTAAGTAAATGAACAAAACACAAAAATAAACTAAAAATACCTGTGTGATAAACACAGACAAACAACATCCAGGGCTGTAGTGATGTCTCCAAAATTCAGGTTTTTCTCAGAACTAATTTATTTTTTCAGCACGATCAATAGAAAGAAAGTGACTAATGACAAAAAAAAAGGTCAGAGAGTAATACCTACCCCCTTGCCATCCCCGAAACCACCAGCTACACACCTGCCAGCTATTCGTAAAATCAATAGGAGTCCAAAGCCCAGTGAGCTCAGTTCACAGCTGTCCATATTAGCTAGGAACCGATGATTTTGTATGCAGTTGTATTGACAAAGGTCCTTTTGTGTTGAGCAGATGTCTAGGTGTTTAATTAATAATGTGTAGCATTCATATAACACTGTGCTCACACTCTAAGCACTTCACAATAAAAGGTTTGTTTCTTGTTTTACGATTCTGTCTGGCCCCTGGTGCCCATTTTGATTACCGTGTTTGATTTCCTGCCCGACTTTTTGATTACCGGTCTGTCTTTTGGTCCAATAGTTCTTGGGCACCACCCTCTCATGAATATTCAAAATTCAGTAATGTATTCCAGGTACAAGGACAATTACTGCATCATTTAGACGCTTACATCTGGAGTTACTGCTCCTGTATAACAGGGATGGAGTCCATAGACTCATCTTACACGGAGGCATTCATGACAGTCTTGTATCGTCTTAACTATTTCCAGCCGGAGGATGCTGTTTCAGATTACAAGTGCCTGCCAGACTGTAACAACAGAGTTCAACACACTGACGACATCCAAGATGCCACACGTATCATCGCCTGGTTGTGACGAGAGAGTGTTTGTTAGCATTACCCCGCTGGCTGTTTCCCTTCTTTCTACTGAGAAGAATAAAATTGGGCTCAGTCTTTCAAAGACGGTTGGTGTGCTCCATTGCCTGGATGATGGGGTGGGGTGCTGTGTTCATGGGTACGGCAGCCAGTGGTCACTGATTGTGCACATTTGTGACCTTCATTCAGTAGATCGCAGCAGTAACCTACTTTTTGGTCCGGCAGTCACAAGGGCAATAATGAATAATATGTGAACCATGAATGTGCTTTCATGCCAGGTTGGTCAGGTTTGCTGGATTTAATGTTGAAGTCAATAATAATTTACTTGTGTGAAAGAGTAGACTAAAATACTGTATTTGACTATTATTAGATTGTGGCGCATTTAATTATTTCAACTCAGAGCTGTTTTAATATGATGGACTTTTGTCTGAGTATGCCCCATTAGTACAAAAAGTAGAACATAAAAAGTCATTATGATTAGTACACTGTACATTTCAATCAACATTAACAGCCTTCCCTGTGTATTGGTGAGATATCAAAAATATTTTTACAAAAGGAAAAATATACACAGACAAATGTAAATGATTATATGGATGTATTAATGATGTGGATTGGTCAGCAGTATTTCTGACTTCATGGTATTTGTAGAGCCATTCAGTAAGTGCTAGAGACAGGAAAGGTATTATGTTTTTGAGTTCCTGTGTGATTTCCTTGGCAAATCCTTCCTAAAATGTAATGTGGAAGAGAAGAATACATAAGTTATTCACACCTCTTGGTTTTTCTCAATTACTTTGGTAGAAATAAGTGAAAGTTGCTTTGAGATAAACGATCAATAATGCTGAAGCAATTAGATTTCAAAACGTATAAGCATGCAGGGGTGCCAATACAAATAATATCCATGATCTGACTTTGTGATTGTTTTGGAAATTATACAATTGAAGCACGTGTATTCGGGTATGAGAGTCATGTACTCAAATTCATGCCTCTGAGGAACTGTTTAGAACTTTTAATTTAACCAATTGTTGGTTATTATCAATATTGTTGATTATTAGATGGTTTTGACCACAATCTGATGCAAGTAAACACGATTATTTTGTGACAAAAGTCAGTTTCAAGGTCATTATCATCGGTGGCTAATAATGGCCTTGACCATGACCGTGTTATTCACTTACATTAGCCTTTCACTCTCCTTTTGTGGAAAATCAGCTTTTTTTTCCACAAGACTGCTTTGGGGTAGGGCAATGTACATGGAATAACAATTCACTCGGTGGGAAGCATTCGAATAACATGCATTACCATTCACTCAAGTACAAATTATTTGCCTTTCCCCGTTTAAGTTCCCAGCATGAGCTTATTTGTTTAGCCACCAAAAATTTATTTGCCACTAGAAATAAAGCTTTTCAGTGTGTCTTAAAGAGAGTTATTTTATTAAAGTACTTTATATTAGCTGAAGCTAACGGGGGGCAAATGCTGCTGCTGACATGCCATATCAAGATAATTACTGAACCTGAAGTATTTCAAGTGCACAGATGCTGCAAGTGACTGACTGGGTGAATGCGTGCTATGACTTGAAGTAATTTTAGTTTACAGGGAATTATGAGTGTTGGATGAATACGTTCTTTTTCACACCAATATCGACAACAATAAGCCAGTATGTGTGATCTTTCCTATTAAAAATATATATATATATATATATATATATATATATATTGAAGTGATGCTGGAATGTGACCCCAGGGCCGGCATTGCGAATAATGGACGGGGGAGAAAATTCTCCAAATCGTTCCCCCAAAACCCACACCCACTCCAGCATGACCAAAACACATCACATAAAGAGTGTTGACACAAGAACTGCCTGACTGTTTTCTTGATGTCTTTTATCCTAAAAATTCACTGACTAATTGCAAACACTACATATACTGACAGATTAAAATATACAGCTAAGTGGATCAGATCCAAAACTTGTAAACCACTAAGGGTAAACTTAGATGATCATATTATGTATAAATTTTAATAGTTTGCAATTTAGGGTTTGTTAGGCTTTGTTAGCAAAAAAAAAAAAAAAATTATGCTTCTTATTAACGAGTGCTGCTTAAATATATCACTAAAAACCAGTACGTAATTAGTGAGAATTGTTACTTTTTCTGATTGCGTCCATAACATATACCTAATTTGCAGGGGGTTTTTTTTGTACAAATCCCTAAAATTAGGCCTACAATTGTACACTTCTAGCACATTATAAGTATGGGCTTATGATGCAGAGATTTTGACTGAAATTCAATTTTAAGTATCAAGCAGCAGTCTTATTAACTCTGATCTTCATTTATATATCCAAAAAAAAAAAAAAAGCTGCAGTCTGACGTTCCACAAACATAATAAAATGACAGGGGTAACTTAGAGGAATTATTTGGGGAACAGAGGTTAATGAGAAAAGGCATCCATGGGAAAGTATTTCTGGAATACATTCGCATGTAGTTATCTCTGTAATACACGCACAACTGTACGTGTAATTTTTATTGATCATGGATGGTGAAAGGACAGAAACTAGGTAGCTCAGGAACTTTGTGATTGACTTTGCAGGCTGATGCCTATGTCTGGTTGAATGTGCTTTCATCTTTGCTTTAGGCTTCAATGTTTTTTTTTTGATAACAATCATGCTCCACTATTCACCCAGGCATGCAAACAACTCACTCTTCGGCAAACGTCACTTTTTTCACGTCACTTTTGGTGACTTGTGTGAATTGCCCTGACTGCATTGAGCCAAAAAAATTCCACTAACTTGTCAGGACCTATTGTGAGGACCTCCCATTGCATCACTGGTTATGTGGTTGTTTACTTTAGTCTTGTTATGGCTGACACCGTGGCAAACATTGGGGAAAAGGTTTGTTTGTGAATACATCACTCTCTCCCGGCACTGTATGGCTCATTTTGAGCAGGGAGAGGCAACATCCCCTGAGCTAAGGACATTCACTTTTTTCTGTTGGTCGACTATTTCATATGGTTTTCATTTTTAACGTCCTTTGCTCTGTAGGCTATGTAATGCTATGGTCTCTATCTTACACTCGGTACAGGCCGTAAGCATGACACAAGCATCTTTGCTGGTTTACGACCGATGCTGGTATTATTTTTCTGTCCAGTGTCCATGTTGCTTAAATAGCGAATGCACTTGCGCCAAACTGAGCACCGATTGGGCGCGCTGGTCTTAAAAAGAGATGTGGTCAGGTGCATTGTTGGCACATTGCTATCTTGAGGCAGCAGAAAGCTATTGCTTAGATGGGCAAAAACCTGGTCTAAAGTCAATTGTCAGTTTTTGGCTGCTATTTTAGAGTGCAATACTACGATGGTATTATGCGCCTTTGTAGACAAGTGCACAAATGTACAAACAATCTTTTGTTACGAACAAATGGACGAGCAGCAGAGTACACAAATGCAAACGATAAAAAATAAAATGATTACAATGTGAAAGATTATTATTATGTAAATCAAGGTATACCAAAGGATAAAATGCCTGTGATATGGCACTGTCGTTTTGCATCAAACTCAGAAACAACATCTGTTTCTGAACTGGCAAAATTTAACTTTTTTGCTCAATTTTCCATTTTCCTAATTGTCTCTAATTTTCCAATTTCCATTAAGCTTTTTCTTGTGTTGCCATACAATGGACATTTCTTCACCATATCTGGTTAATTGGGGCTTTTGTTTGTGCTCATGCAATCTTTAACGTGGTTCGATCTATGAATGATTCATGAGGCTTAATTTCACTCATAATGCAATGGCACGCTTGCCAGTTTATTTGTTATCTCTGGCCCTAAAAATATTCTTAGCTGGAACACTTGAGCCGAGAGAGGTCAAAAGGTTCGCCTCATTAATTCCGACAGATTCGGATGCTAACCATATGGCAAATCATCCCAGAAACAAGGAACTATTTTCTGACAAAAATCTGACAATGTGGCCTCCAATAAATAACCAAACATAATCTCTCACAAATCCTGTGTATGGGTCCTCTGATTCAATGGAAAATCTATCACACAGGTTGAATGACTTCCAGCAATATTTAGGTGGAATAACAAAGTCTCATCATGCTCGTCTATTGTTTGCCTATTTTTGTATCATTCTTCGGTGGGGAAGTAAAAATGAGATTCTGAGAGACACAGTGAGGGAGAAGCAGGGTCTTTCTTTGCTCCTGGACTTATCTGGTCCTGACAGCTGCATGCACTGTCATTCCAATAATTTGGTGTGGAAATCCAGATTTCACTTGAACTCTGAAAGGAAAATAAAAGACATGAAAGCTGACTTTTCATTAAAAAAAGATACAGTATTCAAGCAATTCTCAGAAAAATATTGTTAACACTGTAAAATCCCAGAATTACCTTAAAATTTCAAAATGACTTTACAGTTCCTCAAAAAGGATTTTTCCCAAGAACTTCAGAACCCTGCTCAAAGTGATTTAGCCAAGTTGGACATGCTCCTGGATCAACCTCTCATATTACAATACTGGACAAACACCGCAATCAACCTATCACAGCCCCCTGACATCATCAATGTGTTTTGTAGTCTTTTTGTAACCATGAAGATTCAACAGAAATGACTTGAGGACACACAGAAAGGGATTTTGTTCATCTGCATAATGTTTAATTTGGAAAAGTTGCCCTTGAAGAGGCACAAAGGAATTTTAAGAGAAGCACAGGAGCGGCACACAGATCATGTCAGAGGGCCGTGATTGATAGATTGCAATTTTGGCCCAGGATCACAATGTGGATTGTTGACCTAGGAATGTGACTTTATAAGCTGGATCGCATACTGCCTATGGGACGACATACATAACAGCTGACTACACCTCTCCTCTTATGCGCCATGGAAAAAGAGAAGTACAGTGAGAATATACTGAAATATATATGTTCCTTGATGCATATGATTAATTATTTTCACAAAGAATTGGAGTTTGACTGCATGGAGAGTTGTTGATAAACTCCAGACAATTTATGGATCCCATAATTACATCAGGTGGATCCTTGTTTACCAATCTCTCAGAAGGCAGCATTTCATAAGCATCTCTCAAATCTGTTGCATTTCACAAGTGAGACAAAAAATATCTGGCTAATGACGTGGCAGTCGTTGAGACAGATGAAATGTTAATGCAAATGTTTGAATATACATAGTTCCTCAATGAAAAGAAATTGTGTGGGCTGATTTTCCGAGGAAATATAAGCATGGAAAATATGATTAGCCTTTCAAACACTGAATTATTAAAACAACCTACACTATATAGCCAAAAGTTTGCAGAAATAGCACCGGAACCTCATTGACATTCATAGAAAATGGATGTTTTTAAATTCTTAATATCTAAAAAACCAAAAACGTGTGTCTTCACCTAGGGGTGGGGACATTGAGCATATGCTCCAACAAAGGAAGACAAAAGGAATATTTACCCTGGATACAAAGTCACTTAAAGGTCTTTATTAAGCATTTAATGTGAGAATTTTTCTGTGAACTCTAGCTGATCTCTTTTTTCTTTTTGAAGGCCTTTTATATGCATGATTCATTGCTAATTGGTGTCTCTTTATTGATTAGAGTTCCCAACTTTGGGACTCAGTCAGAAAGGGCAACAATTTCCAAATCCTGGAGCAGAATTGTTTGAAAATACCCTCCAATGAAAGCTGGATGTTTGTCCTATCAGCCCATTTTAAACATTTTGATTCCAAATTCAATTAAAATGTCAAATATTTAGAATTTAAAGATGTCTGTTTTCAGTAAATTATCCACACACTCACAGCTTAATAGTGTATGTGTAAATCAATCTACATAAAACTCACCATAGACCAGCCATCTTTCCTGGGGAACAAGCAGCTGTATAATATACTGACATTGCCTTGACATCCTAAAGAATAAATGTATTAATTTTTTTTTTTTTTAATTCAGCAGAAGATCTTTCAAGAAAGACTCTGACAGCCTTTAATGAGCAGCGTTTGACCAAAATATTTATTTTATATAGCAAAGGGAAAATTAGCTGCTCGTGTACAGTACATAACAATCAGCAACAAGAGTCATGGGTCTCCGAGACAATCGTATACTGTGTAAAATTATAGGAAGGGGAACAACAAAAAGAAACATTACACACACAGTGGGAATGAAACTTACTGTATTTTATGCAATTATTGTCATACATGTATCAATACATACTTACATCCGAGCATTGGTTCATTTCTTAGCCGGCATGATTGTTTGCTTTTAAAGTAATTTTTGAACCGCTTAATGTTGAGCTAATAAACAAAAAGTGTTATGTGTCATATCTGCGATTTTGTTTGTTTACTATGAAGTGAAAAAAGCTCAATAAATATCCTCTGAGTGTGGCGATTCCGTATTTTTGCTGGGGATTGTAGGAAGATACTGATTGGTTGCTTAATGGCATATACCAAGGGACAGTCCAGCAACTCTGTAATTCAAAGTAAGGCTTATATATTGTTATGTATGACTGTTTTATGTAAAGTATTGTATATCATTTGCAAATGGAGATTTGTTACATACTATTTGTGCTGCCTTACTGGTCAGCTATTTGTTTATTTTGTTCATCATTTAGCACCCTCTGGTGGTATGTCTGTAGAAAAACATGATCTGATGCAATACCACTTGTTTGTGATGAAATAGACGAGTGCTTTCTAGAAGTTTCTGGCTGCTTCTTGTCTGGAGGGGGCCGGATCACCCAGGACTCTTTCCAGAATAATCCTAATCTTTCTAGAATAATCCTAGTCTTTATAAATGCTGTGATTTTGCTCAGTTGGGGAGAGTTTTTGTTTTGGCATCAGAGTTACATAAAGGCATTAGAGTGTTATTATAAGATTGCACAGTGGATTATTTGTAGAAATATTTGGACCTAATCAGTGAAGAATAAATTTGTTTAAGTTGTCATTGCTGGTTTTCTTTGATGTGATTTTCAAGTCATAACAATACATATATGTATATATGACAGAGACACATGGGAGTGGGGAACACACATGCATAACAAATGGAAGGGGAGGCACACAAATGCTAAACCAATTAAAGGAGACAGTATATCTAAAAGACACGCAGGTTGCTGGATAAAATGGGGAAAATAGGGATTCACACATTGATTGTGACAGATAGGAGGGGATGTGGATATTACTCCCACAACAGTACAAAACAAAATTAAAATATTCAAGGAATCTGAGAAAATTTCTGAGATTAATGGGCAAGAGCACAAGCCAATGCTAAATATACAAAATATACACAAAAATGCCTCACCAGGCACAGGATAAATGTTTTACCATGGCCATCACGGCTGCCCGACTTAAAACTCATAGAAAATCTGGGGGATGAGCTGAAGAGAAGAGTCCGCAAGCATCAACCTCAGAATCTCAGGGATCTGAAGAGATTCTGTCTCAGATCCCCGGCTATGTTTTCACCTACCTCATCACACATTATTGGAGAAGACTCAGAGCTGTCATCTCAACAGAGGGAGGCTGCACAAAATTTTCAGTGAAGGAGTGCCAGTAATTCTGGCATGCATATTTTTGAGAAAAAATATTTGTTGCATGATCAGAATCTAATGTTTCTTTTAATTATGTTACTTTTATCTAAAGTAAGATTTTTGTGAAAATTTTAAATGAAAACATGGCAGTAAACACACGCACACACAGGCCTGCCTATATTAATACACTCCCTGAAAAACAAAAAAAAGGTATTTAGCTTTTCTGCATCAGGAAGCCAATTTTATTTCCATCGGGAACCCTCTGTGGTAAAAAGTGTAAAAGCTCCCATTGGAATCCTTTCCTCTGATTTCCTTCCTCTAGAAAAAAATTGCTTTGCAAGGAAATTTAGGGATCCACCAATATAATATGCAATTTTACGTATAATATAGATGGTATTACCGCGGTATCTGCTACTGAGACTGATTTAGGCTCTCAAGCTGCTCAGAGTATACTGTGTCATAACCCTGACAGTTTTTAATAAGCTGGACTGTCCTTGGGGTGGTACCATCATTCTGCAGCGGAGTGCCCTTTTCTTCAGTCCGAGGTATTCAAAATGACTAATTGTGCTGATGTACTAATTGGGGGTCACTGAGGCCACTAATTTTATAAGGCGCAGGAAATTATCTAGAACTGTGTGGGGAAAACAAAAATTAGGCTGCCAACTACCTCAACACTATGTCTCGCAAATATACGCTTGCTGGAAAGTGGTATGCCTTTTTCCATCCACAAATGATTTTGCAATAGTTTTGAATTGACCAGGTTATTTGCTTTATCTTATCTATTTGTTTATATTTGTAAACATGTGATGCAAATTTTCCCAGTAACACTCACTGCCACACTCAGTTGGCTGCAAATGAACAAAAATATTCAGAAATGAAATGCATTTTGGGACATTGTGTTTGAGGCGGGCGACTGGTGTAACATTAGTAGCCTCCCTGGAAATTACATACAATTTGCTGTCAAAGAATCAACAAGGCCGTTTCTCCATTATGGACGGACTTTAACAGACTTCAATATTTTACTGCGTATGAAAATGTTTAATGAGTGGCACGTATGAAATACTAGCTGCAGTTCAGTCTAGGAAATCTTACACCGGCTGCATCACTGAATTTAGAGAACAGGGGACCGTGATGGCCAGGGGAAAAAACTTAACTCTGTGGTCAGTGAACCATTTTGTACAGATTTTGTGCTTCGAATCAATGTCCAGCTGGAAGGTTCAGTGATGGCCCATTCCGAGCTGCCTGGTCGAGGCTGTCAGGTTTCCATGTAAAATGTGCTGGTATTTTATGAAGTCCACGATACCATGCATCCTGACAAAATTTCCAGGGCCTTTGGAAGAAAAACAGCTACACAACATCAAAGATCAACCACCATACTTCACAGTAGGTATGATGTACTGTGCTGTATTCTTAGGGAAGTCTCAGATTCGGAGCATCAAAGAGAGAAAAACCATTGCGAGCGAAAAGTTTATTTCTGCTTATCAAAAAGAAAGTGGAATCAAGTTGACCAAGGAACAACTGTCAAAAAAGATGAACAACATGAGAAACACAATGAAGGCGAAGTCCGATTCAAAGAAAACTGGGAACGAGCCAATCAGTTTGACAGATTGGGAGCAAGAATTTCTGGATTTACTGGATACAGAATCCAACCCATCCTTTGGCTGAGTACCAGGTATGTGCATTTTTACAGTGTCAATTTGAATCAACTAGACTTTTCATGAGGTTGGCATTTGATTCACCTTAATTTGTGTAAAACTTGGTGGAATGGCAACAAAATCCATATGCCGCTCAACACACCCACACTCAAAAAAATGAAATGTTAGAAATGTTAGATTTACTTAATAATGTTATGTCAACTGGTTCCACAAAACTGAGTTAAGTACATTCTACTCAATGCAATTAATTAAACTGGCCAAAAATGTCAGAAGTCAAATAAAGGTTACGCAAAGCAATTGCGTGGAACCAGTCGACATAACAATGGTAGTCTCTTCAGCTGCCCAAGGCAACAATCATGTCATGGTTTGTGAGGTGTGTGTGTTGTTTGGACTTTTCTTTGCGGCTCTCGTCCCGGGACGATATTGTTTTCCTGGACAATCGAATTCTTTACCCAGCTGGCTGATTGAGCTGGGGCGGAGCTTTCCCAGACTCTGTATAAGCAGGAGGTCCGGCACACCCCCTTCACTAGAGTGTCTGTTTGTAGCTTCACACTATAGCCAAAATATCTTTAGTCAGGTTTTGTATGACTTGCTATCTTCTAATTATTGGAGTTTCTTCTCCCTTTTTCTATCTCGCTTTGCTTCCGTGGTTCGGACTATTATACGTCCTTTGGAGGCGCGAGTACTTTGTTTGGTCTGTATTATTCTCTGTGTTTGTACTGTGTCCGAGCTACTCTCTTTCTGTATGGTTGTTGCACTTGGCCTCCGAGTTCTACCGGCCATTACAGATCAATGATGACATGTTCCTTCTTATCAATCTTTTTGTAAGATGTTTCCTTCGGTAAAGTTGGATCCTTCGCTGGGGTCATCAACCAGGTGGCAATGCCATAACCCTCATGTCCTGTTAACAGAGCATCAGTTCTACAGTTAGCCATGAAAATGCCAACAGATGATTTTTTTTCTTATCCAACTGTCATGGATGGATACTGGCCATTCAGCTGACATGCTGACAATTCAGAGCACCAAAGCACATGGGAATTTAGACTTTTCCTGTCATAAATCCATAGCCCTTTGAAGGTCATCAGGTTCTGTGGGAAACTGTATCCAGATGCTGGCTTTCTCAACAATCTGGTCCACAACACAGGAAAATGTCCTCAAAACTTTATACAGATGTATACGGTCATCCAACAGTACTTCAAGCAGAAAGACTGAATCACCAATGTACCATAGGAAAACTGCCATTTTCTGCATTTTGGAGAGCACACCTCCTCTAGTCTCATGGTTTTCATTCAGGTAATGTTTAGCCATCCAGGTAACATTTTCCTCATCAAATCTTAAATGCCTCGTGATATGTCGATGATGCTTCATTCTATCGATGCTGGTAGACTTTCCTCTTCCGACCCAGCTGCACAAAAGCTGCCATTTTCCTTGAAGTGAATGACCACGTCTTGTCTCGTCAACATTCAAGGTAGGTCTTGAGATACCTTAAAATGATAAAGTAAATGCTTCAAATGTAAAAGCAATTGCCTGGTTTTATGCATATGAATTGAAGCATTTGCTTAATTTTTAGTAAAATTTCTGTGAGTGTTTGTTACGTTTGCTTATAGCAGATGCTTTTCAGCAAAAGCACTTAGGAGTTAATGCATACAAATGGAAGTAACTGCTTAAATTTTCAGGTTAAAAATAACATTTACTTTTCTATTCATGTGGGCCAATGTGGTCAGTAAAGGGATATTAATTTTGTTTGCAGCAACTTGTGCTACTTCCATAATCAGCCTGTGCAATGTGCAATGTGAATAGTGATCAGACTACACAGATTTCACTTTGGGTTCGGTTATTTTTTTATTTTCTATCATATAGCAATGATTTAAAAGTTTTGTAAGGTACAAAGAGCACGAGCATTTTACTGCAATCCATTTCTAGGTTTCTGTGAGTTAGATGAAATTTTATAAGCTTGCCGCTCATTCATTATGAACTAAGATTTGGCTGATCAGCGTGGACAGATTTTGTGGTGTGAAGACAATTGGCAATTTTTTCTCCGCTATGCCTGAATCCTACTAAACTGAAAAAAGATGTAATTCATGTGCTACAGTCTGTGGCCTGTAGAGTCAGTACTTCACCTCCCACAGTCCCTATGCAGCTACCTTCTGTGCCTTTGCCTGTAGCCCTGCAGCACAACCTCGATTTTAGAAGTTTGCTGTTGCCACGGCGTGGGGTGAAACCCAAGTCAGTGGGAATTTTATTTCAAGAACTTGGCTGCTCTTGTAGCCTTTAATTTATTCAGTGCCCTCCAAATAAAAATTAATTCTGCTAGTCCAGTGCAGGACCAGCCCAGTTTGCCTCACACATGTTGTAATTACATAATCGCTTTAGAACATCAGATTCACACAGTTGGAATATGAAAAAAAGTGAGATGAAAATGTTTTCAGTCCCTTGCAGTTATTGCCAGCACAATTGTTTGAGTTCATGTTGTTAAAATTTATTTCTTTCATTACTTGATTTTTTTTTTCTCCCTGAAAATACAATCTTTCCCTGAATGAACTGAAATAATTGCATTCTGATTATGTTTTGCTCATTATCTCAGTATGAAACCTTTCCATGAAATTACACATTTTTGAACACTTGCTGGCAATTGCCAAAGGCTAATATCCAACATTCTGCTCGTAAATTATGGTATGTTTTAATCAAGTGAATAACTGTCTAGGCTAAAGAAAATGGGGAGCATATTGCTATTCAGGAACGTTAATACAATGTACACTTTATAGAGAGCTGTGGCAGCATTCTGCTAACGCAACAGAACATTGAATTGGCCTCCTGGTGGGTCTTTATCAGCTTATTTTTTTAATATCTTTAGTGCATTTTTCTCTTTAATACACAAACAACACATAAAGGCCACTGAAATTCAACAAGCAGATCAAGAGTTTTACTACTTTAGATGAGTGTACTCACCCGCATGAAACATCTATTAAAGTGCTCAGAAAGTATAATAAATTATGTCACATACAGAAGCAATCACAAGCAATTGACATTTTTGATTGTATTTCAATCAAAACAAAACAAAAAGTCTATGTATTCACTGTAATCTGAGGCAAAATATTCAAGTACAAAGCAAGCAACATGTATTGGTATGCAAAGAGCATAATTGCATAAAAGTTTGAGGACCATGAGAGGGAAATTGTGGGACAGAAATAGTGTAGTTCTACACTTGGAACTCATGCACCTTTGTTTGAAAGTGATTACTCAAAGCCCAGACTTTGACACAATTAGATCATTCCACTGCTGAGATGGAATACATTATATATTCTAGGCCAGCAGCTTGGGGAACAAACACCAGAGCACGCACTGTACCTGCATCACTGTGGAGGAGAATTCGTGCCATTCGGAATTCCTTCACTCCGCCTCTCATGATACTGTTCCATGACACAATGGAACAAAGGTTAACGCATGGAAAGGTGACGGGGGAGGGACAACAGCAAGGATAAATATATATGATAGATCTTTCCTGCTTATAAATGACCTCACATCAACTTACCAGGCAGCAGGGATTCTCATGACGCCTGAGGTAAAATCTTTGCGCAATTTAGCGCAAACTCCAGAGGAGGGGAATCCCTCATCAACAGCCTAGGCCACAGGTACTTCAGAGGTGGGGATTCCTTCAAAATTTTGCGAGGAAATCAACCCCTAGAAGCATGCATACTATCTTTTCTTGTCACAGGCCTGCGGCAGTGTCAGGTCAAGGACTGTTGGATGTGATCTGTTGAGGGTTCTAACTGAGCATTCAGTCATTCTTTGCCTGATAACTGTATATGCTGTAACTGTATGTGCAGAAGGCCCAGTATGCCAACTACAGTGCTTGTGATATTTTAGTACATTGCACTGCCATGGTGCCACCGTTGAACCAAAATGCAGGTACAACAGCAGCCTCTGAGCCTGTTCTATTTTTTCCTCCTTCAACTTTCTCCAAACCTTGCTCGAGCAGAGCAGCCAGAAGTCAGTTTGTTCATTTTAGAGAGTAGAATGACTTGAACTACAAGAAGCAAGACTGATTTATACATGCTTTGGCCCATGTGGATAATTCATCATCAAAATTAGCTTGCTAATAAACTTCATAATGATTCTGGACAAATAATATGTGCATGCTAAAACTGGCAAGCTAGCAACATCTACAACCAAGCCATACAGATTAAACTATTGTTACACTTGGAATTCAGTTTAAATATTAACATAAATTGGAAACACTTATGCCCATTACAGATTCCCCTTGAAAATAAAGCAAAGTCGCTGCTTTATTGTATTGTCCAAAAAGCATAATGGGTCCACTTTAATATATATTTAATTCTCATTCCTGCATTATAAGTTATTAGTAGAAGGCAGTCAGATGAATGACCGCCCATTTGAGTGTGGCATATCAAGTTATAATAATACATCCATAAACAGAACATAATAAAAGTTTGGGGTTACAATGCTAAGGAACAGTGGTAAAAATGAAAATAAAATCTCTGATTTTTCACCTTTAGGAAGTTTTATCAGGAGTTGTACTTGAAAGAATGAATGAATCAATGACAATGCATTCAGACGACATGCCACTGTGTGCAATGCTCATTGTGAAACCTCTTACCCGGTCCCCTCTTTTGTCCACTGCACAGAGCATTTACAGAAGCAACAGAGAATGGATAATATGCAAGTTCAATCCAATCAGCCCTGGTCCCTGGGCAGGACCTCTGTCTCAAGGGGCTCTTGGTGGGGCAGGACCCAGGGTAACCCCATCATAAGTCCGGGCCTGGGGTGTACCAAACTAGCTGCTCAACA
Source organism: Gymnothorax javanicus (assembly GCA_029692085.1). Taxonomy (NCBI): domain Eukaryota; kingdom Metazoa; phylum Chordata; class Actinopteri; order Anguilliformes; family Muraenidae; genus Gymnothorax; species Gymnothorax javanicus. Next base: position 10,096,367 of record CM056211.1, read on the forward strand.
GTCATTATGCAGATGATTTACAGCGTAACATAGACATGTTACAGAAGAAAAGGCTGGGCTACAAGCGAGGCATTTCATGCAGGTCAGGAGATGTGTTATGTGTTGGAGAGAATGCTGTTCCCTTTGCTTTTGGCTTTAGGCTTTGTAACTTTGCAGACATTTTACAAGCACAAAAAGCTATATAACGCACTAAGCAAAGGAAAAATCGCAAAAAGCATAATATAACCCCTTTAATTCATGGCAGAGGTATTGCATTTTAATAACTGATGTTTTACATTGGGCAGTGAACAATGAAACAAGAGGACATTGGCTAATCGTATATATGTTCCATTGAAAAAGACTAGCATGGGCAAATCCTAACTCCTAACTCATTCTCATGCCTGGGGAGGCTTCACAGTTCAGGGCATCGGGTAGCAGAGGGATACAGATGGCTCTTGATAGCTGATGGTGGTATATGGGGGCAGGGTTAGTGTGTGAGAATGAGAGGAGGGAAAAGGCCATATGGGCATCAGAGTTCTGGAGAGTTCTGACCTGCCTGATTGAGTTGGCTGTGAGAAAAGCCAGTTGGTGAGGATTGGGTAAAAAAAAAAAAAAAAAGCTCAGAGTAGGATAAAAAGAATTTGCAGATAGAGAGTGAGTGCCACATTTTTTCTAGCTGCAAATGAGAGGTATTTTTCAGTAGTAAACCAAGGTTGCTGGCAGCCGCTGAATCAGTTGAGAGGTGAGATGGTTCCCAAATGAAGAGTAACTCAGCAGGCAATATGAAAACAAGTCACAAATCTCTCTTACTCCGAAAGTTCACCAAGAGGAATGACAGCTAAAAACTGTCAGTTAGATATTTGGAGAATTCAGAGGTGTGCAAATCAAAACATTAAAGTAAAAAATACCACTTCTGAATGGAGCAAAAAGTTTAACTTTAAAAGCTCTTTGCTTTATACAGCTTGTGAGTGTGGAGTAGGAGGTATGGTGACCAAAGCTGTGGAAGTGCTTGTGAGAGAGACTGGGAATGGTGCCTAGTTTTGATAAGTACTGTACTGAGAAAAAGGGTGATATTCTCTGATTATCATATTTCTGCCAATCACAGTACATGCAGTAGAATCATCTCCCAGTCAGCACTCAAGGTGCAGTACGTATATAAAAACTATTTTGATCTTGCAGGAAAATGTCAAATTTTGAAGTTGAATATGAATATATTCACCCCATAAACTATGATTTTCACTTGATTATTCCCTTAAGCAGGTTCAAATTAGAAAAAAACCAGGGGTGTGCTTCTGCTCGGTTGGAATGAAAACCTGCAGCCTCTCGGCCCTTTTACGGACCAGTTTGACAACCCCTAGCTATTGTATTGAAAACACTACAGCACATTATTTCATGCTTCATATTATGATCAATTGCTTTTTTTCAAAATACATGCCAATTCCTAATTTGACCAGACCAAAAAAGAGTTGGTGCACGGGCAATTTAGGGCTATTGATGATGGGAAAAGTTGCAAAATTGAGGGGATACAAGACAGGTGATGTTAAGCAGGTGAGCTAATTGTGCTAAAGTATAAAACGAGCATCCAAAAAAGGCCTAGTCCTTCAATAACAAAGATGGAGATGGTCAAGGATTCGTGAGCTTATGATTCATAACTTTGGGAACAACATTAACCTGAAACAGATCTGTGGGATTTTGGGCATTTCACCTTCTAGAGTGCATCACATAATTAAAAGATGGATGGAACCTGTTTGAATCTCGAATCAGTCCATTTTGATTTTCTTTTTCTCATGATGACAAACCCTTTTTTTTCAGAATTTGGGTTGTACTTCAAATACTTAATACAAACATGACTGAAAAGGAACAAATACTGTCTGAAGGATTTTCCAATATTCCCAAAATGCAATTTAAAATTGTATTTGAAAGAATGCAGTGCCCAGATGTGAAAAAAAGTTTAAAATATTCATCAATGCATGGTGTGCATACACTGCCTGGGGAGATAAAGTCATAGCTGGGTGGTGATTGAACACAACCGATATCAAGTCAGGTAATTAAGATGATATATAAACTGAGAGTTCGTGCTCACCTCTGTTGAATGTTTGGTGATGTGGTTTATGATTGCGTATATTGGCGGGGCCTGTATTTCGACCCCTGCTCGTCTGAGAATCTGCCCTTGTTATTGACCCCTCTGCCAATAGAAGAATCTTGTTATTGACCCTTCTGTTAGCCCACTGCCCATGATTAAGATTAAGCACCTGTGAGATCAAGGATTCTTCAGCACTATGACCTACCAGAGAATGCAAAAGGATGTTGTTCTTGCAAATATTGCTGCTGTCAGACATGTCAGCTTACTCACAATAATTTATGAGCAAAACATGAAAATTTATGAGCGAAACATGAAAATGAGAAAAAAACTGTTTTTCTGCTTCACCCTTTGATGTAAAAAAAAAACACATTTCTGCTAGTAGGCCGAGTGACACAATTCAGAAAACAAGTATTTTTCCATTTAAAAAAAATGTGGCATCTTTGTTTTAGTTGTTTAACCAAAACATCTGATTACTCCATATAATAGAGCTGAATTACATCAAACTATAAAGCAAGGAATCTCTCTCTTTGTGTGCAGTATGTGTGTCCTCTCTATACTGTATCTCACGAGCCGGTCATCCGATCTACTGCACACTTGACTGGTATATTGCTGGGACCCAAGGACATGCTGTATCGAATTTGGTGTGATTTGGTCACATGACACATTCACTATTAATAAACTTTGAACAAGCAAATAGTGCAGCAATGGGGGTGAGATAGGCTCTGCTCTGGTATTATTATATTATGATCATATTTTATATCTAACAGAAAGTTAGCCAGCGTGGGTAAACAGAAAAATAAATCCTTTGGCACCTCTGGGCTAATACCAAATTAAAAATTGTTCTCATTGTAAAATATTTAAATAATTATGCTGTTTAGTAACTTTGAATGTTGATACAATGATCAAATCAAAATATCTGACAATAATATGGTGGGAGTCAAGTACTCTAAAACTGTACCAGAACAAAATGAACCAAGGAAAATTAGTGATGATAATTTGAATAAACTAATGCAATCAATGACTGGAAGATAATCACAGAATTCTAATTGCTGAGTGTTCATCTTGCACTGTTGTAAAACATTTGATTGCATCTATTTAATAAATACTGAAACAAAAAATAAAAAAAAATAAAAATAAATAAATAACCCCCAGGGTCAAAAATGGTCATACTTGTTCATCAGTGGGTTAAAAGAACTGCGTGAATTTTTGATACAAACATGAAATCAAATATTAAGTAATTGTACTGTACTGTTCTTTCACATATTTGTTTTTCAGTGGCTTTTCCATTTCAAATCTGAAAATAGGTACAGCACTGAAATAGCTTGTTTTAGTATTTACTGAGCATGGTGATACAGGCCACATAAACTCCACTGTAAGTTTGCCACTAAGGGCTTGCCACTGATAAATCTTGAGATAAATCAATGAATGAGGATTCTAATTTCTTGAGTATTTCAGCCAGATAGCCATATTAGGCACACAACCCGGACCTGATGCAGTGTCCTGCACTGAGGACAGTAATTTGTGTATGCCCCCGCATTCTGCATTTGGTAAGTGCGCATTCTCCCATGTAGCCTTACCTGGTTTATACAAAGAGCAGCCAGCATATAAAACAGCCAGTGAGCATTTTGCGCTTTTCATGCAAAAAAACACCAAGGGTTACGTCTACCTCAGCCTGCATCAAAACTTTTGCGCTCCACATACGCACACGGAGACAAACAAGCACCCAGCGATGGTCACACAGCGCCCCCCCCATTTGTGCTCATTTTAAAACTGGCTTTCAGGCTATTATTAAGTAGCCTACATAACAGTTCGAAATGAGTCAGCAACGAGGGACAGTGGAGACGACACAAAGAAGGTTCAGGTTCCCAATGACAGTAACTCCAGTTTTTATGGATATATTAAGGTAAAATGAAATGCCCTGAATACACTGCACATTACTCATATGATTAGTGATACTGAAAGCCAGCACCACGCCATGCACAAATGGGCCCGTAATTGCCTATGCCCTGAAACACACTTTTAGATCTGATTCTGAGGGCTATTCTGTGAATAGCTAGCCTGCTTTCTCGTGATCAATAAAACATGAGCTCGTGTTGCCCAAATGTAGTAGTTTTGGCCTTCATCCTTTGAGTACCATTGGCTTTTTTTTATTCTTATATTTTTAGTGTTTCAGGGCCTTTTAGCCTGAGTTTCTGTTTTATTTGCATATTATTCTTCTGCTGTTCAAAATTTCCCAACACAAAACAGGACCAAAGGCCCTGTAGCTCACCAGCAATGAGGACTAGTCCTTCATAGACTCCTCTTCTCGACAGCAGTCTGGAATGAGATGGTCTATGTCATCCACATGGCTAAGTCGTCAAAAAGGTCAACCTCCTAGTTTAAAAAAAAATCAAGGAGAATGTTGCCGATACATATTTATAGCCTACTGTATAGATACAAAATTTGCCAATTGACACTGTTGACTAACATAGCTAACGAAGTTGTTGAGCAAATATTACATACAGGCAGCATGCACATACAGCATTCAACGCAGAAGCGTATCGCTTCTAAACAGCAACGTAGAAAAACGCGCTTTTTAAAACAAGCTCAGGGATTCCGAGATTTACGGTTGTAAATCGGGAAAGCAAGGTGAGGCACACATGGCATGAGATTACAAAAAATGGAATAAATAAATAAAGAAGAAAGCTACATCATTGTGAAAAATCATTACAATTTAAGAGGGAGAGGAAAGAGAGAGAGAGAGAGAGAGAGAGAGAGAGCTGTCTGCAAGGGTGGGTTTTAATTGGTGATTTGAATTCAGGAATGGGAGAGATTCTGGTAATGAAATCCAGAGTTTGGGGGCCATAATCCGGAATGCTCTGCTGCCCTTGCTTAGAAAGCCTAAAACTGGATATAACAAACAAACTGGTAGCAGGATCTGCAGAACAGGTGCAAAATAAGGGAAGGCTTCGAATGTTATAAAAAGCATTTTGTAATCGGCATATATGCTTCACTTTGTTTTCCCAATTTTATGTCCATAAGCCATGTAAAATGACTTTGAATGCAAGAAAAAGACTATGTAAATACATTTTTTTTTTTTCGTAAGAAAATTCAAAGAGAAAGCAAATTATAATGAGCCTAACCTGCATTATGTCACGAGTATGTTCAAAGAATAAACACATTTTCACTGACCTAATTTGGAGCCTATTGATTCACTACAGTCTCTAATTTGATCAGGCAAGACTGACCACTTTATTTGTATCCGTTTGAGATACTTGTAATATGCTGTAGCTCAGTCAGTGCAGAGTGGATATGGGAAATGTATTCTTCATGGTACACAAAGCTATTTTCAACATAATGAGGTTTATGATTGTAAATAATCCCTCGACACACAATAAGCCCTGAATCAGGAGAAATTTAAAATTTAATAAGGTTCTGGCTTTGCAAAACAGCATATTCCAAGACCGAAAACCGCTGCTTTTAACCCACCATGCTTCTGAAATATTCAAAAGAAGCATGATGGTGCAATAATCATTTAATTATGGAGAGGGCATAAGATGTGTAAGAGAGATGGAATATTTTTATTGTTGAAAAGTCATTAAATGGAAAGAATGCCTGAACTTATAATAAGCGATAACAAAATTAGGCCACAGAGCGCAGCATCAGAATGAAAATAAATAAAAATAGAGTACTGTTCTTTAAACAATTACATTATTTTAAAAATTGAAAATTTCAAATGACAAGGAGCAGAAAACGAGCAAATAAGCATTGAAGTGCAAACTCTTGACAGTGAAAATTGTCTAAAAGTAATAGGCTTCAAAATGCTCCTCAGAGATCTAATTAGGAGCAGTGGCTTACATCTTACCTGCCTTGCTGGTTGCCAAAAAAAAAAGACAACTATGACAGGAGTTGATGGCTTAAGCAATTGATGGCAAAGTTAAATTAACACAACATAAGATAATATGGGCGGAGAAAACAGGCTGTTCTCCCCAACTAGGCTCACCATTTTCCTATCACTAAATTGAATCAAACACTTCAGATACTTATGTACTAGATGGTATCAAAACACTATATCAAGCCTGGACCTGAATACTCCCAGAGTTTTGGCCTTAACGACATGGTCGATAAGGTCAGGCAAGCTATTCCATAATGTGATCACGCTGCATGAAAAAAAAGAAAAAAAATTGAGCAGTGTAATATCACTGCTCAATTTACCGTAGGCTTCCAACTGTGACCCCACGCTCTGCAAACAGCATATGCAAGCAGAACTTGTCTGAAACAATCCTGCATAGTTAACTTTGTTAATCCCTTTTACATATTTAAAGACCTCAGTCAGATTGCCGCAAAGTCTCCTTTTACAAAGACTGAAGAGATTAAGATTCTACAGCCTGTCCTCTTAGTTTTTTTATCTTTTATACCAGGAATTAACATTGTGGCTCTTCCTTGAACCTTATTCAATGCCTCAATATCTATCTTGTAGTATGGTCCTCAGAACTGCACACAATAAGTGTGGTCTGACAAATGTATTGTAGAATAGGAGTATAACCTCCTTAGATTTATATTCAATACCTTTGGCTCTATATCCTAACATCCTGTTGGCCTTTTTAAGTGCTACAGCACATTAGCTAGAACCCGTCAGGGTTTGGTCAACAATCACTCCCAGATCTTTTTTTCAAGTAGAGCACATCCCAGTTTAAACCTCCCATTAAATAAACCTGTCTCATGTTTTTATTTTCAGTATGTAGAACTTTTCACTTAGCTATGTTGTGCTTCATTGGCCATGTTTCTGCCCACGTCAGGATTCTATATAAATCATCCTGGATCACTTTAGCAGACACTAAACTGTTAGCCAATTCTCCCAATTTACAGTCATCCGCAAATTTGACTAATTTGCTTTCAACTCTCCCCAAAACATTCCAATACCCCCACCTCCTTCTGATTACCTCTCCTCTCCAACCAGTGACTTGTTTTGGAAACCATGTAATCTTTAAAGGTTACAAGGCCACAAGTATGTTATTATAGCTCATGGTTTTAATGTGAATATTTCTGTTCTCACTAGTAGCTAAATTTTGCCAGTTGCATGTCTGTTAAATTGTGTTTTAAAATATTCTGTGATTCCTTAACTTTTATTGGTCTTCTTGTTGACAGCACAGAATCTGTCAAGACTTGATACTGAAAAGTGTCTTGTTCCTGTAGGAAAGGGACAATTTTATGCACCTGGCTAATCCAGACCATGGGCTCTAATTTCTTGGCGTAGCGCAGGGTGGCGCAGCGTGGCGTAGCCCACGCAGTGGAAATTTCGTCCGGTGAAGCCCGCGCAGTGGTAATTTCGTGCAGTGCAACACCGTGCGCAGCCACTCGGCAATTTGGTAGACGGATGTGCGCCGAGATGGGTGTGGCGGCGTAGTAGGGGGAGGTGTCACATATTCATTATGACGCAGTGACAATTTCGTGGATAAAGGGTCCGCTGTAAGTGCGCAGAGAGCTCGCCAGCTCCAACCTGGTTTACTTTCTGTGCAGTGGTAATTTGGCTGACCGACGTACAGTGCGCACACGTCACCGAAACCTCACAGGCAGGTTTCCAGAATGTCAGGCACATTTCAATGCAATAAATAATTACAGCAACCGCTATTTAATGTAACTATCTGAATCAGCACATAAATTATAGTAACTATATCGATTGTCCTGATGTCAGATCAAGAGAGAGAGAGAGAGCGAGAGAGAGAGAGAGAGATGTGCATGTGGGCACGTGAGTGCGTGTCTAGGCTATGTAGGTATGTGTCCTTCAGCTGCTTTCACACCGGACATGAAACAAATTTTTCGCACGACTGAATACATTCAAAGTCAATGCAAAGACGCGAATGTAATCTGTCCTGCGAAAAATTCGTTTCGCGTCCAGTGTGCAAGCGGCTTAATACTATTATTGTCACTTAGGTTTTATCGTTTTTAGTGGGGGAAAGGAATACAGCCTGATTGCTATGATCTCGTACTGAGTTAAGATCACATATTGAAAATAAATGTGTAAAGTATCTTGCATTGCTGTTCATGCATGTTAATCCCAAAATTTTAAGCAGCAACAGGGTGTAATAATAGGAACACGCTATCCATCGTTTCTCTCCCCAATGATGCAGGCAGAAGAAATAAATGAGCAACTGTCGTATTTCATTCCAACTTCATAAGTTTGAATGATCTGACGTAGTTTCGTTTTGAAATTCCATTCAAGTTCGCTAATGGTAATAAATCGCGAATGCCCTAGCTAGCGAGCTAACTCATATTCATAATGCTTAATATAGAAATAAGCGGAGCAGCAAACATGCCTGAAGCAGCAAAGTAAAATGCAACATTCACGCATCATGCAGATATAGGACAGAGGCTTCTTTATTCCAAATTTAAAGGTGAGGAGAGGAGCTCATTTGATTGGTGAAGATTTGACTCGGCTGTTTTAAACCCACTGACGCCTTCTCTCCTCCCTCTTTGCCACTTGCGCCGGCAGGAGGGACAGAGACGGGACAGAGGAGTACTTGCGCCAGGCTGCACCGGGCATGAAATTGCAAAATACCCCTGGATACACCCCGTTGGCACGGCGCTCCCCCCATTCGCCGCGCCTGCGCCTGGTCTACGAATTTAGAGCCCCTTGTGTGTTTCCATTTGTCCAAAATATTATGGCGCCCAGAGATAGGAGAAGTCATGTTTGTCATGTCTAATGGTAAGACATGATTCAGTCCAGGAATTATGGAGCTCTCTGTACAGTATTTCCCCCAAAACTGTGCTATAGGACTATAGAATATGCTCAGGCTCTCCACAACTATAATACTTTCTCAAACCCTTCAGTATGCCCTCACAGGGAGAAATCAACTCCATTAGAATTAATTTTAACAAGTTGGGCAGTATTTTGTTTTAGCTATTTATACTACATAAGGTGTTTGTGAGTGGAGTGATGGTGCACTGCCTACCTTTTCCATTCATACTGTCTCTCTCCAGTTGTAATGGGTCTTTGTATTTATCATAGTAAAAAAAAAAAAAAAAAAAAAAAAAAAAGGTGACATACTTTTCAAGTCCCCATTTCTGAATTTGTTGTGAAACAAGGTTCACAGATGATTATTTCTCCAAAGGGTCAGCCTGTCCACTGCCAGCTTGCTAACTTTATAATGAGATGTCCATCAAAGCTCCCATGCAGCACTACTGGTGATGCATTGCATGCTGGGTAACTTTTCGCTTCATTGCCTTTCATTTACTGAAAGCGAGTCAGATATTCTCCTTGAAAAAAAAAAAAGTTTATTTTTAACTTCATTCAATGATCTTTTTTCATCCATATTTATGTGGAAAGGTAGATAATGACAAGACATGCTGGGATGGCGAAGCAGAATTGGGATAATGGCAGAAAAATGTTAGCTACACTAATGAGTAGAGTGCCTGAGTCTACAGTAGCTGTGAAAAAGTTTTAGACCCATTGAAACAAATTGTGTGAGGTGAAGATTCTTCCAAAAATAATGAAATTAAAGGTTTCTAAATATAACCCCGATTCAGTAAAAGTTGGGATGGTATGGAAAATGCACGTAAAAACAATAAGTAGTGATTTGCAAATTTACTTTGACATGTATTGCATTGCAGTCAGCTCAAACACACAATATGTAATGTTTTGCCTGCTTAACTTAAAGCTACACTAAGCAATTTCTGATTACTAGATGGTTCTACATATTATGGGACACCCTACTCCTCCTCGGGGCAGCTGGGGGCGGGGCCTTCCGTCCTATGACACACAGACTGTGCTTGATGCATGCTCTCATTGGCTGGCATTGGTCTGGGTCAACTCAAAGCATTTTGGGCTAGATAGCAAAACCATAATCTAAATTAGTGAGTATCAATGTCATAAAAAATTTGCATTTTATATGATTACTATTTATTATTTGTATTTCTGCTCTGTACTTTGCTCCATTTTGCTTCTCAATGTTGTGTATATTGTTTTTAAATTTGTGTCGTAGACGTGTGTTACTGCCTTTCTTGGCCACGTCTCCCTTGCAAAAGAGGTCTTTGATCTACATGGGCTAATTACCTGGTAAAATAATGGTTAACAAATAAATAATAAAAAATAAATAAATAAATAAAAAGTTGTCTATTATCCTAATCCTTGCCATAACCCAACGATTAAACATACAGGAGACCTCATGCCTGATTGCAACTTCAAACTGAGATGATTCTTTTGTTTTTTTGTGATCATCGCTTGACGAAGATAAACTTTAGGTTGTAGCTGCTTGCGGCTACACCCGCGACTATGCTTCCCAGTAGATTTTCAAATCGCTTTTACCCAACAGTTGATAAAGTCCCAAATTATCAACAGTGATGGGCACCAACCAACAGTGATCCAGGGAGGGATAAACCACGAATTAGCAGGATGCTGGGCGCCAGTGTTCGTCGAGGCATGAGGGAGGCAAAGGCTACCCCATCTGGTCCAAACTAACAGAAGGCCACAAAAAATTGACTTCACAAAAGTCCCCAGTCCCCTTCAAAAGTGCCTAAAATGGGTACACAAACAAGGAAACTGGACCTTGGAGAGATGGAAGAAGGCAGCCTGGTTGGATAAGTGTTGTTTCCTTTTACATCGTGTACATCAGCCTGGCACTTGAGTGTCGCCTACCTGAGGGACAGGTGGCACCAGGATGCATTGTGGGAGGATGACAAGCTGTTGGAGGAGGTGTGATGCTCTGGGAAATGTTCTGCTCAGAAAACCTGAGTCAGGGCACTCACGCAAATATCAATTTGACAGAGCTGTTTCAGCAGCACACAAAGAACCAACAGCATATGGACAGTGGTCGTAATATTTTGGCTCATTGGTGTACATCACAGTCATTTTAGAGGGACTGAAATTCTCCTTGCAGGCTTAAACTGCCAGAAAGTTAAATATGCCAGGGAAACTTCTAGAAACATGTATGAAAAACTCTGATCCCCGCCACCGGATGGCTGATATCTGGCCTGGAAACAAGATGCGGTGGAGGGACGGACAGGAGGACAGATGGATGTATGAAAAGGTACATCTACACTATAAGATTTATCCCTATATAGAATTTTATTGAGAAATATTGGATGGATTAGAGTTCAGTCTAAAAAGGAAGCCTGACAGACAGACATGGAAGGACAACACTCATTCCTGTATCCCCATCCACTTTGTGGTGGGGGATAGTAATATGGAATACTACGGGGTGAAAAAGTTGTTTGTGTTTACATTTGTTTGTGAGTAGATTTGATATAATGCATAAGTGTGTTTGTGGGTATGTGTTCAGGAATATGGATCTTTCAAAAGGGAAACTATTTGTTTGCAAATTACATAAATAAGTTTAAAGCTGAAGTTGGAGAATCTTTAATGTATTTCACAGTTATATATGTGAAGTTCATCTGCTAACACACCTCTTTTCTTTATAAAGTAAATTAATATTCAACACTGAATTAGATTAATCATTCTTCTGTTTAAGTTAAGGAAACTGATCAATTGAACCAGATGTGATTGCACATCCTTCATTTTTGCTTCATGAAGTTGAATGGTTTTGTAAGGCCTTCACCATTTCACCGATACTCCACCGCTATTTGCCAATGAGATTTAGATTTAAATGAAATAATGACTGCTGATAGTAAATCGTAAAAATTAGAGCAACATACACAGTAAAATATTATATCAAATATACTAAAATATTTTATTTATGAAATATATAAAAATATAGACTGTAAAATAATGACAGTAAACATGGATATAAGGTAGTTCAGGGCTGTAGAACATAATCTGGGGTTTGTGATTTTCTTTTGCTTGAAAGCATTGTGAATGCTGATACAAACAAGTCATAAGATATGATGCAGTGCCTTTGGTCAGTGTTTGATATGGAGAAAATTCATTCCATATGAAAATAATGACCCCAAGCACACTTCTACAGAGATCAACCTGTTTCTGTTCTCAGAAAAATGCTTTGGCCATCCCAAAGTCCCAACCTCAAAAGTGCTGAATGTATTTTGGATTTTTTGGATGGAGGTAAATGGAAAATACTACCAACTTCCACTAAATTCTGTGTTTACACAAAGCAAGATAAAAATCCCAACTCAAAACGAGTCTTCCAAAAGAATGGAGGCTGTAAAAAATATACTGTGTGTAGAGACACCAAATACTGAGAGATTTGACATTTCTCCATTTGCAGGAAACAATGAGACCATTCTTTTTATGGAAGAATTGCCTCTGAAATCTGTGACGTATCATTGACTCACTTGGGAAACGACCTCTCCCCATCTGCTATGGCTGTAAATGTGTGTGACTGTCGTCAATTCAAGCTGATGCTGAAGACATTTTAATTTGCCTATTCATGATTCTTCTATCTGCCTGTCTTCACTTCCTTTACCCCTCCCGAACGGGAGGATTCACTTGCAAGAAAAGGTTGGAAGAAAAGGAAGGGCACGGAGGGCATCTAAGTCTAAAAAGGTGCTACGATCCAGACCAGGAATCAAGTGCAGAGGCAGAGTACAATCCGACAGCTGGGTTAACTGATAGTAATGCCGTAACAGTGGGACAAAGCCCAGAAGAGGAAACCACAGTTCAGTTCAGATGTTGCGGGCGATGCTGAGTAGGCCTTGCCAATCTACAGCCAGTGGCTCTCTGGGATGACTGCCGGATGGAGTGCACACTTTGCCAGCCAAACTGTCTCAGGGCAGACAAGAGTAGCTTAGGTGGCATCCTGATGACTGTAGAAGGACTGAGAGCTTGTTCCTAATAAACTGAAAGGAGGAATATACTTGGACAGGATTAATAAGAATACGGTCCAAAGCCTGGAGTCTTTGAGAAAGGCTTGGGAGGTTGCTCTTATTAACTAAATAAAGAAGGTAACTTCCGTAAAGTACTTGCATTAACAATAGCTTTTTGTACTTTCACAGGACGAAGAGTTTTACTAGTAAATACTGCCTCGTTCTAAGCACTCATATCAAATTACAATCCAGCAACTTGCTACTCAAAGGAGGGGGTATAGACAGTATACACATCACAGATACAAGGTGTGAGAGCCATGAAACAAGACGCAGCCAGGGATAAGGGAGCACGCAAGGCACTAACCAATCAAAAGAGACATTACTTCTATGAGACACGAAAGTTGCTGAATGAGAGGAGATACAGATGGCATTCACATGACGGTTGTGACAAAAAGCGTCTTGAAGCTAGAAATGCTGAGGAATTAAAAGCCTTATAGCCAGAGGCCCATATTTCATTAAGCTATGAATCCTGTGACAAACCAGTCATATCCTTAATTGGTTCCCCATGTTCCAGGAGTCTTTTGTCAGTTTTGTGGTGTTGCCTCCTTTAATTGATTTAATGTCTTGTTTTACTTCCTGCCTCTCTTGTGCTCTCATCTTTTCTTAGCCCTTGTGTCTAATTGTTGTCATGTGTATATGTGTGTGTGTGACTTGCTTGAACTGTGTCAGCTGTCGCTGGATTGTTTTGCCTATTAGATGGTTTCTAGCCTTGAGCCTTTCTCTGAGCTCTATGCTTGCTTCCCTGTTGGTACACTAAGTTAAAACATAATTTAAGTATTGAGCCATTTATTAAGGTCACCCACTTCCTGCTCTCTTGTGGCCTCCAGAGCAGGGACAGACCCCTAACTGGCACAGGCCTGGTGATTCTGTGGCTGTACAGCTCCGAGGCACAGCGACCATATTCACCACCCAGCGTCTGACCCCTGGACAGTCTCTGACCATGGTTTGGAATCACCCCTTTAACTTACTCGACAGTTGCCTGACTTGGACTGACCGCCAGTGCACTCTTCAGTTCTTCAAACCATGTGTTCTGGCTCAGTAAACTCCCTTGAAGCGTTTACTGTGGATTTGCTAGGGGGTTTCCTCTTGTGCAGCTCATAACAGAAGCCTAAACTTGCAAAATTATAGTGTTGAATTAAAGGACACAAATTAATTTCAACTCTTCTAAACAGCACTACTGATATATAGAAGCATGTGTTACCCTTATGATTCCTTAGCCTTCTAATGGGTTTCAAGTGTGAAAATCAATTTCAAATGTGAATTCAACATCACCATACGTGAAATAAAATATTTTTTCACGTATGGTGATGTGAAATTCACATTTGATTAAAAAAAGTCACTTGTGATAAAAAGTTATATGTGAACTGAACAATTAGAAACTATTTGCTTTTTTTTCATAGACATAGACTTTGAAAAACTACTGTAAATATTTGAAATTACTGGAGGTTCCACATTTTCACTTGACTGACTTTTTCAAATCTGAGCTAAAATTTTTATGTGAAAACACAACGTGAAATAGCATAGTTATCGTTTCCCACCCTCATTCAATTTTGCTTGTATTGCATTTTTACAGCAGGACTATTTCAAAAACACTTCAGACAGTGGCAGAAGGGAAAACCCCAGGCCTAAAACTGTAAGAAGCGAGCACATTCCCTGATAAATTCTTTTGTAGGAAGAAAAACTCTAACAGTGGTGAATAAAACTCCCCAAATGGCATGAGGAACCCAGAGGAACATGGTTATTAAGGATGAGTCTTTCTTCAACTTGCTGGTAAGGTGTCATCATAAATGGATACAACAGAGGTATAATAAGTCCATAATGGCAATTTAAGCAAACTGAACAAGCTCACCGTTAGGTAATATATTGGCCAGAGAAACAGGAAATCCAAATGAGGGTAAAAAGTAGTGAACTGTTTCACGACACAAGGTCTTATGACTGGGATTATTTTTATAGCTCACTTCTATACATTTTATATACGGTTTTTGATCAAATAATTTTTGTAAGGAGCTTTGCTGCACACTTGGGGAAGATGATTTGTGGGTCTTTCTTGAGAAAACGTGTGAAGTAATTCCCCTAGCAAGGATTAAAGTCTCTTCAAAACCCATAAATAAATTTATCTTTTCAACTGTGTTCCGGCTTGAGTGCGTAATCAGGATTTCAATTATGACCGTAGTTGGTATTCCTCTGTAGGGAAAGAAAATGTTCTTGGTGGAGGGGGCAGATGGCAGTTTTGTTAAGTGTGAATTGTTAAGTGTGGACATACCATACCTCACACAATGGCCAAAATGAGGATGTACAATCACAAGCAAAAGTACTGGCACCTATGCTAAATAATTTTTGAAAAAATGATGCATACAATTAAACAACATGGTTAATAATCCATATATTTAGGTTAACCATGGGTGGGAAAACCTTTGTTTCAATATGCGTGCTCACATTTCAATTTTTCATGAAACCCTGTCAGGGAGTTAGTTGGTATGGAGGTGGCATTTGATGGTTTTTTTAAGACTTGCAGATCAGAAAGATACAACCAATCTGTAGGTCTTGAACCGTGACCACAATTCTTGAGATTTTTGGTGTCCACCACCATGTTCCTCGCAGTCCGCCAGGACAGCGTGAGCTTGTGTCCTCTTCATGGACAGTGTCCAAGCATTCAACGTGTTTCACATTTTGTGATTATTTCCCAAATAGTGATTTAGCTGTGTTGATTTTTTTTTTTTTTTGCTCATTTCCAGGATTGCTTACATCAGTTACTCTCTGTGTCTTTTAAATAGGCAATTCTTTTCGATGTTGATCAGTGGCAGAGCCAGACTGGGGTCGGGGTGACACTGCACACCCCTGAAATCTGATTCGCCACCCGGAGTGCATCCAAAAAAATTTTATTCACAGCCCTTGGCAGTACGATGCAGATTGACATCACATTTCATCTCTTGTTGAAAGAAGCATTTATTTTGTGGCACCTTTTTCAAATCAAGGAGGAGGAAAAGAGAATATCAGGCGAGTTCGGCTGATGCAGTCGATTCCAGACAGCTTAGTATTTCTGTTGGGGTTGCGGTCAAATTACAGTGCATGACCAGAAATGACTGAAAGCTGAACTGTCCGGCTGGCTCAGAAGTCTGACTGCATGATGTGCATGTGTTTGTCACATGCACCTCTGGACTCCCTCGAGATCAAGTCAGATAAGCAGTCGAGCACAACCCACAAAGGCAACTGCAGTAGTGCAGGCGGACCATTGGCTTACCCTCATTGGTTAAGCACTTGTACCCTGAAAACCTAATTTAGAAAAATAGCTTTTCAATCTTCCAAAGATGTTTGACATCATATACTCAAATTTTTACATGTATGTTTCATGCACCTTTTACAGAAGTTTTCTGCTTAGCTGGTTGCACAGTGTGAATGACAACAAAGGCAATGAATGATGCTTGACTTGCTATGGCGAATATCATACGACTATTGAAGCAGCATGTAATGTGGAAATAGCCCGTCTTGACGACTCATGGCTGGACTCTGTCCTTGATGCCTGTGTCAAGTCTTGCACAGATGTCTGTGAAGCCAGTCGGTGTACCGAACACATCTTTCGAAACTGGTCATGAGTCACATGAGCTAAAGGAGGATAGAGTGGCCTGAGGAAAACTCTGTTTCAATCTTAATAACCGCAGAGCTACTGTGAGCTTGTTCCTAACAAATTTGACAGAGGAAGACACTTGGACAGGTTAACTAGAATGCGGACTCAATCATGTACCCTTATCAGGCTTGGGAGCGTGTCCCTATTAAACTGAACTGTTGAACTGACTTGAGCTGGGTTAACTTGAACGCGGCCCCAATCCTGGACCCTGATTAGGCTTGGAAGCTTGTTTGAGTCAACTAAGTTAAGAGAAAGGTTTTCAGGAACCGCTGTCATTAAAGCACAAGTTTGGTCCAAACAAAGACAAAGAGTTTCTACTTACAACAGTGACTGGTGTTAAGCACAAAAGGTAAATTACAATCTAGCAACTTGCAACACAAAGTAGAGGGCTTAAATGCCCATCACGTGGCCATTAGAGAATAACCTTGTAACGCAGGGATACTAATTCTTTTGCAGAATGAGCTGGTGTGGGTGCAGGCTTTCATTCTAACCAATCAGTCACACACCTGATTCTACTAATCATCTCTTAAAGCTTTTGCCATAAACCCTTGATGAGTAGAAACAGGTGTGAAACTGCATGTTTAGGATGAAAGCCCGCACCCACACCGGCTTATTCTGGAAAAGAGTGAATATCGCTGATAATGAGATGCAGCCGGGAGTTGGCAGATACGCAAGACGTAAACCAATCAAACTAGACATGCTTCTAATTGACAGGCAAGTCGATGAATTGAAAAGACACGAAATGCATTCTCATGAGGGTTGTGAGGAAAGAGGGTGAATTATCCCTTTAAACAGTAAAAGGAAGTAAATAAGAAGATTGACAGCTGTTTTGAATTGTGATTGCAGTTGTGGTTTGAAAAAAAAAAAAAAACATTCACAAGAAGTCCCTTTGCCACCCCTTGGCTGTCACATGTAAAACTCTAGTTTTGCATCCGATGGTGATGGATGGCAAAGGGATAATGCTTAAATATTGACATTTTTTTCAACAAAACTCGAACAGCAAGTGATGGAAAGGCACAATATATACACTGCTATAAATTAACTGAATTTATCAGTTGAATTAGCGCAATGTATCCTTGTTATTTTAACTGTAAGTAGAGTCTTGCGCGCATTTAATCGTGGTTTACAGTAAACATACACGGAACCTGTTATAAACTGATTGTAAAATTATAGTTGAAATAACTGGCAAAAAAGGTGCCAGTTAAAATAAATGTAATAAAAATTTAAAAATTTAAAATAAAAAATAAAATTTAGAACAGTTCCTTTTAACTGTGACTAACAAGTCAGTTGAGCTTTAACTTTTTTGTATTTTTATTTTTTTGATCTATCACATAATAATAACTTCATAATAAGGGAATGAATGTTCTGAAATAGAAGGATATAGTTTTCCCATGTGTCTGAGTTTAAAAAAATGGATGCAATATGCAGCCTTTTCCTCCATTTTATATTGGATGTAGTAAAATTCTGCACTTGATCTTTCATGGCCATATTTGCCCATTAGTCGGTTCCTTAAATTATAGTGAATATCAAATCCAAGTTCCCGGCTGACATTTAAATACATTTTTTACATGTTTGATGCCAGAGAAATGAGAGAGAATGTACTTTTGACTGACATTTTCCTAATCAAATTACATAGATAATGTTTTTGTTTATCATACACAATGGCAGACATCTTCTCTAAAATGTTAGCAACCAGACAAAGCCCTTTTCCCTGCATAGCTCACTGGGTGATCTTTTCAGTCTTTGCACAGAGGGACAATTGCACTTTACAGTATGAAGATGCAAAGGGCAGACAGTTAGAACCAAATGGACCACATGAATTTATATCCCTTAATGTGAAATGAAGATAAAAACCTTCTTGGATGATGCTATGGCTAATTTGTGGCTCCCTGTGGGGAAACTACAGCCATTTTTGTGTCAATATGTAACTTCATCCTTGACCGTGGGGCATGTCACCAAAACAAAAACTGTAATTTGCACTTGATATACTAGCTTACAGGCAAAATGTTTTATAATGACGAAAAGCTGAACAAGGAAAAAAAAAATTGAGAATACTCCTGACATTGAAAATTTTAATCAAGCCATTTACTGGTTTAATATGGTTTCATATTTCTTAAATTATAAAATCATTATGCATTATACATTATAAGGATTACAGCAGCCATGTTTCCTTAAGGCGAAACACCTACAATTTCAGAAATGACTAATGACTTGCAAACAGCTGTCGAGCCCTTAAGGCGCTATGCTCCATTTCTCCTGGTTTCTTTCCACTCAGATGCAAGGCAATCCAAACACAGATCTCCTAAAGCCATGACAGAAATCTGTGGTTTATCTCATGGGTTGCCTTTGCTTCAGCCAGCAAGTCCTGTCTGATGCACCCCGTTGCATTGCTGAAGGAAGCCACAGTCCAATAAGAGTTGTCAGGGGCAATTGGTCCTGCTCCAAATCAAAATCAGCAGCAGGATTGTGGTAAAAATGCTCCTTCCCATTCACCAGTTTAAGAACAGGCATGAAATGACTACCGGGATGCTGGGGGAGGGAAAGTAGCTATTTATAAAACCTGGCAAACATTTTAGAAAAATGAAATAAAAATAGAGACGTCAGGCCATAATTTTATTTGATATTTTTCCATGTCAATTCACTCTGCTTAACAAATGTTGTATGCTTGCATATTTTTAAGCATTAATCCCCCTTTTAAAACGACTAAGTAATAATTGCATTTTATTCTTTATATGGAATCTAAAATTTTCCAAGCCAAAATTAAGAATGACCTTATTTACTATCTAAACTGTCATTTTTGTTATATCCTTTACTAAAGGAAATACTGTATTCCCTGATCTAAACTGAACTACCACAAAATGGCCGCCATTAATAATAATGACTAGTAATACGCCTTCCTGCAACTGAATAAATGAAGTAGGTTGGAATAGGCTATAACATGGTGGGGTGTAATTGTCGGATTTTGTTCTGTAAACAAACCGCTGTGTGATAAGCTTAAACAATGTTACATAATATGGCAAGTTATTGTTAGTTTATCTTTTTCTTATTTGGGGCTTATTGCTTGTGTTAATTTTTGGATTATTATTATTATTATTATTATTATTATTATTATGCTATGCAGTTATTTTGCCATTCTGAGACATGCAATTATTTTTTTTTTTCTACTGACTTTCCCTCTCTGAAAGATTAGCTCACGGAGATAAAAAGAAACAAACTCGTCACCTTCCAGCTTTCATCTTCACTGTGTTGCATTGCATACAATTTTCTGATATTTTGTGATCCTAAGCTAATGATGTGGTTCAGCTGAGGACCTGGCCAATTTGTTGCCAAAATGGCTGAATTTGCAAAAATGCGCTCATTGTTTGGTCCATTTTTAACAATGGTCCATTTTCAAGAGTGATGGATGCAGCAGCCTGTCATTTGGCACCCTGGCTGTAGGCACCTGCTGCAGTATGAAGGGATGGGCCAGACCAGCTGACAAATCACCCTCACTCTCTACCATGGGTCAGTTTTATGCAGCACCCCATTTCAGACGCAGCCCAGTTCAATCTGAATTATGGCCTAGCATGGCTATTAAAAGCTGGGTGGTGGGATGAAGGCTGACCTTATTAGACATCCAGTGAAGAAATGATGTGTTTCAAGGCACAAATTCATAACTAAATTTGAATTGATGCTTGAGTTTCAAAATAAAAAAAAAAAATTGTTCATTTCCGCAGCCTCTGTAAAATAAGCAACCTCTCCTCTTGTTTTTGTTCAAAACATGCTTGATTTTTTTTAACTAAAAAAAATATGAAAAAATTCTCAGGGCGTGCTGTCATTATCAGTGCTATTATATTGTGCTGTACAATTTTATGCACTGTTTTGGCTTCCATATTCCTGTTGCATGGTGAATGGTGAATTGTTTGCCATTCTGTATGGATAGTTTACCCTAGATCAGCCTCGATGACAGATGGTGCACAATTCCCTCACATAGATGAAGGGACAGGCTCCATTACACATGGCTTGTATTGACCTGATAAATCCTCCTGTAGACAGATGGGCAGCAAGAGTTTTTTGATTGCAGGTATGAATGGCTTTCCATACCTCTGAAATACTGTATTATAATAATAATAATAATATTTTTTGGTCCACTTTTTTGGGTTTCTAAGCCTTGAGTGGTCGATTTGCACTTGGCTATCTCAGGGAAAAGTCGTTTCTTGGCATCAAATCATATCCCTGCCCTTTCTTGATGTTTCTATTATAGTTTGGTCATTTCTGATTAATACCAACCAAAGTCCCAGAAAATTTTGTTAGGTTAACTTTTTCAGCTTTCTAATCCCTGGAGTGGTTTATTTTGCATGATATCAGGTGAAACTCATTTCCTGGCATAAAATCATTCCCCCCCTTTTTTTTTCTTTTTCCATGATAATTAGGTCATTTCTGATCATTTTTCAGCCAAAATCCCTAACAATTTTGTTTAGTCAACTTTTTTTTGGGTTTGCTAGGACCCAGCAACGTCAATTTCTAATTTTTTTCTGGGGAGACTCATTTCTTGGCAAAAAAATCATTTAGCTGCCTTATTTTGATGCTTCCATAATAGTTGGGTTATTTCTGATAAATTTCAGTTAAAATCTTAGAAAATCCCGTCAAATTCTTTTTTTTTTTTTTTTTTTTTTTTTCTAAGCTCCCACATGGTCGATGTTGCATGATTTTTGAATCTATTCCCTGCTGGTTTTTGCTGTTTCCATAATAGTTGGACCACCTCTGATTAATTTCAGCCTAAATTCTGCAAAGTTTTTTTTTTTTAACAATCCACTATATTGGGTTCCTAACTTCCTAATCATGCCTGTTTTTAATGCTGTGCTGCCTGAGGGCCCGAAGATCACGAGCATTCAATATTGACCTTCGGATTTGTCCCTTGCGCACAGAGATTTCTCCAGATTGTCTGAATTTTTTGATGATATTATGTACTGTAGATTCAAAGTCTTCATAATTTTATATTGAGGAACATTTTCTGATATTGTTCCACAATTATTTGATGCAGTTTTTTGCAGATTGGTGAATCTCTGTCCATATGTACTTCCGAGAGACTCTGCCTCTCTAAAATGTTCCTTTTCTACTCAGTCATGTTACTGACTTGTTGCCAATTAACTTAATTAGTTGCAAAATGCTCCTCCAGCTGTTTCTTATCAGTACCACTTACTTTTCCAGCCTTTTGTTGCCCCTCTCCCAAGTTTTTTGAGATGTGTTGCTGCCATCAAATTCAAAATGGGCTAATATTTTTCATGAAATGATAAAATGTCTCACTTTCAACATCTGATATGTTGTCTATGTTCTATGGTAAATGAAATGTGGGTTTATGAGATTTCCAAATCATTACATTGTTTTTATTTACATGTGGATGGGGGTTGTACAGGAATGGGGGTTGTATATAAAGTCTTGGAGGGCAGGAGGGGATGAACCCAGTTAAAGAGGAAACTGTAATGCGAACAAGCCTGTAAGGAAGCAAGGATAATTTCATTGGTCAGCTCTACACCTGGCATCTGGCATTAGTCTGAGAAATTTGACTAGGTTGTTGCATAAAAAAATCCCAAAGCAGAGCAGGGCTGTATCTGAAAACATAGGCTGCAGCCTCGGGAGGCTGCATTTCTTGGCTGCTACATCATCGTAGGCTGTCCCATTATCAAGGTGCCTTCAAAAAGCAACCCTCATCTTGCCTAATATCAGACAAAATTGTTAACTCATTAACAATGCATTTCCATGTTGACAATTCCTTCTGATATCAGGCAAGATGAAGGTTGCATTTCGTTACTGTATTTCAAGGTGTCTTCACAATAGAACAGCCTGCAATGATGCTGCAGCCTAGAAATCCAGCCTACCTAGGCGGCAGCCTACGCTTTGAGAAATGACCCAGAAATCTGAGAGCAGCCATTTTCATGCACACGCAGATGCAACGTGAGTGCAAAGAGAAGGGCTGAATCTGGAATGCAGGAATTTTTGTGCAAGCAACAGTATGGTTGAGTGCAAGCATACAGCTTGAGCAGAAGCAGAGCAAATCTAAATGCAAGCAGGGGCTATGTCAGTGTGAGGGTGGGGTTTTGAGGGAAAGGATCACAAAATCTGAGTGTGTAAGCAGTAAGTCATGCTCTCAAATTGAAAGACAAAGCATTGAATTAAGATTGGAAAAAGCCCCATTGAAGAAAGCAAAAAAAGCAGCACATGAAGCCACAATCTAAAGAAATGTACGGACAGATAGGAAACAAAGTTGTTGACATCTACCAGGGTTGGAAAGGGTTGCAAAGCCATTTCTACAATTCTGGGACTCCAGGAACCACAGTGATAGCCATTATCTACAAATAGAGAAAACTTGGAAAGGTAGTGAAACTTTCCAGGAGCAGCCAGCCTAATATAATTCCTCCAAAAATGTATTGATAACTCATCCAGGAGGTTGCAATAGAACCCATACTAAAATCTGAACACTTTCTGGCCTCATTTGCCTCAGTTAAGGTCACTGTTCATGACTCCACATTAAGAAAGAGACTGGGCAAAAATGGCATCCATTGGAGACTCACAAGGTGACAACTGCTGCTGACCAAAAAAGAACACAAAGGCTCGTCTCACATTTGCCAAAAACATCTTGATGACCCTGTAGATTTTTAGGATATTGTTTGATGGCAGGGCTGCCCAACCCTGTTCCTGGAGAGCTACTATCCTGTAGATTTCTGCTCCAACCCTAATTCAACACATCTGATTCAGCTCATTAGCAGCTTGTCAAGATCTGTAACTGGGAAAGCAGGCGTGGTTTGCTTTGGTTGGAGTGATAACCTTCAGGATGGTAGCTCTCCAGAAACAGGGTTGGGCAGCCCTGTTCTATGGACTGATGAGTCAAAGTGAAACTTTTTGGAAGACATGAGTCTTGTTACATCTGGCATAAAGCCAACACAGCATTCGACGAGAGTACCATCATACCAACATCACACACAGAAGTGGTATTGTGATGGTCTGGGGCTGCTTTGCTGCTTCTGGACTTGGGTGACTTGCTATAATTGATGGAAACATGAATTTTCCTCTCTGCTTGAAAATCCTGAAGGTGAATATACAGCCATCAGCTCATGACCTAAAGCTCAAGAGCAGCACACAAGCAAGTCTATCTCTGAATGGCTCAAAAAAAAAAAAAAAAAAATGAAGGTTTTGGCATGATCTAGTCAAAGTCCTGACCTCCATCCATCTGAGATGCTGTGGCGTGAATTCAAACAAGCAGTCCATCCTCCAAAACCCTCAAATATGGCTGAATTTTACAAAGAAAAAAGAAGGCAAAAATTCCTCCACAGCAATGTAAAAGACTCATTACCAGATTTTGCAAATGGTTGACTGCAGTTGCTGCAACCAAGGGTAGCATAGCTAGCAGTTAGGTTTAGGGGAGAAATTGGTTTTTTTTTTCACATGGGAGGTAGAGGTTTTCAGTAACTCCTTACCTTCAATAAATGAAATGATTATTTAACGTGTTTACTCATGTTGTCTTTGTGTTATGTTAAAATTCGTTGGATGATCTGAGACATTTAAATGTAACAAGCAGAAATAGAACACATGAGGAAGGAGGCAAATGCTTTTTCACAGCACTGTAACATCCACACTAGTTCCCTTGTTCCCTGGCAAGGACTGTATTTGACATCATCAGTAGAAGCTTATATAATTTCTTCACAATCTCCCAGTGGTTGTGTGCAAAATAAGCTGAGAGCTTTCCTGCGGTGGGCTAATTGTTTTGGCTGTGTAATAATTTATTTTTACCATTTAAACTCGTGGGAACTCATTGTACTTCGGAGCTATCTTTATTGTCCTTGTATGAAAGAAGTAATGGTTTTATCTTGCTTGTTCCATCCACGATACACAATGCAGCTTGTTGTTTCACTTGCACTCAGACCAAAAGAACCAGCCCCATCTAGTGTTCAGAAAAAATTATACAGTCATTCCAAAAGAAACGGGTATCCTCCTTGGCATTGGTGGGTAAAAATATATATCAAAGAGTGACACATTTTCCATTTTTATGTTCGGCCGTCTTGTGTATTTGTCATTATACCCAACATTGTTTTCCCTTTTTCCGTCACATTACGCAAATGCTTAATTAGTGTTCAATGAATGCAAACGTCATTAATATTTCAATATTTTTTTTAACATTGGTTACTGTTGCCTGCATTTCATGCAACAAAATTAAGTAAAAAATAATAAATAGTGTATGATTACCTTTGTCATCTGGCTTTAAAAATATGAAATCATGTTGATAATTATGGAATATTTTATGATGCCATGACTTCAATTGCTAGAGTATCAGTGTGAGATTATTTATGAAAAACACCACAAAAATGTGTCAGTTGCATTGCATTTAGCAAAACTGGAAGTGATCTGCTTTGAAAGATCTAAATAACTGTAAATTATTGCATTCAATTGATACGTGCCGTACCCCCAGCTCTATGTTCTGTTCCATGTTTGCAAATTTACCTCATTTCTTTCTGTTAATCGAATTTTTATGTTGTTAGTTCAAGATCCCCTTGTCTGTTCCACAAAGCTGCCTGCACTCGTCTTGTTGTCTTTGATTATTTAAGTTCCTGCATGTCAGTAGTTTATTGTGAAGCTATCAGTTGTTGTTTTTCTGCCTGCTATGGTCGTGGTCGCTTCCTGCCAGGAAAAACTATTAGCCTTGCCTCTGCATTTGGCTCCGTTTACCTTTTCGCTCCAGACAGACACTAACTATTAGAAATATATTATTTGTCACGCATTGCATGTAATTCAGGATGCTTCAGGAGTCAATGACATTGCAGTCTTAATACACATTTCTGCATCATGCATTGTTCATTTACGTGATCCTTCCTCACTGACCTTGTTATTTACTGAGTTCCTACACATGCCTATGCCATCCATGTTGAGAGTTGGCTACAGCACTTGTTGGCGTGTTTCTACGTGATACATCGCAGACTTGAAAAAAGCTGCTTAACAAAAACATTACCTAAACCCAAATTGCCATTTGTAGCAAAATCTACAACCCCAATTCTGAAATAGTTGGGACGAAGTGTAAATTGTGAATAAAATCAAAATGCAATGACTTTCAGATCACATGAGCCAATATGTTATTTACAATAGAAGAGAGATAACATTTCAAATGTTGAAACTGAGACATTTTACATTTTTATTCACAAAATGAGCTTATTTCAAATTTTCTGGCTGCAACAGGTCTCAAAAAAGTTGGGACATAGGCAAAAAAGGGCTGAAAAAGCAATTAATATATAAGAGAATCAGCTGAAAGAACATTTAGCAAGTAATTAACTGGCATCAGGTGTGTAACATGATTGGCTAAAAAAGAGATGTCTTAGAGAGGCTGAGTCTCTCAGAAGTAAAGATGGCCAGAGGCTCTCCAACCTGTGAAGGCTTGCATAAAAAAATTGTGGAATACTTTAAAAACAATGTTCCTCAACATCAAATTGCAAAGACTTTGAAGGTCTCTTCATCGACAGTGCATAACATCATCAAAAGACACAGAGAAACTGGAAAAATCTCTGTGCATAAGGGACAAGGCCGAAGACCTTTACTGGATGCCCATGATCTTGGCCCTCAGACGCCACTGCGTCACACACCGGCATTATTCTGTCACTGACATTACTAAATGGGCCCAGGAATACTTCAAGAAACCACTGTCTGTAAACACAGTCCGCTGGGCCATCCACAGATGCCACCTAAAACTTGAGCATGATCCAGAAGTGCCGCCGTGTTCTGTGGGCCAAGGCTCATTTAAAATGGACTGTAGCAAAGTGACAAAGTGTCCTGTGATCAGACGAGTCCAAATTTGACATTCTTGTTGGAAATCATGGGCGTCGTGTCCTCCTGGCTAAAGAGGAGAAAGACCACCCCTCCTGTTATCAGCGTTCAGTTCAAAAGCCAGCATCTCTGATGGTATGGGGATGCATTAGCGCATATGGTGTGGGACACTTGCATGTTTTTAAAAGCACCATGAATGCTGAAAGGTATATAAAGTTTTTAGAGCAACATATGCTCCCCTCCAGATGACATCTATTCTAGGGAAGGCCTTGTGTATTTCAGCAGGACAATGCAAAACCACTTACTGCAGCTATTACAACAGCATGGCTTCGTAGTAGAAGAGTCCGTGTGCTGAACTGGCCTGCCTGCAGTCCTGATCTTTCACCGATTGAGAACATTTGGCGCATAATTAAACGAAAAGTCCATCAAAGGAGACTTAAAATTCTCCAGCAGCTAGAAGCCTGTATTAAACATGAGTGGGATCAAATTCCAATGGCTAAACTCAAGAAACTTGTCTCCTCAATGCCCAGACGCCTCCACTCTGTGTTAAAGAGAAGAGGGGATGTTACACCATGGAAAACAGGCCCCTGTCCCAACTTTTTTGAGACCTGTAGCAGCCATCAAATTTGAAATGAGCTCATGTTGTGGAAAAAAATTGTAAAATATCTCAGTTTCAACATTTGTTATGTTATCTCTGTTCTATTGTGAATAAAATACTGGCTGGTGTGATTTGAAAGTCATTGCATTTCATTTTGATTTTATTCACAATTTACACTTTGTCCCAACTATTTCAGAATTGGGTTTCTACAAAAAAAAAAAAAAAAAAAAATACGTGCATTTGGATTGGGATATCAGAAAGGGCTCCATTTCTGCAGTGTCAAGTGGGATAGTAACCTTCATGGACAGTGTACACCTGTCTTACACCAGGCTACTTGTTACTTTCCATACCAAGAATAAACTGCAGAACCAGAGTATAATCCAATAGATAGTTTTATTGACAGCTTGTACAATGATTTGGGGATGAAACCCCAGAGGAAGAGATGGGGACGAAACCCCGGATAAGGATAGCACAGCTCAGTATAGATGTTGTGGGCGAAGCTAAGCTGTTAATTGCCGGCCAGTGGCCACTGTGACAGCAGCCAGGTGGGGTGCACACTTTGCCAGCTGTCGCACAGGAGGTGGGAGAAGCTTGAGGGGAACTTGATTCCAGTCCCGAAGACTGTAGAAGAATTGGGAGCTTGTTCCTAACAAACTGGACAAAGGAACAGGGTTAACAAGATTGCGGTCACAATCCTAGACCCTAATTGGGCTTGACAGCGTGTTCCTATTAAACTGGCCGGATGAACTGACTTGACCGGGGTTAACTTGAATGCGGTCTTAGTGCTGGATTCTGAGTAGGTTTGGAAGCTTGTTCGAGTTAACTGAGGAAAGAAGAAAGCTTCTGGGAATTGCTGTCATTAAAGTACACGTTACACTTAATAAAGATGCAGAGTGTCTACTTCAAACACTGACTGGTTCTAAGCATGAATAGCGAATTACAATCCAGCAACTTGCAATCAAACGCAGGGGGCTTAAACACGTCTCGTGGTCATTAGGAAAGAACCATTAAACGAGGCACAGCTGGGGGGGCAAACACGCAGGACATAAACCAATCAAAGGAGACATACCTCTAATAGATATGCAAGTCGCTTAATAGGAAAAGATACAAAATGCAGTCACAGGAGGGTTGTGACACGGCCACTGATGGATCAGTTGCAACAGTCACTCACTCTGTCAAGGCTCTAGTCATCAGTTTGCATACGCCTGATAAGCCTTCTGCAAGATGTAGTCACTCAGAATAAAGCATGAGACAGAAGATCAATGTTATTTTGCATCAGTCTATGGACATGGGGCAAAATTCTTTCACAGAGGTATCCCAGAATCCATGAAAAATGCCTGGTTTACATTACCTTCTGATTATTTTGCAGTGACTTGAGGCATGCAAAGCCATTTTAATTCAGTGTTATGGATTTTTTTTTAAATCAATATTTCATTCAGAAATTGAAATTCTGTCTATTGAGCATGATGTATTTGAACATTGTATTGATTTGAGACATGCAATTAACTCTTAATTTGTTTTATTTTTTCTGTGGTTATGTTTCAGTGACCTTATCCTATACTTTCAATCAATCAAGCAATATAGCAAGTGTAATGAAGTTTGCATGAAGGAACATTCCGAGCGTTATTTGCCATGCTTGATCGAAATTACTGATTCTTTTCATTGACAAGTCACATTTACAAGCGAATGTGGGACAATCTTTTTGTGTTCTTCTTGGTCAGCTATGATTCTGACATTTTTGCTCTCCCATTGATGCCATTTTTTGGCCAGTCTTTTTTACCCCCGCCAAGGACGTTATGTTTTTGCTTCCGTTTGTTTATTTATTGGTTGTCGACAACCATGTCACTTCGTTTTGTTAGTCGTTGGTTGTTGAAATTGACAACCATGTCACTTTGTTCCATTAGTTGTCTGTCTGTCTGTCTGTTTGTTAGCAGGATATCTCAAAAACGGCTGCATTGATTTCAACCAAACTTTGCAGGATGTTACAGTAGCATAAGAGGAACAGGTGATTAAATTTAGGCATATCTAGGCCAAAGTACAGCTGAGATATAGGCCAAAGTACAAATCCAGCTATGCTGGCGGAGATTTGAAGTCTTTCCAATGGGCCGGATTTCCAATCGGCGTGCTTTTGGGTTTTGCTGCCACCTGGCGGTAGAATGCAACAATACCCTACATCAACCAACGAAAATAACTAATGCATGGAGTTGCCTTGGCATGGCAGAGGTATACGCTCTACTGAGTGCCCTTAAGCAATATTATCCAGTTGTCCTAGGCCACACATTTAAAGTTCTGAGGCAAAGGTCAAAGTACTAAGTAACTGTTGATCACGTTACGAAATTAACCCTCGTCTCGAGTCAGACACCAGACGATTTCGACAATGGTCCTGCTAAGCAGGAGTCATTTTTTATTTGTTTGTCTGTCTGTTAGTAGGATATCTCAAAAACGGTTTCATAGATTTTAACCAAACTTTGCAGGATGTTAAAGTAGCACAAGAGGAACATGTGATTAAATTTTGGCATATCTAGGCCAAAGTAGTGCTGAGATATACGGCAAAGTTCAAATCCAGCTTAGCTGAGGCAAGTGAGGCCTGAAGGTCATCAGATGTCAGACTGGGTTCTTTTATGACCTCCTACACGAGTCATCGCTGGGCTACTTGAGGAATTTTGGGAGACCGGCCACTCCTGAGAAGGTTCACCATTGTTCAAATATTTTTTCCATTTGTAGATAATGGCTTTCCCTGTGGTCTGCTGGAGTACCAGAGCCTTATAAATGGCTTTGTAACCCTTTCCCAACCGATAGATCTAAACAACTTGGTTTCTTCTCCGTTCTTGAATTTATTTAGATGGCAGCATCACGCGCTCCATTTTTCCTACTCTGCATTGTTATGATCCAGAAAAAAAAAAACTAGATGCAGATGTAGGGTACAATCTAATATTGGGTATTTATTAATAGGAATACGGTAGTAGGAGTAGTGTTGTTGCAGCCTAGAACTGTAAGAGCGGCTGTCTAGTTTGGTTGATGTTGACTGGAGAGGGTAGGGGGCATGTCCACAGCTGGCCAGTAGTTGTCCTGGAGCAGAAGCCAGGTGGTTAATTTCACGTATCAAAGCAGGACCATTTGTCAATAGGTCTAAAGAGTTTAGAAGCTTATTGCCTGATCAAAAAGTCATTATCAGGTTCTTAAATAAGTAGATGCTATGCATTGGTCAAAAGGTCTTGGGGATTCGCCTGTCTTTCTATTTAATTCCATTTACAAGCATGCATCCAACTCCCTGAGAAGGCTCATGGTTATCAGGTTCTAAAATTCACAAAACATCCCAAGATTTTAAATAAATGCAATGCTTTTTGAGATCTTTCAAGCATTTTTTATGAATCACCTTATCTCAGTTTCTGCCTAGCAACAGAGCTGCTGTCATGATTTCATGTAAATTTTTTGGCCTATTGGTATTTCATGGCTTGATACTGTATTGCCTGAAATAGAAATCATAAAAGAGATTTTGCATTATTAACCTGCTCCTGCACTTGCATAGATCTAATGGCTGCTCAGCTGTAGGAGGATATTCATGGATGTTATAGCCCAGAAAAAACTCAGTAATATGATTTTGAATCCTACTTAGCCATGGAGAAAATAATCAGTGCCTGGAAATAAACCAAAAAAAAAAAAAATAAAAAAGCAACACATGAAGGCAACTGACGGGCAAAGTTACTCTATTAAAAATGCTATAAAATAGTGAGGGCTTAATCTGTACTACTCTTTAGTGTGTGTGTTTGCCTGTGCATGTGAAATAAACTGACCAGATAACTGCAGTGGCACAGGAAACATGAAGATGAGGAGGGAAACAAACTATATTTCAAGCAAGAATAGACAGACAGACATATAATGTATGCATTGTACACTTGCTGATTAAATCCTGGAGAAGGTGAGAAGGCACTTAGTGTAGGAGGAAGAAATGTTGCGAGCACTGAACAGTTTGGGAAGACTGGTGAAGTGTGGGTTGTAAAAGCTGTCCTCTAAAGCTTCATTGCAGAAATGAGGCATCGTGCATCTCGGTCAGTGGATTACATCTTTATTCACAGCCTCAGGTAGTGCTCTGGGCTTTGTGAAGGAGTGTTTAAGTAGATCTCAGTACAAAGCATTTCAGTGTTGGTTGCCTGGATTGTTGCATATTACTTCTAATGGAAATGCAAAACTTACTTGATTTCAAATGTAGAGTAAATGAATTTTTCTCTCAAAATAGCAAGCTGATAAAACTTGAATTGGTTCTACATTTCTGGAATCCCTCCTATTTATATCAAATTGGTCAATAATCTTGAACAAGGATAGATTAGGATTTTGATAAGCTAGTGCGATTGGATCTACAATAATTGTTTTTCTCAAGATGTTATGTTCTTAGAGATTTAAGAACTTTCAGCAAAATAAATAAATAAATAATAAAAATATGAAAATCCAGAATTTCCTTGCTGCTCCTTCCCTGCCATCCTCCCTTCCAAAAACCAGACTGCTTTGCTGCCTTGAGAGGGCTGTAACACCACACCTCCAGCCCTCTAATTCACCAGCCTATTAAGACCCGGACCGCATTCCACACTCCACCTGATTGTCAGCATCTGTTCCCTATTGTCTCTTCGCAATAGTGCTCCCTATATAAAAGAGACCTTCGCACTCATTCGGTGTGAAGTCTCGGAAGCCTCACAAGCCTGTTTCACTATAGTCTTGCTTTAACTTAGAT
This sequence comes from Gymnothorax javanicus, assembly GCA_029692085.1. Classification (NCBI taxonomy): domain Eukaryota; kingdom Metazoa; phylum Chordata; class Actinopteri; order Anguilliformes; family Muraenidae; genus Gymnothorax; species Gymnothorax javanicus. The sequence goes on from CM056211.1 coordinate 10,127,919, forward strand.
ATTTGCGTGTTTATGTAAATCTCTTTAATTAAGCTCTGTTCCTTTCAGTAATATGGTTAGCGCTTCTATTGTTATCCAGGAACCTCGCTTCCTCATTGCTTTCTATTCTTAATTCATTAGTACTGTTGTCATAGTCCCAGTTATATGTATTACTAATATTATTATACAGGAACCTTGCTTCCTTGTTCATTTGTGTTTTGCTCCACTTTGCCTTCCTGCTGCGCCGTGAAGGCATAATAAACCAGATCCATCTTCGCACCTGAGTCCAGGTCTACAATTCCTGATCACTGCGCACTTTCAACGATGCTCAGAGTCAACTCTTAAAGGCATCCAGTGATACCTGTAAGTGATACCGCGCCTCGCTCTGGTTGGCGGGCAATCAGAGCTAAACTCAAAAAATAAAAAATCAAGACAATAATAATGTTAACATGACAAGAGGTGGGGAGGTTGAGCAAGACTATGGGGGAGAGCAGGGCAGATTTTGTGACATACAAAATCTCAGAAATGTCCGATTTCATTTTTCAGACCATGATTTGGAAAAGGGAGGTCTCATGGCTAAACTGAGAATTGGGGAATTAAAAGGCAACCTTATCAGGGCTGTTGGATACAGAAGATACTGCTGCACACGTCAGCTGAACTGGGGAAAAAAAGTATTTTCCATAATTTGGGTTGTTTAAACATTACAGTAAACATAAACTAAATTACACAAGCAGAGTTTAGTGATCCACTGTATTAATTGTTTCATAATGGTGCAAATCTTCTCCACTGATCCTCAGACTTGTCCTCCCATTAAGAGCTGCAGCATCAGGTGTCTGCACCAATGTAGACCTACTAGACATCCTACATCTACTCCTGTTATGTATTCATTTATTGCTTTCCCACTCTCTCAGCGCAAACCTCCCCCATTTCACACTAACCTGCCTCTTATCAGTTCACTTTGTATTCCATTTAAAAAATGGAATTATAAAAAGAGACCCTTCCCCTCCCGCAGAATAAGCCTCTTATACACAAGTCACTGGAAAGGAAAAAACTACTCCTCATCATCTAACATGGAGAAAAATAACTTCCCACGAAGGCAGCATTTTCCATCATTAATCATATCGTTTGCTTTGTAATTAATCTCCCTTCATGCCCCAAAATTCCAGACTGACAGTGACTGATCTGCGGAAGCGAAGGTTTTTCATGTGGAGCGGTTGCTGCACCGCTAATGTTCGTTGTATAAAAAATGTTAACTGATCTGACCATGCTAAAGAACTTTGCCTACAGTGCTATATACCCTACTATTCTTTATTGTCCCTGCAATAAATAAATAAATAAATAGATATTTTTAGAGACAGGAGGAAGATATTTTCCTCATGAGTTAACTCAAACAAAACAATGACTGCAATACGATCGCTTATAGGCCTTCCTCACATCCATTGTCAACAACTTTTAGGAAGCAAATCAGTTCAAATGTACAAACAGCCTTATTGTAATTTTGTGCCGAGAAATATGCAACCATTTTTTCTGGTGACTTGTAATCAATGTATTGTGCAAATCTTTAGCTTGAGCTCGCATAGCTTCCCAATATACAAGGTGCTGAATGAGTCATTCTCCAGCTTTTATGCATTCAAACTGGCATTATGTGTTTGCTGCTTGAATTCCTCCCATTAGGTATGTGGAAAGCAATTGTGATTGTTAATAAGGCTAATGCTAGTTAATTAAAGCACCAAGGCTACTGTGTTTTGTTTTGAATGGTGGGAATAATGTATTTTTTTAAGTCGGTCATTAAAAAAAGATAACCCCGGTTATTGTTTTCCATGAAAGAGGCCAAGGTCATATCACATTTGTAACTGTGATTTGTAGCAATTAAATTTGAAGCAATTGTATGCTTTCTAATGCAGGGCTAAAATAAGCCTGTGACGATGTGACCCACTTCAATTTCAGAAGCCATCGGACAATCAGGTGCAGAATTATTAGCACCTTAAGACTGCATATAAAAAAACGAAACAGTTAACACTTCATATGTTAAGTTCATGGGAAAAGTATATATTTGTACTTCAAAGGTTTCATTCTCATACTTATTCATACTAAATGCGGTTGGTTTTAAATTTATTGAAAAGGCTGTTCGATTAATCTGAAGTTTCTATGTAGTTTAGCCTGTCACAGGCTAAAGGAGCTATGTTGTGTCATTTCATTATTTCATCGTTTGACCATGAAAACAAGGTAAAATGCAACAAAAAAATCCCCATGTCACCCAAAGGCATACAAATAAATGCAATTCAAAGGATACAGATGAAAGTGGACCTTCAAAAGTAAAGTAATGGGTTCCAAAAATATAAAAATCGGCTGAAATACCACTTAGTGAAATTAGGGTAGTAATGCAAAATATAAAGCTTGTGTGACCGAAGTAAAAAAGGGATGCTTGTATACAAAAGTAATGGGACACAGGCGAGTAAGAAGCACCGAGCCACACAGTCGGCATTTACAAACATTTGCAAAAAGAATGGGTCACTCAGAAGAGCTCAATGAATTCAAGCACGGCACTGTCACAGGATGCCAACTTGAATGAGTCAGTTCGTGAAATTTATTCCCTGCTAAAGTCAGCCGTAAGTAGTGTTATTGAAAAGTTTAAGCATTCAGGAACAACAGCAACTCAGCCAAAAAGTGGCAGACGACGTAAAGTTACAGAGCGGAGTCACCGAGTGCTGGAGCGCATAGTGCGTAAAAATCACAAACGCTCTGTTGACTCAATAACTAAAAAGTTACAAACTTCCTCTGGTGTTAACATCAGAAGACTGTGCGCTGGGAGCTTCATGGAATGGGTTTCCATGACTAAGCAGCTGCATGATAGCCTTACATCACCAAGCTCAATGCCAAGCGCCGGATGGACTGGTGTAAAGCACAATGCCATTGGACTCTGGAGCAGTGGAAACGTGTTCTATGGAGTGACAAATCACGCGTCTCTGTCTGCCAGTCTGATGGATGAATCCGGGTTCGGCGAATGCCAGGAGAACATTACCTGCCCGATTGCATTGTGCCAACTGTAAAGTTTGGTGGAGGAGGGAATTGATATGGTTTTGTTTTACAGGGGTTGGGCTAAGCTCCTTAGTTCCAGTGAAGGAAAAACTTAATGCTTCAACACACCAAGACATTTTGGACTTTTCTATGCTTCCAACTTTGTGGGAACGCTTCAGTGAAGGCCCTTCTTTGTTCCAGCGTGACTGCACCCAAGCGCACAATTCAAGGTCCATAAATGCATGGTTTGGTGGGTTTTGTGTGGAAGAACTTGACTGGCCTGCACAAAGCCCTGACCTTAACCCCATTATGCGCCTTTGGGATGAACTAGAACCAAAACTGAGGGCCAGGCCTTCTCCTCCAACATCAATGCCTGACCAGTCTATTTTGTGCGGAAGAAGAGCCATATGATGGACCAAACACCCGCTTTTAAGCAAACATGAGCAGAACGTGAAGAAAATGAAAACTATAAAAGTTAATAACAACCATCATGCTACCCATTGTTTCAGATTGAGGTTTCGCTAATGCAATGAAAGCCTAGCTATGTCAAACTTGCTTCTTAGTGAACCCCTCAGGGGTGTCAATAATTTTGAAACCTATGTTATATTAAATCGTGTTTATTCTACGCAGCTTCCTTTTTCATCTGATAATGCTGCACCTGACTGAAGGAGGTTGCCAGGGCCTAATTGCACAAGCTTACCGAATGTTTTTTTGTCAATTTAACATGAAAACCACTGCCTCTTAGCATTCTTTTGCTCTTATCCTGGATGAAAGGAGCATTCAGTGCTTGTCAGAAAACCTGTCAAATTCTTGAGCGCCAGAAAATATTATCTCAGGTATTTACAGTGACCATCATTATATTCTCTCAAAAGATTACAAAATAAGAACACTTTACAGGTACAGCAGGACAGTCAGACTTTTCTACCTAGCAAAAAATAGAAAGAAAGAAAAAACAGATTTTTTTGTTGGTTTTTTCTTTTCTTTTTTTTTTTTTTTTACAAAATCTATGTAGATTTTTACATCAAATAGCAAACATACTGAAAAAATAGTCTTTGATGTTTTCAAATGTGTCAAATGCATAAAATATTAATGATTGTATTCTGTTAGAAAGGATTAATTTAATCCTCAGTTATATAACTGCGAATGGGATTTCTTTCCTAATCCAACAGTTCCAATGCAGGACTGTAATGATGCTGTATGTACAGTGCTGTGAAAAAGTATTTTCCCCCTCCCTGATGTCTTCTATACTGGGGGCACTTGGATTGAGGGCGTTAATTGGTTTATTCAGTAATATGGGGAAAATTACTTTCTCACACTGGACCAGGTAGGGTTGGATAACTTTTATCTTCAATAAAAAACTGCATATTATGTTTACTTGGTTTATCTCTGTCTAATACTAAAATTAGTTTGATAATCTGAAACATTCAAGCGGGAAAAAGAAGCAAAATGAGGAGTAATCAGGAAACGGGCAAATACTTTTTCACAGCACTGTAGTTTCACCATGACCTGACCTAACACTGAATGCAGTTATTCTTAAAATGCAGTTGCATTCTTTTGTTATAAATGACTGGTAAATGAGCCACTTATTTTAGCTTTAAGTACTTTAGCAAGTGCTTCTGGGAAGGATTTCATTGTGTTCTGCTTTTCTTCACTGCAGTACACTGGCTTGTTGCCATAAAGAATTGCTTCCCACTGATTCAACAACATCATGCGTTTTCAATGCACGTCCCTAAATCTTACTCTAATTCATTTCTGCCTCCACTGGTTCCATCCATTGCAAAAACTGAAGACAGAATCTTCGTTCATTGGTATTTGTCAAGGAGGAATCGGAGCATGAAGTTATAAATAAGAGTAATAGGGCTGAGCAAAATTTATGTCAGGAAGACTATGCTCTACATGCATAGGCTCATACTATATTCCTGATTTGTATCCTGCCATTTATATTTCTCGAGCGTGCTCACCCATAATATTAGCCGTCAATGTCTGGAGCACTCATTTGTGCTTCACGTCATCTTTTCGCATTTATCCAATAGCACCGAGACACGCTTCCATAGCCAGCCTACGATTTTGCAACTGTTTATATCTTTTTTTTTTTTTTAAATCTGGCGTCTCCAATCCCACCCGAATTTCGAATGCTCAAAGTGAATTATGTGAAATCGTGCTCATAAGTGACTCATGCTCCCAACTCAAAAGGCAAGACAGTTCACAGTTCTCCTCCAAAACGTGCTTGTCAGCCACGACTACTCCACAAGCATAGATTGAAGCCTCTGAGCCTCGGAACAAGGGCGGAGGAAACCCGAACATGAGCATGCTCAGAATGCAACTGATGAGTGCTCTGAGGGCCAGCATGAGTCTTAACCCAAACCGACTGTATCCCATCCGTTTTCCTCAGCAGCGCAAAGCCAACTACGCGCCGCTCTCTTGAGGTTGCCGGCCACAGCTGGCACTGGAGCGACACCGGATTTGATCGAGCCTTCTGGCTATTTTTTTGCCTTCTCAACCTAACCTTGAACAGCTGACACACCGTTTGCACTTGAAACTATTCAGACGCTAGCAACAGATCATTCTTAACGTTAGAGACTAAGTTACGAGTGAAGTAAAAGTGTTATGGTTGACCGCATGCTGCACTTCTGGGAATGTAACGTCCATGCTTGCTTAGCCTGCAGATGTTAGCTACGTTTACATACTCATTGTGTAGTTTAATGGATAGCTAGCTTGCTACTTATTCAATCGTCTGTATTTAGAGAGTTCCCAGCGGCTGGGGGTTTATGAAATCGTCCCTCTCCGTTATCATGATGGCTCTGTTTACTGGCCAATTGGAACAAAGCTCATTCCACAGAGGGGACGCTCATTAAGAACAGCCCATTTTCTGAGGGTCAGGAATAACACAAATCAAATAACTTTGAAATCATGCAGTTCTTAAGTTGTTTTTTTTTTTTGCTATAAAGTTTATAAGCTTCTATTCTGGGCATCCGAGAATATTCTATCTTGAAAAGAAAAATAGCATAATAGGTCCCTTTTAAATGAAACACAGCCTACCCATCAGAATGTGTTATGATTTGATCAAAAATGTCAGCCTATTATGTGGCCATACCACAACGTACAATGCAACGGCACAATCAGCAAATGCAGCATGCAGAGGAGGTTCGGAACGGAGTTTAAAAATTTTGACCATACACCCAATCAGAAAAAAAAAAACAGATAATTATTGGGCGAAGAAGACTTGTTCTAGTTGGGGACAGCCCTGGTGATTTCCAATACTTTGTGACTGCCATGTCCACAGAAAGATATACGCATAAGCAAGCATGCGCTCTGCCCAGAGAAAGCAAACACGCCCTTTGGCTGCAGCGATTTTTTAAATTTAGAGTACAAGCTCCCATTTACAATTCGAGTGATGCTGGTTGTAGGCTTTGTGCCTTGAGTGCAGTTTTTCTTTGGCAGCACAAATCAAAACGACAAGAGAGAGATCACATCTGATTTACTGGCTTTGCTAAAAAGTAAGATGCATTAAGTCAATTGAATGAACATGGCCATTTGTAATTTCATTGTTTTTGCAGTCAGAATTCCATGGCAGCTAAACCAAGAGCTGGATCTGGTCAGGTCTGCCAATATTCAGGCAGAATAGGTGCTGGAGGGCAATCACTTCTGTCAGCTGTGATGAAAACCTGAGGTGCAGTTTATTATTCTAGACGCAGGGTGAAAAATTATGCTGCCTGAGATATATTTTTGTAGCAAAGGTAATGGATTAGTGGACAATTTGGCTCAGGAACCCAGAAAATGCATCAATGAACTGTTGCCAGACTTAATCTTTTGTGAGTAAAACATGTTTGGCACTGCGCTAAAGATAGAAGATTAAAAAAAAGAGAATGTTTTGCCTCAGTAGCAAAAAGAGGGAAGTTCAGTTTGTAAAATGGGTTATCAGTATGCTTGCCAGCTGTACGGAAATTCATGCTGGAGGCATTCCATCAGAAATCAATCACTTTTTGACCTCACCCTTTCAGATGTGAAAGTTTTATGCATGTGATGACCTACTAGACAGAGTTTTAGAATGTGGCCTGATTAACCAAAATGACTTGTTCAAGAGATGGGAGCCCTCGAACATGACTCATGTTGGACCCTCCTCCCTTCCCTAAGGAACACATATCTGCTCCAAAAATGAATTTACCACAACAAATCTCATTTTATTGGAAAGCTCACAAACAAGATTATCCACAATCTTTATATTCAATGTCTGTGATGCCCCTGAATTGCAGCAAATATACATGTGTGACCGTACCCTTGGTCTTCATAGCAAGATGAGGACACAAAGTTCCAAAGGAGCCAAATAATTGGTGTCTTAATTGCAGATGTGTCAGATGACAAAAAGAAAAAAGGCTAAATGATCAAAGGTGGCAAAGGATAGTGCGTCAAATATTATTTAAGACGTATGCCAAAAAGCAATAAATAAATAAATAAATAAAAAAGATAAAAAAACAATTATGGCAATAAAGCTGTCCACCAGGGACTGATGGACACTTGGAAATATAGGTGCTAATAATCACAGAACTATACCTTGGAACATAACTGCAGAATTTATTACATGGATATTTGATCTAATCCCATCAAAAAACAGTGAGTTTCAAAAGTTATTATTTACGGCAATGTTTCCTATGATTTGAATTTGTAAATTCACATTTTATTACCCTGTCTAGTGCTGTTGCCTCACAGCAAGAAGATTGTGGGTTCAAATCTGGGCCCAGGACCTCTCTATGCAGAGTTTTCATGTTCTTCCAGTGTTTGCATGAGCTTACTCTGGGTACTCTAGTTTTCTCCTACTGTCCAAAGATATGCATGCTAGCCTAACTGCGGACTGTAAATTGCCCATTGGTATGAATGAATGGTATATGCATTGATTTCCGATGCATGTTTATGAGAGTATGTTGGGTGATGTGAGATAGCGGTGAAATCACAGCGAGTGATTAAATGAAAGATAAATAACACAAAACTGGTTCCATATGAAGGCAAACGCATGCTTGTATTCGTCTTTGACATGTATTTCTGTCAGACAACTTGCATGTAAACCATTAACTGCAGTATTAACAAATGAAGAGTTTGTTTCCAAAACACAGTACATCCATTTTACTCATTTTGAGTAAATCAGCTTTTTCTACGTTGGCGCCTATTGAATTTTATTGAAAAACACAACCTTTGAACATGAAAAAATATACCTTATCGATTGAATTTCTAAAAAACAGATTTTTGCACCATGTGTAAGAAGCACAGGGCTTTCACTCTATGGTATTATCTCAATTTTTGTAATTTTGGCACTTATTGTGTTTTGGAAACAAACTCTTGAAATAGATACAAGGATAGTTAGCCGTGTAGATTCTGTCACTAACTCACCCTGCAGCACGTGATCTTCAGGAGAAAAGAGCAGGGAGTGTCAGCACATACCCCCTTCTGAAGGAATTCAGATTCTATACCTGGATTCTAGGCTGGACGAGCAAATTTCACTATTGGCAGGCAAGAGTGATGCAGCAAAGAGTGATGAAGCGGAGCTGCAGGCAGAAGGTTGACTGCCGCGGATGAGGAGAGCAGCTAAAATATCCCACCTTCCAGAGGAGCGGACCAGTGTCTGATATGCCTGAGAGCGAGAGGGGGTCTGTAACATTTTGTGTATGTTACAGCCCCTGCTGCTCAGAGCTTGCATGGGACTGTGGGCATGCCTCGAGTTGTCTGCCAGAAGCAGAAGCTGTCTGCTAGAAGCTATGCCCCATTTAACCTAATTAATCAAAAGTCAATACAGTTTCATCAAAACAAGATCTTCACGGCACGGGCAGGCTCTACTAATTGTCACATTACCACAGCATCCAGATAATACAGAAAATGAAAGCCAGGATAATGTTCAACGAAAACAAGATCCAATCATAGAACAGTACTTTCATAATTCCTCCAAGAATGAACTGTGATTCATAATTATTCTGCTACTAGTTGATGCAATATGTTCATAAAAGCCATGAGCAAAGGAACTGGGAAATTAGAGGGGGAGGCCTTGGTTTCTTAGCTAATTGGTAGGCAGATGTTTCTGCAGATCGGTTCAGGGGTCAACTGCAATGGATTCCAAAGTTTAAAACTGGCGCAGGGCCAATTTAAGACCAGCGATGATGTGAAAAGTTGCAATAATAACGCAATGTGTGAAAGGTATTGTTAAAAAGGCGAGCCAATCATATCGTAGTATAAATGAAGCCTCTTAAAAAAAGCCTTGTGTCTCAAGAGCGAAGATAGGCTGAGGTTCATCAATCTGACAGCAGCTCATAATCTCTCACTTCGAGAGAAACGTTCCCCGAAGACACATCAGTACAGTAGAGAGAAACGTTCTCCGAAGACAAATCAGCAGAGCACAATCTTGGGCTTTCTACCCTCTACAGTGCATAATATAATTAAAAGATGGAAGGAATCCAGTCGAATATCAGAGCGCAAAGGGCAAGCAAAATCTTTATCGCGCTGTGCAACAATGCATGTTGTAACCCCCGTTTATTGCTTTTGGAAAGCATAGGCCTGTATATACTCTCTTCAGTAGGTCTTCTTGGTACCCAAACATCTGCAAGTCAGGCTCACGCAGACGTAAGTCCAGAGGAAACAGTTCATTTGTAGGTCAATGGGTAAACTTGAGGGGCTCCACACAGGTTGACGGAGCCAAATAAGATGCAGCTTGATTACAGAGCCAACTGTTTCCCTGTGGGACAGCCAGATACCATGAGTGCTAGATCTGGCATCATTTGCACACTGCAGAGTGTCGGTACAACAGCAGCTTCATAGAATGAACCACCCAGAAGCCCCCTGTATTTGTATTCCAAATAAAGCTGTTAAAACATACACATTTAGTGTGGCAGACATAAAACAATGTTTTTGCATGCAGAGATTGTAATAAATGGATTAAAAAAAACTGAAGGATGCTGTAGCAACAAATGTGTGTGGAGATCACAGCAGAGCAAGAACTTCAAATATAATCATCATTCGTAGAAATGAATAAATACTCTGCTTGGAAGTTTGGAAGTGATGAGCATAATACCATGAACTGATGGAAAGGGTGAATGAGCCCAGACTCTTCCCAACATGTCATACAGTGACGTTACCTGACTAAGCATCGATATACGATGCAGAAGGTGGTTTTTTGTGTCCTTATTTGATGCCAGTTTAAATCGAACCCTGCCCCCTAACCCCTAACCCTTAACCCAAACCCTTCCCCTAAGCATCAAATTAGGATGTCAAAAGCCTCCTTTTGCATTGTATATCAACGCTTGGCCAGGTAGCACCACTATATGGCAAGTCGGGACGAGAATGTGTTGGGTAAACGCTTTAATGGACCCGAGCCACTCGGTTTCCCACGAGTTTTACTGTGAGGATGATGCTGGGAGACAAACTTTGCTGGATAAGAGTAATTGCTTGATATTTTCTGGGGGCTTGTGCTGGATAAGGCAAAAATAAATTGCCGCAACAGACAATAAATTGCGATTGATAGTTTTGCAGGCAATGTGAACCAATCTTTCAAATAGTTTTCTGTTCTCTGTTCTCTCCTGATGCATTGTATCGCTGGACCACACTATGATCAAAAAGGTTGCAGTGCTGTCCATGACAGCTTTGTTGGGCTGAGTCATTGACTCCTGAGTCACCCCTTCTTTCGCTGTCATAGGTTATGCAATCATTGGGGTGCCTTTTTAATGACCAAACTGGTGTTTGCTTCCTATTTAATGATAATAGTTCAGAGAAACGCAGAGGTATCCAGCATACCCACAATTTCTCCATTTATTTCCATGAAATTCAACTTTTGTTGTGCAGAATAAAATGAGCTGTAGGTTATCCTGATGGTGAATTTTGATACCTCGTGAGTGCTTTATCATCGGTGAACGTAACGTTTGATGTGAACTCAATATAATCAGGGTAACACATTTGCACCCTGGTAATGAGCCCGTAGAGTTAACTTTAATCAAAGATGTGTTGAACCATGTTTTGTTTGCCATATAGTAGAAAATAATAAGGCCCATTCACAGATTCTACATTCAGATGTTAAATTGGTATTTGCCCAGACAAAACACCCTTCATGAAAACCTGATAGCTAATATGTGTGAAAGATTACACACATAAAGTTGCTTTAACACCGGACGCGGAACGAATTTTTCGCAGGACAGATTACATTCAAAGTCAATGCAAAGATGCAAATACATGCGAAAAGATTCGTTCCGCGTCCGGTGTGAAAGCAGTTTTACAAATGCAGATGCGTCTGTACATTAGCAAAGATAATAACCTAATTGCACGTAAGACTTGCTGGACTAGCTACATGGTTTTTCTCTGGTAAAGTGGGAGGAGAGGGTGAGAGGAGAGGATGTAGGGGAACAGAAGGGGGAGTGTCAAGATGCAATTTTGGAGCCAAAATGGACTTACTTTTCATCGTCTACTGCCCATGTTTTTGGAACACTGCCTGGCCTTTTACTATTCTTTGTAACAATGTCAGTTAGCTTATAGTCTCTGCTCTACAGAGCTTATGGGAGTACCATACAAAGAGCTAACTGCCTGAAACTGCCTTAGGAAGGAGGGATCTTGTATGCATTTAACTCCTAGATGGTAAAGGGCTAACACCAGTCAAAGATAGGGGCTGGTAATCAGCTGTTACTGAAGCCTTCTTCACCCAAGCTGTCTTGCTATAATTAATGACCAGTGTATTGAAATGGGAGGGAATTTTAATTGTTGAGGCACCTTCCTGGACAACACGCTGAGCTTCACAGTTGATACTCGTTTGCTTCCCACACCTTCGCTGCCACACACTGTTTCACTGCTCTTGTATCTGCGTATCCAGAGCAATTAATACTGATCACCTGTGCTATGGAGATTAGCAGAATCATCACTCGACTGGGCAGGGTAATATCTAGCCATTTGCAGGTAAATATCCACTGAATAATCACGCCAAAAGTTTTTATAATTCCCTGCTGGACTATTATGTTTTCGACTCGCACCATGGGTAGGCTGCAATATGTAAACAGACTGCCAGACAGCAAAGATTCATTGCATTCAAAAGATCCATGGTTTTTTTCTCCTGTTCTCCAGGCATGTTCAACTAAATCTGGGAGCTGTTACTTTCGAAGAATTGCAAGAATCCAGTATTAAGCTTCGTTTGAGCAAGTCCGAGGTGACACCTCCAGCGGACGCGAGTGACAGGGGACATTCTGTACTTGGCTTCCCCTTAACAGAGTGAGCTTGATCTCCAGTGGGAGTGATGACCAAGTAAATAATGTACCGCCACTGTTCCTCAGGGATCTTAACAGACCCAATGACCAACTAAAATCTGTTATAAGCACCTCCATGCGCTAAAACCCCACAGTGTGCATGCAGAGGGTATCTAAAACATTCATAACTGACAATCATGCAAAGGTCCCATGAGACCCAAACCTAGAGGACATCGGTGGACATTTGAACAACAGAAGTATTCTTTCAGGGAGCAAAAATTTGACTCATTTATTATCAAACTCAAATCTGGACTTCATATATTTTAACCGTGGTTACGACAGTCAGCTCCTACTAGTGCATTTGTGATGTCTAAAGTAATTTTTTTGTATTATTATTATTATTATTGAGATAGATCTTTGGGAGAGGGAGGTAGGGGTGCTGATACATATGAAAAATGGCATTACATGTGAACGCATTGTTTTCAAAGCAGTTAACACTACAATACACAGGGTTACAAATAATCCTGCCCCATCAAATGTGGTTTATTATCAAATGGATATACAGACTCCTTTCAGCAAATGATACACTTTATGATCAACACGCAGGAATCCTGAAAGAAAGCGATCACAGCATACAATTATTTCTTTGCGGTGATCTCAATTTGAATTGGGAGGATAAGTTCAAGAGAGAAAAATTAAATAATTACAAATAGGGGAGACTGGGGTCCAATGAGCCATGGGGACCAATGAGCCATATCACTATTTTGCGATCAATCGATGACAGAGCTGCTTAAAATAGGCAAAATATTTGACCATTGACTGATGAGTCATGGGGATAAATGAGCCATATCCCTATTTTGCCTATTTTAAACAGCTTTGGCATCGATTGATCGCAAAATAGTGATATGGCTCATTGGTCCCCATGGCTCATCGAACCCTAGTCTCCCCTATCACTTCGATCAGTTAATAAAAGGTTCAAGGATTGAAAAACTCTCGATGAGACCAAAGAGTTATGAATAAAAAAGAAAGAATAACTTAAAGTTGCACCTTGATTATTGACTTGTCCCATTATAATTTAACCCTCCTATTGTGTTCCAGGCAAAATTAGCTGATCACACCATATTCTGTCATAAACGTGGTATATTTTACCTGACTGATGGAGGGCTTCATGTATTTCTCCATATTAAGCATTTTAATTCATAAAATTAGTAATGACTTTTTGCATAGATCTTAATGGTTTTGTTCAAACATCACCCATCTGTGGTATGTCCAGTCAGAAATGACCAGCCATTAGAAATGAATGTGTGAGATACTGTATGTTCAGCCAGCAGATGGAAAACTTCCCCTTACACCAGCAGAACCCACCCCTCCTACCAGCAGCACCCAACCACCCAACACACACACACATACACACGCACACACACACACACACACGCACACACACACACACACACACACACACACACACGCAAACACACACACACACACACACACACGCACGCACGCACACACACACACACACACGCACACGCACACGCACACGCACACACACACACACACGCACGCGCACGCACACACACGCACACGCACACGCAAACGCACACACACACGCAGCACTCACACACACACGTACAACGTTATTGTCATATTTACTGTTGTTTAGGTTGCCAAAATAACCACACCTTGCCACTCATGCTCATGAACGCACACGCACTCGCACACACGCGCACACTCGAAAATATGAGCATTAAGTCCATGTTATTGTTGTTTAGGTTGAATCTATGTTTTTGAAATAATGCTTCTTTTCAAAATGAAGTTGTCATGACAGTTCTTTCTGAATAAAATCTCATCAGTCAGTTTTGAACAGATGTTGTTTACGGCTCATGGCAGCCATCAAAAGGAATACCAATACATTTTTTGGGTGATTTCAAAACACTATCCTGGCTAAACACATATGAGAGAGTGAAAATCCTTCAATGTGTTTTCCTCTGACTTGAACTAAAGTCAAAATAATATGTAAATTGTACTTATTTTGCTGAAAGACAGGTTGTTTTATTCAGATAACTGAGGTCAACACAACATAAATTCCAAAAATAAGCATAGAACTTGTGATAATGACCAGAGATGAAGTTGGTTATCAGATGTTTCACATCAGCTGGTGATATTTATACTTTAAATATGCTTTATGAACAGTTCAAACAAGCTGGCCAATTTTGACCAGAAATACCATAATAACAAATTAGGAACAAGCAAATACAAGGGTTAACTCCGGTTGCCAGTAAATTGACTAAAAACAGATGCAAAAATGCTACAGCAACTCACAAAAACTGGCTTCTGACCCCAGCCACCGACAAAATCATAAGCATTCCATTCTGCTCACAAGCTTTGGCTGAGACGTCAAAATTTTTATTTCAAAGATAGCTTACATGGTTATTTCATTGATTCAACAGACATTAATTGATGTATTATCTAATTTAAACGAGTTCATCAACCTTTGAACTATTTTTTAATCTATTGGTGCATTTTTTTTACGCCTGAAAACTTGAGTCTGATCTTCACAACTTTGGCAGAGCAGTAGAGATATGATAGCAACCCAACGCTTTATTGTTGCCAGTTCTTTACCTTGCAAATTCTTGACGTCTTTGATTATGGATGAGGATTGGAAAAGCTGTAAAGAATCCTCAAGTCCCCTCTTCTGATGATGTACTGTCTGCAGCGTGAAATCTACAATCCAATTCAATAATTGAATCAGCAAGTGTGGGCTCATTGCGATAATCAGTTTGCTTTGTAATCAGTGATGAGCAGAGGACTAAACCAAGCGAAGCAGTCATCATCACCTTGTAATTTACCCCCTAAATCATTCTTGGCTTTATGCAATGCTTGTTGATTCTCAGTATTTTTTCCTAGTTTGCATAATACAAGGCCTCCAGTCTGTGCATGTTTATGCCTTCTTATTGCCATATAATCACCATTTTGGAAGCAATCTGTATGCTCTCTTTGTTTCATGATGTAACGAATCGCGAACTCATAAAAACAACTCCAGTAATTTTTGAGAGCATCTGAATCTGTCCCTAGCATCTTGGCTTACTGGGTTGATTATGACTGTGAAAGCACTTCAGCAAATTTGGACTATTTTTTGTTTGTTTGTTTGTTTTGCTTTACTATTCGGGTATTAGCAACATTTAGGCTATTTAGCTCCATTTATTTAATACATTAATAATGTTGTAATAATATTGCATCACGTCATCTTATGGATATCAGTTGTGGACATATGTACTATATCTAAAAAGCCACAGTCAGAGCAATGTTTTTATTTAAATGACTACTTCACTGTGGGAAATGCAGAGAAGTCAGTGATCATTAGGTTTAATGGCCAAAATCAGCATAGTGATGGCTCTCACCTTGCTAACCTCCCCTCCCTTCCTTTAATTTTAAGCGTTAATAATATAAAACAATATTTCTTTTCTATTCTTAAACTTTTTCAATCTTTATAAATGAGTTAATATGTGTCTTTTATCCTCGACGAGCAGCCTACATTGCTATATACAGGTGATTCACCATTTATCTATGGAAATAGATGAACTGCAGAGCTGGCTGCTCATGGTGTTGCTTAGCGCCAGTCAACTGTGTTAAAAATGGACCGCAGGCTGAGGAGGCTGATATGAAACAAAAGAAGGAGAAGAATAAATAGTGCGCGGAGATGAGGGCTAAAAATGTGCAAATGGATGATGAGAGTTCGGTAGGCTTATCAGTAACTTGCCACTTAAAATTTTGAGGACAGGCTTGAAGTTCGTCAACTCATTGCGGAGACCGAAAAGCCCATGGTAGCTAGCTAGAGACATTAGAGGTCAGCAGAGCTAGCCACCGGATTAGACCCACACAAGCCAATATTAGCCGTACTTTATTTTTTGTACACGCACACAAATGGCTAACAGGTGAACGTTGCAATTCACGTTCCGCTCCTTTCACGTTAAGACATTTTTTTCTGAGTGAACATGCCTTACTGCAGAGCTAGTGCATTCACTTTGTTGTGCTGTGTTGTGCAAGTTGGACCGAATGTCAATATCACCCTGTGCTATTCTGTACAAGTGCTCTGCAACTGTTGCTGTGGTCTACTTCCATTTTTGTCCAGGAACAGATGAGGGAGGATATGAAAATTCTGAGTGCTTTTGTGAGCATAGGAATACCTGGATGTATGAAGGAAAAAAATCATATGATTATAAAATATCTATTTTCTAAAATTGCATTATATTAGTAAACAGCATATGTATTGGCCTAGGTAGGATAATTTTTTTTAATTGTTTGAGAGTATGCTTCAAGCGGAAGATATAATGCATAGTTTGAGGTACTTTATTTTTGGCATTTTCTTCAGCTTGCTAATTATACACAGCCCCATAAATGTATTGGTTTTGGGTGTGTGTTTGCATTGGGAAGGCAGGAGGATTTTGATGATATAACCGCGGTTTGTGAGTCTATAAAGGTTTTTTGCTTGACAAGTTTTTAGAGGCAGAGGTTTTAAATCCTCAGCGAACCTATTTCTGCGTTTCTGCCTGCCATGTACTTCCAAAGTACCATAACTTCAAATGTATCCTGATAGAAATCTGTTGGCTATGGTTGTGTGGGAGTTCAGTGCGGGTGGGTGTTGTGTGAAAAGACTGCTACATACAGGAAGTGACATCACCCCCTAGAGACAGAAAAAGAGTATGACTGTGTGCCATTAATACAGAGTGGTGTCTTGAATGCAAGGAGCTAATCATGTCTTTTGAAGCGCGGTCTTCACAGAAACTAGCAACATCCAAACCGCAGTACGCCTTTCTAATATTTTTTTTTTAATTTATATCCATATAAGCTGAGCGATTGCCTAAAAAAAAATTATATTTATTTAAATGAGCTGTATTTATTTAACATCGTCTGACAGTTCACAAACAGATTTGATTGTAAAAAGTTTTTTTTTTTTTTTCTTCTGTATAAGGCACAGTTGACCCAGTGATTTGAGCAATTAAACATTCACAGCCGTACTCTGTATGGTAACTGTTTCTCTGTTCCATCCACTGCAATTCAATAACAGAATTGATTTAATCCCATTCCCTGGCAACGTTTTGAATTCAATAATGTTCCCTGTAAGGTATGAACATCCAGACACTTTTTGCCTTTAAGCTGTGAGACAATTAAAAGGTCAGTGATTCGATTTATGATCAACTAAGTTGTGTACCCATCGATCATTCCAATACACTCCTAGAAAATTAACAATATCCTCCTTAAATGAAAAAAAAACATTGCAGCCTCACAATTATTTATCATGAACCCCTTTTTGGTGAAGTATATCTTTTCTGTCACTGACAAAGAATCAAAGGAAGGGAAGAATCCTTCCGCAGTATTGTGCTCTTCCAATTAAAAGTTTGGATTTGAATTTGAATAACTCACCAATCTCCTGAGTATAGCTCAGTCACTCAGTTTACAGTGAGTGCAACAGAGGCTTGTTGATGGCGGCAACTAATTCTGAAATACAAATACAAACATCCCCGTGAATTGCAGCTCTCAAAATATTTTGAGTAGAAGCACATTACTGCCATCTAGAGAACAAGCAACAACACAAATCCCCAGAAGGCTCAGAGTTCCCCATGGGCCTTATTAAAAACCTTATTTTCTTTCTGTACAGGGGGAAGGTATGACATCTCACAACCTTCAATGTAATTATACACCCTCTGAAATTAAAAAAGAAATAGTCTCACATTATGTAATAAATGAGTAACCACATTTTAAATTTATTCTACAATGCCCAAGCTTGACTGCGAGGGGGGCTTAACAACCTTAACAACATATGAGAACAATCAATCTTTTTTATTTTACAAATGATCCTATTTGATAAATGGACTCATCTTGTACCATTGCATATGTTTAATTCCACCTTGAAATCAAATCTACAAAATAACAAACCTGAGGCATGAGCATTCCTGAAATCATAGGATTAAGCAGTTCTGTGTACAACGTATTTACACTGCACTTCCACAGCCCCTGATAATTTAACCTGATCACAACTACGTTTCCCAAGCTTCTTAGAAATCTATTTCAATGATTATCAAGGCCACACTCTTTTAAATTCAAGGATGTGACATGAATTAGGGTTTAATACTGAAAATGAATGTTATAAATAGAAGGTCATGCAGAAGCTCAAGAAATTTCACAGGACTTAAATAGTATTATCCAAACACACATTACTCATTAATTTATAATCACAAATAAATAAATAAATAAGATCAAAGATAAACTGGATAGAACCCGCCTGATTGCTGAAACGCCCGGAAAAAAATATAAAAATAAATAAATCATAATAAATCTTCCATGTTTCATCTGATGTAGTGCAGCATGTGTTTTGGCAACATAGTACTTGAGCACATGTTCAGAAACTACCTTTCAAATGAGGCTTTATCTATGTATTTTGGCCATACTGTTTGTCTGTTTTAAGCTTTTCATTTGGGAGCATCAAAAAGACAAGATTTTAGAAAATGGTGGGCTTTAAAGGGAAAAAGGATTAAAATCGAAGTTAATTTAGGTAATGGTAAAAATCCTCAGGTCCCTGTGTTGTTTTTGCTGTATTCTTTGTATTTTTCTCTTGTGGTATTCTATAATATTTGTTTTAACCTTTTGGATGTACAACCCAATTCTGAAAAGTTTGGCACATCCAGCATCATGAAAAAAAAAATCCCCCATTCCTGATTTCTTTAATTTTTACATATTTGTCACACTTATGTATTTCCTCTCTGATTTCAGAACTAATTTTAAAATTAGACAACGATAACCCAAGTAAACACAGAATGCAGTCTTTATTGAATAAAAAAAAGAATTCTGCTCTCCACTAGAAAATCCTGATGGAGAATGTCTGGCCATCAGTTTGTGACCTGAAGCTGAAGTACAGTTCAATTAAGCAGCAAGACAATGATCCGAAGCATATGAGCGAGTCCACCTTTGAGAGGCTCAAAAGAAACAAAATGAAGGTTTCAGAGTAGCCAAGTAAAAGTCCTGACTGAAATCCAACTGAGATTCTATGGCATGACCTTAAGCAGGCAGTTCATTCTCAAAAATGATGTGGATTATTTAAAACAATTCTTTAAAGAAGAGAGGGCCAGAATGTCTCCACAGCGATACAAATGGCTTTTTGTTAGGTATCACCAACGTTCAATGTTTGACTGCAGTTGTTGCCCCCCCCAGGGCAGCACAACCAGTTATTAGGTTTCTGAGAGTTTTTTTTTTTTATTTTTCACATGGGTGATATAGGTTTTTAATTAATGATTATCTTCAATGAAATATGATTTACAAGCTGCAATTTGTGTTTACTTACATTGTCTAATTAATATTGCGTAGAGGAGCTGAGACAGTTAAGTATGATAAATGAGCAAAAATAGAGGAAATTGGGAAAGGGCTTATACTTTTTCACAATGCAGTGATTGGAAAATTAAAATGATCTGTTCCAGGGATGTCCCTGAACTTTCTTCAGTGAGCCAATGTCAAACCACATTGTGCATGGCTACCTAAACAGAGAGAGTGGGTGCTAGATTAGTCTGCCTGCAGTCCTGATCTGATTCCAGTTGAGAATGCATAAAGCAAAAAACAAAGGCCTTGTGCAATTACACTGCTGAATCTTTGCATAATGGAGGAATAAGGGAAAATTCTTTCTGCTAGACTTTGCCAACTAGCAACTTCAGAGCCCAAATGCTGAATGCGTGTGATTACAAGACATGGTGATGAAACACAATGGTAAAGATTCAACAATGCCAAAATTTATTGGACTCTGTTGCAGTCATCACAAAGTATATTTTCAATAAGCAATTGAATTCACTCGTGAGAACATCAAACAATGTGTTGTTGTACTGTTTTGAACAGAGTAGAGGGTGAATGGACTTTTCAAATCATTCCTACAACCCCATTTCTCAAAAAATTGGGATGCTGTGTAAAATGAAAAAAACAATGCAATGATTTGCAAATTATTTAACCTCTTACACCCGAGACCTTCAATGACTTGCCATCGGAGTAAAATAAACCCTCTAGTAACCTCTCCTTATAGCCCCAATTACTCCTAACGGGTTCTCATTTATTTTTCCTGATTCTCAACCAAACATTAATTTGCTCCCTTGCAAAGACTAATCGGTTGAATTAACGGCCAATTTGTTTTCAGGGGAATTATTGCACATTGCATCACATAGGATAGCTGTCAGGCACTTTCCTATCCATATTAATGATGTTATAAAATGGAAATATGCCTTTCAAACATTCTGAATTTCTTTTGCGGCAATTTTCGATAGGCTTTAATAAGCCGATGAGGATGTTTCCCATTTAAATTTATTCTCTTTTAAAAGATAGAGGAGAGAAGGAGCACACACCAGGGTTGGAGAGTAGCTTACCATGGTAAAATTACTAATGTGAAGAAGGGCAGTCGCACACTCATAGCCACAACGTGATAATAACCGCTTGACTAAACTAGAGACACTCCTAGAGTGCAAACCTCTGCCAAGGCAGTACAGTCCAAATCTTTGTGAGTGGGAAAAAAGTTCAATTATCACGTGTCATAGGATTTCAAGATGGTTGATGAGGCGGCAATATTATTTGACTGATCGCGGTCAAAATCAATAGGGTCCATCCCTGATGTAATAGCGACCCACCCACAAAATTTCAGAGATATAAGTTCATTACTTTTTGAGTTATCTTGTTCACAAACAAACAGGCTAACAAGCGGCACCGATCACATAACCTCCTATCAACTTCATTTGGCGGAGGTAATCATTCAATTACCAACGCTAAGACATAAGAAGCTTTGGCAATTCAATAAATGAACAATTATCGCATCACGATACCCTTTTTTTTTTATTTACATTTTACACAACGTCCCAAAAATTTCGAGAAATGGGGCTTTATTTGATTTTATTTGCGATTTCCATGATGCACCAAATTTTTTGCAATAGGGTTTGTTAAATACCTTTTAGATATCACTCTCCAATTTCTTGTTTACAAAATCTGCACAAAACCGGCTGCTCCTCAGTGCTCATTACCTTGAAATAATAACTGAATAAATTATGTGGAAACAGCTGGTTTACTGCCTGAAAAAAACATCATCAATCATCTCAGTCACTTACTCCTAGTCAGCGTCACAGGAGGCTATGAGCATGCAATAGGCAAGAGGCATGGAAACATAAGCAAGAGGCAGGAGCAGTTTGCCAGTCCAAAGCATGGACAGCATATCGTTCACTTATGCACTCATATCTAGGGGCAATTTTAGCCTCCAATATTAGCCTGACCTGCATGCCTTTGGATGAGGGGCCGAGCGAAAATTCTTCAGTAGGTTGTTGGATTCCTCTACCCCAGGCTCTGTTTTTTGGTAAGACTGAACATTGAGCAGAAAATGCCAATGCCAGTGCATCTCTGGGATCACCCATCATTTACCCACCATGTCATGCAGAAGAGAGCCATGCAAACACAGGCAGAATATGGTCCACACAGTCATTTGGTTACATATGAAGCATCATGAGTGGAAACTGTGCCCCTCGCCTAGCATTGCTGTATATTACATTGTGTCTTTTAAGCTAATGCCTTGGGAAGCTGTATGTAGGACAGACAATGAATATTTTGAGATACAGTGGGCAAATTGGAAAAGTTTTTGTGCAATTTATTTTTGAAGAGCTTATTTTTGTGAGATACATGTAGCTTTGTACTGGCAAACTGTCCATTAAAAGGCAAGAATCCTACGACCCAATCTCACCTTTGACGGCACATCTGTGCTCCTGAGTATCTCTGAGTAACAGGCCGTGTGTTAGAAATTCACAATAATTCAGAAGCTGGTAAAAACTGCTGTTGGCCACAATTGTGGGATTAGAATCCTGGGTTCGGAAATATTGTGCTTGTTCCAATTGTGAATTTTTCATAGCCCTCCAACTGAGCTTCCGAGCCTTTCTTGCACTCAGCTCTACTCATCAGAGAAAGAAAAATGAAGTGGAAAGTGAAAGATAAGACAGAAAAGTCATGAGAAACATGAATTAGCAAAATGAGACGTCCTCGCACTTTCAAACATCATTATGAGGTGAAATCACCTACAGGCAGTTACAGGCATGACAGAGGCGTGACATAAGTTTCATTTATATGCCATACATTCCTGAAAAATACTTCTGCAAAGAACGGTCACAGTGTTCCTCATCACGGGTATCTCTAATCCTTTGTTGTAACTCATTTAACAGATTGGAATCTCCTGACTAATGGCAGAATTACTGTGTCAGAAGCAAAGAAGAACAGAAAAGAATGAAAAATATGCAAATAGAAGAGTCTGGCAGTCTAGAGGAACTGTAATTACATCTCCCAGTCTCCACTGTCCTATATTGGTGGATGAGAGCACAGCAGTGGGAAAGGGCTATTAATATGACCAGGCTTTCCAACTTGAGGAAGGAGGATGTGTCTTAAAAATTCTTTCATGTGAGGCTTATGAATCACCAAAGGTCCCCTTGGCAGTGAACCATTCATTCCAGCTGAGGCCTCCCATTCCTGGCCAAAGACTGAGCTAAACACGAGGCACCCTGTGGGGCTTCTGAAGCTGCAGCCAATAGTCAACTCCTCCAGGTTCAATAACAAACAACGTGAACTATCAAAATACGAGAACAGTACCTTTTAAGGATGATTCACCCACCAGCCCAATAGGGATTCTTAGTGTTTGAAATTTGCCATTTTAATCTACTAATTCTGAGTCACTAAACACACTCTAAGCCCACTCAAACCCCTAGGTTACAGGGCTTGCATGGGACTAAATAGTTAAGTAGTGACAGATCTCTTTCACCTGTCTGTCCAAATTCTGGAAAAAGAAATTAGATGTATTTTATTAAATCTATATCAATGTTAGATGCTGCAAAAGACATTACATAAGGATTCGTGCTTTACCATTCACATCAACCAAACTTTTTGAAGATAAAAAGTGCATGATTGGACATTCATATTAAATTGTGCTTTGAGCCCATAATTGTGAATCTTTGATGCATTGTCAAAAGGTCCTTCAACCAATGTTAATCCCCAAGTAAAGTTATTAATATTTAATCTTGATTGATTATTCTAATATTATTAAAGATCCCATATCATGCTGTTCTTTGGCAAGAGAGGTTTTTTTTTTCTCAGCTGTTCACTGCCTATCATTCTTTTCCATCTATAGAACGGGTTGTTTTGATTGGATGTCTGCTCTGGGATGATGGGCTCTGCTCTGATTGGCTGTGAAAAAGAGCAAGCAGCCCCTGCATGCAACTGATGCCAGGAAGGAAGAGAGAGACTTCCGGTCTGTATGGGTGAACTTCCGGCCCACATACCTCACCCTTAGTTCCCAATTTGAGAAGCAAAGGGCGCTCACGAAATTCATTGAAGCCAACAAAGTTTTAGTGGAGCCGCTGACTTATCAGGGAATCTCCAGAAAACAAACAAAGGAAAATATTTATCATTCTCCCAGAATAAACAAGGTTATTTTATCTGGATTTAAACAACTTAATGATGCATGTCTCTGAATGATCTTCAAAATCCAACAAAGATCGACTTTTAATCTCACTAGCCCCAGAAAAATTGGTTATGTCATAATATCACTTTGTTGACAAGGTAGCTAACTTAACAGTAGTTCAAATCACAAGTTATAATTGTCATGAATTTTAATTTCAGCTCATTTTTGACTCTTCTTGACTAATTACTGTCACAAACCACTGTGAAATACTGTTGCAAATACCTGCTTAATTTCCACATTGCAGACGTACAGTACCGACGGGGAAAACCGTCAGCTCTAAACCTATCAAGAGTCTGTGCTATCACATCAGCGTCCCTAGGCTAAGCCAGCAATATTCTCTAAATACATATAAAATACACAATGAGTATAAAACCCCTCCGCGTGTGTTCTACGAGTGCATGGCTTCACTAGTCCTCCTCTTCCCGTCTGCATCCAGCCCATGTTGTGTCATAATCAATAGCTCATTATCAAATCCTCTCACTTCTTTCAATGGGTGGGTGGCATTGGTTGTTTCATGCTGTTACCCAGGCACACTTTTTTTTGTGATATTTTATTCCTTTTTATTCTCCCTATGGTATTCCTTTCTTACCGTATTTATCTCTCAGTGCCCCACAGTCTCACCCACAAGTTTGTTTACTTTCGATTTCAGTCAACTGTTTGTTTTGTGACTTCAGTCCCGACTCCCACGAATTCCGCCTTTTCGATTGGGATACCTATTTTGGTTCAAATAAAACCCCTCTGCATTCCCACTTGTGTCAGTCTTGGGACTCATCGCAACAGGAAGGTTAAAATGTTCTGGTGAGCAGCTTTGAGGATGGCACATACATTCACGACCAAGCGTGATATGCCATCGCTATAAAACTGCACTTTAAATTCAGTTTGATATAGAGAGACACCAAAAATACTTTTCTACAGATTCCTGGTTTGCAGTTTCTTCATGGATTCTTAGACTGAAGCCATTCTTCAGTAATCATGTTTCGGAGAATCCAGCATTCTACTAGCCATTGTTCAAAAATCAGTCTGATGTAAACACACACACACGCACGCACGCACGCACGTGCACGCAAACACAAGCAGACATTAGTTATGAATTTACTTCAACATCTAGGGGGGACTTGAACTAACTGCATATACATGGAATCTCATCCTTCGCCCATAGAAGAGCAATACAACCACGTCTGAAAAATGTGTTAAAAATCCAGTTACTACCATATTCTTATCAATAAATACCCCCATTGGATTCTGATGGTAGTTCTGGAGACTTTTTGACCCCATGACTCAACTGACCTCTGCAATTCTTCAGCCGGGATCCTTGGAGATTCTTGTTCCAGTCAAACTATCTTGCCCACGGTGCTTGCACTGCAAAAAGAAAAAAAAAGAAAAGGAAAAAAATTTTGCCAAGCATTTTAATCATTTATTTAGACTAAAAACACATTTATACTATCTGTTTTCTCAGGAAAAAATCAACCACTAATGTTCTGCCAGTGCCACTAATGTTACTCATTTCAAGATTTGCCCATGGGGAAAGAAAATTCCAATTGTGCTGTGGACAAATCTAGAAATGAGTCAAAATTATCTCACATCAGTAGTTCTTTTTCTTTTTTTTTTCCCCATAATGAGGAATGACTAAGGGAATGTGGCCTGTGTCATCTCCTATTAATACCCCCCAGTAAAACAGTGTCATGATAGACCACTTAAACGAGAAGAGAACAGATGTTGAAACCAAACTATCATAATGAGTATGACCTTGAGTTTCGAAATGGACCTACTATTAATTTCAGGCACGTTTCCCCACCCACTCGTGAGCAACAGAAATACCATAGCTGGTTCGGTCTTGTGTGTCGCTATTTTGGCTGCTTGCAGCTGCTAGCATGGCGTAGAATGGGCCCCACCACTCAGATACATCTTTAAGGCTTGTCAAAGGGTAAATAACAGTCAACTCTTTGTGTCAGCATTTCATCATAACGTTTTTTTTTTTTTTTTTTTTTTTTTTTTTTTTTTAATTAGGGATTTGCAGACTTAGGTCTGCTTTTAAAGTCCGCTCCAGTACAAATAAAACTCTGTACACAACCAGAGACAAAACATTTTAATTCAGGGTAACTCTCAACCTGTTCTCGATTAAGAATCACATAATTCATTCATTGAATATTAAGCTAAATACTAGCCCTGCCCAGGACCATCATATTATGCATCATTGTCCTGGGCAGGGCTAGCTAAATACAAAACATTACTAATAATAATCAAGACGTGATAGGGAGAAAGCGGAGGGCTACAATATGAGATGGCATATGCGACAATTATCCAAATAATTTGCCAAATTAGATACAAAACATAATTTTTCTGTGGATTCCATTTACTGTAGTGGTGTTGCATGCAACGTACACTGCTTGTAGAACAATGTGCATTACAAATTCATCTGTGCTGTTTCATGAACATACTTTGAATGCAACAGTGCTAACTAAACATCTATTGTCCAGTCATCTCCAAGCTACCGTTCCCATGCCAATCAAGGAATGGTACCGGACCGGGAGAGGTCGGGAAGGAACCTTAATGGAGCCTTATTGGAACGGCACTGGACGTTAACGGAACTCCTTCGAAAGGTAGGAGCGGTCGGGACGGCTGAGGTTAGGCTGCATGTTCAAAATTTTGGCCGTTCCCCTACCGTTCTGAATGAACGGTAATGGATCCTTAGCACATCGTTATGAGAACTGATGGGTCGTTAATGAAACGTAAGCAACGGTAACGCAACGCTAATGCATCGAGAGTGAACGGTCGCCAATATTCGCCCCGCACCCGTAACATTCTCATACCGTTGCTACCGTCCCCTACCATTCTCATACCGATCTGGTAACGTTCTGATCCGACCCAATCTCCACCTCACCGTTTCAACCAGATTGTCTTACGTTCCCCTAGCGTTGTATTAAGGTTCCAATAGCATTCCGATACCGTCCCAACCATTCCAATACCGGTGCATTAGCGTTGCCACACCATGCCAGCCGATGTGTATATAGGTGTCACGTTCCAATACCAATCAGTTTATTTTCACACGAGCTAGAGCGCACATCGTCACAGAAGCACATTCAATAGGAAAAACTCAACAACAAAACATCGGTGAGTATTATAAATATTCATATGGCGAGATGACATGTTTGACTTTGTTTAACACCCATATTGTTATACCGGTATTCCCTTTATAGATTTCCTTCCAAGTTCATTATTATTTTATATGTCATAGTATTTTGTTAGGCCATGTAAAATGTCGTCCAATACATTGAATTTTATTTTTTAGCAACTGAATACATGTTTGACAAGTGTCTCGCTTTTATAACCTCTGTAGATCGTTACGGCAACAGTAACATAACGCTACTGGATCGTTAATGGATTGCTAACAGCACGCTACGGTCGCTGTGAAATTGGTAATGAACGGTAGAGGACGGTATACTCGGTACAGCAACGGTGTGAGATCTGAAAGGAACGTTGCTGGAACGCTAGTGATCAATACTAAAACAGTAAAGATTGTTATGACACGCTGTATGGACCTTACATGGTCAGTACATGAACTGTATTAGAACCCTACAGCATCGTTACGGTCGTTAACAGATCGCAACTGGAACGTAAGAATGCCAAAAACGGCCGTTCTCCTAGCGTCTGATCGGTAGAGGCAGCCGTCCTGAGGACGGCTTAGAACGGCTGAGA
This sequence comes from Gymnothorax javanicus, assembly GCA_029692085.1. Taxonomy (NCBI): domain Eukaryota; kingdom Metazoa; phylum Chordata; class Actinopteri; order Anguilliformes; family Muraenidae; genus Gymnothorax; species Gymnothorax javanicus. Next base: position 10,155,324 of record CM056211.1, read on the forward strand.
ACGGTAGCTAGAACGGTAGTGTGGAATGGGGGTATTAGTCATTGAGAAATTTATACTTGTTTTATTGCACATTTAGCAAAGTGAACAGAATCAGCTCAATGCAAATAATTCCTTGAAAGATGTGGTGGGAAGAATATTTTAAAAATCATTCTTGTTCATTTTAGGAAGGAGAGCGTCTGCTCTTAGCACTTCAGTGCGTATGCTGCATCCCTCGCCTTTAGCTTTAACAATTTCCCCATCAGTGTATTTTTTAAGTTGCCTGTCACTGCCAGCATAGCATACTGTCATACTTGACAGAAAATGTCAATGGCGGGGAAAGGGTTAAGAGTTCTTAATCAAACAGCTGAACTTTGAAATGTAAACTATGACTGTAAATTCACCTCAGTCGGATTCTAATCACAGGATTTCGTAAGGGTGCCAATAATAGAGGCATACACGATTTAGGAACTAAACTATATATATTTAACATCAATATATTTTTTTCAATAACTTTATTTCATGATAATTTTATTTTTATTTTATTTTTGAATATTTTGAGAGAGAAACCCTGAGGATAAGCAACACATACATTTTTTTACACCTTGTTTTGCTCATTATCACTAAGGGTGCCAATAATTATGATGGTAAAATTCTTCACAGTATGCCTAGAGTAATGTATTTTCCTCATTCAAGCTCCGAAATACTCAGTATTTGCATCATTCCTCCATTAAACTAGCAGCCGATTATAACAGGGAGGGTGTGAAGTGGGGATACAAATCTTCGTCTGCATCTGCATGAGAACAATTCCAGTCATGTTCTGCAGTCACTGATAGCGATGTCCCCAAAGCATTGGTGTGTGGGCGACGATGAACCCTCTAATGTTTTGAGCGTTGCTGCCACCTGGCTGCATGATAATGTCATGAAAAAACTCCAGAAGAAACCGTTATTTCCATTTCTAAGAATTGCGTCACACTGTTTCGCTTTGGCGCAGTTTTTCAGGTCAGGATAACTATTGCTGGTCAAGGCAGAAAATGTTGCCATGGTGATACGGTTACAGACAAATGTGAGCATTTTTCTCAGGCTTTCAGGAAATCTTTCTGCTGTATTCTGAGGTATTAAGAGCATTGAATTTAAGTATAGAATTCAGGACTTGGCTTTTGCAGTAGTCTGTCAAGCAAAGAAAGAGCACAGAAGTGTGCTGGATCAAACTCAATATGCTCAATCATATTCTGTCATTTTAGGTTAAGCATGTCTGACATTACCTAAAAAGGACCTATTTTCTATGTAGGTTTTCTAGGTTGTCAGGATGCTATATCCAAGATGGTGCAACAGGCATTTGCATAAATGCAAGCATATTCATTGTGACTGGGTCTCTTTTTAACAAGCATGTTGAATTTGTTCTTAGATCTATGTCAGGCATATTTCTGTAAAGACAGCTTGCTTGAACAGCATGTGATCGTTTTGATAATAGGTGTGAGCCATGTATCCTGTTCCCATCCATCTTAGATTGGTAAAGGATTGCTAGATATGTTTGACCCTTTTCACATCATTTATTTTTAAAGTCTAAAGTAAGCGACAGGCAGCGCCTGTTCATCAAAGCACAAAATCTGAGCAGAATCTATTGCCTGATACCATGACCATTTAATCTTGTCATTACCCATATAGAATAATTAACCGGTTTTGTTCCTTATGGATTACTGAAATTTTCAGGCACATTTAGGATAGAAATGGGCCCGGGATTTTCAAACTAGTGATTTCATTTGTGAGCCTGCAGCAAATGCCAAAACATTAGAACTACACAAAAATGTAGCAAATAATGTTCATTATCTTGTAACAACAGGGCATGTCAATGTCTGCAGACAGATCTTAGATGGCAAGCAAAAGGTGCTTGTAGTTCCCATGCGGAATGCAAGAGAAATTGGACCTGTGTGACTTTAACTTGGGCCAAATATTGATGGCCGGATGAGTGGGTATGAATATCTTCGAAGCGGCAGGGACTCCGGGAAGCCCCCAATCAGCAGAGCTAAGTACCAACCAGCAGAGATCTAAGACAGGACACACCATGAACCAGTGACAGGTGCTGGGCAGCTAGAGCTCATCGATGCACGAGGGCAATAGAAGCGATCCCGTCTGGTCCAAACCAACAGAAAGGCGACTGTCGCACAAGCTGAGAATTTCAGTATTTACAAAAGCAATGTGTCACAACGCACAGTGCATCATACCCCGCAGTGTATTGCACTTTTTAGCTTGCAGACCAGTTGAAGAGCCCTCTCTAACCCCAGTCTTCTTCTAAAGACACCTCCGGTGGGCACGTGAGGTACAGAACTGGACTATGGTGCAGTTGAGGAAGGTCACCTGTTCCAGTGAGTCCCATTTTCTTTTACACCATGTGTTTGGCTGGGTACGTGTGCATTATTTATCTGGGGAAGAGATCGCATCAGGATGCACTGTGGGAAGGAGACAAGTTGGTGGAGGGAGTGTGATACTCTGAGAAATATTTTGCAGGGAAACCCTGAGTTTGAGAATTCAAGTGACATCTATTTTACGGAGCCTTTTCGGCGACGCAAGGTGGACCTTCCCTATATTAGGCAGGTGGTTTTAATCTTGTGGCTGATCTGTGTGCGTGTGCGTATGTCTTTCTAAATATATATATGAGATCTATCTCCATTGGATTTATATCTGGTGACTGTGATGGGATTTAAATGGTACTCAACATTATAAAGGGGCCAAAGTGTGTGCTAAGAAAATATTCCTCATGCCAGTACACCATCACCATGGATTCTTGTTGTTTAAGCCAAATTCTGACCGTATTATTTGCATATTGCAACAGAATGAGATGCAGGCGACCTGGCAACCTTTTTTCAACCTTCTGTCCAACTTTGGCTAGACTTTCCTCACTACTGCCACAATATTCTGTTCGTTGCTGACAGAATGAGATCAAAGCCAGTGAAGTCTAACCGCCATTGTATTAACACTCAAATGGATATAACATTTTTATTGTCTGAAATATTCCATTACACACTGAACAAAATATTCACACAAAGTCAAATTCAATCAAGTGCCAAGGAATTACACTGATAATATTGCCTGCTATTGAAATTTAATGCCTTTCAAATAGCAACGAAAAAACAAAGTACACAGGTTTTACATTGTGCATTTGAGACTCAATGCCTCCTAAGTCAAATAATTTGTGTTGCAAGTCATCACATTTCTTGAATTAACTCAATTTCTGTATCAGGACTGCTGAAATTCACTGGCATTGAGTGGAAAAACAAATCGGAAATATTTCACCATGTCCACATGACTGCAGCACTGGGGCTGTCTTATGACAGCAAGCATTGCAAGAAGTCGTATGAATCCAAGACCATGATTACATTTGTTGCCAATTCCATATGCTGTGTAAGAAATATAAAAATGTTAATACAAACATGCTTTAGAAATACAAAACTTTAATGACACCTTTAGTGAGGACTACTTTGTTTCTAACAGGAATTTTCTTTTACAATACTCATGATCCCATGTGCACCCTCCCCTAATGTGAATGTGTCTAATGTCAGCTGACGCACAAATTCTAAGTCGTCAGCACCAAAGCATACTGGACCAGTATAAGTCACCTCTTTGTAGGAGCTGAATCAGACCAGCAGCGACCAACCACCATCTTGTCTGCCATAAATGCAGTGTAACAGATTTTCTTTGCATATTGTGGAACCCCAATGGGAAATGTGGAAGATCAATGACAGGACGCCGATGACCAAATTAAAGGGATACCTGAGGTCACAAATTGTTGGAGGTTTTCTTTAAATGCCGTAATTATTACACCGATAACTAGTTGATGACTTGCTCATTTTTTACAACATGTACCACACACAGAATACCTGCACTTAAATGTACGAACATTAATGCTAAAATAGACGGTGTTACTTGTGAGGGTAAACATGACGCTGTCATATTGTAGCATTAAAAAAAAAGAATCAAATATCCAATTTAGGGTCACAAATTCAGTGCACAAGTCTCAGCACCCCTTCCACCATATTGCACAACCGACAGTAGCATCTGATTTATATTGGTCAATGTCCCAGAGTGTTATACAGTTCAAAGTCCTGAAAAGTAGAAGTTGCCATTTTACAGCCCTTACCAGATTTCCAATGCTTTTTTTACATAGGGTTTTATTTTCTGGCTGATTTCAAGCGTAGAGTGCATGTGAACAGCCACCCCTTATTTAGTTCAAGATAAATAACCACTTAATGTCTCAAACGTGAATTTTGAAGTTCTTACAGGCTTTTATAGAGCAAATTTATGAGTCGCAAAATTGGAAGTGCAATGGTGAGGTCACAGGCATTCGGCTTGCGTGAAATTTGAGTAACAGCCAGATGAAAAGGCCTCTGAAGTCATGCCGTCACTCCAGTCGGGTAATTTAGCATTTAAGTCTTGAGTATTTTGGCACTGAATAGACTTCCACCAAATTCAAAATCTATTATTTTTGTTAGTGTGAGAAAAACAAACAATGTTTTTTATGAAATTTAAGGGGTCAAGCCTGGGTTCACTCAATTTAAGTACTTCTAAACACTAAAAACACATAAAAATTGTGTCAACTGAAAAAAGCTCAGAATGGAATTTGATTTTAATCAAATTTAATAAGTTTGTTACCGTGAAAACCGTACATTATTGGCGAAAAATGTGAAATCTTGTGGCAACAATATCTCAGAAACTATTCCATATTTTCCTGTAATTCTTTTTTTGTTTTAAAGCTAATATCGCCAGCTATACAATGACATACTCATTCTGGGTATTTTCATGGGAAAATATTTTGAAAAATGATTTGGTCATAGAATTTTAGAAATGGGTGGCAGAACCTGCCTGGCAGATGGATCATAAATACACCATGTATCTACCTACCCAAAAATGGCTATGTCATTGTATAGAACATGACAAACTGATGCTATGGTGAAAACTTCAGAGCAATATCTTGAAAAATGTGGATTTTATGCCAGCCACAAGCCTGATAAACTATGGAATTTTGCAATGCGAGAAAATCGCGTTGAAACGAATGCACTGGAGGCGGTCACATGATAAAAATCCTCTAAAAAGATAGTTTTTTGGTCTTAAAATCACCTTTTATGAATGTTTTGAAAGATTTTTAACAAAATGAAAAAAAATTTTTTTTTCAAGTCTGAACCTGGTCTTGACCCCTTAAAAACTGAATTCAGTGGACCCACTGCCATGACAGACATCGAAGAGAGAAATTCAACAGAACTAAAACGTTCAATTTCAAAAAAGCCAGCTCCATCACAGACTGAAACAAAGACAACTGTGCAAAAATACCATTTTTTAACAAATAAAAACTATACTTTGATAAAAAATCTGTACACGGGCAAAGGACTCGGTCTGTGATATACCATACTTTACGACCTGCAGGACTATTATCATAGTTCTAAGACAATTTGTAGCCACTCGCTTTTTCCAGGAAAACGGCAGCTTTAAAATTGATCATTGATACTAAGGAATGCAATTCACAGATTAGAGCACAAAACCCTCTTGTAATGTTTGTTTGCCACAAAGCTTATTTTCAGCAAAAAACAAAACCCTGATGCAATATTGGCAAAGAAAATCAGACAGGAGAATCCACAGGGGAAGAACCTGTCAGGTCAGCCAGCAAATATGGAAACTGGGATGGAAAACAAAATTCCCAGCCAAAAGCCTACATAAAGTTGGCGTTAGCTAATTATGATATTGGACACTTCAAGTTTGGTCAAGTTTATTTCAACTGCAAATCTGAAAAAGTTGGTGCAGTTTGGAAAGTGCATTTTGGAAAATAAAAATAAATCAAAAACAAGTGATTTGACAGGTCCATTCACCCTTTACTATATAAAAAAACACGAGAACCAATTATTTGATGCTTTAGTCAATTATTTGATGAAAACATGCACTCATTTCAAATCTGATGATTGCAAGTCTTTAACAGTTGGCGCAAAGGGCAATTAAGGACTAATAATGAAGCAACAAATTGCAATCATGCATGACAGGTGAGCTAATCACATTACTGTATAAAATAAACCTCCAAAAAAGAAGTCGCCCCTTAAAAGCGAAGATCAGTCGAGACTCACCTATTTGTCACAGATGCGTAAGCGTATAATCCATCAGTCTGAACGTTCACCTCAGCGATATCAGTAAAATTTTGAGCATTTCCCCACTCAACAATGAGCAGCGCAATTAAAAGATTAAAGGAATCGAATTGAATCGCAGAGCTAAACAGGCAAGGCCGAAAATAACTTCTGAAGGCCTATAATCTCCGATAGCTCAAACTTCACCGTCCCAATCATGACTCAAAAGCATATCAGGACAAGGGCTCAAAAATAGTGAACTTGTCATCAGCATTCACCACTGCATCCACAGATGCAAGTGCAAAGCTGAAGCCATTCACAAACCGCGTTTCAAAGCCCCGCCAACTTCTCTGGGCTCTGTGTCATCTGATATGGACAGTAGCTTAGTGGCAGTGTCTTGTAGTCAGATGAGTCAACATTTCAAGTGGTTTTTGGAAAAAAAAAAAGAGGAAAAAATACAGCCTGCTGTGTTTTCTAGACCATTGTCGACAATGAAAACCCAAGCTGTCATTAACGTTAGGTCCAAAAGCCAGCACCTACCATGGTATGGGGGTGAGTCAGTGCACATTTGCCAGGGCACCACTGATATGGAGAGATGTGAGCAAATTTTGGAGTAATATGCTGCCATCCAGGTGCTGACTGTCCCATGGACATTCCTCCATTTTCCAGCGAGGCAACGCCAAACCACATTCTGCAGAGTTTACCAGTGCCTGGTTGCATGAGCAGAAAATGTAGGTGCTAGTTTTTCAATCTTGATCGGTCTGGAGTGCGTTTCCCAAAAGCATAGTTGCTAACCATGTTAGCAACTTGCACAGTTCATCCATTCAGTCAATGGCTCCAACTATGTAGGTTAGCATCCCTTTTGGGGAACGCACCTGATTGAGAATTTATGATGCATTATGAAAGGAAATATGCAGAAACAAAGTAACGGTACAACTGCGGAGCTGAAAACTTGTATAATGGAGGAATTGGGGAAAATTGCGCTGGCTAGACTTAACGGAATGGAATTTTCAGTCTTGCTTAATGAGTGCTTAAATTAAAACTTGACATTACTCAGCGGTTAATCAGGTGATTGCGCCAACTTTTTTGGACTTCACTGCAGTCATCACATTGTATTTTTTAATATGCTACTAAATTCACGCTAGAATGTAAAATAATGCAATGTTGTTTTCATTAAAGGATGAATGGACTTGTCAAATCAGTTTTTTCGTTATTTTATTTGCATTTTTCATGAGTTGCCAACAGAATTGGGGCTGTAGTTGAAATGATTTGATTCGCTTTGAGCCAAATCATAGCAATTACTGCTGATAAAAACACTCATTTTATCCGCTCCCCATCTTTTTCATTTAGAAGAAAAAAACCCTTTGGCAGCGATAATTTGATGCATCCCAAGTGACAAACCCACACTGAAAATTTTTCTCGCATTAGCTACACAGAACAATCAGTCCTCTCATATTTTCAGTATTTTTTAAGCAATGAAAATCTGAATATTGATTGGCTAATTATTTCAACCTAGACATTTTCTGATTACAGAATGATGCAATGTTCCAGTTGATAAAGGGACAGTCATTCTGAGCGTGTCAAAACACAGTAGCATAGCATCTTGCAGTATATCACAAGTGTCACTTCCCGAGCCTCCTACTTCTCTGCTCCCGAGTCTTATAATTCATAATTTATGAGCTTTTGAACTGATGCATGTATGAAAAAATGTGATAAAATTTGTTGAAAACATAGGAAGAGCCATTAATGGGTATTATGCTCAAGTGCTTAACTATCACAAAAATGCAAAAAGTGATAAGATTTTTAATTCCTTCACTACATGGGAATATGTCAGGTTACTTCAGCATCAAAGCTTGGAATTGCTCATTTTGCTCAGTGATGAGATAAACCTCAGAGTACAGTGGAAAACATAAATCATTATTAGCAAGAAATTCTGACTGCGGCAATAAGACATGGAAGCAGGAATTCAAGAACTCAGATTTTTTTTTTTTCTTTTTTAACCCTGAAAAAGGTTCATTGGACCAAAAAGCACATTGAAGATTGTGGCTCTCTTTCCTAATTTGAAGCAGCACAGAATATCACAGAAAACAAAAAAATCAGTTCAGATCATTCGATTGCGTTTATGAGTAGGCGAATCCGTGATTACATCGCCACACTGGGCTGAGGTCCGCTTCCTAGTGCTACCATTGTCTAAATGGAACGCCATCTCCTCTGATATGAAAGTGTTCAAGTCCACATCATGGAGTCCATTTCTCCTGCGATTCTGGTTGGAGCCACCGCTCACATGAGATGGCGATCCAGGAGTACTGGATCGGACGCTTATACCAGCCATTGCTCCACTTAGACCTAAAAAAAATAAATAAACTTAATAAGGAGCCAATAAATAATCAATTTGCTGACAGCATGAAACTTCAATGGGCAACCTTGAATTCAAATTTCATAGCTATACTTTGCAAAATCAACATTCGACTAATCAATACCGCTTACTTGCATTTTACACAGCAAAAAAAGCAAGAAAACAAAGCCAGCACTTTACACCAAACAAATATTTAACACCACGTTAAATGTTCACTTAAACTTAAGCCATTTAGTAATTTAGTAAAGACCACCTCAAAGGACTGGCCACAATGTTTAATTTAGGATAAGGGGAACAAAATGTCTGTTTACCGTGCAATGCTATGGCCTCGCGGAAAGGTTGCAAATCAGTCTCTACAGATGAGCTTGTTTCAGTGGAAGAGGCCCACTTAGGAGTTTCAATGGTCAGTTTTGGTGGAGCTCTGGAAGTCCTTGGTGGGGGTGCTTTGCCACACAAGAAACTGATCAAGTCCTCACGTCGAATGGTTCGCCGTCTCTTTTTAACCCAAGCCAAAACATCCTTATTGCGACACTGATGGCCAATCTGTATTCCACGGTCGTAACTTCTTTGATGGGCTTCAACGCTTTCTATTAAACAAGAAAAGTAATTCCATTTGCTTGGAAAATTACAAAGGATTGTCATGCAATTACATGCGTAATTTATGGCATCATGTCAACAAACACTCTGTGACCGAGGCATAATATCAATTCTGTAATTTCACCCCGAAAAAAAGTACTGTCACAGCATCATCTTTTTTGTCCATCTCATTACCGAGTCCAGCTGTCCACACATTTTTTTACAGCGTCCTTCAACACTCCAAATGTTCAACTCATACAAGGAAATACATCCATATTTTAATGATCATACATTTAGGATTTAACAGTTGAACTATGAAATTAACATCCAGATATAATGGAGTCAAAACAACCAGTCAATAATGCATAAACGAAGATCTCTTCATCTACTTCATTTTGAGGACTGCGCGACCACGTTACAAAGCATGACTTACCAATAAAACCATGATTGAAATGGTAAGTTGCCCGTTAGCTACAATATGGAAAGAAGTAACCGCTCAGTCAAGGTGAAACGATAATAGAAACAACAATCCTCGAGCCAATTTCGAATGTTTCGATTATACAACATGTAGATCCCACCGAGCAATCTGATTGGTCAATCAGACGTTTAGAATGTTCTCAAATGAGCATGACAGCACGGGTAGCCTTGCTCATATGAAAAATACCTCATCACTGAAAATATTATACCGCTTATCTTATTCTGGAGCCGACAGTGGAAAGCCGTTGCCTATACTTAAATATAACTGTTAATATAAGTTAGTTGTAAAAATCAGCTGTGCCGGTGAGTCGTTTTCGCGGCACCTGTTAGCTTAAAAATGACTGATGTAGGCAGAAGTATTTTTTCCAGCGGATATTCTAGTTACAACATTATTTAGCTACCAAAGCAGTTTTGTGTTGCTATGTGTGGTATTTATTCAGTTTTGGGAAATCACGATGTCTAGAAAACATAAGCCCAAGTTGGCTGGCTGTCAAGGACTAGTTAACGTCAGATCTCATGTATTTCCACTGAAACGGAGAGAATACTAGCAAAAAACTTTACATTTTGAGAGCGAAATGCCCACAGTATAAATACATTTTCACTATACTTTTGTTAGTAATAGTTGTATAATCGCATTACTACACTCGAGGTGCGCTTGCGCCTCGTTCCTAGCCGCATCCCTGTCGTGACAATAATGACGGTCAAGCACACCCTCGAGTGTAATAATGCTTAATAACACAACACAAAATAATAGATCTAATGCTACAGGTAGCTACAAGCCTAAAATGAACATTCAGTTACCTTTATAGAGATTGGTGACAGCTGTTGCAGCATTCTGAAACGGTGCCCAGAGGGAGAGCCCCTGCTGCAGTTGACATTCTCGGTCTGAGGGAGGGGGAAACAGGAAACTGAACGCTGACGAAACTGATTCGGAAGCGATCAACAGTCTGTGGCTCAAGGGAAACGTCATTAATCACATTTACTCAATGTACTGTTAAAGCAAAACGCACAAACATATCACACAAACCTGGCAGGCTTTTATATCCTCAGAAATAAGCAGCTAAGTAAGCTAGCAAGCTGCATTAAGCTGGCGTCATGTTCTCACCGTTTCCCCATCTAGCTAGCTACTTAACTAAAGTTAATTTTACGCCATTTATTTCCATCAAAAGTTTAGCATTTTATTCGGCCAAACATCGAATCTTACTTTCAACTGAACTCTGGCTGTAGGGTCAGTTATTCTCTCCAACTAAGCTACCTGATTTCAGATTATATTCACGCCATTTCGACTAGCGTAATGTCACTTCTACCCCGGTTCGCTTACGAGCCAAGAGCCATTAGCTTAACAACACATCTTATCTAACGTTAACCAGCTAACGTTAGCTAGATAACCGATGTCACGCAGCTACCCAGTGAGCACATCGTCTCAATTTCCATCTAACTTCAAAGCTATTCAAGATATTAATTTAAGCAGCAAACCTTCAGCAGCAAACGGCCATTTGTGTATGAAGACAATATATTTATCGAGACGAGGGTACCACAAAACTCCCAAGATTTCGCCATCTTGTTCAGTTTAGCTAGCTTGCTACTGCTAGCCCGACCGTGCGCTCAGTTTAGCTCGCGTGTATTCGCGTCTGTGCATTGACTTTGAATGTGATCTGTCGTGCGAAAAATTCGTTTCGCGTCCAGTGTGAAAGCGGCTTAATTCAGTTAACCAATGTTAACAAAAACAAAAAAAAAAAAAAAAAAAAAAGAGCAGCGAACTAAATTTATACCCAAGTATAGCCATGACTATCTACTACCATCAGGCACCTGACAGGCTAACATTAGCTAACGTTAATCAGCCACCTTCACATTAGCAGTGATTAGTCTTCAATAACGTTAAGATAAATGATAACTGCTAGCAGCCTAACCATATCACGACAAGTATCACGATTTGCTTAGGCTAGCTAGCCAGCTTGCTACGTGTCGCTTTGTTCGTTGGACGTGTCTGGTTATCACGGCTGAAGTTTGGCTAGTTAGCGGTGTTAGTCTTACAAAATGTTTCGGCCACGCTTAGCAAGCCAATATCGCACCTTTGTAGAGCTGAGCAACCGCCGTAGCGGAGTTCTGAAAGAGGTGCCACAGTTTCTGCTGACTCTGATCGGCCTCCTCCTCATTCGGCTCCTCCTGTTCGGCCTCGGCCAAGCACTGCCGCTCCCATTTCGAGAACCAATGTTCGGGGCCATGTTCCTGGATCTCTGCCTCTCTCTCGTCCTTCTTCTTGTCCTCCATTCCAACAGTCGACTCAGTTTTAGGATTAAAACACGCTTCCTCCACTGGTGGAACTTATATTTTTGTTATTACAGAGAATATTATCTCCGTCAAGGGGTGTACTGGCTAACCTGCTAGCTAGCTAGTTCCTACTTCCCATTGTGCGTCGGTAGGACACCAGCTAGAATTACTCCCACTCTCAAACTGAAACGTCGGGGCTATGTTGAAAACAAATTATCTTGCTGGCCGCAGAACTCCGCCTGTGTAACTGAAACACAACAGCAATTGGCTACAGCGCTCCCCTATGCACGTTTCTAAATGATTCTGGAGATTTAATTGGCTAAAATGAAGGTCATGTCGCAACCCTACAGCCCTTGACAACTTGCCTCAGAGGGGCAAGTCCCCCTGCAATTGGATAAACAGCTGTAAGCTGCTGACGTTGAGGTGTGTTACAGCGCACCTAAACAAACCGTAAACAAACCCAACAAAAAAAGTCACGTGTAGATGAGAGGAAGACCGTCTCGGATCGGCAAATAATGGCAAAGACGCACGGCTAGAACAGCAGATTTGAAGGACAGCCACTAGCTGAAAAATTAATCGGAAGAAATTTGATTTCCTGATTTCATCTGTCCTAATAGCACCAATTTTCAGCCAAGGCCATGAATGATTCATTAACAATTCCGAGAATTAAGGCGCCACTTGATTCAATTTTAAGCATCAAGAGAATAAAATGACTTCAGAGTAAAATCAATAGATTACTGACTGCAAAATGTGGGTACTGCAGTCCAAGTTAAAAAAAGATGAATAAATAAATAAACGGTTTGAAATAAACATAATGACGCAAACCGCGGGCAAAACGAACATTTAGATGGATTACTTAAAAAGTGTAACGTTAGCTCGCAGTGAACAATTATTTTTTTATTATATATATTTTTTTTTTTTTTGTTTTTTGGACGAAAATTTCTTACATTATCTGTCTATAGCTACACTGTTTTACTAAAATATTTTGCCACTCAGCAAAGGACGTACGGGAAATTTGAACACATTCACTGATTTAGTCACAAAATCGAATAAACTTTTATAAAACGGGTATATGGCTTCTAACAGGCTAGTAAAAGATATATGGCTAGTAGTAGTCCTGATGAATTAACTAATTTTGGTTTGCTAAAACTCAGTCCATCTTTCAAACGTACCCAGAGCCCTGCTACAGCGAGCCCCAATCCATACAATACAGAAGTTGGTTGCAATTCTCCTGGAGGGCGCTCGCGAGATAGTTCTCAATGGGTGGAAGTTAATGGCTAAAATAACTGAGTACATCCACCTCTGGACAAAAAGCCAAAATTTCATTTTAGTTTTGGTGATTATATATAAGAATTGAAAATAACGGAAAAAAAATACAGATGTCGTTTTATTTTTCTTCCAGGGTAGGTGACATTCCGGACTGAGGTTTGACTTTTTTTCTCTCTCGATGTTGTAAGCTGTCCATCTGATGAAATATCTGTTAGGAAGACTTTCATCTTGAAAACTCTCCTGGACTACTATTTAGGTCCAACACTTCCCAGAATTCATAACAAATATCAATTTGGTGTCACTCTCCATCATTTTGATCTATGTTTTTCGAGTAATGATGGGTGAAAACAAAGTGGGTTGCAATGCATACACAATACTCCCTGTGTGTGAGTCATCATAGTCAAAAGATTTTTCTAGAAAACGAGATTCTGTGTTTTGGGAAGCCAATGTATAAAGAAATATGATTGCAGAAAGTTTGATAACCTTTCCTGCCGGTTACATCTTACCAGGGTCTGGCAATGCCATCGGCAAAGAGTTAATTCAACTCAAGATTAAGAGTGGGCGAGAGTGGGGAAAAAAAAAAAAAAAAAAAAACCTGAAAAATACATGAAGGTAAAATGCACAACATACAGGCAGTCATATTCAAGTGGGATAGAATCTCCGATAGCTGGAGATGAGACACCAGGTGAAAACAGTTAAAGCAGCGAGGTGACTATCTTAGCACGAAGGGGGCATCTGCTGGAGGTGGGATTTGAAGCTATGTCTTGAATTTTCCAAATAAAAATTTCTAAAAACTGTTCACAGGTTTCAGTAGAAGCAACAGTGAAGGTATTGGCCGTGGGACTCAAGACAGTGTTTATTTTATTGGAAAGTACCTTAAGCCTGTGCGCATTTTTGGCAATGTCAGAAAAATATTTAACTCTGGCAGCTATGACAGTGGGTTGACAAACAGTCCCTGGGAATTTGATATGATGCCTGGAGTTTCTTTTCTGCAGTCTCTCAGGCTGCCGGCACTCCTGCCTCAGAGCGCAGGCAGTCTCATTAAGCCAGGGCTGAACACTAGCTCTAGCCTCGGGTCCCTTGAGCTTCATTGGAGTCCAGAATGTTAGTAAAAGTGGAGTTATAAGGTGAAACCAGCTCATCCGTATCAGAGCAGCATGAAAGGAAAAATCATGAGCAATGGACTGATGAAGGGATAAAAAAAGGCATTGAAGAAATGTATGGCTGTAAAAGCATTTCTGGTACAAGAAAACCAAGGGCAGGGGTTGGGGAAGTCGAGGTGGGAGACAGGTTAAGGCTGGCAAACATTACAGGATTCTTCAAACCATCACAGATTTAGAAACCACACACTTGATGATAACAAAAGACAGATCGCACAAGATCTCTGTCTTCTGATCTTATAGTGTGTGGTGTGCACAACAGAGCACCCCACACACTACAGGATTTCTAGTCGCAAATATTAAACATGTTCATTATTTACGATCTCTCCTTCCGAGGCCTTCCGAGCGGATCGGACCGGACAAAATCATTCTTAACACACCCCACACCACAGGAAAATCAGACACGATGTCGTTTGCCAGCATCAGACAATCAGGCCTTTGCTGGCTTTGATCGGAAGGGGGAGTTTAGGACAAAAATTGGCCCGATTATCCTGTAGCGTGTACCAGGCATTAGTGAGGATTCAAAAACCAGCATGAAGAACCTCAAAACTAAATGCAGGGAGACAGTGTTAAAACCGAATCCAAAGTGAAGTGTGGCCTCTCTGATGAGTAGAGCCTTTCGCAGACTGTATTGTAAGATTAAATGATTCCACCAGACACATGAACTCTTTCATTAAGGGCCTAGATGGACAGCATACATGAATGTTTTTATTTCCTAGAATTAAAAACTTATCTGGACAGGGTAAAATTCAAGATAAAAACTCAGAATTCCAATATACACACCTCCTGGACCATCGCCTGCTCACTTCAGAAATGACCATTATGTAGGGCCCGTTGAAGACATGAGTTTTACAAACTTGGAATGCCCTTCACTATGGCTGCAGTGGGCGTGGCCGTCTATGTTCACTCTGAAGCGAACAACCTTACCTTTTGAAATGCAGCCTTTGTTTCTCTAAGAAGAAGCATCGACTAGTTGATGTTGCAACTACCTATGCCACCTTTTCTCACAAAGAGGGGAGATGCAAAAGTCAGTCTGGGTAACGTCAGAAAATAAAACACTGAAGCAGATCAGGCAGAACCCTGACAGGATTCGAGTGATAAACTGAAAAAAGCTAGTACAATATTACAAGTATCGGAAAGTTAACCCTAGCATGAATTAAACATCAACGCAAGATGTTTTTCTAACAATGTAAAAGTGTTTTAGCTCGCATTCTTCCTTTAAAGCCTGAATTATATTTAATTTCAAAATAATTTCCCTCATCACAGCATTTAACAGCATGTTGTAAAATGCCCTTTTCCTTGAAAATGTTTGATAAATTTTTCCATAAATTAGTCAAATCCATCTGAAATCAAAGTGAAGCACAAAGTCAGTTGAATCAATGCAAAAGAAGCACTACTATCACAAACTTTAATATATAAAAGCACATAAAACAAATAGCTGCAAACCTGTGGAAAAGCCTGTCTGTTTTCGCACCGATTTGCTGTAGTATAATCCGTCTCGCGAATGAAACAGCCTCTGACCCCAATTTAACTTTTTTATCTTGAGAAAGAGTGTCACAGCGATGTTTGTCCTGTAATTTAACCATGACACTCTTACGGTCTTGGGGTTCAAATACATTGAAAATGGAGGAAAATGAGCTATGACGTCCCAAACAATAGCGGTACCCTTCTTGTTGCTTTGTGATCCAGGTAACACCACGCAGCTTTCTACCTTTTGCTGAAATACTGTTGGCAAAAGTAAGAATGATAAAAGCGGTGATATGGACAGAGCATGGAGATACCCACAATTAACAACATTCACTACTTTACCATTGGAAAATTGTATATGTTGCAAGTTTACCAGTTCACTGGTGAGGTCATCCATAATTATTACCATTACATTATCAACAACAAAAGTGCTACCAGGCACAACGTACCTCACCCAGTTTCTTGGTGATCTTGACCTTAATAGGTATAACATTTGATCAGGTGATCCTTGGACTATTGCCCACCTTTCCCGAAAGTTTCGTGTAATTTGATCGAAAAGTTTTCGCACTGGGCTCCTTACAGACTCACCAGGCAAACGGACCACAGACAAAAAAAAAAAAAAGCCACCAAAAACAATACCCCTCTGCCGGTAAGCGGAATTATAATTGGAATAACTACAGTAGTTGCCATTTAAGTTAAAAGTAGAAGACTGCTTGTCCTTACCTGGATCGAAAACCAACGTGCATTGCAACAACGCCGTTCTGGACAATCACACCTTTTCCAGTCCATTTTCATTGCATTTGTGAAAGCTTAAAAATTTAACACTTCAAACCCCCCAAGGTGTTAGAGCAGGGGTATTCAACCATATTCAGCAAGGGCCGGTGTGGGTGTAGGTTTTCATTCCAATCAAGCACTTACACACCTGACACCACAAATAAACCCTAAGAGTCTTTGCTAAAGAGCTTGATTAGTAGTATCAGGTGTGTAAGTGCTTGGTTGGAATGAAAGCCTGCGGCCACACCGGCCCTTGCAGGATAATGTTGAATAGCCCTGTGTTAGAGCGTGATGTTAAAACTAGAGGACAAAAGTGGGTATTACACATTCCAACGCAATACCGCACAGAAATTTCAATAGTAAATTCTGTCTGACTTTGATATCGAAAACAGCACAATTCTGCCTCATGACACCAACCTTAGCAACAAAAGAAACATGAAGATGACTTCAACTGCAGCAATAGAAACCTGCTGTCAGAAATGCAGATGACAATGTATGGTCTTGTTATTTCAATTTGCGTGGATCCTAAAGATATAAATATTCCTCAAAACCAGGAACACAGTCAGCAGCAGGACGGCTTCTCGATGTGAAGAATCCGATGACATCTTGGGCAGGAGTGATAGACGTCTTTAAAGCCTCTGACAAAAAATGGAATGAGAAAGCAGCCAAAAACCAACCTGGAAGACAAAGGTTTACATCCCATGGTGTTGTTAGTCTTCTAAAAATGATTTCTGCATGTGAAAAATGAAACAAAGGGCCTTACCCGCAAAAAATGAAGACAAAGCACATCAGCCAAGCAAAAGCACCAACTCTGTAGGTGACGTTTGTCAAGATCTGTTGCTGGCAGGAGGTGCAGGTGCTCATCCCAGGAGATCGTCCCAGTATAGTGTCATAGCTGACAAACTTGTGTGTTGGTGGGGAGGAGGCATAGACTGGAGGGAAAACATCAATTAAGCTTGAGCTTCTCCTGGTATTATTCATCATGGTGCACTGGTTTATTCCACAAGCAGGGAGGACCTAAAATGCATTTTCTTGCTTTAAAGTCAAAAGCCATTTGCCGGTCACTGTTCAGGCAACAGGTCATAAAACACTTCTAAAGGAAATAGTTCATCACATTTGTAAGGCCTGACTAGATTAACAGAAAAACTTGGTAAATTTTATTTTTCAAAGAATAAATATGCATTTGTTTAAAAAAAAAAAAAAAACCCCAACAACGCCACACACAATGTATTCCACAATATTTTGAGAAGGATAAGAAGTTCATAGCCTTGAATTAGGTAAGTCCCAACAGGCATCTGATGAAATCAATGCAGACTTTATGGACTTACCTGGGATAGTTACTTGGGGTTTGCAAATTTCTTCCTCTGTTGTTGATATGCGTGGATTGAACACTGAGTGCAAATGATAGACTTTCACCTCGTTTTCAGCATTGCCATTGCCATCCACTAAAATGACAATGAAAAGCCCTCCAAAATAAAATACCTATATATACACACATATATTTTAATATGTGTAATTTTAAACCACATTTAAATGAAGGACAGGCTGTCACTCTCCATAATGCATTCCACATATAACACAAAAGTATATTGATCTTAATATAGCAAGAATCAGAAAATAATGAAAATAAATCATACCAGTTGTAATATAAGGTGAAGTGGATGCTGTGGTCTCCTCAGTTCTCATTTCTGTCTGTTAGGATTGTGGCATGAAAATTTACTTTGAACCAAAAATAATATTTTGTCAAGCTTGAACTCTCATAGTGCAATCAATTGCATTTTGATTTTCAAGCTAACTCGCAGCAATTTAATCACAAAATATAAGGATAAAATCCCCTTAAGTCAGGATATATGACCGAAAATAAATTTTAATCATACATAACCTCACCAAAATCTTTGTTGTAAAAGTAAACATGAGATCTCTGAAATCCACTCACCTTTGGGAAGTGTTTGCGAAAACAGGGGTGTGTCTGATCAAAGAAGGAATTGACTTGTCAGCTGCTCATACCCGCTAATAATTAGCAGGATAACTACTCAAACAATGAACCATTTTGGGAACAATCACTTCTGCTGTGAACACCAGCCTGCAATGATTGATTAATTATTGAGGCCTATTGTACAGATTTCTTCATGAATGGGTGTTGCCTCAGCAGTTAAATAATTAAAGTAATTTATAGATGAAGCTTCCACCGTTTTGGCTCCAAGGTCTTAACTGATAGAAAGAAAATCACAAATATCCCGGCACCAAGGAAAAAGTAGAAAGGGGAAAAGTCTCATGGCTCTCAAATGTACCAAATTTTGACCTCAATATGTAAAGTGTCAGCCATCCAGAAATGTCAACTAAATGTGATCACTGCATTCCATGGATACTTAAATCTGGACCTCAAATGGTCATTTTTGCCCCTAAATGTTTTTTTTCTCTCTCTATCAATTAGCTGAACAATCAGTGCCACTAATCGCTGAGATTGTCTTCCTGCCTGATTTCCAGATAGAGAGAGGCTGGGAAACGCGCTCTTGTCAGCCCTCAACAAGCATTTCATGAAAATACTTTGTTGACTGAAGGTGCTTTGGATCATTATTTGAAATCTACAAGGACTCACGGCTGCGATGATTACTGCTCTAATGGAATTCGACCTTAAACCTTACTGATTGCTGTGAAAATGCCCTCAGAAAGAAAAAGAAACCAAAAAACATCAGTATCCAAAAATCTATTAAGATCAAATGAATTGTGCTTTAAACATGTATTGAGACCTTCTTTTGTTGCTTTCTCAGCATACTTCAAATAATAATTTCTCTGTTTTTGGAATTGTTTCTGGACGTCTCTCATTGTCACATAATCATTGCTGTAAATTCTGAGTAATCTGACAGGCAGATTTTGGAAAAGTCTGCACCCAAGCGGACTTCGGAAGTCAGCTTGAAAGTTTGTGAATTTGATGAAGTATAGAATTGGACAGCACAAGCCATTTGGAAATTCCAAGTTTTCCAGTGCACGGTTTTGTGTGGGAATGACTGTCTGGACATTAAAATTAATTCTAAGAGACAGGAGTCCAGGGGTCAAAAAGTCCTGCCATGAATTTCTTCCAGTGACCAATTTAGCCCCCTAATTTCACTTGGCCTGTGCCATTCACTTATTTTTTGACAATGAAGTGAAAAAAGGTAGTATAAACTGGGCACTAGTGTTTCAGATCAGCCAAATAATTTTAAAATAAGACATCGGAAACATGAGTAAATACACAATGAAACTTTTAAATGATCATTTAAAGGTTGGATAGCCTTTATCCTTCAATAAATGAAATCATCATTTAAAAATTGCATTTTTGTATTTGGTCGATTTCTGGGTCGAGTGCAAATAAGGAAGGATGTGAAAAAAAGTCAGTTGGATGAGCACTCGATTATTTTGACCGCCTCAAAGAACAATTGGAAGAAAATGTAACTGTTAGCAAATCCAAGTGATCAGAAAAAAAATACAGTGGCGATTTTTTTTACTTTCTTACTAAGCATTTTCCCATTCTGTTTTGTGGCACTGCTTCAGTCAAATGCAAGTAGTCCTTTCGAATAAAATGCTGATACCCAGAGGAAAAGATAAGATATTTTATTGAGTCCTTCTGTTCATTTACAGTTGATAGATTCAGAGTTCATGGTTAAAGCAATGTGACACTGTGTGTTATGTGGATACATTGTCAAATCCATTTTTCTTTCGTTAAAATTTCAATTACTTTTTGGGGAGAACATAACATACAAAAAAATAAATACTTCCATGCAAGGGCCTCATTAAATTATAAAACTGATGAAGGCTTTTTTGCAAAATTAGCATTTTGAGTGTACTGTGAGCACCATAATTCGCTGGACAGTCAGGCATTTTTCGTTATTCACCTCCGCCAAGGAGGTGTAGTTTTTTGCCAGCGTTGGTTGGTTGGTTTGTTTGTCTGTCTGTCTGTCTGTTAGCAACATATCACAAAAATGGTTACATAGATTTTAACCAAACTTTGCAGGATGTTTAAGTAGCACAAGAGGAACAAGTGATTAAATTTAGGCATATCTAGGCCAGAGTACAGTGGAGATACAGGCCAAAGTTCAAATCCAGCCATGCTGGCAGAGGTATGGGCTCTCGCGAGTCCAGCAGAGAAGGTCAGAAATGACACAAGGACCAATTGATTAGAATTTGGGAGTGATCTGGGTTATGGGTTAGGCAAGGGTTTGGGTAAGGGCCCTGGGCGGAGGTGCTGCGCTCTCTGAGTGCTCTTGTTTTGACTGTGTTGGCCGAGTTAATCACAAGATCTGAAACCAACCGAACATTTCTAAATGTTTTATCCAATATGGGTGAAAACACCCTCAAATTAATGCTGACAGACTGAGCTTCCAATGTACTGTCATTCATGCTCGAAGTGCTGAAGTGCAGAATTTAATTTTTAAAAAAAAATGGATGTTTGCAGAACTGCTTCGAGCAGAAAGAATTCAAAATACTACATTCAGTCACTGAGGCCGTAAGTTTTTCCCAGTTTAAGTCCAAAAGCAGGTACGTATGTCATTTCCAGCAAAAATTTGCCTGGTCTTGTATTGAACAGTTGACAATTATAGTTCATCTTTTTCCATTTCCTTTTGGGCCTCAATATATTTGTTCCTCTCCACTTCCTCCTACATGAGAGAGAAGAATGGTTAATATGCAAATTCAACCCCAAATCAGAAAAAAGTTCAGACGATATGTTAGAATGAAACATTCCTTTTGTCAAAAGTGAACTGCAATCAAGAGTTCTGCCCTTAGTTGTTTGAAAACCTTTTTTTTTTTTTTTTTTTTCCAAAACTGAGCTGAATGATAAACAGTTCAAAACTCAGAATTTTTCTCCAGACCTAAGTGGCAGGAATGGATATAGCTTTACAAATAAAATGAAGTAGACCAGACAAAACATTAAATATCTTGTCTTCACTCTGTCTGCAATGAAATACAAGTCAAAGTACTTTTCAACATCACTGCTTTCTGTTATTATGTGCATTTTCCATACCCTACAAACTTTTTCTGAGTTGGGGTCATGCAATTAATTTCATTTGCGGTACAGTGTCTGAAGCTCATTTTACTAAATATGTTACAAGATATATAATTATAAATATACATGAAGTAAAACACAAACATTGAGGTGTTTCTATTAATTTAAACCCACCTTAGCCTTTTCTTCTTTGGCTAATTCTACCTGTTCCTCTACAAACTCCACCATTGCTTCCAATGTTCTCTCTCCGAAGTAAGGAATTGCCTGAAATCAAAAACATACTTTCAAAATATACTTAAAAAAGCCTCCAAAATTTTATCTGTCCTTTATTTGAAAATTTCCTTTACAAAAGCTTTCACTTGCTTCAAATCAGACACAATGCCATCACAAAATTTGGTTTTCTCTCTTTTCTCTCTCTCTTAGTTCTAGTGAAAGACGGTAACTCCCATGTAAACTTTCATGAGTTATATTTTATGTTTTCCCCTGGAACAAGTTGCAAACCCATCATAATTAGAAGCTTAGAACAGGAAAAAAGCAACGTAACTTCTGCTTTCAATTAAAGAAATTCCCTGAACCTGAACAGACTTTGACCCACCTTCTCCGCGTACACAGCTGGGAAGAACATGAGGGCAGGATAACGTTGCTGAAGGAGAATGTTTATATCGTTTGCTGTCGCATCTATTTTGGCGATCACCACACTCTCATGTTGCTCATAGATTTTCCCAAGCTTTTCCCATATCTTGAATAATTCTTGGCATCTCTCGCTCCAGGGTGCATCTTTTGTAGAAAAGACACATGGGTGAGTGACTGAAAACTATCATCACTTTTAATGAAGTACACAAGTGTTGTACAAAGGAAGGAATTGTAGGTATATTCTGGACCAGAATTTAATTTATGTCCTGCATGTGGAAGGGTAAAATGTTTCAATTATATTTAATTATCTCCATTTTGCACTTTGGATGACTTTCCATAAAAGTAACATCATAACAAGTCAGCCCAGATCTTAATATGGCATCATAAATAATATTTCTATGAGAACAACAGCAATAACATGTTTCTTATGATCCATTCATAAAATTATTCTCCATTTTAATGATAATAATGAGATCAGATGAAAACTGTTCTGGATCTTTAATTTAGGGTGCCAGGCTAACAATCAGTTCTACTGGCAAGGTGATGTGTAATATGTCTCTTTGGTACAAAATATACTGGAAATGAATCTGGTGAGGTTCAACATTTGATTGCATCTCAATTTGTAGTACGTACAAAACATGATGAACACATTCCTTTCCTCGTTGAAGCTCACTTTCTCAAAGTTAGATCCCACAAGTTCTTTCACTGGATGTTTATCCCAGTCTTTTGGAATCGGTAGACTTTGCAACTTGGGCTGGAAATATTAAACAAAACCACAAAACGCTTTGTTTACCTTCATATAGTCTATTTCCTGCATCATTCAAAAGATAATATCAAGTTTGTTCTGAGAGCAATTACACTACTGTATAGGAACGAAATCTGCCTCAATAATAATAATAATAATAATAAATTATTATTTAATTAATTATTAATTATAATAATTCAATTTCATTGGTGACTATTTTGAGCGACATAGAGACTGATCAATTGATAATGCATTCAGATATTATCTTGAAAATTCACCTCTGCTTTTCCATCCAGATAAGTCTGACAGAAGGCTTTCAAATAGTCTAATGTAAGCTCTGCTGGCATTTGGTACTGTACGTTATCAGTCAGGTTCACCATTCGCACTGAGGGGGTTTCCACTGCACGCACTCGGAAATACTCCAGAATCCGACCATTTCTGGGCTCATCCGTATCAATGAGCACGAATAAAACCTGTCGATGGGAAATACACAGACACGCACCCGTGCAAATTTCAAATAACGACATTAAAAATTAAAAACACACATTTTATTAGTCTCGCAGAAAGCCTTACCTTGCCTAGGAATTCAGCTGCAGCACTTTTAAATGCTTCATAGTTTTTCCCGTGGTTTTCATCACTTTTATTATCGAACAGTATGAGATGATTGGTGATCACTGAGCTCAATATTTTCGCCGAGGTCTTGAATCACCGATGTGCAGTCGCCAACATGAAAATAAATGAGATGGGACGGAAAGACATTGTCAAGAATTCTTACTTTCATCAACCAGTCGTGTTTCACATTTTTTATGCTTACCAGGCCATTATATTCTGTCACCAGATCCATTTCATGCACTCTGATGAACTGTATCAGGTCCTTCTTTGATACTTCACTGGTTATCTCAAACACCTCTGACTTTTCAGACTAAAGACAAGACAACACAACGTGTAAATATGCAGGTGTTCTCTTTTAAACCTGTTTTTAACATTTTCTCTTTAAAATTGACAAACCTTGTTACCCTCTGAAAATCTTCACTCACCGCTTTAAACAAAACCACCGTGTCCTGTGCAATTTCATACTTTGAAAATACTTGCTTATTTTTAGTCACTCCAAAGGGTAAATCAGGCATATCTAATGCAGCAGCATAAAATTCCTCCACACCTCCTTTTTCAAGATCCTGCAGAGCCAAATAAATCAGAGATAATATTGATGGCAATCAAGGATATGAACCATTACCACATATTATGCTACTAGTTGTTTCCTATGCAACTAAAAGTGCACATGTTAACTGATTGAAACACGCTTTTTGGAGGAAAGTTGACAACACCACCAAACCAAACTCTTTTTTTTTTTTTTTGAACAGTCATCTTGTTAGCGTGATACCTTAAAAAAGCCCAGAATCACCACATCCTCGACAGCAATAAATATCTCTGCTTCGTCAAGGTCTTTGATCAACTCCGCACTGGGACCACTTCTCCGCTTTAGCCAGGTGACAATGGAAGAAGCCGTTTTCACAACTGAAGAAAATCAATTACAGGGAGATTTTAAGGTGACATTGACAAGGCCCCTCCTCGCTAAGTACTTGTTAACCACAAGCTGCACAGGCACAATTTGCAAAAGGGATCGGACAGGCAACTCCAGCACATTTACCGACGCCTGAAAGGTAACATAAAGCCCCCCCCACCCACCCTCATGATACTCCCGTGCCGCACCTCTCACCCCGCATTTGAAACTGCCCTGGATAAGCTGCAAGCTGCATGCCTACCCAGAATACATACCTGGACAGATAACTGGGTTCTGTTTGTCACCAGAAATGTAAAGCCTCAGGGAAGGAAACGCTGTAACATTTAGCTCTTTGGCTAAGTCCTTCTCATTCGACACATCGATCACTCCCAGGTGTACCTTGAAGGACTCGGCCTTGAGATGTTGTGCTGCTTTGTTGAACTCGATGGACAGACTCTGGGAGTCTCCAGAGAAAGGAGCATCTACAGGGCAAATGAGGACACGCCAAGACAGTGTGTGAATTGTGCTTCTTGAATATATTTGTTTTCATTTCTTTACTGCAAACATCCACACCAAAACATTTCTGTACAAAGTAAATGCTGCCCAGACATTGTTTGTTTTGATTACAACTCTTTGCTGGCATAATTTGACTATGTAGACTGGTAGTCGAACAGCATTGCTGCGCTAGTGCCTCACACAGTCAGTCAGAGAGTTAGCGTGAAGCCTGCTGTGGTGGGCTGTATCTTCAATCTGCAGCCAAAATAGACTAAAAGGAAGCATTCACACAGAAAAAGATGAGGAACTAGGCTGGCATCATGACATGGCATTTTCAATTCCTCAAAATTAACTCATGCCCATCTTAGTAAATTTGAGGTTCATTGATTTCCTAGAGAAGTATACTTCTATCAATGGAGCTGTTAAGTTATTTTTCACTGTGTCCTATGATGAATCAAATATATGAACAATCACAGAAACAATTCAGCTAATGTGTATTATTGTACAAAGGCTGCCCTCAAAGTCGTAACTTGGTTTCTAAAAGAGTCCCCATTAACATATTTAGTGAACATTTTACAAACCTGCCTTTTGGGGACTGGAATTACTCCAGTTTATTAAAAAAAAAAACATACAATATGTATTTTTCATTCTTTTCACTTGCAGTACAATTAAAGCTCCAAGATATGTTTCAGAGTATACAGAAACTCTTATAAATTCCAGGGACTCACGGAAATTGACGAGCAACTGCTTGTACTTTCTGAGTGCCTGGTCAAAGTTGCTTTTCTTTAGAACCAAAACTCCTTTTTCCTCCTTAATGGATTCGGTCTTAGTTTTCTTGACTTTCACATTTGCGCTGGCTTGAGTCTGATTGACAGCAGCTGTCCCACAGAGGGAGGCCACAACAAGCAGGCAGACCAGCATTTCCTTCATTGTGGTGTAATCTGAGGGAACAGCTTCACACAGTAACCTTTTGGAGTCATGGGCGGGGAAGATAATAATAAAATGGAGGAACGTGGGCTTCACTGATTGTTCTGCGCCGTCACGTGGCAATGCTGAGGTTTAACTGATAAAGGTGTGCACTTTGATAATGGACTTAATTTATCAAAACTCCATTTATGGCGCAAGGTTAAATAAGTTGAATTGAAACAAAGCTCCAAGGTGACTCCATAGTAGGCTTTGAGAATGTTATCTAGAGCATATTGTGTGTTACTGTGTTAGCAGTTTTCAGTGAAAAAGTGATGTGTACTTGAGTAGTAAAAAAAAAAGTCCTCAGGCTCCACAAGTTAGGTTCATGTTTGCAGTTTGGTAAAATGCACTGAGGGTTTCTTTTTCCTCTTTTTACTTCTACATTACTATTAATGTTGCTACATACTGTAAGTCATCATCTGCAGCATGTTTACTCTAAGCTTGGGGGGGTCGCTCGTATACAAAAAGGACAGGGGCCTGGAGAAATGCAACCTCAAGGAAAGTGTTTGCTTCCACAACCACATTATGCCAAACTTACAGTACAGAACATGCCTTTTGCTATATCATACAGTTTTTCTAAGTTCCATTGAAATGAGCTGGCGGAGGGGCTAATTACCAAATTTAGAGCTCGGTGTATCAAGGCTGAGTTTGGTTCATGAATGAATTCTAAACATGGGATTTTTTAGAAGGTGGTAGTTTTGATTGGGAAGTGAGCTAAAATATAGGTCAGAAACGTAAGTCAGGTCATGAGTCTCTCTTACCCATGAACTCAACTATTTGATTTCACTTGAAAAATACAGTCATGTGAAAAAAATATTCACCCCCTACCTCCGATTTCCTTTTTTGTTTCTTTTTTTTTTTTTTTTGCATATTTGTCATACTGGATGTTTTCAGAACAATCAATCCTTTATCTTCTTCCTCATTAGGGTGGCTGGGGAGCTGGAGCCTATCCCAGCTAACTTTGGCCGAAAGGCAGGAATGCATCCTGGACGGCCTGGCAATCCATCAGAGGGCACACACAACATTCACCCGCACCTATGGGCAACTATAGTCTCCAATTAGCGTGATATGCATGTCTTTGCTCTGTGTGAGTACCCTTAGGTAACCCATGCAATTATGGTGGGCACATACAAACTCCTGCAGGCCGGATTCAAACCTTCTTGCTGTGAGGCAACATGGTGGCCCCTGCGCCACCATCCCACCTGCATGTTTTCAGATCTTCACACAAAATGGATTGTAATGCAAGGAACAAGACGAAACAGACGAAATAGTGTTTGAATGATCATTTCATTTATTGAACAAAAAAGGTTATCCAATGCCCACATAATCCGTGTGAGAAAGTAACCGGCCCCGGAAACTTAATAAGTGGTTGTTCCACTTTTAGCAGCAACAACCACAACCAAACACTTCCAATGACTGAGGATAAGTCTTTCACATCACTGTGGAGGAGTTTTGTCTTTCTTCTCTTTAGAATTACTTTAAAGCATTTATACTGTGGGGCTGTTGAGGATGAACTGCCTGTTTAATCCAGACGCCCCCTAGCAGCAGCGCTGGCGCTACTCAATTTAGATGACTCAAAAAAATTTATAATTTGCTCAATGTGAATTTGGTCTAGGATTAGGCTCAAACTATGTCAGTGAAACTGGCCCAGAACTATTTATTAAGAGGACGTATAAACAGAAGGGGGAGCTGCACACATAGTGTAGTTATGATGAAGAGTAAGGCCTTTTCCCAAGCTGCTCCCTCACTGCTTGGACTTGACTACTGAACATAACATCATGCTAAAGTCTCCCTCAGAGCTGAGGAGGGCAAACCACAGTAAAGCTGCTTTCACACCGGACGCGAAACGAATTTTTCGCACGACAGATTACATTCAAAGTCAATGCAAAGACGCGAATACACGCGTATTCGCGTCTTTGCATTGACTTTGAATGTAATCTGTCGTGCGAAAAATTCGTTTCGCGTCCGGTGTGAAAGCAGCTGAAGGGGGGAGGGTATAAATACCAATGTGATCTCTGGCATGTACTTGCTTCTGTCTATGAGGAAACAGAAGCAGTCATCAGCATGGCAACCAATAAGCACGTTGCTCAACCACTGAAGTTATGGCGTATGAAGTATTTCACATATGACATCTCTTCAATCCTATTTTTTTCTGGCAAGGGAGAGTGACATTCAAAATTCATCATTGGTGTAGATGTGCAGTAGGAGGGATTTTTAACCCTCTCCCTGGCAGGAGGCGCTGATTGGAATGAGATAGGCTTAATTATAGCAGTTATTCCGTACGAACAAGTAAACAGAGGGAGAGTGGGTAGGGCAAGGCTGCAGTAGTTTGCTGGATTTGAGACTAAATATCTACTTTGCGCAGTTCACTTCATCAATTGATGACCATTTATTTCTGTCAAAGGAATACAGTGAAACAAAGCCTGATCTTATGATCAAGATTCTAATGGTATGTGTGTTTAGTGTTTTGTGCTGCAGAACAAATAATGCTCAAGGAAGCATTCGCATTTAAATAAAAAACTTTATTGACCTCCAAGGCTCCCTTTCTCTTGTTTTCTGTTATAATTGTAAAATCGAGCAGATGTCTTCAGAGTTCCTCTTTGACCGTCTCATTTGTTTGCTTCGGGGTGGCTGTAGTTGACTCCGCTTTGAGCTAGAATACACCACACACATCTTTAAACAAGTGAGGCATATTTGGATGCATTAACTTTGCATTAGTAAAATTTAATAATTGTATGTTTCATATAAGATTAACTACTGTACCTAGCAAGGAGAAGGTATCTATAATACTACTACTACTACTACTACTACTAATAATAATAATAATAATGATAATAATAACAATAACAACAATTAGCTCAGACTACCTTCAGGCCCCACATACAATATAAAGAGGGTGGAAAACGGACATCTTTGGGTAGTTCATGCCATCACTTTGACAAATCTATCTGTATAAAATACACTATCTAAATCACATACTATTTTCTGAAAAAAAAAAGATTATTTACCTCTTCATTAACATCATCGTTGTCGTCGTCGTCATCGTCATCATCATCATCATCATCATCGTGAGCTGGTTCCTCTGGTAGTTGTCCACCATTATCAAGAAATTTTGAAAAGGTTTCCAAATCCCTCTTGCCAGTATAGTCAACAACCTGCCAAATAACAAAGAAAAAAAACATTACAATGTGTGTGAATTGACAGCATATGCATCTAGTTGCGGTCAATAATGATGGATATTTCTGGAAGAGCAGGCGTACCTTCCTCTCTGATCCTGCCGGAAAGTACTTTAGGGTGGGGAAGCTGGAAACACTGACAGATTCCACCTCATTGGCAGTGGAGTCCATTTTGGCTATAATGAGGTCTTCTCTGTCTTTGTATTTTTCACCCAGCTCTTCCCAGATAGGTGCCAGCTCTTTACAGTGTCCACACCATGGGGCATCTTTCAAAGAAATGAGTGAAAGCTGGAGGTGATGTACCTTGACTTTACAGGGGTTTAAAACTGAAATTTCACCAAATGCATTGACATAGCCACATTGGTACCTTGGATAGCCACTGTTGATCTTGACTTGCAGCAACAATCAAAAGAATTGAACACTTACGGATTTGGCTTCTGGGATGGAGGAGGGAACGGTTTAGCATTTGCATTCAGTAGTGTGCAGGTCTTTACTTGAACCTTTGAACTTTTTTTATCAATTATGTTTTGAAAATTACAGATACTTGAGGTTTTCGGCTTACAGAATTCAACAAAGACATTCTTGGTTTCATCAAAGGCCACTTCTTCAAAGTTTTTGCCAACAAGGACCTTGACATGGTTCTTATCCCAATCCTCAGGAATTTCTTCAGTCATCATATGGGGCTTACGGGGAAAAAAAGACGAAAAATTTTGTATCATGACAGTATTCCAGTGAAGAAACCTTTCACCATATAGCATACTTTAAAAAATTCTAGCTAAGAAACTATTCCCAAATTGAGCTATCCAAGAATTTTAACAAACACTTAAATCAAATAACAATTTGTGCCAGAAATATGTAAAGCAATGCAACTGAGATTCCAACATACGCTTCTAGACAGTGTATTTCAGGTTTAAATGGTGGTCATATTTAAGAGGCGCAAAATAAGTGCCTCCTAAAGCTGGGCTGTCAGAAATTGTTAAGGTTATTTTCTGCTCCATTTTGGGTTGCTGTGTTTGTCGGGAAATATAATTGCTGTCGGCATATTCTCCAAAATCACATTTTGTTAGTATGACCATGGCAGGCTTCTCAGAGTTCGAGAGGTAGTAAGGGGGCTTGATGGGTTACCTTCACTTTCCCATCCAGCACACCCTGGCAGAAGGAGCGGAGAGCCTCGGCAGTGAGATTCCCGCCATCCATTGCATACTTCTTTACCGTTTCCGTGTCAATGAGCCGAAGAGTTGGAGCATCCTTTGCTGTCACACCGAAGTACTTCAGCACGTGTGAAATGCCATCAGACGTCACATCGATCCGCACAAACAGAACCTGAGTAAATGAGCGAGAGTATAGAGTCAGTTATGAGTCATAATCTGCGACAAAGGTGGGCACCTATTCTTCTTCACTGATATTCCACTCGGTGGGAGAAAACTGCAATTTGAAAATTTCTGATTTGATGGCGTGTTTTTTGAATTTGAATTATTCAAACATTCCCAATGTAGGGGTATGGCACAGAAAATTTTAACAGTCATTCCCCCAAAGATAGGGCTAACAAAAAAGTCATATTCACAGTGCTTCATTTCTATTTGTGTAAAAAAAATTGCTGTGTGTTTAAAGGGTCACAGGAGAAAATGTGACAATGTTCACAGAGGAAGTGCACTGCCGCGAGGTGAAGGATATACACGGCGCCTCTGTGCTGTCCCACTCCCAGTTAAACTGCCACCATTTTATATCACCAGCAGTTCTTTAAGATATGCCCCAGATGAGAAACCAAATGAAACATTTGTCTGTTAATTGTCAGCTGCTTTGAATGCTTGTTGCATGTGAATATACTTCAGCTGGGATGAATTCAAAAACAAGAAACATAGTGCAAAATAAACAATCAGTTATTGAGAGAGTTTTTCCATTTTCATACCTTTCCTTTGAATTCTGCAGCTACTCCTCGATAAATCTCCAGAGTCTGGGAATATGCCTCCATACTTAAGTTGATAAACAGCAATAAGTGGTTTTGAACTTTGGCGCCAAAGATCTTCTCAGCGTTCTGGTAATGGAGAGACATATATTATTCTATCTTCACAACTGGCAGAACTGTGAATCTATGTGCCTCAAACCTCTGCTGTCCAAATGAGAAACTGTAGGGAACCTGTATGACAAACCTCCTCGTTAAACTCAATGACAAGCTCCAAGCTGTTGATTTGTATGAATGCAGTAAGCTCCTCTCTCTCAAGTTTTTTGTCCGCTGGTATTCCAAGATCTACACGGCCATCATCAAACTGTAAGGAATAAGTCAGTGCTGAGTTGTATTTTTATAGGCATAAACAGATGTGTTTTTCTTGTTCAAGAAAATTTGAATACATTTACACAAATGTTTGTATTAAACTTGGGTACCTTTTTGAATATCACAACAGCATTGCTTTCCACCTTAAATTTCTTAAAAACTTCAGGGCTGGTGGTGATACCAAATGCAATGTCAACTAAGTGCACTGCGACCCCATAGAAAACTTTTGCATCCTCACTGTCCAGGTCCTGTAGGCAGAATGACGGTCTTTGGTCAAGTCAACTTTTATAATTGAAAGCTTATGACTAAATATTTTTCATGGAAACGAGCACTGCATAAAATCTAGATTCTATCCTGAATTCGATATACTGTATAAAGCCTGACTGATCCCTTTCCTAAGGTACTGTACTTCATAACTTCAGAATTTTAACCAGCAACGTTTTTTTAAACGGGGAGTTATTCAATACTTTTGCAACCTTTTTGCAACCATTTCACATTTTAGCTCTGGTGCACTTAAAACATTCTAAGCTGGTTTTTCATCACGTACATGTTTGTCAGAAAATTTGGATGTAGTACACTTACTGAAAAGAAACCAACAACTACGACATTATGTGCGTCTATGAGCTCCTGGGAATCGGTCTCACTGTGGAGGACTGTGGCACTCGGCCCAGCCTGTCTCTTCAGCCATTGAACAATTCCTTTGCTATTCCTTTTTCCTGAAAAAAGAAAGGTTTTCCAGAAAAAAAAAAAACTGGTGAAATCATTCTCTTTGTATCTTTTTTATGTCATATTTTCCTCAAGGAAATTACTTGCATCATTTGAAACCAGAAAGCCCTGTATCCAAAACGAAGATGATATGCTATGCCTGTAATTAATCTCGCTTCCCACTGTGCAAGTCTTCAGCACTTTTTAAACAATTTCGTAATGCAAACATTCTTTAAAAAATTAAAAAAATGCTATAAATACATAACATGTTAAAATTAAAATCAAATTCATATTTTGTTTGACCATCTTTTACCATAAACTTGGGCATACAGTCATGTATTGTAATTGTTTTGCGATAATACTGGCTGGTTTGCTGATCGATGCGTATGAGAAGGCTTGCCATGCTGCCTCTGCGGAATTTATGACCCTTTCAATTCTGTTTTTCATGGTACCGGGTTACTAGAAACACCCTTGGGCCTCCGTGGAGGCTATCTCCATCTGCTGTTTGTTTTAATGAAATACAAATATTTCTCTGTGATGTTATTTGTTTTTTTCCTTGATTTTTGGAAATCATGTAAATGTCCTCTTTTTAGACAACCTAATGCCAAAAACTAAAAATTAACTCCTAACACTGTTTATTAGAAAGAATTATCCACATTTGCACAGAAATGTATGCATTTTTTATAACCAAATGGCCAATATTTCCATTTTCTCATGCTCAAAGTAAGCTTTAGGAATTAAAGAAATGTAGATGTACCAGTAAAGTCAACAGGATTTGTTCTTTCACCGTCTTTGAAGAGTTTCAGTGTTGGAAAGCTACCAATGTCAAACTCCTCTGCTAGCTCCTTCTCCTCCGTTGCATCAACTTTGGCCAGTCGAATTTCGGATGATTCATTCTTCAGGATTCCAGCAGCTTTAGCGTATTCTGGTTCCAGAGCACGACAATGTCCACACCAAGGGGCATCTAAGAAAACATGCAATAAAAACTGAGTAGGTCATTCCTGTTCCATCATGGAAGTGTTTGCCATGTAGATTGCTCTATTAAAAGTATCCACGTCTTTTAAGATATAAGCTGTAATTTATTTAATTTCCACCTTTCCAACAATACTTGACCAGAATCCTGTCAATGACATTCCAAGTTGAAGATCAAAATGCAAATATATCTGAAAGAGTCCACTGTAGTTTTAAGCAGTATTTTGGTTTTTATAAAATCCTTTTAAGGTCTTATCTTGGGAAAATTTGCATCTGCTTCTCCGGTGAAGGTTACATGTACACGTCACGGTAGATAACTAGTGCATTGCACATGTCAGAGGATCTTTCAACTCTGAGTTGAAATGAAAATAAGCAACCATATTCAGGAATTCATAGTCATTCAAAAATAAATGAATGAAATTAAATGTTTGCTATATAAATAACTTTCAAAACACACAGGCACAGATTAGGAAATATTGATCTTCCTGTAGGCCATATATAGACATTTTTACATGTTCTCACGTGACTACATTCACCAATACAGAACAAACAAACAACGCTTAAACTGTCTTGTATAAGGTTTTCCTTGTATTACTTACAAAATTCTACCAGAAGGAACTTGCTTTCACTGAGCGCTCTTGCAAAATTGTTTATATGCAGGACCATCACATCTTTTTCCTCCAAGATCTCATTAGTTTTCTCTTTCTGCTCAGAGGAGCTTTCTTCACTTTCCCCCAAGTTTTCCTCTGCGTTCTCTTCAGCCCGACAGCAAGCAGAGACGGCTAAAAGCAGTAACAAGTGGAACTTCATTATCTCAGACCACTGCACTTAATTGAGGCTCAACTGGCGCTCTTCATCGGCAGCGGTGCTGATAAAGCGTGGCTAATCCATGACGAGTCATCCAGATATGCGTGTAGACTTCTTACTGGTTTCAGCAAAGTCACCAAAGACTGAAAAGCCAACCACATACTGAGGAATCAAATGCATATTAATCGTTACAACTGTTGCATGTAACCATAGACTAAATAAAGCCATTCAAATATGCTATAATTACTATAATGCAGTCTTTTTTTGATACAATGTATATGGGTGGGGATGAATATTTAAATCATCTTAAATAAACTTGTAATCGGCTTTCCATGCGCCAGGGGAGGAAAATGGATATTCTATCATTTACAGTCCACATGGGAAGCAAAATACAGCGGCATTTGACAGATAAATTTAGCTGAGAAATTTGGTGTCACACAACTCTGCTTATGTGCTACAATGGCTTACCTTTCCCGCAGTTCTAGTTAACCTCTTGTTTTGCAGGGAAACTGTAACTGTAACTGATATTTATAGATAGGCTAGTATGTTAATTCCAGGTCAGGGTCACTAGGGAATGGAGTCGATCGCAGCAAAAAACAGGTGAGATGCATGCAGTAATACACCTAGGATGGCAGGGCACTCACACTCATGCCGATATGCAATCCAGGCTCCCCGGTTAGCCCAACATGTATGTCTGTGGACTGTGGGGGAAACCAGAGTGCCAGAGTGCCCACATACAGAAACATGACTTCAAAGAGAAGCAAAATCTGTCATACATAATGTGAGGGAATTTGCATCCTTGTTAATCTGAGGTGTGTTTCCCAAAACCCTCTTAACACAAAGAATTTCATTACATGACTCTTACCAGCATTAGTAGAATAACATTGCTTTCCCGATGACCTTCCCAGCTCAAGTCTCTCATTGTTTGACTTTAAACAAACACCCTGGATCTCTCCGGTTTTCAGGGAATCCGCACCACAAAGGGAATGTCTTAATCACTCTTTAGATGCAAGATCACACTCACTTCAGCAACAAAATAGTCGTCGTTTTGGGGCAACTTTGTTTGCCAGCAAAATTGTAAATAATAATAAAACCCTGATGGGCCCCGCATAGGTCAAAACAAGTCGGTTTTTTAAAGTGTTTTGCCATGTTATACTAAAATCTTTTTATTCTTCTTGCTTCTTTTTGATATAATTATTTTCTGAGTGCCTAGAATTCCTACATTATTGGTTTTAGATTGTTAAACCTCTGGTAATGCCACTTCCGCAGCGGGTTGAGCCAGGAGTTTGGTTCCAGGATGAAAATGCTAGACCTCATTGTGCCAGGGTGGGGACCGACTTCCTGCAGCACATGGATTGGCCCACATATTCACCTGACCTGTCACCCAATGATTTGCATGGGAGTTTGATCACATCACGTCTCTGCCAGTAGCCTCCGGCAACTGGCTCAGGGATTAGGCCGAGAATGGCCAGCAACATCTCAAAGTTATTTCCAACGCCTGGTGAACAGTATGCACCAACGCTGTCAAGAATGCGTAAATGCTAACAATGGCTACACCAGTTACTGAAGCTTCTGTATCTTGCATGAACATCATTTTTCAGGGTGCATTACTTTTTGTCATCAGTGTAATTTCTTCAAAGTTTTTTGCTTTGCGTTTTC
Organism: Gymnothorax javanicus; assembly: GCA_029692085.1. NCBI lineage: Eukaryota > Metazoa > Chordata > Actinopteri > Anguilliformes > Muraenidae > Gymnothorax > Gymnothorax javanicus. The sequence goes on from CM056211.1 coordinate 10,190,666, forward strand.
TGTTCTTCAGCCATCAAAGAATTATTTTGTCTTTAATAGTCACCACTTTAGCTCGTCAGCTTATATGTACATGCACAAATATTTTTGACCTTTAACTTACTAGGCTTCAAATTTCACGTATTAACTTCATAAAGTCAAGAACCCGTAAATACGTATCACCAGATTCTGGATATCTTCTCAGCAAGTACAACAGCAATTGAGTCACTATACCCAAATTCCAGGTCAGAGGATTATTTTTCATTACAGTATCATAATTATTCACAGAAAGTTACAGTAAGTCTGAAAAAACTATCGAAGAAGAACAGAACCCATGTCTAAGAGAGAAATTGGATATTTAAGGGAGACTTGTAAGGACGCGCATTGTGCGAGTAGTCTGCTAAAGCTATCAAATTTTGGACTTACCTCCTTCCTTCTCTGTGTATCCGCACAAGAAGCAGCTTCTTTTGGGAGCAATAAGTGCGATGACTCACAGCTCATGGAGCACTGCCGAAGATAAACTTCAGTACTTCAAGCTGCTGATCGATAACAAAGCAAGGACTCCTTCATCATGAGCGGTTGCAGAGCATGTGTGGGCTTTGTTCTCATTGCGATTTACCTCCATCCTCAGTTTGCCTATAGACAGGTATTAGCTGAAAGAAGTCCGAAGAACTTCAACGACCGACTTAAAACATTGGATGAAAAGGTCAGTTTCAGTTTGTTTCTCTCAGCTCCTCATGTAAATGAAGATAGCAGACACAGTAGATCGGTATGTTGATATTATGTTTATATTTTCGACACTGCATTGCATATATTGCTGTACATTACCTTTTCTTTTGTGTTACACAAATACCATATGTTTTTTATATCTTTTTTCTGCAGCCACTCTTGTTCCATAGGGAAATGTAAATAGTTTTTTTTTTTTTTTTTTTTGCCAGCTGCATGTGGAAAGTCTGTTAGCTAATGTGCTGTCTTGACTAAGTATCTGAAAGTTTTTCTAAATTGGCTCATGCTCATTTTTCCGCATTAAATCAATGCATGACATATATGTCAATAAAATACTGTAAAAAGTTTGGAAATGTAAAATAGCCCTTTTTGTCATGAGACTAGCCCAGGGTTTTACAGAATCAACTCTGTAAGACTTTTTATGCAGTCTTTTGTAAAAATGAACCATGAAACAAATTTCATTGAGGCTAATCAACTCAGGAATGTTTTGTTTAACTATTACACAGTTTGAAAGATTCAAAGAAGAGACCCTTCAGCACCTTCACAGTATTGCCAATAATTACAACCTCCCCAACGATACTGACAGAAGTCTCCAGCTCTTGAGTGACCAGTACCAGAACATCTCAGTTCTGCTAACAGACTTTCAAGCCAGAGTAACAAATGACCTTGACACCCTGAAGTACTGGTTCAAGAAGCTACAGCGGAAGACTGAAAAACTGGAGCGGAAAGTAACAGCGCTGGAGGCAGCCTTGAATGAGCAGAAAAGGCTGAGCGTAAAGGAGAGCAAAAAGCAGAGGTCTCTGCTCCTTAATCTCACGCAGCAGGTCCAGGACCACAGACGTTGGATTGGATCCATTTCTGCACACCGGAGTGAGCAACAGGGAGAGTTTAGGGGGCTCCAGGATGCCCTTAAAAAGCAAGTAGACATTACAACTCGGCTGCAGGAGCAGGTACAGACCATGCTGCAAAATAATTCACTTTCTTCCCAGGTGATATTGAGTGCTGGAGATTCACTCAGCTCTGACTATACATCCAAGGAACCTGCTCCAAGGACACATGTTCCAGCCTTTGAACAGAGCCAAAGGGCTCACCCAGTCAGAAATAAAGTCCACATTAAGCCTCCCAAAGTGATAAGGATGAGGGACAGACTGCCATTGCCGAAGCCCACAGAGGAACCTGTGAGAACCCGTAACCAACCCCTAAAAAAAAGCCTAAACCAGAGATACAAATGAAACCAGATGTTCATGGCCTGGCCCAACTTCCTCTTCGACACAGGATTCCTCAACAGCTGCATGTCCCCTCGAAAAAAGGCACACGTATGTTTCCCTACACTTTTCTCAATGGGATATAATGAATGGGTGTCAGCTTCAAAAAATTTTAAAATCTCTGGGATTTTTGTGTATTTTTGGGATTTGTGTTTGTCATTTTGGAAGGTGCTTTGTTGTTATTTCAGTGAACTAGCGGAAATGCATGCAAGCAAGTTCAATAAAAAGTGCTGGGAGTGTGCTTGTGCACCATGGAGAGAAAACTTAATGGTTTTCTATTTTAATGGATTCCAGATTCAAAATAGTAATGACTGAACAACTCAGTTGTTTTCCAGGAAGACTGGAATGCCTGCATCTGTTAAGGTCAAGATAGCAGTTCATTTTTAAAACTCATAATATTATAGAAAAAAAATCATATACCCAGTTCAGTCCTTAACTTAAATGATTTTGACCTTGTGATGAATGATCACAGTTTCAATTTTGCAAAGTATGGTCAACTTTCTTCTTCTAATCCTAAAATGGTTAAGGCATGGTCAAAATTTGTGACTATATCTTTCAGAATTTATATCCATATCAACTGAATTGAAGACATTTCATAATGTGTGAAATAAACTCAATACTGCCAGCACAGTTTCATTACTACTTGTGAGTTAAGTCTAAATGGAGAAAACGAGCCAACTGTCTCAATTAAAGGCATCAGTATTTTGTTCACCCTCATTAAAAGCTTGGAATGGCTCTTAGTCATAAAGTTTAATTATGTTTGATTGTTCTTATAGGACAAGAAAATAAGTTCCATGAAGGTAGAGAGTATATTGAATGTTGAATATTGAGAATTATCTTCATTTTACCAAGACAACATTGAGTAGAATCAATTTGCGTAGACTTTCTAAATGCAAATGCAAAGATCCAGGTTGCAGGGGAGACTGAGCTGTCCTTTAATCACAATTAAATGAGATACTAAGACCTGATCATTACCCAGACTATTTTGGAAAAACAATCAATAAAAACTGCATCGCAGTAACCATGTCTGCTGCCAGGTAACAGGCCTCACATTGGGAATGGTAACTGGGGGCTAATGACATTGCATTTGACTCATGCAGATGCAAAAAAAAAAAAAAAAAAGCTAATACAGACTAGTCATGAAATGTCCTGAGTATTTTTTAACAACATCCATGGCTTACTTACAAAACATTGGTTGGGCATAACATGGTAAGAACTTGCGTTAAGAGATAAAATATGGGTTGCCACGTGAATGTATTTAATGCTGAGAGATTGACTGGTACGATGCAACTTCAGCCCATGCATGAGTGCACCTAAAAAATAACTACCGAAGACAGTAATTTCTTGCTGTAAATATGACATGTCGTTAACTGAGTGAACTAATTTGGAATTTTGAAGGAACCCCAAACTTCACAGCATTTCATCATAGAAACAGAACTGTGTATTTTTTTTTTGAAATAGAAAATCTGTGGGTACATTTATCTTAAAAATATTATATGAAGGAATTACAGGTATTTGTTGGCTATGATATTTTTGACACCACAGGAAAAATGAATTTTAATGGGAATATATAGTGTGTATTCCTTTCAAAATTTGCGTCAGAGGATATCAGAGCACTGTATATTGAGGAGATTGGGGGGAGGGGGTGGGTGTTTGCCTTCAGTTGCTATAGTGCAAAAGTGAAATGCAAGATTTTATGTTTGTGATATTTTCATTTTTATGAGATTTAACCATTTCGTGTTTTAATATTTTTATAGTTTGCAATGTGAATTCCATGCTACACTTCCCCTCATCCTCCATTGAAAATTACGTCACCTTCAAGAAGAGCTTCATTACTGGGATTCATGAGCTATCTGTCTGCACATGGCTGAAGGTAGAGGTGGATTATGTCGGCACGTTTCTGTCCTATGCTACTGAGGATAATGATAATAAGCTCGTCCTCTATGGCCGCTCCAGCCAAAAAAGCATTTTAGACTTTGTGATTGGTGACCCAGCATACCGGGAATTGCCCGTGGACACCATCCTGGATGGCCTTTGGCATCATTTCTGCATCGTCTGGTCCTCGATCGAAGGCAGGTTCTGGCACTATATTGACCGCCGCCTTACCTCCACGGGCTCGAAATTCCAGAAGGGCTATGAGATCCCAGGGGGCGGTTCCATCATCCTTGGGCAAGAGCAGGACTCCATCGGAGGGGGCTTCGATGAAGCCGAGGCCTTTGTTGGGAGGCTGGCAGGCTTTACCGTGTGGAACCGTGTGCTGAGTCCGGGTGAGATATCTGGGATAGCAACAGGGAAGGGGATTCCCAGGGGAACAGTCCTCTCTATGGATGATCTGGACCAACTGAATGGATCAGTGCAGCATGTCAGCTGTGGATGTCTGGAACATTGTACGTGAACATGTCTGACTTAGGTCTTTAATATCTTCTTATGTCATTACTGTCTTTCACTAAGGCGGTCTCAAACTTCCTCATTTGCTATTTTAGTGAAATGTGTGTTCAATCATGGAGTAGTCAATGCATGTTTCTGTAAAAGCTTACTGAAGTTGCAAAGGAACTTCAACTGCCATTTTCCAGAAGATCGACCAGTGGAAGTGAATGAATCTATGGTAGCTATGTATTTTGTGATGACTAAAATTATTTTAACCCCTTAAACTCAAACTGTTCACTTAAGTTTTCCTTTAAATAGGTTTAACATCAGAAAAGCATTTTTTTCATGTTGTTGATGCTAGGTTCCCACTATCACGATTCGCGGCATGATTGAAATCGTGGTCTTAATCGTGGAGTAATTTTGGTGATCCTATCAGATCTTATCAGATCTTGAGGTCAGTCGTGGCAATCGTGTTGATCGTAGAAAAGTTTTGGACGGTTCAAAAATGTCCTACGATCAACACGATTAATTGTCAATCATGATCATCGCATCACCTCGTATCCAAACCTGAAATTTCAGAAAAGTTCCAAGATCAGCTATGTATGGCCAATCGAGGCGTTCGTAACGGAGCACATGACAGTGGGAACTAAGCATGAACAATGTCACATTCATATTCTGTATCCCCTAACTGCAGTGCTTTACTGAAGCTACATCACGCTGAAATTGAGAGAAACATTCAAACCCAGGACGCCATGTTTTTATGGCCACAGCATTACATCAAACGAAAAATATTTAGATCTTGTTCAACATTTTATATATATTTCCCTGTTATTCAGTGGGAAATATTTGGGATCGTTGGAAACCTAGGGATCTCCATTACAATTTAAAATAAACAAATTTTTCCATGGGTTTATGGGGATAAGTTGGTTCAAAGACAGAAAAAGCATTTGTTTTTGTATTGTAAGACAATGTCACGTACAAATTCTGTATCTGCTGGTTAAAAAATAGGCCTCAAATTCTACAGGTCTGAAATGAGCATCTGCGTTTAATGGACCCACATTTGGGTCTTTATGATTTATGGGGTTAAAAAGGTGAGTATGGATGTGCACAAATGCAGATCTATGAACAATAAATTTGATAGTGTGAAATAAATGAGCTGGTAATTGGTTATCTTTATTTGAAGGAAGTTATAAGTTTGATTACTTATTAAGAAAAAAGAGTGACTTGTTGCATAAATAAAAAAATACATATATTTTATATTGTGGCCAGATCATAAACCACCTTTCCCCCTCCATAATGCGTGTGTGTGTGTGTGTGTGTGTGTGTGTTTTATATATATATATATATATATATATATATATATATAAATTTTATTTTTTAAATTAATTATTTATTATTATTTTTTAATGCCATCTGTATTTCACCAATACAAACGCGAGTATCGTTTACAACTGGCATCCAATGGGTCCTTTGAGGTAAACTGGTCGTGCCTCCTGCTGATGGAGTTGCAACAGCTTTCCAACTGTCCTATCTTAATTGAGTTTGATAAATTGACCATCACCATCTATCCGCCTGTTCTCACAGCGACATAGGCGGAAATACAGACTCTTAAACAAATCTGAGAATAATTATAAAATGAAAATATATCGTTATTTATTGCACGTTATTTTATGTATTTCCCCACATTAAGCCATTCATAATTTTATTTGTTCTTCATTGCAGAACTTTAGTCTTCCACAAGCAGCCTAGCTTTCGTGCCTCCATCTCTGTGCGTTTGTTCAAAATGATGAAACACTACATTTCCCATAAACCTGATTTTTTTTTTTTTTTTTTTTGGCATTACGCATGTCCACTCGAACGTTCCGTAGACAATTTTTGGTCACGGGATCACAATAAAGAGTCATGTGAAAATCTAATGAAGACGGATGAGAAAGAAGAACTGGACGATTGAACCAAAGAGGACACGTCCACTGACAAAACTTTTGGGAGCAATTCCTCACCCCTGGGTACCATGGCAAATATCACGAAGAAAGTGTCTTGGTCCAGCCGGGATGACGACTCGGCCCAGGGGGAGGGTACTCCGCTTCTGAATGGAGCCACTGGGGCAGCTTCATACACTAGACAGGTAGCTAGCTATTTAGTAACTTCTAGCCTACTAACTGCAGTTAACCCCTTGTCGTGGACTTACTACATGCTGAAGCTGCTATTCTGTGTATAGATAAGCTGGTACTGTTAGCAGGCTAATGCAAGTTAGACTAAACCTGCTAATAGTTGCATTAACTGCGTGGTGGCCAAGTTACTCTGCTTCCCAGCTAGCTTGTTGAGTTTGCTAACTTGAGCTAGTTTATTCAGCTAGCTGCGTTGCTTTTTCACCTCTTTTAACTAATAATAATAATAACAACAATAGTAATAATGATAATTTGACGTTGGTTCAATGTGCCGCTTGCTAACCAGTTAGCATTAGCCGACGTAGACTCGCTGCTTTTTAGACACAACGTTAGGACTGTATTAGTTTGCTAAGTGTTTAGCTAGCTAGCTGGTTAAAGTGAATAAACTTAATGGACTGGGAAGAATATTGTGGTGTAGTGTAATTAAAACTGCTTGATGATACCCCAGTGTCTTGGATTTACTGACTCACTCGTTTCGCGTGTATCCGCGTCTTTGCTTTGACTTTGAATGTAATCTGTCATGCGAAAAAATCGTTTCGCGTCCAGTGTGAAAGCGGCGTCTGGGCCAAATTTGCGTTGTTACGAAGTGCGCATCTGATGGGAGTCATTTTGCTGCATGTTAATTCCGAACCTGATGGTTGGATTAACTGTATTTTTTTCCTCCTCTGCGAAAGTGTTATTGTCTGTATCCTCAAGTGGGAGAGGTGGTGTATAATTATTGCCTTGGTTGGAGAAAGCGTGCACATGATGCAGACTATTTTTTATCCTGAATGTTTGCGATGTCAAGTTAAAGGTTAGGGTGCCTGAGTTTTGGATTGAGGTTGTGAGGTGGTCCGTGAGCATGTAACGTTAAGCAATAGTAGGTCTTCGTTTGCTGAGCTACCTTCGGGCGAAGGGTTGTCATTGGATAAACACACCGAAGTGTGAATGTTCTGTTCATCTTACGTAAGGTTCACACCTTGTATCGGATAATGACTCCTTTTTTTTCCCCAGGTTCTCATAAGAACTTTGTTACAGTCTGAGGTGCAGATATTAAATGGTGGAAATGGCTTATGGCAGGACGGCACCGTGTGTCATCTATGAGTTAACTTTTTTTGGCTGTTTTTTCCACATGTGGAGATTAGCAGATACTTGACTCACATGATAGGTCACCAGAGTCATTTGAGTGGTAGGCAGCAAGAGGCTGGCGTCTGTTATCCTGCCTTTATTACCGTAATTACACATCATGGCGCAAATCGATGCTTCCATGCTTTGCCATCAGTGCTGTTGATTTGGACCAACATGCTGATTAGGGGAGAGAATTTGTGTACAAACCTTATCTACATGCAGTGAAGAGGCATCTTGAAGCTTACATTAAACGCATACACAGGTCTTTCCCATGCAGTTTGCTGTTATCTATTATTGTGGTTATAAAATCATGGCAAAATTGAATTGTGCGAGGTTGGAGAGATTTTATTGCCGAGTTTGGAAAATTGTTCCAGTTTCACATTTAGTAAATGGTGGTTAGCTGTACTGTGGTTTGTGTCTTGCATGATTGCACCAGTACTACTGTACTGATTAACTCATTCATTTCCGGATTTGGTGTCAACAACCTCTATTACTGAAATGTGCCTCCTCGCCCGCAGCATTTCAGACACTAAACTAGATAAATGTGCACTATTTCTTTATAGGACATGGTGCAAATTTGTTTAGCAAATTCGGAGTTTCAGAGCTGTGATCTTGGCAATGAACACTATGTGTATCCACTTACAGTAATAATTGAACATTAAATATTTTTCCTGTTTTGAAAATCCGAGTTCCTCTAATTGAAGAGTGATTTGGAAAAATTAGGTTTTCTGTTTAAAAAGTTTGCTCTGGTGTCTACAAAATAAGAGCTCCCTTAAGCAGGATAGCCAAATTTATTGGAGAAAAGAGTCCTTAATCTTTTTGAGAAACGAGTGTCATGCTTTGTCCGTAGTTTTCCGGGGGCAGTGTATTTCATATAGGAAGGCTGGGTGCTGAGGACCTGGAAGAGGACATAACCACAGAGGAGGTAACGGACCACCAAAGGGTCTCTCACTCGCATGTTATGCTGCTGTCACGACAAACGGGGTGGGTAGCACAGAATATTGACACCGCTGTCGTAGCTATTCAGCGAGGCTAATAAAAGTTTCTGGAAATGAATTGCCTCCATGGCTGTGACTGTTTTTAGTGTAACCGCCTGCGCCGTTCACATTAAAAAGGATCCTGTTTCCCGTGTCTCACTCTGCATGCTGTATTGCGGTGGTATGAGGGCAGCTATGTGGCTCTAGTCCAGACCTTGTTTTCATATTTATCCTCCTGTTCCTTCTCTAATCCCCTGTCTAATGCAGGATGGAGTCTTGCCCTGGCCTAAGGAGATCCCACATAATGAGAAACTGCTTTCCCTGAAATATGAGGTTAGTAGCACTTTAGCTGATTAGAAGTATGTGCTAATTTTTCCAGATTGTTTTCCACTCGTCTGGCCACGTGTACGCCCTCACACTGTCCATCACTATCATCTCTTCCGCGCTGCATCTACTGAAGGAGTGGAGAGGAGTCAAATAACTCCTTACAGAGGGTAGCTGAGCTGTTTAGGTTTTGTTGGTCATCAGGTCAAAGGTTAAGGTGTCAAGGTCAGTTCTATTGTGGGGGTCAAAGATCAACTTTAAGTACATATGAAGCTATGGCAGGTGGAGGCATAGCAATTGACGCTTTGCATTGAGTTGTACTTTTTTAAATCTTTACATAATATCTGTATTTTACTTTCTGCAGAGCCTGGACTATGACAACAGTGAGAACCAGCTGTTTTTGGAAGAGGAGAGGCGAATGAGTTATATGGTCAGTAATCTGTTGATAAGCTGGGTTTGGTTGAGTTTGCTGTCCTTTGACTGCTTTCTTTTGTAATATATTTGCAGACGCTAAAATAACGGAGTATCGCTCTCCTAAATCTTGAGGTAGTTTGGGCAGTTAATCTGCGGCTAATGAAGCTGAACTGGAAGTAGGCAACGAAGAGAATTTAACTGTACCGATGTCTTAACGCAGGGCTTCCGATGTCTGGAGATCAATCGTTGGGTTGTGTGCGGCCTCATCGGCTTGTTGACCGGGCTCATTGCCTGCTTCGTCGACATTGTGGTGGAGAAACTGGCCGGCCTGAAGTACCAAGTGATCAAGCAGAGTATCCTTTCATCTTTGCAAAATGCGATGTCGCAGTTGAAGTCTAATAAAAACCGTCTTAACTGTTAACTGTGGGATCGGACGTATAGAGACTGCTGCTATTCCCAGTCCCTTCTCATTCGCGTCCACAGGCAGCGGACTCGATGGCAGCAAGGGTGTTTGTGAAAGTTGTCTTGTGCAGTGGTTGCAACAAAAACCTTAAACATTATTGGACCATACTTGAGGGAAAGGGAGCACTGAATTCCAAACCGTGCTTTACTGAGGTCAAATATGGGCTCCAGAATTATGTCACCACCCCCCACCCCCCACCCCCCGAGGAAGAGGGAGACATTGTTTTCGGCTCGGTTTAAGTCGGCGTTTCCACTTCGTTTCCGGAGTTTAACTCCAAAACCGTTCGCATGATCTTAACGAAACTTTGCATGCTTACAACTCAGGTCCTGAAGTGGAGCCTTTTGGTATGTCTGTCCGTCCGTCTGTCCTTCTGTCCGTCCGGATGTGATCAATTTCTGTCCGAAGCATAACTCCTAAACCGTTTGCATGATCTTAACAAAACTTTGCATACTTCCTACTCAGGTCCTGCAGTGCTGTCTGTCCATCCGTCCGGTGGGTTAGGAAGTGAAGGGGACCAGGGCGGGAGACGTCTGTTTTTACGAGTAAAAACACATTCTAGTTTCCTCTGGTACTGAGTTCAGCAAAGGAATGACTCTCTTTTATCGAGAAATGACACACTCGCTGAACCTCCTCCATACATCTAGGATTAGCCGGTGAATTCCATAGTTCTCCTTTTCTGACTTACTCATGGCCGATTTGACTCAACGTTAAGACTTGATTTTGATATTGCTCGTAAATTTGGTGTTGTTTGCCACAGCCTGCTTAAAATCATGTCAACATGGAACCGTCAGTGTGTCAAGGAAGTGAGGGTTATTAGAAATATGCACAGGTTTCAAATAAATCAGTCTTAACAGTCAACATCTTTGTTTAACAAGTGACACTGAATGCCGAAAACGGATTGGCTAGATTGCCAGAAATTATTTTGAATGTTTCTCAAAAATAAAACGCTCAGATCAACCTGAGCGTTTTGCGAAAAACTGTACAACATAGAGCTACCGTGTCGGAAAAGGATTTTTTACTGAACAAAATTTCCAGGTATTGAGAACTTCACTGAAGCTGGAGGACTCTGCATATCCCTGATCCTCTGGGCGGTGCTGAACTCCGTGTTTGTTATGGTGGGGGCAGTGATTGTGGCCGTTTTTGAGGTGAGGGTAATTTCTTGTTTGTCGAATCTTTCTCGTCTTTGCTGCGTCTTTATCCAAAAGAAGTTATGAAAGCTGTCCTTGATAAATCTTGAAAATATTCCATTTTTGTGGTACACTAACCCTCTTCCTCCCAGCAACAAAAACGAAATGCTTCCAGACATCTGTCTGCAGACTTGGCAATGGATGCTGCAGTGGAGCAGCTCCTGCCATGTTTCTCGATTCAACTGCGGTTTAACCTCGTGTGGTCAGTTCTCCATATGCAAAGAACCTAAGGCTGGTCACATTAGACTCACTAGCTTCCCGTTGTGGTTCTGTGTTACTGTGCTTTCCGCAGTAGGTTAGCATAAACTGTAACTGCAGCAACATATCCTCACGTCCATGGAGAAAAGAATCAAAAGATTAATCTCAGCATTTTCTGAATCGACATCAGGTTGTTCAAATAAATTGATTTTTGAATCGGAAACAGATTTTTCTTTTTATCCAACTTTAACCCAACCCTTTTAATTTTAACCCACCTAGATGTTGGTGGATTTGCCTCCACTCTTGCCAGAAAAGCATTAGAAGTAAAGGAGTGATGTTGGGTTAATCGAAGTTGGCTTTCTAGTTCAAATCGCATAGTATTTGATGGGATTTTGCCATTTCTGTTAAGGCCAGTCAAATTGTTCCACGCAGATTGTGACTCGTTTTCTATGGACCTTACGGTCTTCGTGGGTGCATTGTCATGCTGAAACGGGAAAGGACATTCCCCCAGATGGATCATCGGGAATGTCCCCATATCCTATAGCATTTATATTTTCCTTGAAGGGAAATGAAAGGCCTATCCTGGACTATAAAGGCAACCCAGACCAAACCCACAAACCTCTGACCATGTAGAGAATATGTGGCTGTGTTCACTTTAGTTGTCTGCGTACCATTTTTTTACTACCAAACTGGTAGTATTTTGAGTCATGAGAATTCATATTTTGAACATATTCATGTGTAAAGATGATGCTTTCTTCGATGAAAATATGAAAAGATTTTTTTTCCTCAGCCCATAGCTGCTGGTAGTGGAATCCCACAAATTAAGTGCTATCTGAATGGAGTGAAGATCCCGCGTGTCGTACGACTGAAGGTAATTTCAGCATAACACAATCAGCCCTTTATCTGCTGTGCTCCAAGGCTTTATGTGAATTTAAATTGGCCAATATACACAGAAGTACTTCATAAGTATTGCTGTCTTCTGCATTGCATTCAGCAGAGAGAACAGCTCATAGCCGAGTATTTATTGTAGCCGCAGTACTGTGATCTGGATAATGAGATTTTCATGTTTATATTGCTGATATTCTGTAAAAAGTAATGGATGTTCTCATTGGTTGATTCTCCTCCCTAGACTCTTGTGGTGAAAGTATGCGGTGTGATTTGCTCCGTGGTTGGTGGCCTGGCTGTGGGCAAGGTAAGGGGGGAATGTGTGTGTGTGTTTGTATATATTACGCACATGCACGCACACACACACACACACACACACACACACACACACACACACACACACACAGTACTGTGCAAAAGTCCTAGGCACATTTAAAGCAATCTCGCCGGGCAAATATGCTTACAAAAATAATGAAATTAAAAGTTTCTAATGACTGGGAAATGAATAATGCAGAGCTGTAAACTGTTAAAAACTAAATCAAACCAATATTTGGCGCGACTTTGCTTCGCCTAGAAATTTGGGACACTGTCCTGTTGTGCTATAGTTTTATAAGATGATCGGCTTTTTCCTTGTTCCAAGCGGAGTGGAAGACTTGCTACCGTTCCTCTGCAGACTGACAGACTGACTTGCGTCTATCCCTTCAAGTATTCGCAGACAGCCATGATGATGTTGACATCGGGGCTCTGTTGAGACTGCATAATCTGTATTAATTATTTTTAATGAAATACAAACATTTATTTCTAAAACTATGTTTTAAATCAGCATTTGGAGTTTTATATTTACTTTGTATCTTCAGCAACACCAATGAAAACAACAAAAAGTCAACATCTAAAGCCACATTTAAATGTTTATTAATGTAGGGTGCCTAAGACTTTTGCACAGTGCTGTATATTTTCCTGAGTATGTAGAATAGGCAGAATTGAAGGAACTTTGCTCATTCTATGGTAAACTGGATGGAACTCGATCTCCGTTTGTCTCAGGAAGGACCCATGATCCACTCTGGGGCTGTAGTGGCCGCGGGGGTGTCCCAGGGCAGGAGTACGTCCCTGAAGAGAGACTTTAAGGTGAGTCAGGTCCATTTTTTTTTTTTTTTTATTTATTTATTTTTTTAAATTTGCTTTGTTTACTTTATGGATTTTAAGGATGAAGCATGCCTAATTCCTTCATTTCAGCCTTGTCATACCACAGTAGCGCTAGGTGAACTGTGACTTAAACAAAGACATGAGATGCTAGTCTTTACAATCTCAGTGCTGTATAGTCCAACTAAGTACTTTGTCTCCCATCTGCATTTTTTTTTGTGTCAAGTACATAAAATTACTGAGTGGGCCTGTAACGCGGACTTTATAAAAAGATGGACGCAGCACCCGAGTCTGAATAGCGAGGCAAATGCAGAAATCTCTTAAAATTGCATTCTATTTAATGGCCAGCAGATGGCGACGTCGGTGATTGCAGAAAGAAGTTCAATGCTATGGAAGTCTATGAGAAAATGACCCTACTTTCCTACCTGATTTATTTCAATAATGATTTTCCACATTATTTTACGGAATCTATCGTAAGTTTCAAGTCTCCTTCAATATATCATGATGTTCATTTTTGTAAATTGTGGTCCCAAATAGACTAGAATAAAGGATAAAGCCAGAATATGCTTTAGGGGCGTGGCTATCCTCTGGCCCTTGTCAGATACGGTCAGATCCACCCGTAGATCCACCCCTCGCTCCTCCCAGGATCTTCAATTCACGCTCTCGTCCAATAGGAATCACATCCGGTTTCAAAATGACAAAACGGCGCTGTTCAAATTGCCAAAATCGAGGCTTCCTAAATGGTATGCCGAAACCAGCGAGTGACGTCACGGTTGCTTTGTCCATCTTTTTGTGCAGTGTACGGCTTGTAGTTACCAGTGGAGTACAAATCTTAGTAACCTGCTGTGTGATCCTGCAGATCTTTGAGTACTTTCGCCGGGACACGGAGAAGAGGGACTTTGTGTCGGCCGGCGCAGCTGCTGGCGTCTCCGCAGCCTTTGGGGCTCCAGTAGGTGAGGCCTCGTCCCCTGACGGCTGGTCGTGCATGTTCATCGGTGAATCAAAGTCTGCGTTATGGCCTCTGTGAAGAGGGTGGCCATGGCATGTGTCAGGCCTGATTTCATTCTAAAGCGGATGGAGTTTGGGTGCTGGCAGTCTTGAGGACACATCATGTTTCATTACATTTACTTTGGACGGGAGAAGCCAGTGCGTAAAGTGTAGGATCCCCGGAGTGTAACAGAATGGGGACTCATTAAAGGAACTTCTATAAGTATAACCTTTCGACTTCAGTGACTGCGGAACATTTGAGTCACTTGTTGACGGTTAGTTTTAGATGGTGATGGAGCTGGGTTACAACATGACTGAGTATTTCCTACTCCGTACTAATGGTGCTGAGGTGCTGGGAGTAGTGTACTGGCCTGTTCCTGATCTTACCTAGCAGATACTCCGACTGCTCTTGATTCCTGTAGGTGGCGTACTTTTCAGCTTGGAGGAAGGAGCTTCATTCTGGAACCAGATGTTGACCTGGAGGATTGTGAGTAAAACTGGTTGAAAAAAATTTGAAAGCACAAAAAATAATGATGATCTTTTATAATTGTTCTTCAAAAATTTTATTTCATATCAATTTTGCTTCATTTTTGTGTTAATTTCATCATTTTCAGTTTTTTGCCTCTATGATGTCAACGTTTACGCTGAATTTCTTCCTGAGCATCTATCACAACAAACCGGGAGATCTCTCCAATCCTGGTCTCATAAACTTTGGCCGCTTTGAGACTTCTGACGTGAGTATCAGGCTGATATCTGTTTTTATCTTTCTTTTCCTCTAGAAAATTGGTTTAACTGAAAAAGGAATAGATTGCATCCAGTGACTTTTGATTTTTTTTTTGATTTTTTTTTTACTTTTTAAAATTTATTTTTAGGTGAGAATGTTTGTTCAGCTTTAGTTTCATCTACAGCTACATTTTAAGACCTCATTAGTCTGATTAAATGCATTTCTTACAATATGCTAGTAAGATGAGTTAAATTGAGCTGGGATGAGTTACTGAGGGGGTTCCAATTTTATCTGACTGCTTGAAACCGTTCACAATCATATCGCAAAACTGAAAAGCCATTTTACATTGAAATAACTAAGTTGCATCCGAGGCTTTGTGTTACCGTACTGCATTTCGTACATCTTGCTTGGAATACCAGAAACCAAGATGGGCTGCTTTCAGATTTTCTCGATTGACTTTGAGGTTTCTATTAAAACCATGTATCTTTGGGCTTCTTTTTGTCGAGGTTTGGTGAGGAATAATTCATTAGTTTCCTACTGTGTGCTTTACTCTTCTGTGGATTATTTTATTTTGGGTGCTAATTTTGGACTTGGAATGCATCTGCAGAAGCCACCATTTTTCTGCTCATTACGGTCTGTGGAGCCTCAGTAAATTGGCTCCTTTAACTTCATCTCTTTTACAGATGTAAAATATGTTCTTTTACTGGTGGGTGACAAGATATTCTTTGTCTCCCTTCATTTATGTCATGGTCTAGCCTCGCTTTAAGGGAAAATTGGCTTTCTTTTTATTTTACGGCAGTCCCATTTGTGACCTCTTTGATCTTTATTTCAATCTTGGAATACTGCAAGCCTGTACGTTCACGTACTATTTCTATGCTTTATGTTCTTTCGCTTTAAACAATTCATGTATGCATAGAGGGAAAGGTGTTGGACGTCCTTGTGTCATGCCTCCATGGTTACAAGTGATAAAACTGGGGGAAAAAAATCGAATGAAAAGACTCCTCGGTTTTCTAATGAAGGCACGCTGGGTCCACAGTGAAATTTACTGTGATGGCAGGACTCATCGAGGATTTTTTTTTTTTTTTTTTTTTAATCCCTGCCATGAAGTGAATGGGGAAAGAGGAATGAGTGTCGTCTGTCCGTCATACTTCTCTTCCAGGCCAGAACTCCTAAAATGTTCAATATTTCTCTTCGAAATTTAAAATGTGGGTACAGCTTATTGTATAGATGTGCCGTTTCATACATCTGTCTGTCCTCCTGTCCATCTGTCAATCCCTCCACGGTGTCTTTATTTCCAGGCCAAATGTCTGCCATCCTGTTCTTTTCTGGGCCAAACCATTCATAATTACAAAATTTAATACTCAGATACATCTTATCGTGCAGATGTGCCTTTTTATACATCCGCCCATCCTCCCGTCCAACTGTCTGTCTCTCCATAGCGTTTTATTTTTTTGGCCTGATATCCGCCATCCTTTGGCGAGGGGTCTGAGTTATTCAATGCTTGTTGAAATTGGAAGATTCCGTATACTGAAAAAAAATGGATTGGCTTGAAAAGAGAACTGTGCCTGGAGAATATTTCCCGGAAAAATCATGTGATTTAGATTTATTAGGTAGTTATAGGCTGTTAAAATGGCAAAAATGCAAGTGTTTTGCCCTAAGGGTGTCATGCCCACTTTTTGCAACCCCGGCCCCCCCTCCTGAAAATGAAACAAGTGACCTAATTGAGCTTAAACTTGGTGTTTTCTTTTTCTTTTTTTTTCCATTTTGAATCCCTAACAACATTCTATTCTACCGAAGTTTTAGAAAATCCAGGTCTATGCCCCTTTAAGCCCCGGTTGATTTTTGTATGGAGTGACCTATTGAGGAAAATTTGAGATGGTCTCAGTTTAGTACTGACTGCCGTATTCTGTTTTACAGAGTGTGGCCTATAACCCCTATGAGATCCCCATCTTCATTCTAATGGGAGCTCTGGGTAAGGAAGCTTTTTCAAATTACAGACGACGGTTGACAAATATGAAATCTGTTAATGTATTCTCATTCGTTTGTGTATGTTGAAGAGCAACAGGATTGTTCATGTATTGATGTGCTGAAATTCCTCCTTGTTAAGTGGTGTGAGTCAATTACTGTGTTCATTGGTATAGAAATGCTGAATTGTGCTGCCTGCCTGTAATGCACATATTTGGATGTTTGTTACAGACCAATACTTGACACGCGATTCATGATTTTTGTGTGCCGTTTCACTTCAAGTGTCACATTTTCCATTTCTGTTTGCATGTATGAACACTATATCTTTATTACAGGTGGTGTTCTGGGAGCGCTGTTTAATGTTCTGAATTACTGGTTATCAATTTTCAGAATCAGGTATAACATTCATCGTTTGTCCAAATATTTACACTTTTAACACCATTTGACAGTCTAAATTACTCTCCATTGTTCGATTTTTCTTTTTGTTAAATAACTGATTCGGTCCATGCATGTCTGAATGTTTACTTTAGTGTTTAGTTGTTGTCAAGTAAGCCTCGTAAGCTTAATTTGTCTTTGTTTATATGGCTGTGACTCATAATTGGCTTATTAATGAACACCTCCACTACCCAGTCTTCATATCAGTTTTAGCACTAAATGAAAGCATCAGCTACTATGTGAGCTTGACTATAATGATTGGAACGATATATGTGAAAAGTTTTAACTGGATAAGTCCATTTTCTGTTTAATAAAAAAAAAAAAAAAACCTCCAATAAAGGGATTCTTCTGCTTTTTTTTTCGCCTGTGCATCATCTAGCTGCTATTCCAGGGAGATGCCATAATCCTTTTGATGCAGGAGTGTTATTTAAATGCATATATGTGGTAGTGCAGTGAAGGACTGATGTATGTTAACTCTGTGTGGTTCTCTCAGGTATATCCACCGACCGTGCCTGCAGGTCATGGAGGCCCTGCTGGTTGCTGCAGTCACTGCTACGGTCTCGTTTACCATGATATATTTCTCCAACGATTGTCAGCCCCTCGGGGTAGACCAGGCCGCAGAATATCCCCTGCAGGTAGAGACATGGCAGCCTAACCTCAGCCTGTAGGCTCAACATGGTGGGATAGTTTCAGCTATTCTCAGCAAACTGGCTGTTGAATATTAGCAGATATACAGAACTGTGCAAAAGTCTTAGGCACCCTACTAAATTTGGCCTTAGATATTTTTTTTTTTTTTTTTTTTTTAAATTACTAATTCATATTTAAAAAGTAGATTTATAAATACATGTTGGTATTTCAATAAAAACAGTTAGTACAGTCTTGATAGAGCCCTGATGTCAACATCATCTTGGCTGTGTGCAAATACTTGAAGGGATAGATGCAAGTGAGACCGTCAATCCACAGAAAAACGGCAGCAAGTGCTCCACTTTGCATGGAGCATGCAAAAAGCCAATCATCTTATAAGACTATAGCATAACAGAAGTGTCCCTATTTTTTTTT
Source organism: Gymnothorax javanicus (assembly GCA_029692085.1). Lineage (NCBI taxonomy): Eukaryota > Metazoa > Chordata > Actinopteri > Anguilliformes > Muraenidae > Gymnothorax > Gymnothorax javanicus. The sequence goes on from CM056211.1 coordinate 10,209,033, forward strand.
TTTTTTTTTTTTTTTTTTTTGGAAAAGTCATCCCCAAATATTGATTTGATTGAGTTTTTAACAGTTTACAACTCTGTATAGTGCATTTCTCTGTTATTATGAGCTTTTAATTTCATTTTTTTGCAAGCATATTTGCCTAACGAAATTGCTTCAAATATGCAGACTATTTTACAGTACTGTATTTATTTTTAGATGCTTTTTTATCTTTTTTTTTTTTTTTTTTTTTTGGCCACTTTTCAAATTCATCATCCGCTGTTCCGCTCAATACTTCATTGAAAGGATTGTTATAGAGGTGTTTCTTTTTTGCGTAACTGCGTTAAAATAGCCTGTAATTTACAGCACAGACAGGTGATTTCACAAGTGAGGAGAACCCTGATACTGTATTGCGTATTATACTGTTCAGAATTGTCAGTCTTCAGACGGTGATACTATCTCGGTGTATTGTAAATCCAGTGTTGTTTCTTCCATACAGTACAGATGGAAATGCCAGATTCAAGACCTTTTGTCGCATTTAATTTGATTGTGTTTGCTTACATTTTTACTTCACGGTCAAGGAAGTACAGCCCTTAAAGCTTGTCCAAATACATAAGCGCCTCACTATACTTGCTTTCTAAACTCTTCCGGGTTCCTTTTGTATTGAGATGGTTTGGCAGTCCTCAGTTTTTGCTACCTGCTTGACGCTGCAATTCTTTTCTTGCATTGTATGCACTAACTTATGCTCAATGAAGGCCCTTACTTGTTATGACGTGTTTTGTTCTGCGCTGCAGCTGTTCTGTGCTGATGGCGAGTATAACTCCATGGCCACAACGTTCTTCAACACGCCGGAGCGGAGCGTCAGGAGCCTGTTTCATAACCCGCCAGGTTTATGAACTGCTTCCTCCTGTTTCATCACGGTTTAAAGAAGGGTGAAACTGTGATATGAGCATTTTGAGCTAAAGTCTTGGAAAATTGTCATATTTAACCCTTTCACCCCCAGTAGTGCCATATGTGTGACTGGCATTTTTTTCTCAATAGTGCCATATGGCTCTCTTTTTGGTATGTTTCTTTTAACAATCACGAATAAGAACAGACAGCCAGAAATTTAGTTAGAATGTCAACAACAGCCAGGGGGAGAAATAGCAGTGAGAACTGGGCTCTGGTGGGGGTGAAAGGGTTAAAAGGGAAATAAAAGTTCACAATCAAGGGCAGAGGGTGACTGCATTGGTGGCTTTATAACAAAGTAAGGGAATATTTCAATATTTTTTTTTAGCGCTTTATCCTGTTAAATCCTACTGACCCATACACGGGTCCGTCAAATGCAGCTGGTGTATTCAAACCTGTGGAACTTCAGGTTTAAATTCTAATGGAGATCCCTCGGTTTCTAGAGATCCCAAATATGTCCAGCTGAATTGCAGGGAATGTATATGAAACGATGTACAATTTCAAGATATTTTCCATTCCATGTTATGCTGTGGCCGTAAAACATGATGTCCTGGGTTTGAATATTTTTCTGAGTATTGGCGTGATGTGGCTTCAGTGAAGCGCTACAGCCAGCAGATATAGAATGTGTATATAGCTTTGTTTTATGGTATGAAAAAAAATGCTTTTTCTGACTTTGAAACTGCTTAAGGGAAAACTACAGCGAGAAATTTGAGTTTAAACCCCTTTGCGCCGATATAGACGCCGGCGTCCGTAAATTTCAAAATTTAATCGCTAAATAATTCTGTAATTGAATTTCCAAATGTCTTGCTTCACTGGAATAATTTTCCGGAGTCTCTGTGACACAAGTACTGAGTTATAAAGCCTAAATAGGCTCATGCATAACGGGAAAAATCTGGCAATATTTGTATTCTGCGCAAAGGGGTTAAGGGGTAAAAACGATCCTGTGCTTTTTACAAAGGGCATTCGCTCAAAGAAACTTTACTGAAATCACGCCAGAAGAAGTCAGGGGATGATTTAAACGCAGAGGATGTTTGGCACCTGTTAGAGCACTCAGAAAGCCCACGGGTAGTTGATTCATTTCCCAGGCCTTCAGCTGGGAAGAGGGGAACCCCTGCCTTGCTCTGTGCTCCTCTGCTACTGCTGTATGGCTCTAAGGGACAAGGCTTGGTGTTCGAAGTCCTGATGCAGCTAGCGATTGCTCAGCAGGAAAAGCCCAAATATTTGCTGACCCCCCAGGAGTTATTTCTGTCTCTGCTTCATGCGACTACTCCATGCCTTCTTAGTCATGCTGCATAATATTTTTTCAAAATGGGAAACATGGTGATTGAATGGGTGAAATGCATGGGAATAACTGCCTTACTATGGAGCTGAGTGATATGAAGTTGAATTGCAGTTTCCGCTATTAGAGACTTTATTCGATGATTATTTCCGTTATGTAAATGTTCATCCTGTTCTGTCCTGTAGGACCTGAGAGGGAATGCTTCTCGTGGAAATTGTGCATGATTTATCATACTCAGTCCTTGTCTGTGGTTTCTTTCAGGTTCCTTTAACCCTATGACGCTGGGTGCCTTCACGCTGACGTACTTCTTCCTGGCCTGCTGGACGTACGGGCTGACCGTGTCAGCTGGAGTCTTTATTCCGTCCCTGCTCATCGGAGCGGCCTGGGGTCGCCTCTTCGGTATCCTCCTGGCCTCCTTCATCGACAACACCGACAGTTCTGTAAGGTCCTTGCTTCTTGACGATAAAGGGAACAGAAACCTTGACACGCGTTCCTGAACTTGTTGGAATTGTGTGTGTGTGTGTGTGTGTGTGTGTGTGTGTGTGTGTCCGTCCGCCCGTCCGTCCGTCCGTCCATCCGTCCCCCCCGGAGGCAGAGGGGAGACATATTGTTTTAGGCTCCGTTCGTGTCGTCGTTTCCGGAGCATAACTCCAAAACCGTTTGCATGATCTTAACGAAACTTTGCATACTCACTACTCGGGTCCTGAAGTGGTGCCTTTTGGTATGTGTCTGTCTGTCCAGGGAAGGGGGGGGAGATGTCTGTTTTTACGAGTAAAAACACATTCTAGTCTTTGTAACGCTCTGCTTTCTGTCACAGGTCTGGGCGGACCCTGGAAAATATGCCCTGATTGGTGCAGCAGCCCAGCTTGGTAAGACCTGCTTATGTTCGTGCTCTGAGGACGTTGCGTGAGCTATAAGCATTTTCTGTACTGAATGCAGTGAAATTGCGTCCCTTTCAGGAGGAATTGTGCGGATGACCCTTAGCCTGACGGTCATCATGGTCGAGGCCACGGGCAACGTCACGTTCGGTCTCCCCATCATGCTTGTGCTGATGACCGCGAAGATTGTCGGCGATTACTTCGTCGAGGTGAGTCAAGGAACTGTTCATGAGAATGTAAGAACAATTCAGAAAAAAAATATAAAATTCCGGTCATGAATGCTGCCCTTATTACCTCTGCCAAACGAAGTTGGCAGGAGGTTATGTGATCGGTGCCGTTTGTTTGTCTGTTTGTGAACAAGAGAATTCAAAAAGTAATGAATGGATATCTCTGAAATTTTGTGGGTGGGTCGCTATTACATCAGGGATGGACCACTGCAGCCATCTTGAAATCCTATGACATGCTCCCCTTCACCAAGATTTGGACTGCGCTGCTTTGGCGGAGGTTTGCACTCTAGGAGTGCCTCTAGTTTTGTATTTGCAATATTTTTGTTTTCAGTATTGTGCATTTTTGTCCCGCATTCCATTTTAAAGTGGGAATTTAATTTGGCTCTACATCGACTTCTTCTTGGCACCATTGCTCTCTATTAATGCCCGACGGCACATTCCAGACATAGTCTTTCACCAAAAAACCGCCCCAGATCAGTTTTATGGTTTTATAACACGGAGCTCTGCAAAGAAGTGTCACATGCAAGACGATGTGAAACGGTGGCTGTATGTATTTCCTGTCTCTTGGGAATGAAAGTGCTTCTGTAATCCCCGAATAGTGATTTCTGTCTCAATATTTCACAGGGGCTGTATGACATCCACATCAAACTGCAGAGCGTTCCTTTCCTTCACTGGGAAGCTCCAGCTACCTCTCACGCTTTGACAGCCAGGTATATCCCCACCGTCTCACCTGCAAGGACGTTGTCTTAAAGCAGGGCTTTTCATTCTTATCCGGAAAGAGCTGCTGTGGTTGCTGGCTTTCATTTGAACCGAGCGGTTACACGCTGGAATCTTCTAATCAAGTGCTTTAGCGAATGAAAAATCCCTTTTCCTCCTGGATAAGATTGGGGACCCCTGCCTTAAAGTAATGCAGCCAAATGGGGCCTTTTCAAGTGCGCTAACTTTTGAATTGCAATTTTATTATTTTGGTTTATTTCAATGGCCTCATACAAGAAGGGCGTAAGTGACACTTTGGTCAAAAATTACTTTTTTGGTTGTTTTGGAATGACTGAGCCTAGCCCATCTCCTGACCAAATCTGGAGTCTCAATTTCTATCATAAAAGGGTTAAAATGCCTTTCTAACATTGGTGCAGCATATAGCTAACAGGTGGTGCTGTGGCAGTTTTTTGGCTCTCCTGTGAAATTCGTAAAATGTCACTTACGCCCTTCTTGCATGAGGCCATTGATGTGAATAGCTGTGGCTAAGTGCTGTTCATACCCATTTCCATCACAGGGAGGTGATGAGCTCACCTGTGACCAGTTTCAACCGGATCGAGAAAGTTGGGAACATCGTGGACGTTCTCAGCAATACCACGACTAATCACAATGGTTTCCCGGTTGTGAACGAGTTCATCGATAATGACGAGGTACTTCTGTTTCACTGGCGGCTATTGATTTTGAAATGTCCAGTACAATTACGTTCTGCATATCAGCGCTACCTGATGGGTATTAAATTAAATGGTAGAAATTGGAGAACATGGTCCTCTCAGTCCTAGCGACAGGTTACTGTTGATTTTGTTTTATTTATTTATTTATTTATAATTCGTGGTGACCCACTCCGTCCCCTGCATCTTGAGAGGTTATGTTGACTATTATGCCCTTCTGTCCTATTAGCAGGTAAGTAATTGCGTAATTATATGGGTAAACCCATTGTGTTAGGCTATCGGCAGTGTTCATAGCTTTGGCAGTATAAATATGCAGTGCTAGTTTATTACTGATGCTTGATTTGGCATTTAATGAATGTCTCTTTTCCGATTTTTCTCTCAGCCAGGCAAAATATGTGGGCTAATCCTCCGATCGCAGCTTATTGTTCTCCTGAAACACAAGGTAAGCTTTATAGATTCTTGCCAAGTCTTGAAAATTGGGTCATTAGCTATGAATTTGATTGTCTGTCAGCATTTTTTAATTGCTTATAAAACATGGGAAAGCACTGCGCTTTTGGCCAAAGCTGGTGCCTCACTTTAATTTAATTTTGGCATTTTTTTGCAGCATTTATATTTCCTAAAATTGAAGTCTTTACAGGCCTTCACTGGGGCAACAACTTTGAACATTGTAAACTAGAGCCTGGTGGGGAAGCTGGTGGATGGCGTGCATGTACACTGAGGAACTGTATGGTGCGCAGCTTTATTTCCCATCATGCCTCTGACCTCCAGGTGTTTGTGGAGAGGGCTCGTTCTCGCCTCAACCAGAGGAAGCTCCAGCTGAAGGACTTCCGCGATGCGTACCCCCGCTTCCCTCCGATCCAGTCCATCCATGTGTCTCAGGACGAGAGGGAATGCATGATGGACCTGACCGAGTTCATGAACCCAACACCGTACACCGTTCCTCAGGTGACCAGTTGCCTCCTGTAGGGAATCCTGTAATATATATAATAGGAATAATCCTATATAAAATTTTTGTTTTTTTTTTTTTTTTTGTTTTTTTTTTTTTGTAAAAATATTTATTGGTTGCAAAAATGATCGTTCATTTATCTGGGCTAAGTCAGCCATTTTGCATGCAGATGTTTTTGATTGGTTGATGTTTTTGATTACTTGATACTTAATCAGTAAACTAGCCAAAGCTGGTCCAAATTGCAGTCGTAATTTTAAAGTTATTGGGAATGTAAAAAAAAAAAAAAAAAAATGCCTGCAGTCTAATTGGCTGACTTGGCTCACACGTTGACAACTATTTATGAAACCAATAAACATTTTTAGAATGCTTATTTCATCAGTGTGCAATATCTGAGATGGTGGATGTCAGGCTTAGGTGATTTGACACAGAATTATTCCTCAGTCATTTTTAACCATATAAAAAACCAAACATGAATTTGGAATAATTGCTTGTAGTATCTTTCCAAGTTTCTGCTAAAAAAAGTGAAATACTGCTGGATACTGCGACAGAACATCTGTTGGTACTACTCTTGCGTGTTGGAAGCCTCTTTCGAGAACTGCTTGGGCATGATTGGCGTGTGTTTGAATTGCAGGAGACCTCTCTTCCTCGGGTTTTTAAGCTTTTCCGAGCCCTTGGTTTGAGGCACCTCGTCGTGGTTGACAACGAAAACAGGGTAAGCCAATTCTCTTCAATTTACAGTTATTATTTCATCTCTTGGAACCCATTTGCCTCAAGTTGCACCGAAAAGCACCACATTTAATCCTCGTCAAATCATTTTTTTTTTTTTTTTTTTCCCTGAAAGCAAGTGTGTACATTTTTTTTGCAGGGGAGCGGGATAAATGCATTGAAATAAGGATATACTCTTCTCTTTGAACTTGGCGTTTGGGATTTTGATTGTTGTTTAGCATGTGCAGTCTCTTTTCTTCAATTTCTCAGGGAGTACCAATAACTTATGACCCAACATGTTGACGCCTATAACTTTGGTATTTCCTGGGGATGGGTCTTGGTTATTAAATTAAAACTGTTGGGCTATGTAAAAACTGAGGACAGTTGAACACCTTTGGCTACAAGGATTATTGTACTCCTACACAAATACAGTGGAAATTATAAAAACATTACACCGCAAAACATCTGAATCCCTTTGAGTGGAAATATGATTTTCCCTGCCAGGTCGTTGGACTGGTGACCAGGAAAGACCTGGCTCGGTATCATCTTGGCAAACACGGGCTGGAGGAACTACAGTTGGCACAGATGTGATGCAGTTGTGGGGAACTGGCCTTAATGTACGGACTACACAGTTCATCCTCTGCCCGTTTGGAGAATGTGTATTTGTGCACTGCTAGAGCTGAAGTGCTGACATTGGCTGCAAAATGATTAGTAGCCCAAATATTCTCTCCAGTCTTTTTCACTAACCATTCATTAGACTGTCTTGGGTTCATTCCTTTTAAAGAGTTGTTTTTGCAATCTTGTATTGTAGTCACTTTATGTTTTGCACTGATAAGGTTTGAGTTTGTAAAGGGTACCTTGGTCCACTGCTGTGTGTGTGTATTTGTGTATTTGTGTGTGTGTGTGTGTGTGTGTGTGTGAGATTTGTGTGTGTGTGAGATTTGTGTATGTGTGTGATTTGTGTGTGAGTGATTTGTGTGTGCGCGTGCATGCGTGTGCCGTGGGTGTGAGTGTGTGTGGGTGGGTGCTTCTTTGAACGTTTAAGGATTTTCCTTGAAGGTCGTTGAGGCTACAGTGATGCGTTGACAGTTTGCTTTGGTATTATGGTTTTATATTTAAAACTGTTGTGAGAAAAGAACTCATGAAGATTATCGTTCATGGTGGATTCTAACTCTAGATATTTTGGGAAGAATCCCCAAACCTGTAATAATAAAAATTTTATGTGGAAATAAATGATTTTTGGCTGATTATACTTTGTAAAGATGATTTTATATTTATGAACATCTCCTGTGTAGCTAGCTTAAAATAAGCAATCCACAAGAAATTATTGTCCATCTGCAAGCAAGGATTCTGAGCAATTGAGCAACACCTTTTTTTTTTTTTTTTTTTTTTTTTCAAACTAATTTTTAGCTAATGTGAGATTTCCCTCTTTTTTTTTTTTCTGACCTGAGGAAATCATGCAAGGTCATTTAAGAGCAGTCTGTATTTAATTACTTTTATTTGTATGTTTTGAGGAGTTGACTTCAGTTTTGTTTTGATATATACTCTGGTAGTAAACCTCAGTGTAGGTAATTCTAAGTTTCTTGGTGATTTTCGGTGTGGAATGGCCTTCGTCTTTCCCCTTAAGAACAATTTATTGAGAGAGCCGTTTCTCTCTGGCCATTTTTGGCCATAATTAAAGGTCATGAAACTTTACCAAGGCACTTTAGCTTTACTGCGCTTACTATGATCTTGGTATGTTCAAAATTAGCATATTGGTATGATTTGACAAGAATGAAGTGACCGTGTATTCCTGAAATGCCGTGTTCAATGCATACACTGTGGCCTTAGCTGCTGAAAATGGACTTTGCAACCGTACAAAAATACTTAACAGAAACAATTTTTTTTCAAACTTATCAGTTTTTAACATTGTCAATGTCTTCATTTTTTTTGTCTAATGGACTTCTACTACAGCTAAGAAGTACATTTTTTCATAATTAAAGAAAAACCTTATTTATTCCAAACTTTTGAGTTATACTCTCAGCAATATTTATTTGACAAATTGTACAAAATGATGTACAACTACTGCAGAGGAAGGTCTGTCGTTGTTTTCACAGGATAATTGTCATTTCTTTATTTAATCGTACTACTGTTGTGTATCAGGGTTCTATTTGCCAACTACAAAATTTAATTTCATTTTTGTGTAATGTTTGTGTGTATGCGTATACATGTATACATGTACTCCTCTGCACCCATGGCTGGCGCTATGTGATTTTTGAAGCCAACCGCAAGTTGTCCTCTCTGTTTGATATCGGGTTGTATATGAGTGCACTTGACCATACTAGCACGCATGTACATGCCTGCACTCACTGTTTATATACTCAGTTGCATTCATAAGTCATGGTACATAGAAAGCACTTTGTCTCAATTCAGTCTACGTTCATTGAAATTATGCCTTCTCGAACTGAATTTGCTATTGTATGGCATCGTAATTATTTTCTTTTTGATTCTAAAAGATCTTTGAAAGAAATTGACTGAATGAAAATTGTATTGTGTACTAATAAATTTGGTAATAAAAATCTTAACATCATGTCTTGATAAATTCCGCAGGAAAAAAAAAAATGCAGAGTTGTTGCTTTGAAAAACGTTAGTCATGCATCTACTTTCAAACTGTGGTGAGAGGCAAGTCGTTTCATTTCAGTTATAAAACAATCAGGAATTTGGGCTTTGGCCAAGCACTGGAGGTTGCAGGGGTAACCATTGTTTTGGTAAATGGAAAGAACGCGAGGATTTATTTTTTTTAATTTTTTTTTTAATTATTGTCCTTGTCTTTCAATTTTCTGTTGCTAGCAGCCATATTTGGTTGAATGGTCGAGCCAGAAAGGGATGGTCATGGATGGATAAGAGTTTTTGGAACCCAAAGAGCGCAACAGTGCAGCCAACCTGCAGTGTTATGATCTGGGGTTGCTTCAATTGGTCAGGTCTACTACGGTCAGCAACATTATGCAGAAATAAAATGAATCCAGCAGACCACCTAAATGTACTGAATGACCAGGTTACCCCATCAAAATGGATTTTTAAACTCCTGATGGCATGGGCATAATCCAGGATGACGATGGCAAGGTTCATTGAGCTGGAATCGTGAGAGAGTGGCCCAGTGAGCATGAGGAATCATTTTTCATGTTTGAATGGACCACCAGAGTATCCTGACCTTAACCAATTTAAAGTCCATGGGATGTGCTGGAGAAGGTTTTACTGAGTGGATTGACACTGTGCCAATTGCACCTCAACCAGAAATTAATGCAACTATGGTCGGAAATAAATATTGTAACATAGTTGAAAAAAGTCCACGACAAATGCGCACTGTGATCGAAGCTAAAGGTGGTCCAACAAAATATAGCAGGAAACACTTTTTCAGTTGCTTGTGTAATGTTATCTCCAACTTCACATTGGACACACTACTGGGTACATGTGATCCTTCTATTCCTTAAATGCTGCTGGCTTCACTCTGTAAATAGTGACTGTGGATCTTCAATCTGTGCACTCAGCATCAGAAAGCACTGTGTTGGTACAAGCTGCAAATCATCGATACAAACTGGCGGGACTCAAGTAGCTGTTTACCGAGATTGCTGAGCTGCCAAGTATCTGTGGAGTTTTACACAGCCAGAGCTGTTTCCATCATAATCTGCGCAATAATTAACACGACTTGAGAGAAATTGCATCCGTTTAGAACAGACCGAGGGGGTGAAATGTGACGTATTCCCTCAGTGTCGGGGACTGAACTGTCAACACAGCCTCTGCTGTATTTCCCCTATTGATGGATATATTTAGAAATGTTTAAATATGGCCTTACTGTCCTATTTATATTTTAACGCGCAACCTATAATTGTTCATGCTAAAGTCATTTGAATGGAGAATATTTTGCTTTGTTCTTAGCCTTACACTAGAGTAGAACGATCTTATTTTTCACTCGGACACTGAGAGATTAACGATTGTGCGGATAAACATTTGCATTGATACTTAATTTACTCAATAATTCATTGGACAGTGACTCATTCTTATTTTGGTTCTGTTGGCCGAGCCAGACACCTGATCTGAATCAAGTGAACCCGCATTTTACATGCTGAAGACGAGACTGAAGGCAATAAGTCCCTGAAACAAGCAGGAACTGAAGATGGCTGCTGTACAGGCCTGGTAGAGCATCACCAGAGAGGATACGCAGTGCCTGGTGATGTCTACACTTAACAGACTTCAAGCAGCGATTACATGTAAAGGATATGCGACTAAAACGGAAAAATTATAACATCATTCTTCATTGTGAGACGGTCTAGTATTTTTTGACATGCTCAAAAATGGGGGATTGTGTACAGAAGGTGCTCTAATTTCTAAACTGTTGATCTGATGTTCATGTGAATACCCTGACAGTGTGCACTTTCAAACTCAAGTCATTCCTGTATTTATGAGGCTAATTTTTTCATATGAAGGTAGGGGTATCTTGTGAAACTAGAAGACCTACGGCATCCATTGGGAGCACCCATGTCATGCTGTCTTGTAGGGAAGGGGCTGAGCAATGATCTAAAGTTTGGCTGAACTTTGACAAAGGAAAAACTGTCTTGACTATTTTCACAGGGGTCCTTTGACCTCAAGATATCTAAATGAAAATGGGTGTAAGGGGGAAGACATGCTCATTTTATGATGATCCCATGCAGTTTTGAGCAGAAAAACATGCTTTTTTTTAAAAAAAAAGGTGTCGATGTGTTATTTTCGCCTGTTGTATTTGAATATTTCTGCATACTATGGTCTCTGAACAGTCTTGGAATTTCATAAATTGGGTGTGACTGTAAAACTGAGACTCTTGTGGATTCAAAGAGCCCAATTTTATACATGTATGATAATGTTACTGTAGTCCTCTAAGTAGCCATTTTGATGCAGTAAGACCAGATTTTGAAACTTGACCTCACTTTATAAAAGTATCAATTATGATACAAAATGAATTTCACATCTGCAAATTATTTTTTTTCCCATTTGTTTTTATATTTTGATTAAAAATCCAATAAATACTTCCATTTCAAAAATTTAGATTTTTCTGGCTATAATTTCATGGTTCAGGTGTTACAGGGTTAACCAAAATGTGATGGTGAACATTTGAAGTAAATAAATATTTTTACTGCAGGGGGTGGATAATTTTGGTTTGGGAGATCTGGTTTAACACTAAGAAAAACTGGAGACGGTGAAATGGGCTCTTGTCTCAAGAGTCAGTTCTAGATTAATTTAAGTAGGAATTGCTTTCATACATAGTATTTTTCAGTTGTTTTCAACGTATTGTTTTTCTGAAAACAGCATTGAAACTCTTGGTATTTGTGGCATTTTTCGGATAATGGCAATAGTCCGTACAATCTTGGTGTGCTGTAGGAATGCTTATGTAATGTGGGACAGGCTTTGCAGTTGCTAAAAAAAGAGGTTGACTAAATTTGTCATAGGGAGGGGAGGGGGAGGGAAGAAAAAAAGCATGACTGATCCCAAGACACAAATTTAAAATGACTGCGGAATTAACATATTCCATTAGCTGCGGATGCACTGTTTTTGTGTCCATATCCTATTTCAGTGTTTGTCCTGGTTTGGTGGACCCTGCGTAAATAGCTGCTAACTGGGCTATAAAACCCAATGATGTCAGTGCACCTCTCCCTTGTTTCCTCAGAGTGGAAGCCTTGAGCGCATTCAGGCGTTTAAATGGGAAGCAGAAGAATAATGTCCCCCTCCTGTCTTGGTGCTTAGTAAACAGACTAGTGTTTGCCCATCTAATCATGAATCATTATCCTCTCTTTCCTCTTTGGCTGAGGGAGAAAGGATCCTCGCTTGAGGAGACTGTTTGCTTGTTCCCTCGAACGGAGAGCTCATTTACCTCAAATTGCATTCACAAAAAAACCTTCACCTGCTCATCCCAGAGCACACAATCTGAAGCGCGCAGTTTTCTCTGGCATTCCTGAGACCATCTCAGCTTGTGTTTATGCACTGGACATGCTTTCAGTCTTTCTTTTGCAGATATTGTAGCCCCTGGACAAAGTCCGGGCTCCTATGGATTTGGCCTTGTCATCTGTCCGCCGCCGCCGCCACCATAGAAATTTCCTTGCGGGCGCTGCACAGGCCACAAATTTAAAGCCATTTCTTTTATATTTGGTATGCACACACTATATGAGTAGTGATTAGGACACGCCGCCTTTCAATTTTGGTTGCCTTGGTAACACAATTCATTAAGTTATAGACGATCTTGTGTCAAAAATAAGACAAAATGAAAAACGTGGGTGATGGGGGGGATACACCCATTGATCGCGGGCAACCGACCTCTCTAGTTAGTGGTTGTATTTTGATCGGGCCGTGAATACAATTATTCAGGAACCGAGTGATGCCTTCAAAAGATAGGCACATTGAGCATTATACTTCTTAATTTTACACTTTTGCTGTCAAGGATAGCTGCAAAGGAGGGTTCTTCATATTGCATATCTTCCAGTTTGTTGTAAAACAGTGGTTGGTGTCAACAATGGCTTGGTCTCAGCCAGACCATATAATGTTCATTGACTTTGATGACTGACCATGCATCCAACCATCAATAGTCTCTGCTTCTTTTTCAGTCGGGTAGCAGACGAGCTGGAGCCTATCCCAGCTGACTATGGGCAAAAGGCCGGGGCACAGCTTAGACAGTTCACCAGTATTCATTATTATTATTATTATTATTATTATTATATTTATTTATTTATTTTAAATCATCACCAGGGGTCTCATTTAGCTCCTTATGAAAATTGTCCAGTCGCGTGATAATCAGGAAATGGCATACGCCAAACAAAAACCAGATATAGAAAACCATGCATGCGCACGCCAGTGCAAGATTTCACCTTGTTCCCTCCCACAATTACCCATAAATGGTCAAGGAACAAAATCTATTCCATTTGTTCTTGAGTGAGATGCTACTGAGATCAAATATTTTGTGGAGGCATGTCAACGAGGGGCGCTACAAACAGAAATTGAGCACCTGAAAAGTGTGCTCTTTTATTGCTCCACCAGTGAGGTCACTAACAGGTGCAAATACTGCAACGGCCGTAAATCTGGTCAGTTCAGCAAGTCGCACTGTCACCAAAATAATAAGACAATCCGACCATTGCATTGACTTTGAATGTAATCTGTCGTGCACACAATTTGTTTCGCGTCCGGCGTGAAAGCAGCTTCAGAGAAGTTCCGCGATCAGCTACGAATGGCCAATCGTGGCGTTCGTAACGGCGCGCACAACAGTGGGAACTAAGCATAATCGCTTGTGCCATTAGCAGGCAGCTGTCTAAGTAACAGCCTGAAAACCATCTCTGCCACTGCATCATGCATTCAGATAGGATGAAGCCCAGCTGTTTGACTGCTCGGTCGTGACGGGTATTTTTATTTATTTATTTATTTATTTATCGGATGAGATGGAACAAAATTCGAAGGACATATACAATCCTGAAGCCCTCTCCAGTAAGGGAAGTGGGACTACCCTGTCTGTTCTCCTCTTTCTGATATTGGCATGCTGCAGGTAGGCAAACACGTGTCTGACTACTAGAATGCAACTGATTAGCGTTAATGAGCTTGTAATCTAGTTTATGTAGGCTTTAGATTTTCAGAATATAAATGATAGTACTTGGTTTAGGAACAAATGTAATGAGGTGTTACAACTGTCCTAGTGTCGCCAGCCATGTCATCACCTCATGAACAAGCCAGCCTGCTAGTTTGCCAGTTTCTTGTCATTTTTATTTTTAGCGTACAAAACTATGATTCAAATAATACTTGTTTGGATTGATTGACATTAGGTCTCAGGACGTATCCCAAAAATACCGTAAATCTGATAAAAAGTTACCTAAAATAAATAAATAAATAAAAATATTGATTTGTTGGTAACTTCCTCCGAGAGTTTGAAATGTTGCTCTGTTTTTGTAAGCAGTAAGACGATGTAACTGAGCATATACAGAGTGAGTGTAATCACTCTAGCTTGTTTCTGATCGGAAAAATTCAAGGACAGCCATCCCTTGTTACAACTGTCCCTGATCTCCGTTAGGTTATGTAATTGATTGGCCCACGGCTTAAAATGACTAATCAACATAACAAAAACTCTTTTAAACTGTATTGTTCCCAAATTATTATTGGGCTTAATCAAACTGATAATAGCTGAAAAAACATAATATAGGTTATTCAGTTGTCTTCCCACTTTCTCCGAAATGCTCTATTTACTGAGGCCAGAGTTATCATGGTTCTAAGTTAAGTTTCCTATCATGTTTTATTTTATAAAGCGTGAAGGTTCAAGGGGAAGATGCGCACGCACATTCCAAAACTCTTTCTGTATGTACACAGTGTTTCTAAATGAGGCCCGAGGCACATCCACCCTCAAAAGCAAAAAAAACAAAAAAAACACTTTTCTTAATTCTTACATGACTTGGGTTTTATGTCTCACAATGAATTAAATATCATATTGAATATAAGAATAAAGTTGTGCTCACATATATCATGCTTATAAAATAGGCTTATGTAATAATTCAATTACCAGAACATTGAATAATATTACCTGGAACCCAATAGCTGATTAGATTGATATCAAAATCACTTTTGAGCAAGTTCTCGTTGTCAATTTATGTGATAATCTCTCCAAAACTGCCAATTGTGCTAATGTACCTCAAGGTCAGCTGCAAGAAGGACTTCAATACTGTGCTAAAATACATTTTATTCCCTCCACTATTCAATAGAAAAATATAATTTTGTTCATTTATACCTGACAATTTTTCTTGCAAAATTCTCTTTCATGCTATTTTTCACTTTTCAAGGTGGAAAAAAAAAAAAAAAAAAAAAAAACTGCCCTTACAATTTCCAATTGTTGACCACTTCAGGTTGTAATCAGTTTGTTGTGGTGAGACAATTTACTCAAGGGACAACTTGCCCCACTTCCTCCTATATGTTAAAGTGAGGTGGGAAATATTACAGCCAAAATTGAGATGAATTTCACAGGGTGTAACTGTAGCATACATCCTTACTTATGTGTGCATGATATTTATACATTCATGTAACCTCTAAAAATTGGCGGTCAGTTGACTTTTTCAGTTGTTGTAACTTCACAAAACAGAATCTTGCGATAAATCTCAGTTTGAGTGGATTGATGTTCAGCAGGTTGGCTAGCTGATTGGACCCTCCTGTTAGTTGAAATCAGTCTCAAGTGTCTGTCGATTCAACTCATGAATGGAGTCCCTGACTCCACCCTGCAGTTCCTGGGCACTTTCCGTGGTCCAGTTGGCCAGGAGGTCACTGAAATCGGGGGTGTTGGAGGTATTGAGCGCGCAGACAGGATGGGTGGGCAATGGTTCCATCCAGAAACTCGGAGGCAGAAGGCGTTTGCACATAGGAAGTATGTGCCCGTATCTCTTGTCCACTTTTTGGCTAAGGACCTGCTTGTTTCCTCCATTGAAGCCCACATACGTCCGCAGGCCATATTCAAAGAGCTCAGCCAGGGGTCCTAATTTCTGGGTATTCTCTTCCTGAAGAACCTGAAGGTTGGAGTCACTGAGCAGATTCAGGGAGGATGGGGTTGACTCCTGGTCCTCCTCTAGCCCTACCCCACCCGCCGCACCACGTCCCCCACCTGCCTGGGCCATCTTAACGAGGTCAGCATAGTAGCGTTCACGACCGCATTTACCTTGAAATGTGCGGTCCTCATAGATGTCGCAGGCATCTGGGTCCTCTTCTCGGTTTTTCCGGCCAAAGTAGCGCTGGATGTCACTGTTGATGAGGTCGACAAAGCGAAGAAGGCGATTGGTGTTCTCTGTGGTGACAAGAGTGGCACTTTCGTCCATCCACTCCCTCTCTCCCCCGCGTACCTGACTTAACAGATTCCGGCTGTCTTCTGTGCACTCTGTGTCCCCTTCCTGTCCGTAACCCTCCTCCTCTTCCTCTTCTTCTTCTTCCTCGTCCTCTATTAAAGTATTTTGAATGTCCAATGGGCAGTAGAAGGGGTGTTGGAAGGATGCGGCGAGCCGAAAGTCACTCAGATTTCTTATCACGCCAGCAGCCATGCTTGTTTTTTCTTTTTCCCCCTAGGAATAAAGATAAGTTGAATTTGTGGAGCTATTATTGGTGTTATATAACATGGTGGTATTTCATGCTCTGAATATATTCAGTGATACTGGTGGCTGAACTTTTGTCCACTTTTGTATGAAACCCATTACATTTCATGCTTTAGATAATGAATATGCAAACCAAATTTACACAGCCTGAGAAGAAAAAAAATATGAATATACTTTTTCAAACTATTATTGGTGACTATAATTAAAGAATATTTCATAAATATATACAATTTATAACCATTTCATCATTTATGACTAATAATTTAAGAGGCATTTGTGGTTCATCTTTAGGTGCTGCTTGACCCTAAGTACAAGAGTACAAATATATGATCAATGTGTTCTTTTCTGAGAATAACAGAGCATTTTTTTATTGAATGGTGCTCCATTTGTTATTTGGTATGAATTATGAATATTTTTGGATGAGTATGAGTAACTGTTTTAAAGCATCGGGTTTTGATGGAGTTTTTTAATTAGCATATGGGTGAAAATAAATATGTATTAGTTCTTTTTTTGTAGCTTTTGTCCCATATTTATGCATGGACATGTTTTAAGAGGATGTGAAAGATGGAATCTTATGCTAATATCTCAAAGAGAAAAGGAACACACAAGTCCAAGCATCATCACAGAGCATTAAAGGGATTTTTTTTTTTTTTTTTTTGTATTTCAGAGCTGCTAATAACTTTTCACTTTTTTTCTGTATTTATTTTTATTTATTTAACCTTTATATTATTTTGCAGCTGTGACTCACTAATGCAGTTATTCCCTTATTAATGTAGTATTCACAGTGTGTTACCGACAGACACAAAATTTCTTTTGTTTTTATTTATCTGTCAGATCCCTACATTTTTCTTTCTAACTGCACTTCATTTTTCAAGATGTTAATGAAAATCAAAAGTTTAATTTAATTATTGAATTCAAGAAAATAAAATCTTTCCTCTGAAAGTTAAATCTTTGAGAAT
Organism: Gymnothorax javanicus; assembly: GCA_029692085.1. Taxonomy (NCBI): domain Eukaryota; kingdom Metazoa; phylum Chordata; class Actinopteri; order Anguilliformes; family Muraenidae; genus Gymnothorax; species Gymnothorax javanicus. The sequence goes on from CM056211.1 coordinate 10,226,478, forward strand.
ATTTCTGTTATTTTCACTGCCTCACCCTGGTTCACAGAAATTTTTTTGTTGTCATGAATAACACCGAATTCAATATGCGTTTGCCTGAATAAATAATGACTAAACCTATTTTGAGCAAATTGCAACTTAGTGAGCATATAAAAACCTATATAATTCTAAACTAAATGATCTCATTGTTCAAAAGTTTTTAAGCTTTAATATTTTAATGTCAATGCAGAACACTGAGCAGTTTTATGAAGTTAGCTATCTTCAAATGCATGCATGTATTTTTTTAAAGAAGAACAAATGCCAATCAACAGTAATATATAAAAAGGGAAATTGGGGAATTTAAGTAAAATGTGCCTTTTTAGCTGCATGGTGCTTGAATATAAAAAATGTTCTTTCTCCCATGTATATTTTCAGTAAAAGAAATATAGATGTCTGTCAGTTAAAACAGTGGCATATAGCTGTATGGCTCTTACCTTCGGATAATGGAAGTGCTTCTTGCTACAGCTCCCAGTTACAAGCTTTGTGTGTCTTTACCTGCCCCTGAATTTATAGCATAGTGTGGGGCTGCCTCCCTTTCAAATATTTGAAGGCAGTATTGTAATAGTAGACTAGGCAAATAAAGCATTGGTTTGTTTTAGCACCCAGCAACCAGTGAGTAGAGAAGAAACACAGTAAGGGGGCTGGGACGGCAGACAACACCTAATGGCCTGCTTGCCAGGGGACTGTGGAGTGCGTTTCCACTATGCCCCTCTATTAAAACTGAAGCCACAGATGCCACGCTGCTTGGTGGTGATGGGCGCGTTATCGCTCCCTCTGATCTGCGCGTCCGGTCAAGGATGGGGCTAAATAGGCATAAAATCAAATCATATGCTATTTTGACTTCTGGAGTAGGACCCTTTTTAAAAGAACATCAAGCTTATCATGAAGTCACTGTATGGAGAAAATGGCTAATGTGAGCAGGCCACCAGATAATGAAATCTTTCCACTACTTGCGGTTTTAAACTGCCGTTTATAAAGGACCATGGTTAGAGACAAAATCATAAATGGTGGCACACGTTTGTCAAAGCCAGAGAAATCATAAGCTATGTTATTATGTCCTGCTTAACAAAAAATAAAACTAACATTTAAATGCAAAGATTGGCATAGCATGGAAACATGCATGGTATGATTGCAACAAATCAGCGTAAAATATTTTACTGTGAACCAACACGGGGTCACTTAAAATGCACAAAACTACAATAGTCAAAGTAGCTCCTGCAAAATATTTTTGGCACTGTGAAATCAACAAAAACAGAATACAATGATTTGCAAATCCTTTTCAAATATTCAATTGAATACACTGCAAAGACAAAAATGTTCAGAACAATATTCTTTGTCATTTTTTGCAAATAAACAAGCTCATTTGGAATTTGATGCCTAACAACATGTTTCAAAAAAGCTGGCTAAGTGGCAAAAATGGAGAGATGTCTGAGGAATGCCATCAAACACTTATTTGGAACATCCCACAAAGAACAGGCCCATCCAGGTGGGTATGATTGCATCCCCAAAAGCAGCCCTTGCTCAGTCATTCACAAACAAGGATTCACCACTTAAAATGAACAAATACCTGAGCTGATTGCAAAAACAACATTCCTCAACGGCTATTGTCAGAAATTTAGGGATTTCATCATCTACGGTCCGTACGCCAAAAGGTTCAGAAATCTGGAGAAATCACTGCACAAGACAAGGCCTAAGTAAAAACCAACATTGAATGCCCGTGACCTTTTGATCCCTCAGGCGGTAAATGCATCAAAACCGACATCAGTGTGTTGTTTTGGACATCACCACAAATCAGGGCTCAAAAAAATCACTGTCAGTAACTACAGTTCGTCGCTTGTATTAAAACTCTAAACAAGATTATCAACAGTGAAATGGTCGCAGGATCATTAGATCTAAGATGGACTGATGCAAATGTGGAAAAGTGTTCTGTGGTCTGATGAGTCCACATTTCAAATCATTTTGGAAACTACGTCGTGTTTTAAAAGAGGAAAAGAACCATCCGGACTGTTATTGAAAAGCCAGCATCTGTGATGGTATGGGGGTGTATTTAGTGCCTCAAGGCATTTGGGCATGTTACACATATGTGAAGGCACCATTAAATGCTGAAAATGTACATATTTTGGATGCAACATATGTTGCCATCCAAGCAAATTCTTTTTTTCATGGACGCCCATAATTTATATGAACTGCTTATTTCAGCAAGACAATGCCAAGCCACATTCTGTAATGTTACAACAGCATGGCTCCGTTAAAAGAGTGCTGGGTAAATAGACTGGCCTGCCTGTAGTCCAGACCTGTCTCCCATTGAAAATGTGTGGCGCATTATGTTAAGCGTATCCAACGGAGACCCCGGACTGTTGAACAACTTAATTTGTACATCAAGCAAGAATGGGAAAGAGTTCAAAGCTTTTCAAAAATTGGTCTCCTCAGTTCCCAAACGTTTACTGAGTTGTCGTTAAAACCCCAAAGGTGATGTAACACAGTGGTAAAAAAAAACCATGTATACAGCCAACTTTTTTAAAAAAAAGCAATGTGTTGCCAGCCTTTAAATTCTAAGTTAATGATTATTTGCAAAAAAAAATAAAATAATGTTCCATTTTTAAAACATTAAACATCTTGTCTTTGCAGTGTATTCAATTGAATATAAGTTGAAAAGGATTTGCAAATCATTGTATTCTGTTTTTATCTACGATTTACATAACGTACAACTTCACTGGTTTTGGTTTGTATTTTCATGTTGTAAAATACCTTGCAGTTGATTAGTAGCCAAGTTGCTAACTTGTAGGACAGGCCAGACATGAAAGAACAACAGATACTATCCTCACAGATTGTCCTTGCATTCTAACCAAATTCAGGACTAAAATTCTATGGTGTATATAAACAAGATTAGGTGATTATTAGCTAACCTTAGAATAATAAACTACCTAATGACTCTCCGCGGGAGGATGGAGCATATGTCCTGACATATGTTCCAACAAATTTGCTCTTATGCATTGATTATAATAAAAGCGGAGCAGTGCCCATCCACGTGCCTTATCAGTGCATCCCCATTTGGCTTGGAGTCACATGCTCCCCACTTTCCCCTGCCTCCCCGCAGAGGTGCACCCCCAATGAAAATAATTCATACCTGGGACAAACACTCCAATATTGATTTGGGTGCATGAAAATCAATACCAGCAATATGTCAGCACTTGAGAGCTGAGACAATAGATTATTTAATAGTACCATTAGCGGTGACACACTAGAGCATTGACGCTAAAAATCTTTTAAATGGTGAGTAAATAGATTCTACCCTGTTTGACTTGTAAATAGACATCAAGTCACCTATCAGTTTTACATACCAGTAAGAGATTGATTGTTTTGGACAGGTTATCAAGGTAAATCAGAGTAAGACATACAGTATGTCCCTGATTCAGCATAATAAATCAGAGGTGAGAATAAGAATCATGCATAGCCTGTTTGAGCCCCATCTGTATCTGAAATTGCTTTATATACAAGTTATTACAGTAGTTGCAATGTGTTAGATATCAAATTTTTTGAAGTATAAAATTTTTCCAGAGTGCCTCATTAAGTAAATGGTCGTCAGGATCATAGAGGGCCTCTTCAGCCATGGAGTATGGGTCTGCATATGTAGATATACTACACACTGAAAACCCAGACTGTGTGCTGCACTTGAATGTGTTTTGAAGACCGATTGCCTAAACATAAAAAAATAAATGAAATTGTGTAAGTCAACTTCATTGCCTTATGTGGATGGTACTTAAAAAAAAATAGGCATATATTTTGAAAGGTTATTTTACCATGTTTTTAAGTGCTGTGAGCACAAGAGAATTAATCTGGCTTGTACATTTTTTGAGGTAATTGGTTTCCACAAGACATTTGAGTGCTCCACAATATCTGGACTATATCCGTGTGTGCGTAGGTTTAATGAAAACATTCTCATGGGGATACATTTGTCATGTGGCATTACTTGGACTCAGATTGCATCAGGGCTTGCGTAGTGGAACAAGTAATAAATCTCAAGGCAAGAAATGAATCGCTGAAATGTTCATACCAGTATTACCATGTATGTACAAACAAAACAAATTGAGATTTCCCTGAGTTCAACTTCTGTACAAATGCTTAGATAGGATTTTTAAGTGCAAAATGAAAAATGGAGGCCAATTCCAAAATTTAAATGTGAGAGGGAACCAGGAGTTATACAAAGAATGTCATGAGTAAATTTGCCAATTTGTTAGGCTGTTGGTAAATGAGCATTACCATAGACTATGCATCTCATCAACTTTAAATTTGTGCCTGTTGGATTAGAAATGTCTAAACATAATTTATATGAACTGTATTACAATATGTTAAGATGATATTTTATATAATGTGAAAGTAAACGGGGTTTAGTCGATTGGATGATGACGACAGTGATGGGTGTTACTGAAAAAATGCATAATTTTTTCCACATTTTCAGGAAAAAAAAGGAGACCAGATTTTAACTGTGAGAAGACAATGGTGCATACAGCGTTTTCAGGTTAAATGATGCGTAATGTGGCCCTAATTAAGTCAAACATTTAGTATATTCTAGTTTAATGTAAGTTGTATGCTGTTTCTGTAAAACCCCACTACACAGTATTTATTTATTTATTCATTTATTTATTATTAAAAAAACACATAATCAGTATACAGCAAACAGTATACAAATAAAAAAAGCAAATAGGAGATGAGCCAGGGGTAACATGACATTATACAAAAAGGTTGTAAAGTGCAGAAATATTTAATGTTTTAACAGCCTTGTGATTCGTCAAATTAGTGAGTAACTTAAAATAATGTTCCATTCCTTTAAACAAAAAACAACAAAATAAGATTTTTTCTTTATAAATTTATTTTTGTGGATAAAGAATTTTGCCAGAGATAAAATCAAATTTATTAAAAAGTAAAATTTTTCTTCCTTCTTAGACTAATTATGCCCACTACACAGTATTGTGTACTCAGTGTCCGGAGGCTGGTTTACCCAATCAGATCCGTGGATGAGCATGCGTAATACGTCCACTGCGTTACTCTTTACCAAACAGGAAATAAATGTAACTTGAAACCAAAGCTCAGCAGTCGATGAGTGTTGTAGCATTAGACGAAGCTTACTGAGAATGACGAATTGATCATCCGAAAATAAAATGACGGCGAATACCAAAGGGATGTGTTTGACATGACTTGAAAAATAAAATGGATAAATTTGCGATCGTGTGCCTTCTACTTCCTGTGTTATTGAACAACTGTGCTGGGGATGGTAAGTTTAGCATTAGCTCGTAGCTAGCTCTAGTCTGGCCCATTTAATTAAATTGCTAGGCAGGTAGGGTGGCGACAATAACAAACCAGTCAATACGCTACTTGGATGGATAATTTAGCCTTGGTAACGCTGGTTTACAGTCGTGTAGCAAGCTAGCTGTATATGCCAAAACCTCAAGTATGTAATGATAGTTAGCTAGCTGGGATAGCATAACTCTATGATAGCATTTTTGGAGAATCATTTAATTTGGTTAGCTAGCTGGCTGTGTAGATTGATGGCTTGACACTGGTAACACTGAATGTGAAAAGCTTTATGTGAATACCAGTTCCTCTATTTGACCCTCTGGCCGTCATGGTTTTTTTTTTTTTTTTTCTTGCTTTTTTATGTTTACTTATGTATTCTGCTGTTTTATTTATATGTGTGTGTGTATATATATATATATATATATATATATATGTGTGTGTGTGTGTGTGTGTGTGTGTGTGTATACAATTTTTTTTTTTTTTTTTTTTAAAACTATGGACTAATATCACGAAGTCTGAAATGAAGAGAGAATTGAATTCAAAAAAATTTAATGTGAAGATGGCAAAGCCGTCTTTTTCATTCTAATGTGGGTTGTAACGTTAAGCCGCTTTCACACTGGACGCGAAACGAATTTTTCGCACGACAGATTACATTCAAAGTCAATGCAAAGACGCGACTACACGAGAAACGCGTGTATTCGCGTCTTTGCATTGACTTTGAATGTAATCTGTCGTGCGAAAAATTCGTTTCGCGTCCGGTGTGGAAGCAGCTTTACTTTTCCATATTGGTCCTCCTAGCTGCATTCATTTATACAAACGAAGCGACTTGTCGCGAGCTAACTGACTTATCGCTTTGCTTGTGATATAGCTGTAGCTACAAACTTCGCTAGCTGTTAGTTACTGTTTATGGAATTCATATTTTGAGCCGTGCTCGGTTGCAAATGAGAGCTTTGACGTTGCCATACTGTTTGGTTGTTTGGCTTACTTCTATTTGATTATTACGGGTGGGGTCACCAAATTGATCTTTGAACACTGCAGAAGATTTGTTAAATATTACATCAGGAGAACAGTTGAACGCATACAGAGAGGATCAGATTTGTCAGTAAATTGGGTAGGGCTAATCTGCTGAAAACATTCTGCTGAAAAACTACAACCATTTGTACTTTCCTTGATGTTTCCTTCTTATTGATAGATATACATCTCAAGAATAACTGATGAAAATTTCATCACAATCTATTAAGAAATAAAGAAATTATGAAGGAAAGTATAGATGGTTGTAGTTTTTCAGCAGAATTTTTTCAGCAGATTAGCCCTACCCCAGTAAATTTTACTTACTGAAGACTACGGAGTTGTGGTCGGTTCGCTGCTGCAGGTTGTTCTTCTTCAATGAGGCTCGAAATCCTTACGTTATTTATGAATTGCATGACGCCTTGGTCAGGAAACCTGGCCGGCGTAAACCGAATGATAATACCTATTCCCCAGTGATTCCGTTTTTTTGCCGTGTTGTGAAACAACTTCATCACTTCTTGTCCTTCCTTTAGATTTAACATACGTGTCTGGATACTTCTCCAAAACACCACAGAAGCTGTCAAAGTACAGCTGGTACGGGAACGTTCGACTTTTCCATTTCATAGTGCCTGAAGATACAGTGCTTGTCCGCTGGCTCCTAACTGCGACTAAAGGAAGTGGTTCAAACTGTGGAACCAGTAACATCACAATGTGAGTAACAGTTTCCAATGAACATGTACAGTTTGTTAACAAATGTTCCCTGCATACCTATAACTTAGTAACCTATTACAGCCCTCTGTTTTTGGAGTTCAGTGACAATACAATGATTATATGTTTTCTTCCACAGACACTTGCGTTCAGGTGCGCCCCCAGTGATAAATCCATTACAGACAGCATTTGCCAACAACACGGAATTCATATTGGCCCACAATCTAACGCTCTCGATCAGCAGTGGCCAAAATATTACCCTCTTCAATGTCTCAAACCCTGCACCTGGGGACTGGTTTGTAGCTGCTCATTTGCCCAAAGATGATGGCAGAATTGAGCAAAAGGTTAGTCACAGATATTTTCATGACTCTAGTGATTAAGGCCATAAGTATTTGAATCATTGCACAAGTTTAGAGGGTTTTAATCCTGTGTGGTTCACTCTATGAATGTTAATTCCCACAATTCAAAACTGACTGAAGTGGACCATGTATGAATAACAGCCCTTTAAAATGGTTTCATTATCCAAGCACTTGGACACCTCTGTACCAGAAAAGGCAAACTTTCAATTTGCATTTATTCTTGTGTTTCTGCGTTCACTCAGGGGAGGTTGTTCTATTCTCTTCCCACAGGGCTTTTCGTCCTCGTGTTCCTACTTCTTTCAGCCTCAGATGTTTGTTAGGAGAGTTGTGGACATGCCCATCCTTGAGTTACACTCGCAGCTGCATCAGACTGTTTCCTCCCCTGAAAACCCATCCGTTTTTAAGTATGGAGACATTAGGATGAAAAGCATGACTTCTGATTTGATTCCACTGAAGGGATTTCTGATTGAAAGGGGGGGAAATCAGTCGATTAATATGGTTTTTATTCTTTATCCCAGGCTCTTTGTCCCGGAATATACTACAGAGCTTGCAGTCCATATCTCAGGCTGTGTCACTGAAGGTGTTGATACGAGGGAGTGTCCACTGGTACTGACCCTGGGGTCCGCCACGCTCCGGGGTTCCTCGGCAAAAACGATAAACTGTACGGGGAGAGTGTCCTGCACTGTCTCGCTGCCGACCCCGCCATGGGAGACTTGGGTCCGAGTAACTGTAGAGAGCATCTACGTCAACGTGACCACAACCTTCACCGTTTCCGCTGATCTCGCAGGTGAACACTTATTAAAGCGTGATGCAAACATACTTGGCCATAGCTGACACTTATCTGTGGATTTAGTAATTGTCTGTCAGCCAAAAGCTACTCTTTATATTGAATCATTGATTGAGGATGTGTCGACATTGCGGTTTCTCAGCTGCATTTGACGTATACAAATTACTGGCCTGACTCCAGACTTCCGTAAATGCATTTTTTTGGCCCATTTGCTTAAATGTAATAGTCATCATTGTATTACAAAGAGCTTGAGCTCAGCATTTCCTGTGTTCTATAGCGATATTCACGATGACGTCACAAATTTTGTCACACAGTTGGCAAAAAGGCTCATCTTACACTAAGTTTACCAGTGGATCTCCGTCTTTATACGTACTTAATAAAACATCTAAAATAGCGATCCCAGTCGGTCGTTGTGTTATAGGTTGCAGCAACAGGTTCGTTAAGGGTTCAGGAATCACGATTTTGAGGATTTTAAGCGAAGAACCAAAGAGGCTACTTGCCATGTTTCTTTGTGTTACGATCACGCTTTCTGCCAATCGCTAAACTGTGAACGCTCAACTATGATGTTATTGTTTATGAACAGTGAATATCACTATATTCTAATACTTACATCAATATCCTTGCATTATATGCTGGAATAATGCCCCTGCTGTACACAGGTGACAACATTGTGTTCATTTTTCAATGGCAAATGTTAATAATGTTTATTCAAATTGATTGCTAAGTCAGTGATGGCAAGTTTTTTTCCCACCGACAGAGGGCTGCAAACCAAAAAGTGTTGGCTTGACAGCGGAGTTCTTCACCCGGGCCAGTGCTAACGGCAGCGTTGAGCTGAGAGGGAACACCTCAGCGGCCCTCGAGGACACGAGCACCCCGGGGAACATTTCTTTAAGCCAGGACACGCTCGACAATGCCTGCGTGCACACACAGCCAGTGTTTAAGGAGGAACTGGACGTGGTCTCTGTGCGCTTCGCAGTGATCAACGGGGCCAACTTTACAGTGTCTTCCCTGGCTCCGACACTGCTCCTTCTCAACCTCAACTCCTTCACCGACAGTGGCGGAACACTCAACCTCGACCTCAAGTTCAATCAGGTAGGTGAATGGCAACTAATTATATATGCAAACAGGACATGACGTTCGCTCTGGTGTTCTAGTTGAGCCAGGTTTCTCAAGTTCACTTATGGGCCTCTGTTGGTGTGCAGAATGATTTCGCTTTTCTTAACTCCTCTGCAATGTAATCGTATGAGGTAACCTCCCTCATGGCACACCGCTATTAGCTGTAATAACCACTGTCTGTTTCTTCGGAAGTAAGCTGTCTCAGGTAATGCATTAGCTGTAATATGAAGTTACTGCTTCTACAAATAAATTTTTATGCTTACTGAATTACGCTTAACTGTACAATTGTTCTCAGGTGATTTGTAAATAATGGCAATGAAAAACGGTTGTGAAGGGAAGAAAATAAGCCTCAGTTGTAAAAATGACTGATTATTTAAAAATCTTTGTGACTGATTCATTGGTGGCAGACCTCTAGTATTTTTGTGATGGGATCCACTACCTGATCGAGGATTTAGTTGCCCTTCATTTAGATACTAATGGTTTCACATAGCATAACCAGAAGTGCTTATCAGTGCTATAGCCTCCATATCGAGTGCATTTAATCCTGATGTCTATGCAGAGGTCTGCCTTGCCCTTCCTCACAGAGTTGGATAAGTAAATTGCACGAAAGGGAAATGGGCTTGCACATAACTCTTTTTAGAGTCATTGCATAAGCGATGGAGCCAGTTACTGCGGTTCAAGTTTGCAGTATATGGAAATTTACTTTCTATCATTCTTGGAATATTAATTGGCAATGAAATAACTATGAGTGATCCCATTAGGAAAGTTCAGAATCATGGTCATTGATAGGAAGTATTCTTTTTGCATTGGATGTGTTCTTGTGACGTCATTGGCCAAAACCACCGAAATCACATCTATTTGCAAGTTTATATGATTGTTGCATTTTGTTTTCTCTCTTTCAGACCAATCAAACTTACAGCAATTCCAGTGTGTTTGCTTGCTTGACGGCCAGGTCCCCTGTGCTTGCACTGAACAGGACACAGACATGTATTACAGGTGGCTGAATGATGAATGAATGACATGGCATAATGAAGCACAAAATCACTCCAAAGAAAGACAAGGCTTTCATTTTGGTATTTCTATATTTTGGCGAAACGTTTATGCCATTGTCAGGAAACGATACCAATTCCTTGCTAGCTTTTATACCATGATTAAGTATTTGACTGTTACGCTAGCAAGGTATTGTTATTATTTCGGTGGGGATTTTTTTTTTTTTTTCCCCAAACATTACTGTCTTGGATTGGTTGTATTGTATTGACACCTGACTGACTGTAACTGTCTTGGATTGGTTGTTTTTGTATTGCCTTGTGACCCGTCTACACTATTTACTCTGTCCTCTTCGAAGAATACTCTGTACTTCCTGACGATGGCATAAATGTTTTGCCGAAATATAGAAATACCCAAATGAAAGCCTTGTCTTTCTTCGGAGTGAATTTCGTGCTTTATTATTTTAGATCTAATGCTTTATGACATGGCATGTAGTCAAACTGCATTGAGCGCACTCTGTACGGCACAGTGAAGATGTGTTCCTCCTTCCATGCAGGGCTATCTCAGGGCTATGACATCAGACTGAACGTGACGTCTCCCCAGGTCGCTCTGCGTATCCCTTTCCCCGAGGCCGCCATGTGGTACCTCACCCTACAGACGTTGTGTCCGGCGAATGCCAGGTGAGATCGGTGGATTTAAGGAGAGCATTCATTGAAATTAGCCTTCATCGTCCTGCTGAATTAAAAATGTGTGTTGGTTGTGTTTTTGCGTTGCTCTCTCTTCAGTGATTGCGGCAACACGTCAGCCATAGTGGTGGCGTCGGTCTACCTTAGCGCCTGCATCGACGACTGCGGCACATATGGAGAGTGCAGGTTGCTTCGCTCGTACAGCTATCTCTACGCCGCCTGTGTCTGTAAAGCCGGTAAGTCGAGTGGCGATATGTTTTTTACATGAAATAAAAGCCATTCAAATTAGTTTAACGGTAAGTGTAGCTACTGTTGCTCAATGATGTAAGATATTAAAATCAAAGCTGTTGAAAACCTATCATGTGGGGACTTGTTTAAAAGAGCTCCCGCGGGGGAGCTCTTTTAAACAAGTCGACACATGATAGGTTTTCAGCAGCAAAAGATAATTAGATGTATATTTTTAAAAATTTTATTTCAGTGCTCTAAGGGTTAAGAGGTCGCGCTCTCAGTGGCAAGTACACAAGTTGACCTTCAACATTTCATGTTTACGACTTGAATACCTCTTCCGACAAACGTCAAGTGGGATGTTTTGAACCATGATTTCTAGTTTTGTTCTTGCGTGCGTGTTCAAATGGTTGTGTCGAGGGCATACAGTAGGGCTATTCAACATGATCCAGAAAGGGCTGGTGTGGGTGCAGGCTTTCATTCCGACTAAGCAGTTACACACCTGGGCCAGGTCACACGGTAACGGAGTTACAAATGCCAGCAGCCATACCACTATTCAATCTGCTCCAGCCGCGTGGCTGAAGCTAAGCAGGTGTGGGCTTGGTTAGTACTTGGATGGGAGACCACCTGGGAAAACCAAGTTGCTGCTGGAAGAGGTGTTGGTGGCCAGTAGGTTGCAACCTTCCCTCTGGTGGAATAATCCCCAATACCCCAGTGCAGTGATGGGGACACTGTCCTGAAGGAGACGCCGTCTTTCGGATGAGATGTTAAACTGAGGTACTGACTCTCTGTGGTCATTAAAGATCTTATGACACTCTTTGATAAGAGTAGGGGGTTCCCCGGTGTCATGGCTAAAGTCCCAACCTGGCTCTTTCGACCTGCCACCTAATCATCCCCTGATCTAATTGGCTGTGCAAATTGCCCTCTCCCTCCCCACCTCAACCTCCAGGGCTCCCTTGAAAAAGAGATTTCAATCTCCCCAGTTAAATAAGGGTTAAAAAAAAAAAAAAAAAAATTGGTGTATTTTGTATCAGAGGTCCAAAACTAAGTAAGATAGAGTTACAGTTTAAATTGCTTTGTGTAGGTCTTCCCTAGTACATCAAAAAACAAAATAGACAGTTTTGTTCATTTGATTTATTTTGGGCGAAAACGGCAAAAAACTGGTCGGTAACGGTTACCGACCAGTTTTTTGCCGTTTTCACCCAATCTCCGTTACCGACCAGTTTTTTGCCGTTTTCACCCAAAATAAATCAAATGAACAAAATTGGCTATTTTGTTTTTTGATGTACTAGGGAGGACCTACACAAAGTCATTTAACTTGTAACTCTATCTTACTTAGTTTTGGAGCTATAATACAAAATACACCAATTTTGTTACTCCGTTACCGCGTGACCTGGCCCACCTGGTTCTACTAATCAAGGACCTCAGTGAAGAATCTAAGGGTTGATTATTAGAGTCAGATGTGCAGCTGCTTGGTCGGATTGAAAGCCGCACCCAACCCAGCCCTCTCTGGATAGTGTTGAATAGCCCTGGCATACAGTATATTGAATGTAGGACGAGTTACCTGATATTAATGTTTGCATAAATGTAATGATTCGAAGTAAAACTTTTTTTTCTGCTTGCACAGGCTGGCGTGGCTGGAGCTGCACAGATAGCGTGACTGCGCAGTCGTACGCGCGCCAAATGGCTGCTGCTCTACTGCTCACCCTCAGCAACCTGCTGTTCATCCCGCCAATACTGGTGGCCGTCTATCGCTGCTACATCGTGGAGGCTTCTGTCTATCTCTTCACCATGTTCTTCTCTACGGTGCATCTCCATCTCTTCCTCTTTTTTTTTTCCTGACCTGGTTTTGAATTAAAACGAGTGCTCCTCTACCTCCTAGATCATATTAGCTCTTTCTCTGCTCCCCAGAAGGTCTAAAAATGTATCGCCTTATTTTAATATAGCTACGTTGTACTGTAAATCTAAATTTTTAAGCTTTGAGTCCTGTAAATTAAATTGTAAGCTCAGTGGTAACCTTTTTTCTCACAGACTTCTCTTTTGTGTCATGCTCTCCTTTCTCCGTACCAGTTCTACCACGCCTGTGACCAGCCGGGCATAACGGTGCTTTGCATTATGGACTACGACACCCTCCAGTACTGCGACTTCCTGGGCTCCGTGTCCTCCATATGGGTCACCATTCTCTGCATGTCCAGGGTCAAGGAAACATTTAAATATGTGAGACTCCGAAACATTGCTATTAGCATGCAAAGGAGAACAAACCAGGCCTTCCTGTTTTGCTGCTCTGGTGGGATCACCAAAGATTGTGTCATTTGCAGCAGTGCATGATCTAGGTTTATAAAGTAGAGGTCCAGCACTCAGTTTTGTTCAAGTCACCTGGATTTTCCATTTTGGCAAAATTCTTTTTCGGGGGTGGTGGAACGAATTATGCGTTGTAAACTGTGGGCTGAACTCCGAAACAAGATAATTGGGGTAGCGAAGGCATGTTAAGCCTAAAGCTGGGGTTTTCTATGTCACAAAGGTGGCTCTTTTAACCTGCCATTGTAACATATGCCATCTTTGATTGCAAGTTTAGGGCTAGACAAGCCAGCTTGCACAAAGAAAACCTGGCTAATGTTGAACTTGCTACGTGGTGCCCCCCTCTGGGAATGACATCACACTGTCACAAAACTTATTTCACGGGTTAAATGAAGTAGGGTTTGCTTTAGCCTGGATAGCCGTTGTTGGCAATACCAGTTGATGACAATGCATTGCTCAGTATTTGGCACTTGAAAAAATGATAGCAACATGTCCTCTGGTAGAATCTGGGCTGTATGGTGTGTATGACTGATTTAGTATTGCACAAATAAGATCAGAAGTCCTAATAAACGGTATTTTACCTCAGCTTTCACTTTGTTGGTGTGCTGAGCAGCCATTTTGGATTATGAGGTCGAGGTTGGTGAGGTTCTCCCGACTTTCCGAGTCATATATTGTTAGCCTCATAGCATAATTGCCTTAGTCATTTTTTGGCTTACTGTTGCAATATCAAAAAAAAAAAAACCAATGTGCTTGCTAAAAATTGTGTTTTTTCTTGTTTTCTGAAAACGTTCAAATATGACTTAGGCAACTATGCTATTAGGCTAACGATATCTGACTTTAGGGGGCATTGTAGTTGAAATTCCCGCCCGGGAGCTCAGAAATTCAGACTTCGCTGTTCAAATGGAATGCAGCATAATTAGTCCGCAAGATGTTTTCCTGAGGGAACAAAAACATGGCAGGATTTTGACTTTCTGACCCCTGGATATTCCACTGCTGGCCATTTGTGTGTTTTACCTCTGAAGCTTAAATCGGAGCCTGGAAACATAAGAGCCACTTCAGAGATGTATTTCTTATGGTCATTTTTATGTCCCAACTTACAGAGAATGTCTGTCTTAGGAAGACTTGGTATCAATGGCCGCTGTGGCCACGAGTAATGCTTTAAATTAGATGTTAAGTTCTCCAATTGAAAAGCTATTAGCTGTTAGCAATTTGACAGCCCATAGCTGTTATTACTTGCCTGGAATCCATCCATATCAAGCTTTGGTTGCTCCCAACGGTCACTTGCTGATACAGTCTGGCCTCAGTCGGGAGGCCAGCGTTAAGCCCTTACGTCATTAATGAACTGGATATATAAATGTTCATGTTTTCTGCTCTTGGCTGATTGGGTGACCTTTTGGCAAGAACCACTAATCGCGCGGCGCCATTTGCAGAATGAATGCTGACCAGGTTATCCATCGCATCTTGTTGTCAGAAGTGGTAGCTAAGTAGGCGAGCAATTAAACGTTGGGATATACAAGTATCTATCTTATATGTGCATGTTGCGTGTATGTTTCCTTTTACTTTGCTACATCAGGCATTTTACAACACAACTAACAGCTGTACTCAGCATTACGAATATGAGTTAGCTGGCCAGCAATGGCATTCGTGAATGTTATTTGACATGAGTTTAAAAATTAGCTTGTGGCTTGCTTGCATTTACTCTTGGAGTGTTGTTAGGTTTTGAACAGGATAATGTTTGGCTATATCTGCATTTTGTTTATTTCAGTGGGATTTCCCGGTATAATAAAGGCTAAATTAAATAATACTCAAATTACGTAACATATTTCACTGTAATTGGCATTAGCTATAGTTTGAAGGGCATCAGCTAGGTTAAGCCTATGAAGCTGGTATGTAATACAACAGATGCTAATTTATTTCTTGCCTGTGTACTTTCTTCAGAAAAGAGAAAATAGATAGCTTGTTCCTATTATTGCAACCTATTGCTGCACAAAGGTTCGGCATTTTTAACGTGGATGGCCAACACTTATCTTGCCGCTTTTACCTGCTTGTTTAATATCTGATATCAATCCAGTACAAGATCATAGCGATCAAATATATTCCTTTTCCCTTTAAAAACGATTCAACATCGATGGCAATAACAGTATCACTGAACATGTAAACACAAGAAATACTTAAGTTTGAAAGTTTAATTCGTAGTTTGCTGCAGTCCATACTGTATTTCTGTATTGCCAGATGTTACGTGACCGCTGCTGAGAGAAACACAGGTCTCGAACAAAGTTCATTTTCTCCTGATCTGTTGGTCTTAAAAATGCCATTGCAGCACTAGAATGTTTGAAAGATATGTGGCCTGTGAAAAATAAGTCCAGTATTTAATTCTGTGACAATGGGGCAAAATAATCGGTGATAATCTGTGCTCACGTTCACTTCTCCCCATTGGAATCAATTCATTCAGGACCCACCGCAAGTCTGTCTAAAGGAGCGGGGCACCCTTGCAACTGTGAGCCAATCACAGATCTCGCATGGATTTTGTGCGAATATTTGAAAGTCAAACGCTAGCCTATTAACTGAGGCCAGTCGTATCAGCAAGTGACCGTTGGGAGCAACCAAAGCTTGATACGGATGGATTCCAGCCTAGTTATTACTCAGCTTGAAATAAAACCTGGAAATGAAAGTTCCTTATGTGCATGACAAATTGTGATGTAGCTTTGTTTGTGTGCAGATGCTGTTCATGCTCGGGACTCTCATCATTGCCATGTCGATGCAGCTGGATCGACGAGGCTTGTGGAACATGCTGGGTCCCATTCTGTGTGCGGTGCTGGCCATGGTGGCAGCCTGGGTAAGGGTGTTCCTCCTGCTTTTGTTCTGGTGTGATAATTTGTGTTCAGTTTTAGCCTGTTAGGCTTAATGCTCGAGGGCAGGCTTAGCTGTCTGGCCTCACTGCTCCACGCTAAAACTTCAAAATAATCACATTTTACGCATCTCAGTCTGTACAAATTGTGTTTGTGTTGTTACGCTGCAGGTATACAGAGGGGTGAAGCGAAGGCAGTGTTACCCAACCACATGGAAGCGCTGGGTATTCTACCTAATCCCGGGCCTGGCTGCTGCCATCATCGGTCTGTGCGTTTATGTGTTCGCCCAGACGGACGACAACTATTACTACACGCACAGCATCTGGCACATCATGGTGGCCAGCAGCGTGGTCTTCCTGCTGCCGCCGAGAGATCGGCACAAGGAGCCCTGGGGCTGGTCGCGGAAGCTGTGCGGCTACCAGATCTGCAAGAACGAGAAGGAAGAATTGTACACGGTCACTTAGAGCACGGGGATGCAGCCTCCCTTTTCCGGAATCATCAGTGTGGCCGTGTCTTTATCCCTCTGTCAGGGAACTGGGTCACACTT
The DNA here is from genome assembly GCA_029692085.1 of Gymnothorax javanicus. Classification (NCBI taxonomy): domain Eukaryota; kingdom Metazoa; phylum Chordata; class Actinopteri; order Anguilliformes; family Muraenidae; genus Gymnothorax; species Gymnothorax javanicus. The sequence goes on from CM056211.1 coordinate 10,243,370, forward strand.
CAGATGAAGTGTTGCTCATAAAGGCTTTATACAGCATGTATATTATCTTCATAAATGAGACATAATGTCTTTATAAATCATACAGAAGCAAATGTCATGCTTTGTTAAGGGTGAAATAACACATCCTTATTCAGCATGTGATGTTAAATGTCATATAACTGTCAATGTCACTTAGCTAGTGGCTAAATGCTATAAAGGGTGACATTGTCAGCTAAGTGACATTGTCATTATCACATCTGGCATCACATGCTGAATAAGGATGTGTTATTTTACCCTTTACAAAGCATGACATTTACTTACGTATGATTTATGAAGACATTATGTCTCATTTATGAAGGCATTATACATGCTGTATAAAGCCTTTATGAGCAACACTTCATCTGAAGTGTGACCGGGAACTGTATATCATACAGGGTTTATTTCATCACACTAAGCTTTACCTTTATGGGCTGTGTCCCTGACTTTACATTTTGCTAAGATGAGTTGATTCTCTGAAGTGCAATTGTCTGCTGATCTGAAAGGTGCATGCTATACTTTTGAGCTAAGCGCTTAAAGCCCCCTTCCCACCTTCACGATTTAAAAAGTCGATTTGCGCCGATGTCAGATCGTGGCAAGTCGTAGAGAAGTCTTGAGGGTGTCGTAGATGTACTCGGAGGAATTCCTGAACAGTCGCAACCAAGTCGTCATCCCATTTTTGTCGTGTCACGATTTTCTGAATTTAAAAAAAAAAAATCATGGTGCTTCTCATGAGCTCGTTACCGATCATCATATGTCATAGGGATGTGGTAGTGGTGTCATGCAAGTGTCGTGATGCTTCTTAAACATTCCAGTGCAATAGTATTGAGGACAATGGCCACGATTGTGTAAGACGTAGCAACGAGTTGCTATGAATGCCGGCGACGTAAAAACGACTTGAACTAGAATCGACAAAGACGGACCTCGAACAAAGATTGAGTGATGTCAGACGGTGGTTCTTGAATATTTGTATGTCCCTGGCTGTGACAGAATTTTGAGCTCAACAGGCGGACAGACCTTGACTCATTACATTTTATTGCTCTTGGTACATCGGCACAAATCGGCAGAAAACTCGTGAAAGTGAGAACTAGGCATAATTCACGTTTTAAATTTTAATTCATTTTTGTTTTTTGATCACATTTAAGACTTATTAGACCTCTGTTGGACAGAGAATGATAGGAGTGATCTTAGAACATGCAAGTACAATTTGCTGTAATACTATGCAAAATTACACTTGTAGCTACCGGTACATTGCGTGCAATACACTACCAACTTGCTCCATTAGCACTCCCATTGTCTTTGAATCTATATAGGCTATTATTTAGTCGTCTTTATTGAAAACAAAAGAGATTTCACTTTTTTTCTGAAGAGCACTTGACTCACAAGTTGTGTTTAAAAAGATTCTTTTCGAAAATAAGGCCAGCTGTGACTCACAGAAAAGGCAAGTTGTGTCTGAACAAGAAGGGTCTCTGGATCCGAACAGTAGATGTATATATTTTTTGGGTTAAAATGAATAGCGATGCAGTATATCTGAGATTTATAATAATTTTTTTATGTTCTTCTTTGGGAAGAAAACTGTCGAGACTTGAATATCTTAAGCACTTTTATAAGCCTGTTTCATTGGTTATAGGGTACAAGGGATTCCTTTTTATTTAACTGTTGAGGTATATTGCGAAAACTCTGTTAGTAACCATTAGCGCTGTGATTTAAAATTCCTTGGGCTGATTACATATGTTGAATTTTTTCTTGTTTTTTTTTTTTTTTTTGTTGTCTTAGATTTTGCACTTTTTAAAAGAAATGGATTGTTAGAGGTACTTACACTCCTGAACAGTCTTTCCTGCAGACGGCCTCCATTAGTGAGGTGTCACTCATCCTGTGTCCGTCGTCTTTTCATTATTCTGATACACTGTAGCAATGCTGACCAATATTATGGTCCAGTTTTTAATCTTACACATTTTGTCATCTTGTCAGTTTTTAAAAATTGAAAATTTAAAACGTTATTGACTTCATAATGGGAGAGACTGTAATTTCTCTCTCTGAATATGTATTCCCTTGTAATAAAAAGCGATCAGGGATCTCCGAGGACCTTTTTCCTGAGCAAGCAATAAAGAAAAAGCTCTTTGTTATTTTGGGGGGGGGCTGTCGCGTCTTGCATGGGGTGAATAGGGGCTGCCATTCCTTCACACTTGACCATTTGAAATGAATGATTTTGCATTAGCTTTATTTAAACTTCATTGCTGAAATCAAATGTTATGATGGTGATTGTTATAACAGGCATGTGTGTGTGTGTGTGTGTAAATGAGCACTCTGGTTACTTCATTTGTGCAAATGCACGGGCCAGTTCCAGGAAAGTGAAAAGAGTTGACCATGAATGTATAACATGTTCATGTAAGGAGTCCATTTATTCTTGTTAGTTCAGTTATGAGCATTTTTTTTTTTTTTTTTCAGTTTCAAAAGTGAAGGCCTAACAGATGTTTGTTGAGCATACATTTAATAATTCACAGCCTCAAATTTTAAGTTATTGGGCTCTTTATTATTAAAGTTATTAATAAAGGTAGTTTTGTTTTATTTATTTTTTGTTTGTCATTGTCCCATCAGTAGGCTATCAAGCATTCGAGATGTGCATTATGAGTGAGTATATCATCATAAGTGATGCAAAGTCTGAAAACATGGTGAGGGGATGTAAATACATTAGTTTGAAGACTACTAATTAATTACTTGTTGATTTTTTTCAAAATTGTTTTGATCTAGCCACTGGAAGCACTTCTGATATAATAAATACTTCTGAATTTTGTTCTGCATTGTGTGTTTGTCTCTTAGCATGATTGCACAAGTGAGTGTGTGTTTGTGCGACAGAGAAACTTCGCCACCAAAGCAGTCTTTTCTGAATAATGCTTTTGTAATCTCTTTAGGCCTTATGTGCATTGGAACTTTATACTGACTTCACCTAATAGATTTAAAGTTATAATTTGAAATGATAGTTTTTTTTTCATCTTTGACAAATGTGTATTTTTGACTAAATTTCAATTTTACTCACTGAATTCTGACCATTTGATCAAATTTAATACAAGACTGATAGAAAATAGGTAATCACAACTCATTTTTACCCCACAGCGCTTTATGAATAAGGATATGAATAATGTAAGATGGTTTGCTAACTGCCAATAATCACAGAAGAAGAAGGTATTTTTTCCTCTATAATTATTGGCAGTTGGCAAACTAGCTTAAATTCTTTGTATCCTTTGGCTAAAACGCTAAAATAACACTGAATCCTCAAATTTCCATAGAAAGCTCCATAGTATAAAATGCATAATGCCTGAGTTACTAAAATATAGAAATACAATGCAAAACAAAGATGGACTGGAATCAGATTTTGAATTGCAGTCAAGCATATTCACTTTGTGAGGATGTAAGTTCTGAGCATGCACAGTAATCATCACACAGCTCCTTTAAGAAGGCCGGCGCATTAAGTTTTGCGCTGTTTCTACTCGATTGGCGTATTCTCACTGAAGCAGAATCAGCTGATTCAGACTCCGACTTGAGTTTCCTGTCTGAACTAGTTCCACAAAGTGGTGGATAACGTTTTATTGTTGGGTAAAAGAAAGTATAGATTTGCTAGAAAACATGCGTAGTTTCTACCATGTCAGTATTCCGCTTAACTATGCCGGTGTTTATAGTTCTTGTGATGTGACCAGATACGTGAGAATTCTTCACTCCTCTGTCCCTTATTGAACTATTGCTTTCCAGGCGTTTACTGAACACCGACTGGCATGGTTTATTATAATATTGCAAACACAAATCGGCTTATAATTGCAGATTATTCTTAATCCTCCGCAAAGGCACTCGCACAATGAGTCAGAGTGGTTCTCTGGCACTGTGCCAGAGACATTTTGCCGAAACTAAAAGACATTGTCAAAGGTTTTAAATAGTATGGCAACCTGCTGCCCGCGAAGTAGTCCAGTAACGTATTTGCCAGCTGCACATTCTTGTAATATTTTAGCACTAATGCTAACATTACAGTCCTTTCCCAGAAGCTGTATTAGAAGTGTCAGTTCATATGGAACGTAGTTGTTGGAAGCTGACAATTTACTACATAAGGTTGTCCTAAGGCAACGGCAAAATGCCAGCTATGCTGTTTGTTTCTGAAGAAACACATATTAAAATTTTAATGTGGTAATTATAAAATAATGTCTATACCATTATGGAGAATTATTTAATATCTTGTAAAGGACCAAATGGATTGCGGTTTTTTAGTGCAGAGACAATTGCTTTTATAATGGTATTAAAACCACTGCAGTCAATAACAAATCCACAGTTGCCCATGGAAGAATATCTCTGACCTGTTGAACAGGTATCGGAGGGGTTTTGAATAGCATTGTGGGAATTCTGTGCATCAGTTTGATCTGGCATCACTGTCCTACCAGGTTCCAATTACTGAGTCCACAAGTGATCTTAATCATGTCTCAGACGGTTTATTTTAGTTAAAAAAGTTTGATTGTTTATTGGACAACTTTAATGGCTGCACAATGGCAAGCCTTGCTTTCATTGTCACAGCTATAGACCTAGAATTGACAACTCTAATTGCTCACTCATACCATGCTTGAGGAAGCCATTGAATACATCGGATTCATCAGAAACATCTGCAGTGTTATTGTCCAAACAGTATTGCCCTTTGAAAACAGTTATATTATGTATAAAAATCTTTTCTCCTCGAAAGGACTAGACCATAATGAATGCGAATGGACTTTAATAAGAGCTCATGGGCCTCGTTAACCTTTTATTGCTCAAAGGTCCAGTGCATATTGGAGAGACTTTCAATGGGGCACGGGAGTTAGAGTGCCCATCTGCCAGTTCATGCTTTGTTCCTCCTCTGACCTCCGTCACCAGGTCCTCATCAGTGCTGGCCACTTACCATTTAAGGCCTGTTTGCCTTCTGTTTTACAAGATAATCAATACTCGCTTCATCTGTGAGTGGTCCTAAAGAACCTTCTGAAATAAACTTCTTTTCTTTGATGCTTAATGACTAGATTGTTCTCATGGTGAAATAATATTTAACAAGCTGGTATGAACATAAAAAATTGACAGCAACAGATGTGCACAGTTGGAGCCCTTACAGCCATACATTAATTATACAGCTATGCTAACCATTGGATGAACCTGTGCTAATCCAATGCTTTCATTTCATTGCATCAGACCCACAGACCTCATGTTCATCCATAATGTGAAAACATATGCCCTTGAATGTGTGGAAGCACATTCTATTTGCATGTCTTATTTATACAAATTCTAGAGTTATTTCATGGGCTTTACACTCAGGTCCTCTTTGAACTTCCTGATGATTTATTTCTTAATTTCATAAATTGAATTTTAATGAAAAACTTGTTAAGATACTATAGAAAACTTCCTAATGAACTCACAACTGAGAAGGGTCATAGAACAGGCTTGGAATTGCCAATAATTTTTTTCATTAATTTGTCATGGTCACATTAAATTGATCCAAAAATACTGCAAAGACATTTACAAAGTTACACATAATGACAAGGAGCAAAAACCTTCCCTCGAAACTTCAGCCAGTCCTTAGTTAAAGATATTAAGGCCTTTCCATGTATGGGATTGCCAACAAACCAAAGATTTCATGCAAATATGACCAGTACGGTTTTCAATGATGATAAACGTGGTCAGGGAAAAAAAAAAGGAAGTATACAGAAATGTCATGGATGTCAATGAGGCTGGCCATATAAAAAGAGTTTCAAACAAATAGCCACTTCTGAGGCTGGCAAACAAAAATAAAAGGACAAAATGACCAAAATAATGGAAAGATTGGACTTTTATAGGGCCAAAAAAAACTTACAAAGCTAGCAGCCTAGAGTCATCTCATTTCTGCTGCACACAGGTATCAAACCATTCAGTCTGCGTAAATAAAAAGTGTTTATTCCACCTTGTCGAATGTCCACGGAAATATAAGGTTGGTGTCAAGTAAACTTGGAAGCATTCTTAGACCAGCCACACGTGGAGCACTGCTTAACATCCCAAAAACCAATTATAATTTAGTTCATTAATATAATTCAGCAATATAAACTCACCAAATAAATTTCAAAGGAGAGCACTACCTCCTGCCCTGCTGTGATTTATTTTATTAAACAAGCTCCCACTGGAATATGGTGCGCAAAGCCAAACGAGTGGAAACTCATTTTGGAAACACAGACAGCACAATCCCTCTGAGTAAAGAGGCTGCAGCAAAGCAACGGAGGGCAAAGCAGGGTGAACCTCTCAGGGATGGCGAAGCTGTTGTGGAGCCCAAGGTGAGACTGAGGCGACCAGAGAGAAGGAACAGGGCAAAGAAAATGACAAGAGGATGTGGGGAAAAAAAGTCACTGAAGAGTGAAGAAAGGCTTTGGTAGAAGAGGCAAAATGGAAAATTTTAGAGCTCTTGAGGGAGCATTAGCATTCACAAAAAGTATGCTCTTATAGCCGATAGCTCACAGGAAACCTTGATGGAACAGCTGCCAGCTTGGCTGTCCTCTGCTAGGGAACCAAGAACAGCGGAGTAAACTTTGAGGCATATCTTCACTGGGGCATCTCTGGTACAAACTCAAAGTAAAGCTTACCTTCAAAGATTCCGCACGTTTCACTGCGATGATTTGTTACGTAGTTGAAGCAGAGGTAATACCTTCTGTAGATATGTAGCACATGCTGAAAGTGTCTGATATTGAAAATTTTATTAAGCACAAAGTTGCTTGGTTTATTTAAATCAATGGGATGACCACTTATTTACAACTCAATTCCCAAAATTATAAAGTCATACACATGCAGAATAAAACAATTTGTTTTCAAAAGTCCAGTACGTACATTCAAATATATTTGGTGAGATATTGTGAATGGAGAGAAGGGCTACAGTAATTTCGACTATATAACTGTTTAAAAAGATATCACTAAATGATTTTTATTGACTTTCTCAGTATAATTCAAAGATGTTTATTGATACCTATGCTCACTCAAACAGTCGTTTTGTGGTGTACAAAGATTCACTGCTAGCGGTAATTCAATTTCAGTGAGCGTAAATACGAAGATCTGCATGTCCATGTATTACAGGCATGAGTAACTAACAAGAATACACCAACGGGTGAAAAAAATTGACTCACATATGTGCGAAATGAAGTGACTTTGTTGAGTTCTCTCTTGCCAACTTAATACACTGCAACTGATCACAAAATGTGCTGCTGAAAATGACTGGTTTAAACTGAGCTAAATTAACTCACTGATGTAAGACTCGGAGGAAAAAAACTGTTGACCGTGGTATGATCTGGGACACACCTCACTGAAAAGATCAAAAAAACATTTTCTGCAAGACGAATCCGGATGGGCATCCAGGTGTGCTCACACCTGAGACACGGTTCCAGAGCAAGTCGCTGCTTGTGCTGCCGGTGCTGTAGCGCCTGTGCCCCCGGAAGATGCGTTTGCTTTCCCGTCTTCTTCTTTGGTGGTGTGAGAGGCCAGTGCAGGACTAGGGCTTGAGTGACGTTGGCGCCTCATGAAGGGAAAGACACTGGGACAGACATTTATTCACAAAGACTCTTGGTCAAACAACAATATAAACACCATGAAGAACAAAAGGAACTAGAGATTGTTTTTAAGGCAAAAAACAAATGTCTCCCCCCACCCCAACACAGCCGCCCCTCATTGATGTTCACAGACATTTAGGAGGAAGCTAGAAAAGTTAATAACCTCAAAATAGCAAAAGGCGCGTCTGCACGACCTGATGCAAATGTGCGCAAATTTTCATGGAAATATATCAAACGGTCCAGAGTAACAGTAAGGTCCAGAAACGGTGGGAACGCCGACGCAGATGTGCACGGGAAACCAGACAAAAACAATATGTCCCCCCTCCCTTTGGGGGGGGGACATAACAAGCAGTTGCAGTAAATAAATGATTGCTGACTCATCCTGTTATCAATGCACATTAATCCAAAGGGATATGAACGGGAACATTCACATGTATTTGAAACTACTTTTTTTTATCCCCCGCCGCGCGTTTAGCGGGAAGCGGGGGATATAGCATTGGGCTCCGTACGGACACATATCGTACGGACGGCGGGGGATATTGCCATGTTAGTGGCAAACACTTGTTTTTAAAGAAAGGGAGGAATTTTTACCTTTTCTTTGTCTCCTGTGGCACAACGGCTTTGGCTAGCATGTTCTTGTACAGGTCAGATTTTAAGTATCTAGGATAGGAGTCCTGCAGGGGATGATAAGACCTAGATCAGCGCAGGAGATTAACTGTCTATTGCAAACATAAGAAGTATGACAGACCGACATTTTTTGTGATGGATTTTATTTCATTATTGGCCTGCTGGTGAAAAATGCAGTTTATTTTTGTTGACACACTGCAAAGCAAGGGCCAGCCCAATAAATACAAAAGTCCCTCACTGAGTGAGTGATGAAGTGATGACCACTATTGGTCAACTGAGTGTTGGAGCTTCTTCTTTGGCCATTCCTCTTTCAAAATGAAGCGCTGCAAACACCTGTCAATTATGTCCATCCGTGAAACAATTTCACAACAGTTTATCACTCTGAACAAGCATGGTCCAGCTATATACTTGGTTTTGACCTAGTCTTCTTGAAATACTTAAATACTTGAAAGTTTATAAGGCAGTATCAAAAGGCAGTTTACCATGCATTCTTTGGACAAAAACTTGTGCAGGGAGACCTACTTTTTTCATGAGGAAGTAGATGTGCATTTGTGCATCATCCATGACATAACGATGTGGGTTCTGAATGCCGAGCAGTGTCTTCTCCATGGTCTTGCTGTCTATATTAACCCATCTGCTGGCTGATGGTGCGAGGAACTGCCTGCAGAACAGGAGAGACCCCTGAGAATCCCAATATTTGAGACCTGAAATCATGTATTATACTCAGAAACTGATTATTAACTGATTTTATGTGCACAAACTGCAACATAAAAGTAATGAACAACGGATAGAAGATGAGTTATATGCTAATAGAATATGCAGTCTGGCTCGACATAATACATGCAAAACCGTGTTTAAGAGCACAGTGGTTCACAAGGGTTAAATTTTCTTTTCCTTACTTGTAAATTTCTTCTACTTTAGATTGAATTTTAGTGCTTTCTCCAACTCTGACATCGACACAAGCTTGCCAAAAACAGAGGTTTTCCGCTGGAAAAGAAAATAAAAGGTTCACATCTCAATTATTAATGCAAAAATACCACTTTACATAATAACCACAACATGAAATATTCAAGAGTTCTTAACAGAAACTGAAGTTGTTTGTGTACTATATTTGTGACTCACCACTGAATTCTTTCTCCAGGTACTGCATTAGCTCATGTCTTCCCATTGGGTCATTCAGCAGCTCCATAAAGCTAAAGCTCCAGCGCTCCACCCGTAGCTTGGTAGGTACATTCACCCTGCACCAAAACACAAGATCTGCCATAAGCAGAAAAATAATCTCCTCTGCAAAACAATTTAGTTGTCTTAATGTCATGCTGTGGTAATACAGAGCAACTGCAGAGTTTCAACTGCTATTGATAACGCTTCTTCACCTCCTGCTGCTTGGCTATAGGTTCAAATAGATGAATGTATAAAATATGTCACTGTAAGCCATAACAGTTCTGAAATATCTGCAATTAAAATACATCATTGAATAACGATGATTAACATAGTATTTATAAAACTGAGTTCATGCAGTAGGCTAACTTGCGCTGTAATTCTCTAATAAGCCCTAATGAGGAACACATCCAATTCCAATATTGCATACTATACATTTTTCACGCAACATAATTAGAAAAAAATCTGCTTGATTTCTTTCAAAATCTATTTAGTGTTTGAATCAGTCTGAATAGGAATTGATGACCCTCACATATCTGAATTCATTGACCAAAACATGGTGTCGTCTGTTATCCATGGGTTGCTGGGAAGGCAGCCTTGCATGATGGGGTCATGGGCCAGATACTGCTCGCTGAATTTGACAAAGCTGAAAGAGACATAAGAGCGTCAGCAACAATAAAATCATACTTTTCATTTACTGTGGATATATTCAAGCTTTTTCCCTTTTCATGTGTAAGCCAAGCCATTCATAATAATGAACACTAGACAAGCACTAGACAATAATTATTCACAAATTTATCTTCCTTTGCTTTGTTAAAATAATACAACAGAAGCCGACCCTGTCTTATATTGACCGATAAATTTTGCGTGGATACTATCCTACGTACAAGGATGCTATTGGTGTCACCTTTTTGCTGGTACCACCATGCAGATCCAGTATCAAAGTCAAAGACAAAACTAAGTCATTTTGGGGCAACAAATCATCCACCAAGGTTTGAAAAGTTTCATAAATCTGTGACATATTGACCTTTAGTTTAGTGAAGCACTTGGAAAAGAATCTAGCCAGGGCTACCATAATATAATACAACACATACTGTAATTCAAGTTTTTTTTTTCAAATCCACACGCAAATTGGAAGCGCAGTTAGCGAACAATGTCGTGCTTTACCAGTAATATGACAGCAGGCATATGTAAAAAATGATGTAAACCAATATTCTCTTTGAATCTCCTGCCAATTGCAATAAATGATAAACATAATGCACATGATGCCAATAAAAATCTTAAACTGCAGTTTTAACATTGTATTATCATTCTAACATTGAAAACATATGAAACTATTTAATTCAGATGCTGTCGAACATCTTACACAGAAGAAATCAAGTCCTGTAACTTTCGGACCATTTGTTTATTTGTTGGACATCACGTTTTATTTAAAAATTTTGTAACATATTGTATAATAAAGCGATGCCATTCTGATCATTTCTATAGTATTCAAGCGCCATAAGCTACAGTACCGCTTCCAAATACCAAAAGCACTTATGCCAAATAAGGACGAAGTGAATAACATAAAGACGTTTGTGAAAGCATTTTAGGAGTGAATGGCAGTGAAAGCCCATTTGCTATTCTATTCATAACATGCCCAGTGGCTCTCTGAAGTGGAGGGAGAATATAGGCCATCAGCTTACATTCTCCTGGTCTGAGCATTAGCTCCATTAGTACCCACATTCAAGATATGGAACTGGGAGTAGAATTCCATTCATAGCTTCAAACCAGATACACTATGAGATAACCCATTACCGTTAAAAGGTAATCATGGCAATATTTTTAGAATGCTTTGGGGAGGCCGCCATACCTTTCCAGACAAATTGAGGACTTAACTCGAGTTCTTGACAGGAATTTTTTGATGCGTTCGATCTGCACTCATCCACCAAAGAGGCCAAAACAAAACAAAGCAATGATCAAATTAGCAGATCTCAAATTCAAGTTAGGAGATCTCAAGTCCAATATTTGTGGAAATGCACTCATTTTTATTACTAAACATGACTACATCACCGCTTGCGTCATGAATACACTAAATTGCTTTTATTCACTACTTAATCAGAGAACTTGAAAATGCTGCCCCACTTTACCTCTTTTTTGTAGTACTCAGTGTTCTTTTCTGCAAGAGCAAGCAAACAAAAGAGGTGCATTAAGTTTTTACATTTTTTAAAAATCACGTGTCGAAGTCAAAATTATATCCTCGCAAACAAAAAATAAAAAATCACCCATTCTCTTCAAATGATTTCGACTGAGTCTGATGATGGTATACTTACATTTGATGGAATTAGGATGCACAGAGAAACAAATAAAGAAATAAAGCTGAATGATTACAATACTGGTCTGATCTGACATCATTCACGTAGAATAAAATATGATAAAAGTATGTTAAGAATAGAATACATGTAGAATATGCGTAGCAATGAGGAAATGTTTTGAGGTGCTCTTTGATATGACATCACAATCCTTCACATCAGCTCCCAATCAGTGTTCATGGGTGTGAAACACCTCAGGTCCTCATACACTACTGAACTGCGATCAGCCATGACAGTATTTAGCAAAATACTACAAGACAAGGCTTGTTGCAAATATAGTCTCAAACACAAATGACCTCCAAAGTCAGATGTTCTTCTTAGTCAGTCAGGGTCATAATTTGGCTTTATTTGGCATAACCCTTTCTCAAAGTGAAAAAATAAAGTACACAATGGTCAGATAACATCTGTGCATTATGCTGTTCAGTTCCATGACAGTCATTTCAATACATGACAGAAGTACATGATACAGATGATTTATGGAATGACATTGAGAGACTGATGCTAGAATGAGCCAATTAAACGGAATTGTAAATTAACGCTTCTCACTGACCAGTAGTACTCGAGTGTTGGAGCAGTTTCGTCGCTGTGGACCATGTTCTAGGACGTCAAATGCCCCTGGCTGTAGAGAGTTGTACGACATCAAACCAACTCAAATCAAGAGACAGATTTTTTTTGATTAGAAATTACATCTATGATTACATTTCTACTTGATGAAAATCATGTGGTAATAAAAATAATACATCTATTTATGGGAGTTCTGCAGTAAAAGGAGTAGGCCTAATACAAAAAAGGATGAGATGACTGAGGACTTATAAACATTTCTTGCTCGTGACAAGTCCTCACAGAAGAACACAACAAAGAATTTTGAACAGTCACTTAAAAATAGAGTTCTACTAAACATAATCAATTTGAAAATAAGTAATAGACGGTTACTAAGATACATGCGGCACTAAGCAAGTCAATGCTAGAGCACCATGAACCGAAAGAGTCGTACAGTCAACTGTTTCGTGGAAACTGATTACCTTAAAAAACAACTTAATGATTTTGCATTCACAGCACTAAAAAACATGGTAAAATAATTTTTCATAATATATACCATGGTCTTTAAGAACCGTTCACACAATGCAATTAAGTTGCCTAACACAATTTTTTTTAGCTAATTGGTTTCCATAATACATTTGAGCGCACCACACTAACAGAGGGCAAGAATTGCTGAATTGCTGTAAGTTATTGTCTCGTTTTGCAATTGAACTCATCATGTACAGTCAGCATTTTGCTGAGGAGAAAATGTATGCTAACTTCCTTTTAAATCAAACTAAAATGGAAATTAAGCACAGTGGAACCCGGAAATCTGGCCTTGCCCTCAGTGATTTTTCTTCTCATTAAGACTTAAGTTGTCAAAGTGGTCTGTATATCACATTACACATTCAGTCGATATTATCCTTTCCAACTGGTTTTGCCACTTTGGTGCATTCAGCGTGGCCATCTAAACATTGTTAAGAAAATTAAATGCAAAATGATTTAGAAGAGGGAGCTTAAAACCAGTGCTCTTTATCTGGATTTATGGTTAATATTTCCGCGGGATTTCTAAAAGCTTAATGGGCTGTGCGGTGGCTCGGCAGACAGGGGAAGGGTTGAAGTGCATTTGCTCCACAACCTTTCTCCTCCCGCAAGCTGCAGAGTTACCCAGTCGCTGAAAAAAGCTTGCTTTGCATCTGAAATTCATCTTTACTGACCAGATGCTGGTAAACAGAATGACCACTGTAAGATCTGAATACAGATACATAACTGCACAGAGCAATGGAAAGAAGACAGCCATTATATGACATGTCACATGTAGAACTACGTCGCATGAATGCTGCTGAAGGACTCTTAATCTGTCCTTAAATGTCTAGAAAGGTTCTTAGGATTTGACTTTGCATGATTGCATTGCTTTCGATTCAACATGCCAAGAAAAAACAGAAATGTTTATTTTTCAGCTTGATGTATCCTTGATTATGAGTGACAGACACTCTTCTTATTTTCATGCATGTACAGCATGATTGGTCATTGTCAGAGAACGTTGAGTGGATCTCCAAGCAGTCTCCAAGCCGAGACACAAGCACTTTTCACCTCATAATGGAGTCTGGAATCTTCTGCCCCGACACTCTTTCTTTCTTGGGGCATTTCAGCAAAAACAATTTAGGATGAAAAATGTCACACAAGAGCAGGAGTCCATCTGACCCATGTCTGCATCCGAGAGACAAAGTGCAGGTCGGCCGAAGAGTGCGGTGAAGGAAGTGAGTGCGACGTGCTTTGCCCTGGAGCCAGGCTTTCTCCATTTTACTCCGTCTCTAGTCTCTACCACCCTTTCATTTCATACAGTCCTCCTGCTTTATTTATGAGCGTCTATACAGAGTGTGCGAGAGACACACAGCACAGTTACAGGCCTCGCTCCGCTCTCCCCCACCCCTCTCCTGCTTCTGTTTTTTCTAAGCCAGTCATGCTTTTAACTGACAAGCTAAATATTTCATAACTGTGCCATGACACAAGACAGAAAAAGCAGAACCATACCTTTGTTAAAGATCAAGCTAGTTTTTAATATGAAGATAAATTCTCTCTGTACTGCTTGCAGAGGCAAAAAGTAGACTGTAGGGATAAAGTGAACGGTATTTCTGATAGACAGATTGAACCCTCTCCACTGAGACTCGGATCCATTCAACACAAAGTCATGCTTCAGAGTATAACGGAATATATTTATTACTACGGTGGGAAAGGTTCACAGTACGTTTTATTATTTGACAGAGGTATGACATAATCACATTTACATAGTAAAACAAACCTCTGTCAAAGGATTTGGTCATTTGTTTTACATTTCACTCGTATGACAGAAGTGCATAGTTCCAACAATAACTTCATTTTCGAAAAGATGTAAAACTTACTGGGGGTCTGTTGACAAGCCAGTAAGCTTGCTCTTGACACTCCAGAACCATACGATCTGCCTTCCGTCTCTGCTTAGCTGCCCTAGTTGAAGAAAAACTCATGGTTTTCCATGCCTATTAGAGCACGAAATGATCCTGTCGCCATTGTGGCTCAAGTTAGCAGGTCTTACTTTCCTTCCCTGTAGCAAACTTGTCATGTGTGAATACAATATCTTACCAATGAGTAGAACATTATTTCAAATTATTGATAACCTCTGAATGTTGAGCACAAATTGTACTTACTCACTATTGCGTCTGAGTAAAGAAACTTGGATTTATTAACACTGAGGTATAACTTTTATTGATGGTAACCATTGACTGAATGAGACGGATTCTCCATGCAGCAAATTCTGAGTGTCATAAATGCAAATTTAAAAAAACAAATATTAAACATTTACCTCAGCTGCTCCCTTGCTTGCATCACCACAAAATCCCAGGTATGGTTGATCTTCTTGTGCAACAGATTGTAGTTATCCTGAATGAAAAGCAAGACAGCAATCTGTGTTTTAATTATTTGCCATAAGTTCTATTTGCTAGTGTAAGAGAACTTACTGCTTGTATACGTTTAAGAGCAAAATTGGGAAATGTTTCATATTTCTTACACAGCAAAAATTCTGAGCGACTCACAATGATAACCCTCAAAAATCTCCAAATAGAAACTGTACCTTTTCAAAGTCTATCAGCTCGCCTTGTTTCCGAATGTTCTTCTTTGCCAGATAAATGGCTTTATGGCACATGAGAAAAGAGAGCAGCAGAATTAGAAATAGCTTTCTTCTAAATAGGATTATTTCCTTTCCAAGAATGTTTGTATTTCTATTAAATGCACTTAGAGCACACTACACAAAATTTCAACCTTGAAAATATTACACAATAACCATGCTCATTCATTACTACAGTGCACTGCCCTTCCTAATATATACTGGTAAACAGTTTTTGCAGATGCACACGTCGCGAGTTGTAGGACCAAGAAAAATGAGAAATGTAGAGACACTGTTTGTTGAAAGGACTATATTGTAACCTAATATTCATCAAAATAGCCATATTTTGCCATAGCTGCGGAGAAAATTAATTTTATTCGTTCTACGTGGACACTTGAATGTTGACGCCCAACGCCATTGTTGAAGGTCCCGTGGATGTGGGTCGTTCTTGAATATTCTGTCAAATGCATCCCAAATTCGATCAATTTTACCACTTCTTCTGGAAAATGGAAATAATTCCTCAACTTTTTCATTGATGAATTATGGATTCTTTATGAGCTCAAAAATGTAGGCAACTATTCTGAGAAAATAAAGATCCTTTTTCACGTCTCACCATTCACGTCTTACTATGTGCCATTTAAGGTTATTTATAGCTTATATTTCACTAAAACAAGAACAAAAACATAACTAAAGTGAATAAAAACTATTTGTCATTATAAAACACGTTTGGGACATGTCTGGGCATGGCTCTTTCTATTTGTGTGAATTATGAAAAAGTTATGCATACTAGCTGGGTTTGGAGGCTTGGAAGCTAGCTGATAAGCCAGTGACTGGCTAGCATTTAGGTACGTAGCACGTAACATTAGGTAGTGGCTGTTATTTGCTAACTCAATTAATATACGTATGTCCTCAAGCTAGTCACAAAGTTGGAGGTTTGAGATGATTAACTGAAATAAAAGCAATGAGTTGCTGCACTTGTGAGTGTTATGCAGAGTCTGGAAACTGTTCAGCAAGCAATAGCATACCATTTGATCAGTTTACATAGGTTCACTTATTTGCGAACTATATTAATTTATGCATGTTTGCTGGCAAGACATGATAACATAGTCCATCCTGCATGGCAATACAGAATACTTTCAGGACATTCTGCCACAAATTTCCACGATATTGATCCTCATCATGCCAAAATCAAAAGACTACCAGACATCCCACAGGCCCAAGATGTCTGACACAAATACAAACAAGTTGATGATTTTATGCCAGCATATGTATTATAGATAGCATTGATGGCTGGAGACCGCCCTTTGTTTCAACGGCCCATTATTCCAAAGGTCCAATAGTCCGAAAAATTTCCCACTGGACTAAAAACCCATTAGTCTGACGTCCATTATCCCAAAAAAAAAAAAAACCGCCCATTATTCCGAAGGTCCTATAGTCCTGTCAGTATTTTTCTGTTGGGTTGTTTTGTCACCCTTGCAATTCTGTTTTACTTTTCACGTACATGCACTGGGTCATTCTGCTTTTGTTAATTTGTGAATCCTCCTTGCTATCTTGTGCTCTTCTGTTATGTTCATATTTCACATTTAGTTTTTGTTTTGGTTGTTTCTATTTTCATCACTGTCTCCCTGGTCCACGTGCCTCTGCATATTTTCCCTCCTGTTTTCCATGCCTTGCTGTTCATAGTTCATTGGTCAATTGTCTTGTGACCTCATCTTCTCCTCTGAGCACTTCTCATGCCCCTAGCCGCTCATGCTTCTCGTTTGCTTGTTTGTCCATGTGCTTTGCTTTAATTCCCTGCTGTTTTCACCACTTTCCACCTTGTTACCTGTCCAGCTGATTGTGGATTCATTTCTTCAGTGCAGCTGTTCACCTGCGTCTTGTTTGCTCATTGAGTTTTGTGTATTTTTACACTTACTGTTTTCTGTTTTGTCCCAGTTAGTCAAAATTGATTTTGTCCTTCAAGCCGTCATTCTCTGCATGAACTGGTTTCCACATCTGCCTGGTGAGTAATCCTTTGCCCGTTTTCTCTCGTTTGGATATTGCATTGTGAATCTGCACTGCAATCTGCCCTCTCCAGTTTTCCACCCTGCCTGATTCAACTTCGCTTTCTGAATCTGTTCCTAATTTAAAAAACAAAGAAAACACTGCTTTATTTTACTCACGTCTACGCTTCGCTAACACACCTTGCTAACCCTGACAAGTGCAAAAAATGTCCCATTGGATCGAAATCCCATTAGTCCGAACGAGAACGTTGACAGTGACTTGCTTGCAGCCGAGGCAGGCGACCTGAGACGCAATGCTATCCTTGGTGGATTAGACAGGACGACCAAACATTACTCCGCAGCATTTCTATTGATATTACTCATACAATCACTAGCGAATGCCTGGCTGAAAATAGGGGAGGTATAAAAAAAAAAAAAACAAAAAATAATTAGTCTTGACCTGTTCTCAATCATTTTTCTTTATTAAAACATTTTCCAATTGGCAGGCAAACACAAATCGCTTCATGGGCTTCCTTTCTTACCCTAAAGTGCCCATCAGACGAGAACAGGGTATATACAGACTCATCAGACAGCATGACTTTTTGCACTGAACCCAATCTTTATGCTCTCTGGCAACTTGAAGTTGTTTTTTTGCCACAAGCACAAGTGGCTTTCTTGTGGCCACGCAGCTGTTTAGTCCCAATCCTGCAAGTGGTTGCTGCACTGCGCATGTGGAAATGCTCTTAAGCTCACAATTAAACAACGTTGTGGGTTTTACTGTTGAGTTTTTACGATGAGACTTTTCCAAGTGTTTTAGTGATCTCAAATCACAATCATCCATGATTTTTTTCGACCCACTTCTTTTGCAAAGTTGACGATTCGCTGCTGTCCTTCCAGGTTTTACTAATGCGTTGAGCAGTTCTTAACCCAGTTCCAGTGATTTCAGCAATCTTCTTGGTTGTTTTCTTTACTTGATTCAGGCCAATAATTTGCATTAGTCAGGGCTGAAGGAATTGCTGACAGAGACATATTAGTCACAGCAACAAAGATGTAATTTAAAGCTCTAAATTATTTCCTTATTTAAATCCAAATGCCAACTTTTTTTGTCCCCAGTACATCACTGTTTTGTAGGTGAGTCACCACTACTATTTTGGGATAAAGGCAGGGCTGAGACATGTTTTTGCACGTAAGCAAATGAGCAGAGCCTTAAAAAATCCTATGTAGAATGCCACTGACAAGGGACTCACCGTAGTCTAACTCTGAAGCCGGCCATTTGCTTGTGGTCCAGAAGTATGGGGTCTAAACAAACAAATTTAAGGGAATGTGAAAGGAAAGCTAATGATATCAGAGTTTTCCAAAAAGAAATCACCACACATAACAAAGTATGTCCTACCTATTAGTATTGAAGCACTTCACCTGCATAAAGTTCATTTAGTTTTTTTCATAATGATAATTTTGCAATAGATATCATCTGGGATGCAGCCATGAATATCTTGAGTGCAATGCTATCTTTCATTTTTAAAAGTCATGAGTTTATCTAGCGTTCTGAATAATGAATTACCTGAAATCGGTAGGGAGAGTCATCTGGGGTGAGAACCAGTGTCCTTGGGTCCTTCAGAGGGTATATGTAGCCATGCTTCACAATGAGGTTACCCACATGTAATGCCTCTGTGAATAAATAACATAATTACAATTATCTCATTAACAACATTTTAGGTTTGAAGTATAACGCGGAGGTGGCCACTATTCGTGACTTTAAAATTAATATGGTGAAAATGGCATCAAAAAAGGTGTGCAAACCAAATAAACAAAAATGTTTTTCCTAATGCCAGCTGGCTCACGCCTCTCATTAGGTGGCATGGTAAATAAGCTGACTTACACCACACTGGCTGTAGTAGGGAATTCCAAGTCTGGACTTGCATTAATTCCACGTAATAAGGGAATCACCACCTGGTGCCAGCCTGTGCAACCATTGGCCGGGGCAGATCATTTGGGGGTGTGGCCTGACTCCCATGAGTGGAAACAAGTGGTGCCACAATCACGCAGGCTTCCCCACAGGGACTTCCGAATAGCACAGCAACAGGGCTGCTGGGGACTACATGTTGTTTACATGGAGGTCAAATGCCTGGTACAGCAGCAATCACTGAATCAGCGAAGCGTAAGGCCATTTCTGCCCACTGAGCCTGCAGCTATTTTTATTGGAAACCCATCAAAGTAACCGTACGTGTGTACATTGCCTGTCCAAATAAAAAAAAGTTGCATGCTCAAATATTTAGTTGGAACCCCAGTAGGTTTGATTACATTGCAAATTCGTTGCGTCCTTGTTTTGACAACCATAGGCAACATCAAAACATTTATTTCCAATCAGAGCTGCATTCATTTTTGACCGAGCTCTTGTTTTGACGACAGGATAGCTGAACCACTCAGTAGATTTCGGCAGCACATCCCACACACTTTCAATGCGGTTAAGGTCAGGACTTTGTGGTGGCCAGTACACGTGTGCAAATGATTCCTCATACTTGTTTTTCCTCATTCATTGTTTTCTATGCTTGATGCGGGGAAATAATTTGCCGCTTCTGAAACACTGTAACATCTTTTCCACCACCACGAGATATGTCTTCCGTCATAATTCTTTAGGAAATGAGAAGTCATGCGCTTCACCAGTTAAGGTTCAAATAATTATTGCCGGCTGAAAAACATTAATCGCTGCAAAAATAATCCAATCATAGTATTTGTTGATTTAAATCCAAAAGGTGACTTTTTTTAGACAGGCAGTGTGTTTTAGGTAAAATGTATATCTCCCGTCCTGTGATGAAAATGCCAGGCTTTGTTGAGCTGCTTTATCTTCTTTGAATTTGGATCCAAACCCAGTGCCTTTAATATCTCACAGTCCTCAATAATATTATTATTATTATGTTATTATTATTATTATTATTATTATTATCTAGAAATACCTAAAATTAATTTCTCAATACATTACTTCTCATACATTAAACAATATATAAAATTATTTTCAAAGGGTTTGAAATATAGCATAAATATAGTCAGGGAGGTATACGCTTGCTAACAACTGGGTGTTTTTAAAAATACAAAAAAAAAAAAAAAAGAGTTGTCAGAAGACAACACAGCTCGCCCGAAAACTTAAACCTTGCTGTCCACGGACGCCGATGACCACGCAGAGGGTATGGCAAAAGCTCTCCGAGGACATTCGTCCCAGCGAGCTAAAAAAACTACATTTAGTCACCCTTTATCTAGTTCTTTGAAAAGGGTGTGGGGACAGTTGAAATGGTTTAAATGTGGGAGAACATTAATAAGCACAATGCTATATCAGAACTCCACAGAGTCATTTGTTGAAGCGCTTTAATTACTTCCACCACTGCATAAATGCATGTTTTGAATTCACCAGAGGGGTGCAGTATGAAGCAAGTCCAAAATTAGCCGGGCTTTTTAGCGTGAGCTGAGTCCACAAACCCGAATCAGAGATACCATAAGTCACCAAGTCAGGTTAAGAGAGATCCATCTTTGTGACATTGAAAACCCTGGCTTTAGGCTCAACATAGCATAATCTCGCTTCATTCGACACCCCTCAGCTTTGGAAACATGAAAAATAAAAGCATGTGGTGCAACATTGCACGAGTTCAGTCAATACATTATCTCAGACTTTCAACATATTGGTTTTTATCCCTTTAGATTTTTTTTTTTTTTTGCTTTTAATTCCTCTCTTGTTAATCTTTGCACGTGGTGAGTGTGTTTTAATTCCTATATTTAGAATTAACCCACAGAATAATTCACATCTGTCTATCCTGACCACTGAAAGCATTACAGACCCAGCACTCAGACTTACTAGGGAAGATCTCATACTAATCTGCAGCATAAGACATTAAATTATATCACAATCTCCCTCCTACCTTCCTCTGAGATGGAGTATTTCTGAATCAGCCACTCCACAATATCATTTCCTATGGAGAGACCAAGAGAAAAAAATCCATTTAAGTTTGCACAAGTCACTAATGAAGCATAAATCAAGAAGAGCCAAGCAGACTGTGGAATAAATGATCATAAGGAAATCAATAGAAGTCCTAATGCACATCATTTCCCCGGCCTAGAGAGGTATTACATTTCCAAATGACCATTAGAGCATTATGCCATTGAGCCAAAGTTTATCATCAAATCCATTAATTTAGTCTCTCAGTGTGAGTATCAGTCAAACACCTGCACTCTTTGACAAATGTGTATTCCTGCATATGTTTCAATATAAATCACAGAAAATATATGTTTTCCACCTCCTTCTTTCACACTACATTTACAGTATCACATGACAAGGACTATCCAAACGCCAAAAAATGATCACGGACAAAAAATACTATGAGCAGCCAAACAAAATTGAGCTCAGTGGCACTAAGGCCTTCAAGAGGCCCTGAAAAAGAAGTGACTCAGCCCTGGAGGTAATTAATGAAGCATGGAGAAAGATGCTGCGCTAGTACTTCAAGTATAATTACCCACGCAAACAGTCAAGACAGAAACATCAAATGTGTTGTCTCCCTCTATCCAAAAGCACTGTTACATGTTCGATACATTAATAAATAATCTGATCATCCTTTCTGAAATGAATTTACATTCATCATACCTATATATATATTTTTTTGCATTTGCGGAAGCTGCCTTAGAGTTACAGTTAAGGAGGGATTAAAATGTATCAATACTCCCCCACCACAGTCAGAATTAATCTGTTAAACACCATAATTTATTATTTGAAGCACAAAATATTTATTTACTGAGGAGGAATAGGCTATATCTCAGAATGTGAGGACAATTCATTCATTAAAAAAGACAACTCAGTTAACTTCTCCAGTGGCTGTAAACTTCGAGAAGAAACTCTCTGCTGAACAGAAACGGAGAGTACACATTAAAATAGTCATGAAGAAAGTACTGGAATTAATCACAGTCCTTCAGTAATAAGCTCTTCACCATTAAAAAGAAAATCCGTTTTTAGTGTTCCTCTCCCTCACCTGTCATGGCATGCGGGATGACAGTAATGAGGAGCCTCTGATTCCTCATCTTCATTCCCATGTCAGGATCTTGCATAGCTACAATAAGTCGTTCCATCTAGTAATAAAAAAAAAAAGTGATAATACGTTTTAAAAACTGACATCCTGCTTTAAGTGCTCAGTGCAGTTTCCGCGCATTTGCAGCAAGTAGACAACCGTGTACAGGCATAAGTATAAAAATGTAGGGCAACTCCGAAAAAAATCTGACGTCGACCGGGTCAGCCCTTTATGAATTGTTGCAACATTTTCAGTTCATCTTGAAATCGACTGCCATGAACACCTTTCAAAATTTGCGAAACATTTCTGATAGGAGGGAGCAATAATTTTTGCTGATGCTAATTTTGCTTGTACAGTTAGATGAACAAAGGCACGAATGTAGGCTCATTGAGGGCTACACCTCAGTCCCCAGATGCAGAGCATGGTGCATCGCTGCATAATAGAATTGCAACCAATGTCTCAATAATCTCATGATGGAAAACTAAAATTGTCGCATATATTAATCATTTGAGTGCGTCAAGCTCTAAATAACTGCATACATTTCAAACCAAGTCGATTAAAGCAGTCCACTGAATAATAATACCATTGCCGTAAGTTTGCAGCAACCACTGAGAAGCCGTAATTACATGAAAAGAGAGAGGAAAAAACGGAATAGACTACAAAACTATACCTTTGTTAAGTACGGCATCTGTATTTTGCTGTTCCCAGCTTGATTGAGCGTATTTATAGTCATGTTCACGGAGTAGCGACATCCAGTACTACTGCACTTGGCTCTGATGTTGAAACTGACTGACTTTATGCAGTTACTGTAATGTTTGAACGAACAGGCGCCGTTACCGCCCCACTGCGGACTGGCACTGACGTACAAGTCACCTTATTAAATGGAGAATTTAACAGGACGGCCAGACTGACGTCGCGCTCAATTTTGCACGGTAATTTAAGTAATCTCATTACCGTAGCCAGAAAAAAATGCCTCCGAAATTGTTCCGACTGAGTCATGAATAGTGCTTGTTGTGAATGTGGTGTATGACAACATGGTGTGTATTACCCTTACGTGACCCTGTGAGTGAAGTGTGACAAACCTGCTATGTTGAACCTAGTCAAATGAAACTAACTTACAGTGCGCAAAAATAGCTACCTAGCTTGACCAGAAGAAATAATTGGAACCTTCTGGTCATCATTTATTCACTCATATTTATGAACTCAACACCAATTGTCTTGACAAGAGTAAGATAGACATCTACAAGAGTCCAAGTTTAGGATATCATAAGTAGCTGCTTTTTCCTTCGTTCTTTAACTGAAAAACACGCAAATACTTCAGACAGCATCTTTTCCCGGGACGGCCATGCATATTTCATCAAAAAAAAAAAAAAAAAAACTCAAAACTGCATTTTGCATGAATGGAAAAGGCATTGCTAAAAAGAGGGTGTGGACACTGGACTGGCCTGCCTGCAGTTCTGATCTGTCCTCAATAGAGAACATAAGGCAGATTTTGAAACTTAAAATGCTGCAATGAACACCCTGTTTTATAACGCGTTAAGACTTGCAGGAAGAATGTGTCAAAATGACACCAAATACACTTGGCGAATGACTCCTTCAACTTTCTCTCCTTCACGCATCATCGTTCCTATCCTCTGTCATCAGCAGCACCTTCCCTCTCATCTGTTACTGTCTATTGCTGTTTTGCATCCATTTCTGCATTGCCTCACCTTCTGTCTGAATTGCCACATCAGGATCGCCACCTAGGTGTGCTTAAATACTCAGTTCCACAAGAATTGCTCCAGTATGTCCAATGTAAATGAAAACAGAATTCAGCGTTTATTAATTATCTTTTACTAACATTTGGTTGACAGCAAAACAAAGAAAAAAATATTAAATTTTAAGCTTATCAACTGTATTGATTTTTTAAACATTCTCCAATTCTGAATTTGATGCAGCAAATTCAAAACAGTTGGGACAAGGGAATGGAAAGACTAAAATAGTTGTAGAATCTTCAGGAAAATACTCATTTGGAACATTCTACAGGCAAGCAGGTGAATGTGTAACAGGAGACTCAATTGTAATTTTATATAAAATGAGCAGTCACAAGCGGTATGGTCATTTACCCGCAAGATGATGTGAAGCAAAAAATACAACAATAGATACCTCGGACTGTTGACCAACCGAAGTCCTATATCAGGTCAAAAATGGGCGTCTTCAGTGCCAAAATGACCACTAAAAGAAGAGATGAAGTTACTCTGTAGCAATTTAGCAAACATCCCCATATCCCAGCTTCATGTGTTTAAGACATCATGTTTAGAAATTAGCTCTTATTTTTAAAAATCTATAAAGTTAATGAGTTTAAACATTACTTATTTTGTCTTTGTAATTTTTTCAATTAAAGGGATGAGCAAATTACTGCTTGCTGTTTTTGATTTCATTTTACCCAATTTCCCAATTGTTGAAGTTGTACAAATTGTGAATACATGGATCTTTGTGCCTTTATTATGAAAAAAACTACTGTATCTCATGAGCAGCGCACATGAAATGCACAAGGCAAATTCGGTCAGGAGATTCTTGCCGCAGCGGTCATTTATACAACCAATCACATACACATATCACCATGGAGAGCTTTCTTTAAAGGAGCTCCTGTGCTGCACCCTGCCTTTACTGTAGAGCATCACATTCTGCCACATAATTGAGTTCACCCTCCACCAGCCCCGCTGTCACCTGTCGTTTGGATCTGCTGCTGGGTACTATGGGGGATTAAATATTCCTCCTGTTCAGACAAGGAGATGTATCCTGTTGCTCTTAGATAGGGTAGAATATGCTGGTGCTGTTGTAAATGGAGCAGTTCTATTCAATGCCAAACGTGAAAAAAAAAAAAAAAATGGTACTTGCATATTCATTAAAATTTGAAATCAATATGCAAGCTGTCCATTTTCTACATTTGTGTTGGTATCATAAAATGTAATTTTTTTGCTGCTATTCATTATTGTGAAATCTACAAAGTTTTTTTTGGCTATGAATATAACCCCCCATAATTATAATCGTGCTCTTATAATTACTCACAACAGTCAGTGGAAGTTATAATTTCTCAAGGTTAGGATCCTCAGTTATTCACAGTGCATATGCACATTATTAGTGCAATTACGAATGGGATTTTAGGAAACAGCTGTGAAGTAAACGAGAAAATTAAACAAGAACCCCCCTCCCTAATCAGAGAGGAAGGTGTCACCTGCCTGGAAAGGAAATTCAAAGCAGCCTCTCACAATAGTTATGTGCTAATATGGATCCCCTAATCGGGCTAACGTGACGTGAGCTAGCTGCGGTTGGAAGGGAAGTTCCTTTCTGCATTCTGGATCATGATGTTGTTGTGGTCTCAGAGAGTGAGTGAGTGAAACAGGGCGAATGAGGGAGAGAGGATGAGATCATCACTGACTGCCAGCTAATGAACGATGGACCTGTGAGCAGCGCATGGCTGCTGTAAGGAAGGTTTGCTTTTTTAGCTTTGAAATCAATAGTAACTGCAGACAGGAATACAGTTTCCACATTACTGCTACTCAGAGCAGCTGAGGCCTCGGCATGTAGCACTGGTCCAACGTATATTACCATATACCATATACCATATACCATACCCTACCATTGCAACCACTAACACCCAGGACTGTCTGCTATTTTGAGGCTGGGATAGTGATGTTTGACTGACTCCTGTCAAGCATTTCATTCATGGGAAGTGATGCTTTTTTTAATACCTGCTTATTTTTTTCCCCCTTTGGTGTTTTTTTTTTTTTTTAACTTCTGTAGTCACTAGAATTACTAGCACTGCTTGGACTGGAACGACAGAATGTTAGGCATGGACATATGCGGATTCGGTAGCCAAGTCATTTGGCTGATTGTTTATTACAAAGATGAGAACCAATTTATGCCAGGAACTGGCATGATTTTTTTTTTTTTTTTTTTACTTGCTTATCAGTTTATCTCAATGAGGAGGAACATTTTAGCTTCAACTAAATAGTAAGCTAAATCCTAAATTGTTTTAATGTGTTTTGGTGAACCATTAAATTGAAATGTCCTTTGGCATTTGTATTTACCTTATATTTGCTGGAGCAACGTTTCGGCATTTTTTTTTTTTTTGGTGGTATGGAGTAAATTTTATGTCTCAAAATACGGTTAAAATAACTGAAAACCTGTTAGTTGAGTTGATTGTCACAATATGTTCTCGTTTGCCTGCTGTTCAACTGTATTCTCTCTTTATGTGGATCATATCAGCTTTCCAGTCTATCTTTTTGAATCTGAGCTGCATGCTGCAATTTCTCGTACTACCCCAGTAATATATTCAAAACAATCTACTCAATGCTTCCTGCGCATTAGTCTCTTACAACAAGCCCCTGACTTTCTTTGTGTTTGTTTCCTGTTAAGTACTGAGATGTTTGTTTGATCTCTAGTGGTGGCGGAGTAATGGAGAGTTACAGTGTATAAAATGCATTTTTATTCAGTTGGCTTTATAAATAATTATCAGTTTGAGTGAGACAGGATACAAAAGCAATCGAGAATCACGGGCTTTGAATTGAATTTTTTGAAGTAGGAAGAAACCAGGCCCTATGCTATGCATCTGCAGCAAACTATTTTCTGTCAAGAAAACTGTTGAACATGTCTGTTGAACTTCCTTGTTAGGAAATGGCCTCGATCAAGGACTTAATCTGATATAGGCTATGTGTCCAAAACACATTTTTAATTTCCTGAGAACCCAACTTGCTTCATGTAGCATGATGAACAGTGCTTGAGTTGGGCTGGTACTAACCATTAAGCTGTGCTCGCACACACAAACACACCTTGCTCTTTGCTGTAACATGACTTTTTCTAGCATGTCAGACTATATCTTGACCTCCCAGTGTGCGTTCTTGCCCTTGCGTGACCATATTCTCTCCCAGTAAAAGTCTCAGTGGCAACACCAGTAGTCTGGTATGGATCAGTAGGGTGTGCCTGGACATCTGAATTGTGTTCAGAGTTCCAGCATTTTTACTAAAATATTTTGCTATGTGGTGAGGCCAAAAATAAATAGAACAGAACTGAAAGCAGAGGCTGGTGTGTTTTAAATACCTGATTTTTAATAATACAAAAGTATTGCATGTGCAGACATTTTGTCATTTAGCCTCTGCAGAATGTAAGTTAGATTAAATAAATGAATAAATAAATAGTATTCGCTAATGCTCCACTGAGCAATACAATGTGTTATTCTGATCATGGACAGCTCCTAACTTTTTGAGATTTTATCATTATTCTGCATGTAATGGATTAAAGCAGTCTATGAAACAATTCATTCACTTCATTTGTTGACTTGGGTCCAAACTAAGAAAAAAAACCAGAAGGGCTTGTCACAGACCCTTGATATTGAGTGAATGTGAGCACAAAGGTCATACGACTCATTTAAACCTGATGTGGTATTTGACCCTCACTTTCTCAGACATAACTGCAGGCAAACAGGGGGAGAAGTAGATTCATGAAGAGGATGAGACTGGGCTTAATTATCAGCCAACGGCACAGATGTTTCTGGAAGACATCCAGAATCTGGACAAGGATGATGCAAGTCTTAATAAATACTAGCAAATCCTGCAGGTGGCTGGACCTGTAACGGCACGTATATGAATCTCTAGAGACGTCTTGTTGACAAAATCTACATTATGCCCCAAGGAAAGGCTGCTAGTGTGTTTATCATGTCTGAATAGACTAACAAAGACATTTTACTCTTTTGGGATTATTAATGGGCTTGGTATATATTACAAACTCAAATGCCCAATCAGTAAGCTTGTCTGATGCTATAATTGCCTGATGCTGTTATTTTGGTGTGATCTGTGATCAACTGATTTTTTATTCATTTATTTTTTTTAATTAGGAAGATGCAAATTTAGATTTTTTTTTTTTTTTCAAAATCTCCAGCTTAGTTAGATTTAATTGAAGGGGACATGAATTGCATGTTTATGTTCCATTCCATGACATCATCTGCTCTCAGAGCAGGCAATTCTCCTTGGATTAATGTTTATATTGCTTAACATAATCTAAAGCAAGACTCAGAAGTACACTCAGGTGCAAAAATACTGGGACTGTTAATAAAAAAAATTAATAACAAATACTGAATATAATAAATATTACAGTGAATGGCTAGTTCAACCCATATAACAACACATTTACCCTTTTACTTCAATACATTTATTCTTATTCTTTGTTCAGTTGTTTTGGAACTTTATGCAGGCATTAGATTTGGACTTTGGGAATATTCACAAAAATCACTTCAGTTGATGAGGTGAAACTTTAAAAATGTATTCTTTATTTTGTTTTCAACTAAATGTTGGTAAAAGCATAGACTGTATAAAAAGATGGATGCAGCGCCCGGGTCTGAAAAGTGAGGCCAATGCGGAAATCTCTAAAAATGGCATTTTATTTAATGGCCAGCGGATGTCGACGTCGGTGGTTGCAGAAAGAAGTTCAATGCTATAGGAATCTATGAGAAATGATCCCACTTTCCCACCTGATTTATTATTTCAATAACGATTTTCCACATTATTTTATGGTATCTATCGCAAGTTTCAAGTCTCCTCCGATATATCATGGCGTTCTTTTTGTAAATTATGGTCCCAAATAGACTAGAATAAAGGATAAAGCCAGAAAATGCTTTAAGGGCGTGGCCATCCTCTGGTCCTCGTCAGATACAGTCCGATCCACCCCTCCACCCCTCGCTCCTCCCTGGGCTTTCAATTCACGCTCTCGTCCAATAGGAATCACATCTGGTTTCAAAATGACAAAATCGCGCTGTTCAAATTGCCAAAATTGAGGCTTCCTAAATGGTATGCTGAAACCAATGGGTGACGTCACGGTTGCTTCCTCCATCTTTTTACACAGTCTATGGGTAAAAGTGAATTCACAAATCCCTTTGTTTTTAAATTTGCATTTTATTATACATACGGTGCCAATTCTTGTGGAATTGAGTTTGTGGACAGGTTCAAAGATGAGGTAGAGTGACTTTTTGGTTCAAAGGAGGCACAAGTTGTTTTAAGGCTGATTAACTATTCTTCAGTTGCTCATGCATTGTGGTATTTTACTGAGACGGTGGCCTGAGGGGAAGGTCCTCTGCATGGTGAGATCAACCAAGTATTTTATTGTTCTGACTAGCAGGGGGACATTTAGTGGCAATGTTATGATACCTCACTGGAGATAATATGTCAAATGTGATCATTTTTGTTATATATCACTTCTCTTTCTCACCCATGAAGGTCAACAGGAAAACTGTTTCAGGATTGAGGTGTGTGCACCTGACTTAGAGGAGAGGTAGAAGAGGTAAATACAACTATTCCGGAACTGTTCTGTAAAATTTAGAGATGCAGCGTTTTATCTCAGGGAAAATGTATTGTTTATATTTTTCTCTTTTCAATTTAGCTTAGTGTATGAGTGAGCTGAATGATATGTTGTAACACAACTCGCTGCAGAAAATAACCTAAACATTGCTTTCCCCCAGTGGATAAGGCAGTGTACATGCTAGGGAGCTTTGCACCACAGGAAGACCCACAGGAAGAGGAGCATAAATTCTTATCCCCAATAGAGGAGGTCCCCAAAGGCATAGTCATTAGAGGCAGTTGCCTCATCAAATCATGCTTCACAGACAATGATAAAACCAACCACTTGTTCTGGGAGTGGAACCTGCAGATCAAGAAGGACTGGGACAAGTAGAGAAGCTCCAAAGCTTACCAAAACACTCATCATGCACATTGTGCTGTACAAACAGAAGATCTATAACAAGTAATGATGGATAGCAGGGTTAAAAATGTGACCGATCTCCCTGGAGTGTAACATAAAGAAGATTGCCTTCTGTTTCTAATTGTTAATTTTGCTTCAGATGTGTTGATAATGTATTGAGCTCTCGTCTGATATTCTTATGCTCAGTACTGTACAGCATCTTGTACTTACCCTGACAGCGCAGCTACACCGTTCAGCCAGTGTTTGCCTTCCGCTTGTGCATGGGAGGTAGTCACAACCCAGCATGGACTAGTTTTTTCTCATTACTAAGATTTAGCAGCGACACTGTTTACCATTGAATAACTTTTCTGTCAAAATTCTCCTGAAATTAATTTTTAAATACTGCAGGGAAACATCGATTTCAAGAAGACCTACGGGTTTAGATCAAAAAAGAAAGGTATTAAAAGTGATTTAAAAAAAAAAATACTTACTTTATTGAAAACTCGGATGTTTAGATAAATAGCAATTAAGCGTAGGTCTGTTGTAAACTTGTTTTAAATGGTTCTCTCTTCTGTAATGTTTCAGTATTAATGCTGCTTTAGGGTTCGTAACAAGAGTGGATGGGCTTCAGCGGAAGATGAACCAAAAGACTCATCTTTGCAAATCTCTTGTGACAATTACTGTTGGAATACCATAAAATTTACCATAAATTTACCATCAAAAACTATAGTATTACTGTAGTAATTGTATGGTTTTTTTTGGAACGCACGATAGAGATTTTAGTGTTACTATTGAAATATTGTAGAAAAAACGACTGTAATACTGTAGCTGGTGACACGTACTATAGAACACTACAACCACACTTTAGAACACTATACAATTCTTATAGTACACTATAGTAACTCTTTAGTTCATTTTCGTAAGGGGTTGTTGGATCTCATTTACTGTCGATGATGGCTCTTAAATGTCATTGTGCAAAATTTTTAATGTGATACAGAATTAGTACTCTAGTTTTCCCTCTTGTGCCGTTACTTGTTCCTGTAATTCATCAGAATGAGATTTGCCTGAGTCGGAGTATATTACTTTTCCGCAAAGCAAGCATTCTGTGTGTCTAAGAAAAATCAATATGATTCATAAAAAATTCAAATCAACGAGTAAAATCTGCTTCGCCTACTAGGCTACTTCACTCGTCCTTGTGTCTCCATATCCATATATTCCCTGAACTTCTGCCATCGTGAAGCAGAACTGTACGATAATACACTTAAATGAAAACAGAAACTGCCCTATCAGCCCCTATTGACCACTACACTCCTAATTCAAATAAAATGTGTAATATTTAGAATTTTAAATGTGTCCGTTTTGATGCCTCAGTAAATGGTCCACACCAATCATCCGCTCTTTTTTTTTTTTTTTTTTGAGCCTGTTCTGCGAATTCTTTACCCTGACTTTCGAAGAACTTCGAACCATTTCCTGTCGCACTTCGAAACCGTAGAGGGCGGTATGATCGTGTTCGAGGAGGAAGCACCAGACATACCTCATGGAGGAAATGGGATGTTCGTCCTAAAAGGGCCACCGTAGTACACAGAACGTGCATTGCCGAGCGGCGGCATTGGGTTGTGGGCTTTGTGTACGCCCTTTAACTGCGGGCTCTTTTATTATTTTATTTCAGTGCGGTGATGGCATGGTAACACAGGGACACAAGGTAAAGGAACTATTAAATGTTAGCGGTGCGGTGTTCATGCAAGGAAACAAAGAAACCTTTCAATCAAACTTGGAGAGGCTACTATTTTGCTTTAGGCCGCTAAGCTGTCTTTGCTTCCTCACTCGCGGTCCGGTCTGAGCTCTGTATTCATGCGGGCTTGCTTAGTTCTGGAAGTATTGTATTGTTTTCAGTATGACGTCCGGCCGCTATTTTGTGGTTGAAGTGTGACACCGCCTAACTGTTTAAGCGAATATAATTTAAGTTTAGTGCATGCATAAACTAATAAACCTTTAGCCACGCAAAATGCACATTTTGACTCCTTCACCTCTCTCGTTCTGACTGTGGGCGTTTGCTTGCTGACTCGGAATTACTTAATCTGTACGGACACCATTCGGTGTTAAATTAAGCAAGAAAGAAAAATGTCATAAATGTCCCCACGGCTAACGTCAACTCCGTCACATTATATCCTTGGCGTGACAGTCATTATGTTGCCTCCCTAATCTGGAGGAGCCACATGTCATTGAAGTGAAATTGAAAGAATTAATAAATTCTGAAAGTAATTTCAGTTCTATCTATAATGGGGACCGATTAATATTATAATGCCGGTTTATGCCTGATATATATATAATTTTTTTTTCGGCTTCCTTTTAAATATAGCGACCCAATTTTTGTAATTGATAGCTTAAAAATAATGTGAAGGAATACTGGATTGCGCGGAACTTTTCTTTACTGTTGTGTTGCTTAATACATCACGAATCATGTTGACATTACGAACCCCATTCTGTTCCGTACAGCGATGAGTGATATTCGCCATTCCTTGCTGAGGCGAGATGCCTTGAGTGCTGCCAAAGAGGTTCTCTACCACTTAGACATATATTTCAGCAGTCAGTTTCAGAACACTGCGGTCCCCATCGTGGATAAAGGCACAATAGAACTAGTGGAGGAGTTCGTCTTCCACGTGCCTAAGGACCGCAATGTGCCGCCGAAGGTATGAATTTCTGGTTCTGGTTACATCCATGAATGTTTGGTATGATCTTTTGTTAAACACCGATGCAGTAATGTGCAATTAAATTATAGAACGCATTTCTTCACTCTCCCGGTACATCCGTTTGTGTTGCATGCTGATTGCCTTCCATGATATTTTGATGCTATAATTTTCTATAATTGGAGTTGATTTGTGGATATAGTGAAACTGATTTCATATTTGAACATCACTATGCATTACTTTGCAATGTTCATGACATTGCACACCACCCTTGTCATATATCATTGTGGGTCTACATATTTGCCCATGTAAAATTATTTTTTTAAAAATCACTGAAAACCGGTGACCAGACCATTCCTAGACTCCATTGAACCCCGTCAAGCGAAGGCCCATTGCTGTTGGTATTAATGTGGTTACTTGTGATGTGTTTACATGGTACATTTCATTTTTACAACAGAGGATGAACTCTCTGCAAGAACTGCAGCTGCTGGAGATCATGTGCAGTTACTTCCAGGAGCAGAGTAAGGACGCAGTACGGCAGATCATCTTCTCCGCCCTCTTCAGCCCCCAGGGCAACAAAACAGATGACAACCGCATGGCCATGCTGGGTAAACTGGTGTCCATGGCAGTCGCTGTCTGCAGAGTGCCCATCTTGGAGTGTGCTGCTTCATGGCTGCAGGTGAGCCGCGCTCTATTTGCCTAACGGGCTGTTACGGTAGTTCAGAGATTATTATTCTATAATAAATACAGTAGAAATACGGATGAAGTTCCTGGATCTGAATGTCAAGTGTGCCCTACTTGTTCAGAAAATGTTTATTTTACTTCTCCTTGTCAGTGACCCTGCATCTTTTGCAAACTGTTTGATTCTTTCCACATTTACAGTACCAGTCAAAAGTTGGGAGCCATTTGTATAGTCAGCTTCATAACATGTTGGAGAATCCATGTATTTTTCCACTTTGGTTAATTAAAATGCAGACTCTCAGCTTTTAGAATTTTTATGCGGTGAATCCAAGGTGTATTTCGGATGATTTCAGGGTATTGTTGTATTTGCGATATCAGAGGAACTCACTGTACTTTGTCTTTGTAAATGTATTGAAAGCTGTGTCTTGAGTTTCAGCTCGTTTTTTTGCCCCGGGATTTCAACATATTTACTTTGGGAACAATTTCTAGGCTATTATCGACTTTATTGCCAGGATAAGTAATTAGTTAAAATTTGTGATGTGGATTATGTGCTGGCTTTGTGTAACAGTCCTTGCTTGCCGAGCTTCGCTTGTTTTTGGGAGAGCTACTTTTGAATAGAATCCAATTGATAACATTGTCAACATGTCATTAGACATTACAGAAATGGGTGGACCTTGATTTCTTTTTTACACGGCCATATGGATGTTTCACTACAGATCCTTTTCATTGCAAAACTTTGTTGACATCTTAATGATTAGTATTTTTGATCCTTTAATTTGCTTTGTGCAGTTCAAGCCCAGTAAAAGAATTTCATTGGCATTTGGGTCCTGCCCAGCTTTTATTTTAAATTTTTTTTCATAGAATTGATAGCCTTTTTGAGAGATCTTGAATTAATCTTTATTCTTAAACATCATCTTTTCGTGCAGAGGTCCCATGCTGTGTACTGCGTACGTCTTGCCAAGGTATTAGTGGATGATTACTGCAGTTTGGTACCAGGTTCAGTCCAAACACTTCATCAGATCTTCAGTGCCAGCCCTCGATTCTGCTGCCAGTTCATTACAGCTGTGACGGCCCTTTATGACCTGTCATCAGGTATGTTAACATGGCATATTTCCCTCTGTTTGCATTTATTCTTGGAAATGCTTTGGAGGCTTCAAGAGGTTTTTTAAAGTGTCAAAATGTATACTGATGATTTATGTTTTGCATTTTCAAATATATTCTTTGAATTACTCCACTTGTTAGTCACAGTGGGTTTTACAACTTTATCTATTTACTTACGCGTTCATTTACTTATTGATCGTACAGTATTTTTATAAAGTAGCCCTTTCAACTTGTATGACTGCTCTCCCAAGGGGTCATCTGTCATACACACATTCTTGACACAGTTAACTGTAATAATAAATAAAATACAAGCAACATTAAAATACAGTACCATAAAATAAGTCTCAATGGCACACCTAGTTAATACATTTACGAATTGGTAGCAATGTAATAAATCTGTTATTCTGAGACTACATGCCTCCAACAGGCATGCTTGAACTTGTCGTAAGTCGAACACTTTCGTAGATAAAACATTCCATAACATTCCATAACTTTGCAGAAGAATATTTGAAAGACTTCCCCAGGAATGTTGTATTAAAATGTAGTAACGGTGGATTAAAGAAATTAGCACTTAAAATGGTGCCTCAGCTCTGATAGTACTGTCTCTTCCGCAGATGATCTGATCCCACCTTTTGACCTGCTGGAGATGGTGGTGAACTGGATCTTCGATGATCCGCGACTGACGCTCATCACCTTCCTGAACTCTCCCATCTCGGCCAACCAGCCCTTGGGCTGTCTGGAGCTCACTCCTCTGCTGGGACTGGTGCGATGGTGCGTCAAATCACCTTTGGCCTACAGGAGGAACACAAAGCCTTCTCTGTCCAACGGGCACACGGGAAAACTGCCTCGAGAGACGAGCGAGCCTGAGGGGGGCGATAGGGACTCGCAGCCTCTATACTCCAAGCTTCACCTGAGCGTCCTGCAGGTTCTCATGATGCTTCAAGTGCACTTGACCGAAAAGAACCTGTTCGGGCGCTTGGGACTCCTGCAGTTCGAGAATGTGGCTCAGCTCGTGGAAGAGCTCTCGAGGCTGGTGAATGAACTGAACCCTTTGAATGCCGCCACAGAAACCGAGCTCTCATTGGACAGACTGGCTCAGGCCCTGCAAGTGGCCATGGCAGCAGGTGCATTGCTGTGTTCAAGGGTGAGTGAGGTCGAGTCGTCCTGCCAGTTATTCCGCTTATTAAAGGAGCCGTGTCACGATGAAAGTGAATCTGCTTGACTGCAGGTCGTCATCTGATTCCATCCTTGCCAGTCTGTCTTTGTTTTGCATTGTATTTATATATTTTATTTACTCCAGCATTATTCTTTTTATATTAAGGAACTTTCTATGGAAATTCAAGGATTCAAAGTGCTATTTTAAGCTTTAACCAAGGTATATGAAGAATGGCTGGCTGCCATCACCAGTAATCGCAGAGGAAGAAAAATACCTTCTAGATTTTGACTTTCAGTTGAGCTGGTTTTCTTTGTTCAAAGTTGTGAGCATCTGCTGTTGTCGCGATACAGCTCCTTTAACTGTAGTGTGGCGTTCTCTGTTATGATGACCCCATTTTATTTTCTCTCTTTATTTCAACAGAGGACCTGAGGTCACTTTGTTCCAGGCTGCCTCACAACAAGTAAGTAGCACCTATTTGTATCCGTTGATGACGCCTATTTGTAAACGCGTCAAGTAAAAATGGACATTTCATGATATTTAGTGATTTTGAGATGAGGGCTGTTAAAGTTAGGCACTTCCTACTTGATCTGCTTTAGCAGTTTACTTCTGACATGATTCCACTGAAACTAATAAGTGAATCAGAACATCAAATACTTTATAGGTACATACAACAAACTACTGGAAAAAGTAAAAAAAAAAAAAAAAAAAAAAAAAAAAAAAGTGTCATGAAATTTCAATTTTTACCTGATGCGTTCACAACGCGTAGCTAAGCTCTGAGAATTTCTCAGTTCCCGAACATGGACATCATTGTATGTTTTCTTTGCGACAGGTAATTAAGTGTAATAGATTTCTGACTTTCTTCCCCAACAGTTTGCTTCAGCTGGTGATTTCAGGCCCAGTCCAGCAGCCACCTCACTCCCCGTACCAGCCCGGGTTTTACCCCCACATCCGCACACCGCCCTTGGGTTACCCTCCCCGACCTGCCCCTGTTGCCCATTCTGCTCTACCCGCCCACCCGGCACACAACGCACACTCCCCACACCCCACCCAGACTTTTTTACCGGGGATGACCTTTCCTTACCGCCCCATCCGCTGATGAGCACCCTCTGCCAACATAATGCTGCACTGTTTGTATTTCTGAACAAACGGCCCATCTGTACTTGCAATATAATAATTCTATTCCAGAAGTGGTATTGTAAAATTGTACCATTTGCCAGAAATCCTGCTTGAATGCAGCAGTAATTTTTGAGAGTCTCATATAAGCTGTAATTCACCAAGCTGGAAACTCCAGATGGGATTGGATGTCGGTATCCAAGCTGTTGTCGGGTAGAGGAGTGTAGAGGGTCAATAGACAATGGAATCCCAGGACAAAGATTTTTCACATAGAATCCCACTGACTGCGTGGGAATCTGAGCCAAAATGGGAGTCTTGGCACACGGGCAGAAATGTACAGAATGAATATGGGAAGCCACATAGTTGTTAATCAGTTTAATCTTTTTTTTTTTTTTTTGAATGACAAGGTATGGGATGGTGAAAGACTGGAGCTGATTTAGCACTTGCTAAATAAATATTCCATGTTATGGAGCTGAATACTTGGCCCAGTATTTTGCTAAAGATTGGTTATCAATTAAATTTGCTTTGATCCATGAGTGAAAACCATCTGCACTTGCTTCAGAACTGAATCCTATTTTTGTGGTTTTGTTCTCTATTCAGCCAGCAGCCAAGTGGCTGTGGTGGGACTGTGGACAGATATGCCTGTCCTGAATTTGAATATCAGCTTTCACCAGTAAATATGCTTTCTTGTCTCTCCAGATGTTGGAGAAATACTGGGTAAAGAAAAGAAATCTGAAATGCCCCCAGACAGTGCGTCTGCTAATGCTTTATATGTGTGTTCATTTTTTGTTATTGTAAATTAAATAATGCAATAATTCATGACATAAAGCACAATAACAGATCATGAGTAAGTGTTAATCAAAGATTAAAAAAAAAAAACTGCATTGAAAATGGGACTGAAAAATGAAGTTCATTCTTCTGGAATTCAGGACTGAAAGTGGACCATTCAAGTACAGTGTTTCATTGGAATACAACTCATCACTGTAAATGACTAATTTTTGTATTTGTTGGGGAAATGTAATAAAATGCTTTTAATTAATCAAATTTTTATTTTCAAATTAATTACAAAAGAGTGCCCCAGGCACATATATACAGTTACATCTAATGAGACTTGAAGTTGGAACTGGGCCCAACAAACCGAACCTTCTCCAAACACTCAGACTCTAGGACTTAGAGGCGCATTCCCTTCAAGTCGATGAGAGTTTAGGGCTGCTGGATGCCCCACTATCAAGCAGTCTCGTGCTTGATTGCTCTCTCGTTGACATTTTCAGCCCTTTTCGAACACTTACCACAAGTCTGCATTTCTACGGACTTTGCCCGAGGGAATTTGCCGCATTTAATAGCGTTGTCATGTTAAAAATCAGGACAAATGGTGAAGGCCACAAGCGAAAAAGAAAATCGCAAACAAATGAACGAACCCAGACCGCTGAAACAGCAAAAACATATGAAGAAAAAAATAAAAAAACATGGTACACATGAAATTAAACAGAATGCAAATAAATATCACAAACCAAGTCCATTCAGCAGCAGTTTCTTTTTGTTTCATGAAGCTGTTTTGACAAAAACGATTAAATTGATTATTTGACAATTAGACTATCTCTCTTCCACTCTTCAGCAAGAGTCTGGAGGATATTCAAATCATGCTGTCGGTCTCATGACTGTGCCTCTTTGGCCGTGAAGAGGAGGAAAAAAATAATAAAAATTTAAAAAAAGTTCCAAATCCACAATGGTGCATAACATGTTTTGTCATCGTCAGGGTAACATGTTGCAATGTGTTGTCCCATTCCTATTTAAACCGTTTCAAGGCCTTGCAGCTGCTGACACTCAAGCTCTTACAAGCTGACATCTGCAGGAAGTCCCTGAGGATTCAGGGTTTAAGGCTTTAGGATGGAGATGGGGTTTGGGCCTTGGACTTCAGCATCAAGGAGCCTTGTGTTCCAAGCATGGCAAAAATGCTGGTTTGTCTGTTGTTAAGATAGGCAGAACTGTAAGTGATCAACTGGGTCCCTTACGCAGTGGCCCAGCTGCTAAGAGGAGACTGTTTATCTGCAAGCTCCAAGTTAGCTGGTGGCCCTATTGCTGATTGAGGCATTCAAATTACACCTCAGGCCATTCAAAGAAATCTACAGTACAGTAATGCAATGCATCCAGTGTGTATAGTACCAAATTATCCTTTGAAAATTCACAAACTCTTCAGCATCTTACAATTCTAGCATTTCTGCCTCAAGAAGCGCCACAATCCTTGTTTGCTGACAAAGGAAAATAATATTTTCAGTCCCATATCATCAAGATTCAAGTCTTTATTTCTAACTGGGAATTTCTCTCAGGAATAATACAACTTGGTTTAAATGGCAGATTCGGCATGCAAACATGTAATGCCATACTACTTCAGGACATTGTACTCGGAAAACATTTCATTGAACACAATTTTTTCAGCACACACAACCACCAAACAGCCATGATTTCACACACTCTCGTAGGTACGAGATGCAAGAAAGACATTAGACATTCATATTATAAAAGAATGATTTCTATAGAAATATTGCCTTATTCCTGACAGAAAATACCACCATGATGCCTGTTCTGTGTAACTGAAGCTCGCCACTATGTGTACATTGTAGAATGGCTCATATGATGATTACTGCACCTATTAAGTGCTAGATCCTGGCTAGACATATGTCACACAAACAAATGAAACCCAAATGGTTTTCTTTTCCATGGGTGCATCCTGGCTTGAGTGATTTAAGTGGAGAGGACAGCTGCACGTTATCCTTTGGAAGATTTGATTGCACACTCACAGACTGTTAAATACAATATCAACCAACTTTTCCATGAGGGTAACAATAATTGAACATAACAGTATAGCCAAAATTGAACAGACATTAAAATGAGCAGTTAAAAGTGATGTTCGATTTATTTTTTTGAATGTAACCATGATAAGTAACTTATTTATCAATGAACTGTAAACATTACATGCCATGAAATTGTACATAAAGTACAATGGTAGGTAAATGTGTCCACTGCGGGCGATGCGACCCCGCGTAACTTCTGAGATTATGAATAAAGTTAAGATCTACATTTCTGGTCCTCATCATAAGTCCTTTCTAAACCAAAGCTCAGGTGGTGTAATGTGCAGCTTTTGCTATTCACAGAAATGACTAATCCACATACGTGGCAATAATGCACATTTTATTTTCCTGCTCTGGAGCAGTAACAGTTCTCACTGAGAAATAACGTGGTAAACAAAAGTCCCCTCCAAGGAGAAAGATGGCCTTCATATGGTTAAAAGTTACCTGGTGTGCTTCTGAGACACTTCTGTGAATTTCTTGAAGTGAAATTAGAAGCTTCCAAGTTTAACACCAAATGTTAACTCCCAAATATCATAACTCTGATCATAGTCGATTCCAAAACCACTCCAAGGCCAAAGGCCAGCATATTAAATACACAGTATTGTTGATCAAGTTTGAGTTTTTACAGTACCAACAAATGTTTTTGTTCCAATAAAAGATCAATATGTAGACCTTTTTTCCAGCTACAGAGGTCCACTCTCTTAATTTGCCCAAAATTCATTATCCTGGATTTAGGTATGGCTTCATTTAAAGAAGAGCTCCTCACAGATGCGAATAGTGTCTTCTGGACAGGACACTTCATGGCCTATTGTCCTGGGGTCTACGTAGATTTCATAGTCATTACCTCCCTAAGGTCATGATAAAAAGAAAGAGAATAATGTCAAATAGATGCTCAAAAAATGGCTACAAGTAGTGCCAGGAAAGTCGTGAAAAGCGATTACAATAATTAACTGCCAAGAAACTAACTCACTGGTTTGGTTTTGTCACCAAAGAAGTGAATCTTCTCATAGCCGTCTTTTTCCACAATTCCCAAGCAGTAACGTTTATCCCACCCGTCGGGAAACACGTCAAAACTGATCTGTCCCCCTATTCACAAACCGTTTGGGGAAAAAAATGGTTTTGAAGATAGGATTATGCATCATTGGAAACATAATCATGAATAATCAGGTCAGTGGACAAAATGAAAGAATGTGCTTACCAATGGAAAAGGTCAGGCCCCTTCCAGCAAACTGTTCCCGCAAGACTGCTACAAACTTCTCTCTTATATGTTCCTTCTGTAAAATGGGACAACTACAATCATCTCAAGTTTAAAAAACAAATATACGGCTATTTTCTAGAGACAGACAGCTCCTGAGGAGGCCAAAATTACAGCAAAAAAAAAAAAAATTCCTAATGGTGCTTCAAGATTGTTAGCACTTGAGTTACAGACAGAAAAATACAAGAGAAATTACACTGCAAAGTCAATATTCAGGTATTCTAAAATACAAAAATATGCATGAGATGCATTATTTTAAAGATAAACATGGCACATGTTAAATTCTGTAAAAACATGCAAAGTACATTTCCATTGTAGTCATAAATCAATCAAAATGATTGTCAGATTGTGAATTTTGAGTTTGTGTAGAGGCAGCAGTTCTAGAAAATTATTGTACTGGGATAGTTGCATCCCAATACACCCCATCACCATGGGCATAGAACATTTCTAAAAAGACTGCCAGAGATGGGTCTCTCACTTCAGTACTACTTACTACCCCAAAGCCACCCATACACTCATTTGGTGATGTTAAATATCTGGAGTCTCTGAGATCCGAGATCAGTGTTATCAATGGAGCAAAAGGGCAGGGAATTACTTGTAATCCAATTCTAACTTACTTTATCAAGTTCGAAGAACTCAATTCGTTCTTCTTGGCTACAGCTCCTGCCCACTGGAGAGACGTTAAGCATTCCATTGCGGAACTCAATAAAAGTTCCCCTGATAAAGAAGTAAACATTGATGTACATTAACCATGCACACATTTTCTGCCCCTGACACTTATTGTAATCACCATATCTGCTGAGAGTGTTTTTGGTCAAATACTTAACGAAGTCAAACATGATATTTAAGAACAAAGAAACAGAAAAACAATCAGAGAGTTCATTAGCAAAAACAGATAAAGCCCATTCTTAAATTGAATAAACCAACAGCAATTTGATGAATATTCCTTTGACTAAACAATCAAAAAAAAACACAATTTAGGAAAAGTAAAAAAAAAAAAAAAATTGAGATATCATACTGAAATAACCCAACACTAATTTGATTGATATTCCCTGGAGTGCACAATTTAAAAACATGATTTAGGAAAATAAATCAAAATGCACATACTGTTTTTGCAAATGAATCCTTCCATCCTTTTCTGGGCAATTTTATCATCATAGCAATTACCCAAGTTTTTGAAAAGGGCACTCTTTGGCGACACATGTTCTGTTAAACTTTACAAGGTCATAATTCATATTCATCCCAGATTTTCTTGTCTTACCTTTTTTTGGGCAGCTTGATCTTTGCCATGTAATTCAGTGAGAAATTAATGAAGTCCTGCAGCAGATCTTCACCCAAATATGCCTGAATACTCTGAGAAACAAGGCATATAAATGCTAAAACTAGATAATAGGGCTATCCAAAAATGATTTTAATGTTTGAGGCTTGGCAAAGTGCTCTCCTACCTGCACAGAAACTAGTTTCCCCTCTTTGTA
Source organism: Gymnothorax javanicus (assembly GCA_029692085.1). Taxonomy (NCBI): domain Eukaryota; kingdom Metazoa; phylum Chordata; class Actinopteri; order Anguilliformes; family Muraenidae; genus Gymnothorax; species Gymnothorax javanicus. The sequence goes on from CM056211.1 coordinate 10,285,795, forward strand.
TGCAACCAGTCCATTTTCAGCAAACACATAATCCACTTTATCCACCACTAACAACAGAGCAAATTAACAGCAAGTCAAAGGAAAATTCAGTCCTCTCAGCGTTGCCCAATTCCACACCCTCAAATGGGCATGAAAAGACATTGATACCTAAAAGCTTGTATTACAGTACAAAACAAATCTTCAAAATGAGCTGATTTTCCTTTATACATAAGCTGGGGAGTCCAGAGTTTATGGCCCATAACAACTCCTGATAAATTCTTTTGAATTATAAAGAATGTGCCAGTTATAATGACACTTTCAGTTGGTACCTCTGTCGATTTAAAGTTGTGCCTGTAAACTTATGAGGATGTCACCTTAGTTTAGTAATAACACAGTTTAATCCAGACGGTCAGATTCCTTAAGTATAATTAATGTCTTTAACCCTTTGAATTATTATTATTTTTTTTTTTTTTTTCAAAAATTCTTCTCTGGTCTCGAACTTTATTGTCACATTTCCACTATGGTGCTGAGCCATACCAAGCCATGGTGAGCCAACATTGTTGCTGTGTCTCCATAAAAGCACACCAACCCAAACCGTACCAGAAAACTTGATGTTTTGTGTCAAGGCAAGGTCGAAGCTTGCCAGCACCTACCCACAACCAGACTGTACTGACACAGCCAAAAAATAGCTCAAACATACCCAAACCAGTCTCAAACTGTAACTAAACTATTTCGCACTTCATAATAATAATTGTTGACAGTCTTATTTGTTAGGTATCGTGAAACACACAAAACCTAAATGACAAAAAAAAGCTTCTCTCTAGTAATAAAGCTCATAAATACACTTATTTTCTATCATTCAAAATCATGTAACTTTAAGTCTTATGTCAGCGTCAGTAGACTAAAGAGCAGCTAAACAACTGGCGTGCCGATGAACAACAAACGAACATCAAATATTATAATTGACCTTATCATGCTTAATTTATCTCAGTTTCGTCTCTGTTGTTTATATAAGACTATATAACAAGGGTTTTTACCATATCTGCCCATTTTACTGTTTGTAGAATGATAAACACAAGTTTTGTGGCCATCATTCACCATTAATATTACCCATTTTTTTCCCCGTATGCCACACTAAACTCCAGATCTTCAGTATTCTGACATGAATTTAACCAAACAACTACAAATATAAACCAATGTTTTCCTTAGGCAACATAATTGTAAAAAGAAGTCAGATAACACATGGATTACAATATTTTCAAGCCTAAAATTATAGCATATTTGACGATGGATGCTGTCATGGTAGCGCATCCTCATTCTGACCACCATGACTAACCTTCTACAAACCAGGCCTTTTCCCAAGTTGGCCCTTTTGTGTGGAAACACAACATAAGCCGAGAAGAGAACACAGATATGTCTGGGTCGGCACAGCTCAGTTTGGGTCAGTAGGTAGTGAGAAATGTCACAAATTTGTCTGAAGAGTAAATATTTTGGAATTTTTTTTGTAAACATTCTAATTCAGTCTTCTAAACCCCAACTGCTTTGAGTCATCAGTGGTGATTGTTAAAGGTGCCCCATCATGATACCAGGCGCAGAGCCAGTTAGTCATTACAAGCCATTTCAAAATCTGTCTGCAGTGACAGTACAAGGAGGAGGGACCACCCAGAATAATGAAGGAACTGATGAACTGGTTGACTGATGTTTAGTTGTCTTTCTTGCCTGGCTATGGGCCGTCACTTCATGACATAATGTTACAATGGCTTGTAATGACTAATAGGCTGTACTCCTGATGATATGATAGGGTACCTTAAAATCAGCTTTTCAAAGTTCCCCTCAGAACATTCTGATCACATCATAATTAGTGACGGAAATCCTGAATAAGTTAATTCAAAGTGTCTTACAATTTAGGGAACAGTACTACCTTCGTACCACCACAGGTTGCTTGAGGTGATTTGCTCAACAGATTCGAAACCAGGTTGTAAATTTTACCAGGACACCATATAAAACCCGTAATACTGCCATGAGATCTTTATCACAGCGTGTTATGATCTTGTTTTAATGACTGAACAGAGACAGTATTTCCTGCCGCACGGCATTCTTTTATTGTCCTGCGAGAATGCAACACAAATGCGTAGGCCAACTACGGACTCGTAAAGAGAAGTAAGATTTTACTCACCATCATTCCCAAGCTGCTCTTTGATCTTTTCAAAATCTGATCCTCCCACCACTCCGACCCGCACTCTTTGCCTCAGCCTCTCCAGAAAGTCATTCATACCGGGGTGGCTTTCTGTCGGAGGGGGGGAAAGGCTTAAGCTTTATTTATTTATTTATTTATTTATTTATTTCGCCAGGAAGGTCCCACTGAGATATAAGATCTCTTCTTCCACGGAGTCCAACAGGCCTGAGGCTCGATGAAATGTTGTCTTCAAAAACGGCAATGGGTTTTATTTTTATTTTATCAGAAAATGGCATACAGAAAAATAACAGGGACCCGCAGGCTCCAGGTCTCGATGAATTAATTGATGAACGAGAGCCAGAGAGCGAGCGATGTATGAAATATCCCTCGCTGTAATAACATTCAACGTCATCACGTCAGTTTTAAGCTGCTTTCACACCGGACGCGAAACGAATTTTTCGCACGACAGATTACATTCAAAGTCAATGCAAAGACGCGAATAGTATTCGCGTCTTTGCATTGACTTTGAATGTAATCTGTCGTGCGAAAAATTCATTTCGCGTCCAGTGTGAAAGCGGCTTTAGGCAGCGAGAGAACGCGTCAGCCAATTCAATGAATGACAAGCGACACTGCACGCGTTAGCCATGCCCAGCATAATATTGGGATAACACGTTCATTTTCACGTGGTATACAGATGATCGAGCCATTTATTACTTTTGGTTTTTATGGTTTCTTTACAACAACACATTAACGTTGGCAATACGAGAATTCAACGTCAGCCGAGCAACATATCATAACGTTACCAAAATACAGCGCCTTAAACTTGAGCGAAATATGATGCAAGGAGTAGCGATTACACTGAAACATTACTGAATCCATGGGGACCTGTCATCGTTGTATAACTAACGTGTTAATTCGTGCCCTGAAAGAGGAACATGTTTGACAAGTAGTCACACCACTCGCTAGCTAGCTAGCTAACTCATTCCACTCATTACTGGACTCCAGGCTACCTTTACATTCTACAGCGACAAGATAGCAAGTAGCTACATGGCTAACGTTAGTTATTCATTTCAACTCACTTGGCGAGCAGCAGTAAGTGTGCCATCCACATCAAATAAGCATAACGTCGTTGCATCCACGCTCAAATTAGTCATTTTGTGTTTTGATCGCGGACAAGCAATATTATTTCTGGCTGCAGGTACCAAAATTCAAACGGCTAAGACATATATAATTGAGAGGAGGAAACAAATTCCATATGTTCAGGGGTATCAGTTGCGCTGACGCTACACACATGCACAAACACACATCACACATGGATGCCACGCTCTAATGTTTCTCTGTCTGATTGGATTATCACTTTCATATACGGATTAGTTCTGCGACGGACCTTCAGTCTACGGTCGCCACGTCATCGCATCAAGCAGCTCTGCTCGTTGCCTTCGTAAATAACTTTGTTACTAATTTGTTTGATGTTTGATGCCATCTTTACATAAAAAAGACTTTGCATATCAAAATACGTAGGTGGATTTACAGAGCCGTGAATAAGTATTTGCCCCCTTCCTGATCTCGTATATTTTTGCATAATTGTCACACTTAATTGTTTCACATCATCAAACAAATTTCAATATTAGACAAAGATAACCCGAGTAAATACAAAATGCAGTTTTAAAATGATGATTTAATTTATTAAGGGTAAAAAGCTATCCAAACCTACCTGGCCCTATGTGAAAAAGTAATTGCCCCCGCTTGTTAAATTATGAATTAACTGTGATTAACCACATTTTTTAAATTCAATTTCACTCGCCACACCCAGGCCTGATTATTGCCAGACCTGTTAAATCCAGAAATCACTTAAAACGAACCTGTCTGATAAAGTGAAGTAGGCTAAAAGATCTCAAAAAGCAATACATCGTGCTGCGAACTAAAGAAATTCAAGAACGGGTGAGAAACATCTATTGACATCTATCATTCTGGAAAGGGTTACAAGGCGATTTCCAAGGCTTTGGTACTCCAGCGAATCACGGTGAGAGCCATTATCTACAAATGGAGAAAACTTGGAACAGTGCTGAACCTGCCCAGGAGTGGCTGGCCTACCAAAATTACTCTAAGAGCGCATCGATGACTCAGGAGGTCACAAAAGAACCAAGAACAACATCTAAAGAACTGCAGCCGTTACTTGCCTCAGTTAAAGTCAGTGTTCATGATTCAACAATAAGATAGATCCTGGGCAAAAATGGCATCCATGGGAGAGTTCCAAGGTGAAAACCACTGCTGACCGAAAAGAAAACAACGGCTCGCCTCACATTTGCCAAAATACATCTTGATGATCCCCAAGACTTTTGGGAAAATATTCTGTGGACTGACGAGACAAAAGTTGAACTTTTTGGGAGGAGTACATCCCATTACATCTGGGTAATACTAACACAGCATTTCATAAAAAGAACATCATACCATAAGTCAAACATGTTGGTGGTATTGTGATGGTTTAGGGCTGCTTTGCTGCTTCAGGACCTGGACGACTTGCCGCAATTGATGGAACTATGGATTCTGCTCTCTACCGGAAAAACCTGAAGGAGAATGTCCAACCATCAGTTTGTGACCTCAAGCTCAAACGCATTTGGGTTATGCAGTAGGACAATGATTGGAAATACACCAGCAAGTCCACTTCTGAATGGCTTAAAAAAAAAACAAAATGAAGGTTTTGGAGTAGTCTAGTCGAAGTCCGGACTTAAATCTGATTGAGATACTGTGACATGACCTTAAACAGGCCGTTCATGCTCAAAAACCCTCCAATATGGCTGAATAAAAACCATTCTGCGAAGAAAAATGGGCCAAAATTCTTCCACAGGGATGTGAAAGACTCATTACCAGTTATTGCAAATGTTTGATTGCAGTTGTTGTCGCTGAGGGTGGCACAACCAGTTATTAGGTTTAGCGGGCAATTACTTTTTCACACCGGGCCAGGTATGTTTGGATAGCTTTTTCCCCTTAATAAGTGAAATCATCATTTAAAAACTGCATTTTGTATTTACTCTGGTTATCTTTGTCAAATACTAAAATTTGTTTGATGAAGTGAAACATTTAAGTGTGACAAATATGCAAAAAAATAAGAAATCAGGAAGGGGGCAAATACTTTTTCCCGGCACTGTACATGCAGTGAAACATACACTGAATGAACATCACAATATGGCAATGAATTCTCAACGTATTTTACCAACTGCAAATAAAAAAAAAGTCATCAGAAATATTTAATTTTGTGATTGGTATCACTTTGACTCGCAAGTTATCCTGTATTTATTATTATCATTATTTTTAATGAGAAATTTACACAGCACTTATGTAAGTATATTGAAAAATAATGAAAAATTGTATACATCATGTAATTTAGGTAAAATAAAGATCATAACATTTAGCAAAATTAATATTTGTAAATGTGTATTATTCAGGCATGTTTTTGTTCAGTGAGATAATTGGGATCTCTATTCTCAGTTATGGATTTATCTAACTGAAACTTGGTACTTCAGATCGGCAAATATCATATTGAAAATAATCTCTGATTATATGGTTAATACATTAATTGTGCCCCATTTTATGCCAGTGCTTGAGAGTTGATGCAAGTTCAGAGGTATCCTGAATAAATGAAGAGACATTCTTTTAATGTTGATCAGTGGTGCTATGTCCAAACAGCTCCAATGCAACCAAGGTTTAGTAAAGATTGACCCATACAAAAAATGGGCCATTCATTGATTCTCATTTTCCTTAATGAGGAGAGTCAGCGGAGTGGCAAAAACCTGATTTGCACCAGGTCTACATCGTTTTATGTGGTACAAACAAATTAAACATAATTTTTCAAGGGTCACAGGCGTTAAATATGTTATTTTAATGAGGATGATAAGCTGAACAGCTGAGCTGATGCATGATAGGAGGAAGAAAAAAAGGTTACACAAGGTTACGAGGAGGAAGAGAAAAATGTAATACTTGTACATCCTCCAAATAAAGATGCAAGAGATATAATTTAGCCCAAGACATTCACTAGGTGGCAGCAATGATTTTGTTCGAAAATCACGAAGAAGAAAAGCACATTGGATTGAACGGGCAGAACTTCTATAGTTGGCTGTTGCAGTCAAGTACATAATCAGTGATGCACCACGCGCCTTTGTCTTCGGTCCCGTTTTAGCCAGTGTCCTCAAAGCACTTTCTTTGCGGTAAGTCAGGATTAGTCCTCATGAATAAAACTGTATAATGCTATCGATTAAAAGGGTTCATATTTACTTTTAAATGTATGATATTTAGCTTCAGAGCGAGGCATAAGATGTGACTTCCCGCAAGTTCGGTCCATTGCTAGTGTAGCTAGTATTGCTTTTTATTTTCTTATCGTTTATGAAAGTATATGCGCATTGTGGATGGCGGAGAGGCTGACTGACCTCATCTAAACCTCATCTTGGTTGATTTCCCTCTGTCCACCTTGTTGTATGTTAGTGAAGAGAAATGCTGTTCCTGGGCATTGGTCCGTTCCAAGCAGTTGGACGTCGGGGGCAGTTGGCTGCGAAAAAGTGTAGATGGGTCATCACTGGGGCTCGAACACTCCCGCATGGAATTTGTCAGGTGCATCCCAGGAGGACAGTACCAGTTCAGTGCTGTCGCATATTGTCCACGTTTCCCATCAACAAAGCTCATGGGAAGCCAGAAGACACCCCTTCGCAAAACTTTAGCCTCATTTATACATTTCCAGCCATCAGGATTCTTAGGGTGATATCCAGGCTTAAACTTTTGCAGACAGGAATTACTGTTCTTCTGCTCCCACCTGTGTATTATTTATACTTTCAGGGCCAAGCCACGTACACTATTGTGTGTTATAGCACTGGGATTGCTTTCTTTGCTGCCTTCATGCTGTACTCCCTTAGCTTCTACCTTAGAAGATTTGTGGGCAGGATGTATCTGGATGACTCCAAAACAACACTTAAAGTCTCTCACCTGAGCTTCTGGGGACATCGACGTGACCTCTACCTACCTGTGACTGATGTTATGATGTTTGGAGACACTGGTGATTCCAGAAATGAGCCATTACTTAGTTTGAAACGATACAGCTGTCCAGACACACTGTATTTTTCTACACGGTTTGGGCATGTGGTGGACAAGCAGGCTTTTGAGTCAGTATTTGGCAGATTATCTTGAACTGTTATCAACAAATTTTTTGACATCTTTCCCTGTCTGTTTTTAATACTGCTTCATCAACAGAATTTCCATTTTCTTCTGGGATTAATCAGAATCTGGGTGGTGCTAGGGTCTGTTTTAGCCAGGCTTTTGGCCCTCATTAAATGTTTAGCCCCCTCTCCCCAAATATTGTACATTTTTAGTTTAAATCATAAGTAACTGGAGGAGAGCATCCCCCCCCCCCATTTATACACCTCTAATGATGTCATATATCAAAATCATACAAATTGAATTTTGATTCATGTGAGATGATTAAATGCCAATGAATTGTGATATTGATTGTGAATTCACCTTGCATTTGCCAGTGTGTACAAGTTGGAATTTAAATTTGGCAGACATAATATGGTAAATTGGTTATTTTTGTATGATTCATTGTGTCAGCTTGTCAGTTATACTTGATTGCTGCTGCAGGTTCATTAGTATACTGTAGAAACAAGGAACCTCTAGGTTAATGTCGGTTGATATGCCATGCACATTGTCGGACCTGCTGCTCCAATGCGAACAAGAATTTAAGCTTGGTATTTCCATTCAGAAATCGGCCACTCCTCGGATCTGATTTTCGTCCAAGTAGCTAAAACTCGTTATATGCCTGTTTTTAATCTATGAACAAATGAATTTAAAATTATTGAAGGAAAGCAGTTATTAAAGATGTCATTATGATAATATCGACATTGCTCCACATTAGATGTGGGCTCCGGCCCCTGAGTTCCGACCAAAAGAGAAACGGGCCGTTATAGCACTTCTTATATTACGATTGTCGTTTTAGCTACCAAAATTAATTGGAACGTTGATTCCTCCGCTGTTCCATGGCTAGTTGCATGTTATTCACCCACAATTTTTCCTCGCCACGAAGCTCAGCAGTGTAATGCAGTAGAGCTTGTCCTTCAATCCATCTGTCTGTCCACCCTGAGAAGTGGAGACAAGTTTTAAGAAACTTCCAAGATTAATCAAATTTTGTGTGTGTATGTTAGTGGTCATGGCCTTGATTGGGCTGAAAAATAGGATTTCATGGTGGCAGGGATATTGATAACAATGTCCTCTTGTTAATTAAGACAATAGAAGGTCTTTTTTTGATTTTATAAGCAGCATTTGTGTCTGGAATTTGTTTCTGTCAACTCTCAATTGAAAAGTTAAAAAAAAAAAAAAAAAAAAAGGAATGAATGAAACAATCAAATAAATGGTATAAACAATAGCTGTGGCCAAAATCAACCAGCCTATTTAGTGATTTTCTCAAAGAAAGAAAGCACCGTTGGGTGCAGGAACACTGAAAGGCACAGGAGATTACAGATAATATGTGGTCGATGACATAAGCTTTTTTCCTGGTGAAGAAAAACCCCTTCAGCGCACAATGCGTGTTTCTCTGTACCCTGTGAATGTGGCATAATTTTAACATCTCTTTTTATGCTTCAATTTCTCCATATTTCCTTTATTAGTAATGCCTATGCTCAAATTACAGGCCAATAGAACAGAAGACTGTTTTCTCCTCAGCAGTGTAAATATTATATTCACATGACCTATATAGCCTTGCAATTTGTTCCGTATTCAAGTGGAGATCAATTCTGTATTCTGTGGTTCACTGGGTAGTATTTCTAAGCGTTTAGCAGAGGTGACCAGTCAGAAAGGGCTGGTGCGTCCAGGATTTTGTTCCACCCCCAGACTAAGACACTTAAATCTTAATCAAGGTCATGATCAAAGATTGGCATTTGGTTCAAATGGGTTGCATTGGTCAAGCTAACACATTGGATTGGTTACCCTACTAGACTGAAAATTTGAATACTAGCTTTCAATCTTTGATATGGCTCCATATGTAATTTGCTTGTTTAGTAGCCTAAACTTCTGTTGTCAGCAATAAACGCGTTACAAATTTATGTAAAGACAGATGTTATGCTTGTGGTACAAAATTAAAGCTAGGAAAATACACCCAGTGAGCCTATCTGTGGGGGAGACTGTAGTTTAATTGAATTTAATCAAAATGCTTGTTGCAAGCCATCTAAACATTTGGTTGATTACTTTAATATACATTTGCTGCTGTCATAAAACATCAAAATATGCCTTCACTCATCTGCTCAGCATCTGCAAAGCATTGTCAAACCCATAAATGGTAATAAAAATGATAATGGGGCTTAAAATTCGTAATTGTTTCTGTGACATTGACAAGCCTACTGCAGAAAATTCAATAAATGCATGGAACTTTTTACACCAGCTTGGTTGTTTTGAATTTAGAACTAGTGAAATGGAAATTGGGCATTGTATGGCCTCAAACTGTAAATACCACATTTCTGTGCATGAGACTAGTCAATTAGACTATTGTTATCTATGTTATATTTTACGTAATTTATATATCAACACTATTTCTATGACCAATATGAAAATGTTTTCTCACTGAGCACTTTATTAGGAACACCAAGTTAATCCTGGGTAGGCCTTCCTTTGCTCTCAGAACAGCTTCAATTCTTCATGGCCTAGATTCTGCAAGATGCTGGATACACGCCTTTGAGTTTCATTTCCATGTCAGCATGATTAAATCTTATTAACTGCATCTCATAATTCTCTTGTCAGCTGCATATTCAAGCTGCTTATCTTATTCTGCTCCATCCCTAAGGTTCTCTGTTGGATTGGTGCTCCGCTGAATTGAAAACTTTCTGTGGGGTGACCATTGTATGCTGAACACATTGCCTTCTTAATTAAATCTGTTTTAGAAAACTTTTGTTTGGTAATATAGTGTATTTTCATGTTGCAAATGGACAGTAGAAGCTGGGAGAATTATAAACTTGATGGGATGCACATGACCAGCAACAGTACTCTGGTTAGCAGTATTATTTTAAACATTATTTTAAGGGGCCTGTAGTGAGCAAAAAAAAAAAAAAAAAAACCATCTCACGGACTGTTACGCCATCACCACCAGCCTGAACTATTGACACAAGGTGGGATGGGTCCAAACTTGATGTCAAATTCTGACCTTAAAATGCAGTTTGCTGCATGAATCCAGATTCATCAAACCAGGCTACATTTTTCCGATCTTCACCTGTCCAGTTTTCGTGAGCCTGTGCCCGATGTGTCATTTCTGTCCTTGACTCACTGGAGTGGAAGCCCATGTTGTCTTCTGCCCTTGCAGCACGTCCGCCTGAAGGTTTGATGTGCACTCTGTGTTGCTTTTCTGCTCACTACAGTTGTAAAGAGTGGTTATTGCGGAGTTTCTGTAGCCTTATTGTCAGCTCACTCCAGTCTGGCCATGGGGAAGATTAGCAATTTTATCACTTCCGCTCTCTTATAATATCACGTGGTTGCAACAGCCCTCGGATGGGTCCAAATAAAAATGCAAAATGGGGCCCGTTAGCTTGTTCAGCATATTGTTATTCTTTTTCAGAGGAGCTGAGGCTCATTAACCGAGGTGAAAATGCAGTCAGTTGTACCCTCGGCTTCAAAGCATTGTCCCATCCTCTGTCGACTGTCATTAATCTTTCTCTCGCGGGTAGATGTCCCAAACGCATATAGAATTGTTGTGGGAAGTGATTTCTCTGTGACTAGTTTCATCTCTCAACTTAGCCAGCGGTTTTGTTTATAGCCAATATGGTGCATCTCCGTGGTGATAATTAGGTTACGACGTCACACTGATCTTCTCCATTCTTGGCAGAGAACTTGCCACCAACAAGACATTTTTTTTTTTTTTTTTTTTTTTTGGTTAGGGCATCTCCAAAGCTGCAAGGCTTCTGGGGTGCACCCGGTCAGTAGTAGTGAATATCTACCGAAAAGTCCAAGGAGAGAGACGCCACAGACTGGCAACAGAGTGTTGGGTGCCCTAGGCTCATCAATGCACCAGGGCAACAAAGGCTATCCCGTCTGGTCCTAACTGACAGAAGGGCAACCGTGACACTAGTCACAGAGAATTTTCATGATGCTTGCACGAAGAATGTGTCACAACACACAGTGCTGCTTATAGTGCTGTGTACCAGCAAACCAGTTGGAGAGACCATTTTAATCCTGCATTACCGTCAAAACCGCTTGCAATGGGCACGTGAGCATCGGATCTGGACCTTGGAATGATTGAGGAAGATTCTCTGGTTTAGCGAGTCCCATTTTCCTTTACATTATGCACATTGCCCGGGTACATGAGAAGGCACTAGGATGCACCATAGAAAAAAGATAAGCTGGGGGAGGATGTGATGCACTGAGAAATTATTTGCTGGGAAAACCTGGGTCCGAGAATTCAAGTGGGCATCAGTTTGACGGGGCTGTCTTAAAAAACTACACAATATCAGACCGGTAGTTTTAATGTTGTGGTTGATTTATATAGTGAGGCATTTAGAAGTGGGAGTAAAGCAAGAACTAATTTTATCACTGCTGTCTGCCTATATTTTTTTAGAGGACATTACCTTTTAAATGATAACCTTTCTTGTTGAGTGGGACTAAACCAAATGGTATCAGCAATTATTTAGATGCTGCTGTGGTAGAGATTAAATTGTAAGAAAATGGAAGTAGATCAAAGGATAAATAATTTTTCATATTTCTGTTTTCTGTCTGCAGTAATAAGTGTGAACAATGAGTTCACAGCGCTGTCATCTCCTGATTAATGAGGGAAATTCTGTTCTTCACAGTGAAATGCATTCGTAGAGGTAGCCACAAAGCCTCGCCTGTGCCTACCGTTTCTTACTATACCTATGCTCTTGCTTGCTGAATTAACAGGAAGAGGACAACATTTCAGAAACAAGGACAAAAACTGAATATGAAGTAATTAATGATTAGGTCCACTGCTTGCCATCAGAACAGTTTCCGTGGCTGGCTCTGCTGTCATGATTTCTGAACTGAACGCAAGAGGAATTTGGCCCAATCTTCAAGAAAGACAATCTCCAAAGGCTTCATTTTAAAATGGTGCTGTTATGCAAAAAGATGCACATGCCTATTTTCCTGCAGATTTTGGATTTATAAAAGGACACAGGGTAAAAGAGTGCAATTAATAGACTTGGGCACCAATGCAATATTTAATGATTGTGATTTGCTGAACCCATATGTTGATAAATTAGGATATTTTGACCATATTTTTCTTACATTCTTTTGAACTTATGCAACATTTTTGTATGGAATCTACAAAAATTTTTTCAAAATGTGGGCCCAGGTCATTAAGAGGTGAGGGAGGCAGAAATATAGTTTGCATCCTCTGGTCAGGAACTTAACATAAAAGTTAATTTATGTTTAAACCTGGTAATTGTGGAAGCCATGGAAGTAGTTTGACTTCATCTTTGTTTTCTCAGAACCGTTTATTTATGGTCTTAAGTAATGTACATGAGTGCGTTATCATATCAGAGTATGAGGACATCTTGGGGAAACAGTTTTTGCACAATGAGTTGTACTTGATCTGGTAAACTGTTACAACGTCAGCCTGTTACACAAACATGAAAAGCAATTAACTGACCCAGTACTTAGAATTATATGGCTGCCGAAACCATTGCAGAACCACCACCATACCTAACAGCTGCCAAGAGACATTGCAGATAGAATGCCCTCCTTTGGTTTTCTGTTAACAAATACCCATACAGAATATGAATGCCATGAATACCAGCTTTTTGAAGATCTCAACTTCCTGTTTTTAACGAGACTGGATCAGATATGAATTAATTCAACTCTCTGGTGATAATAATAGCTCAGCAGTTATCAGTAACTATCCTACCAAGTGTCAAAGTTTGTGTGAGAGCTTCTATTTGTGGCCTTTTTGCCATTGCTGTATTTTGGCATTGTTACTTGATACTTTTAATAAATTTGAGATTTTTGTGACCGGCACAGCTGCCCCTTTGAAACTCATATTGTTTGTATTCTCATCTTGCTCTCGAAACTACGTTTCTTCAGCAGATGTATGCTGCTAATTTGCATTCAAAATAATGGGAACTATCTGGGTAATTGCCTTGAAATTGTGGTTAAGATGCTTCCAAAGTTTAAAGCCATTTTCCAAAGTGTTTCTGTACATTTGAAGACAGAAACTTGTGATTTGCTGGCTATCTGCTACTGTGGCTGTGTTCAGAGTCCTTATTAAATCATAATCCCAACCCCATTCTTAATGATGGAGCTGAGATGTGCTTGGTCATGCCAATAACTAGATTATTATGTACAGGGTTTGACTGCCAGATGTATATGAACAAGCAGCAGTTTTCAGTCTCAATTTTTTGTGAAGCGAGTACTTCTACAAAGTCATCTGCTTGTATGCTTTGGTATTAATCCTGTCTGACTTACCAAAACATGACAGAATACCCCAAAAATTCCTTTAATTTGTCTTTTTTTATTCTGTAATAATCGTTCCCGCTTAAACGCCTCCTGTCTCCACCTGCCCTTCCCTCCCCTTCGCCCCTCCTGAGTCCCATGAGCCGACCTGCGCTGTGCTGCCGCAGGAGGAACGGCAGATGTTGAAACCTTGCCACCTGCTCCGCGTGACAGAAACAGATTCTCTCTGGGGTCGCTTGTCATTTTCTTAGCAGTCTTTCATCTCGCTCTGGGGCCTTTTCTTCCCCTCCTCCAGATTTAATCACAGCTGCTCTCGGCGAGTGCCACCAAGGAGCTGGGCCGCAGCGTAGCCCGAATGATTCGCGGGGTCAATGGCGCAACAGTCACAAAAGACCCCGGCTCCACCGCGCCGCTGATCGAGCCGATCGCAGGCGGCTCGGAGGGGAGTTTCCGCTGGGAGAGTGATGATGGCTCTGTGCTGACACTCCGCAGATAGTCGCCGAGCTCTTCCTTCCTTTTCCCTCCTCGCTCTCGGAAAAGCAGGCATTAGACAGCAGGGAATAATGTATAATACAAGCAGAGTTTCACTCATGCTCCTGAGCATCAGGACTATGGAAGTACTAATAATTGGTTTTATCCATTCATTCCATAGTGCCACTGATAGATTGCTTGGCACCACTTGTCAAATCTCTCTTGTGTGGGATCATAGAATATTATTCTGTTTTACTTGGCTCTGTTTACTTTGTTGACATATGTGATATGAAACAGCATTTTTTTTTTTTGATGATATTGTGTTCTAATCACGTATTATATCTCCTCCCCATATCATATTCCTTTTGAAAGGGGAATGATCCTCCTGGTAATGTAATATGAATAATTGCACTGTAATTGTTGGACACATCCTGAGTGGTGACATGGTCCGGCTGCTTTGCTGATTCAGGACTGATTTTCAGGACTTGGGCATCATTGATGGAACCATGAACTCTGCTGTCTAGCAGAAAATCCTGAAGGAGAATGTCCAGCCTTCAGTTTGTGACCTAAAGCTCTGGCACCGATGGATTATGCAGCAGGACAATGATCTGAAGCACACTGGCAAGTTCACCTCTGATTGGCTCAAATGAAACAAAGTGAAGGTTTTGGAGTGGTCTTGTCAAAGTTCTGACTTGAATGCAACTGAGATGCTGTGGCTTTAGCTTAAACGGACAGTTCATACTCGTAAATTGTTGAGTGTGGTTGAATTGAAACAATTCTGCTTAGAAGGGTGGACCAAAATACTCCCTCCCCATAACAAATTCCCTCAATAGCTGTGAGTGAACATTTCAAGCGGTTTTTGGCAAAAACAGCAAAGTGTTGTTTGGACTAAGGACAACAAAGACAACACAAGTTGTCATCTGCATCAGGTCTAAAAACCAGCAGCAGTCATGTCATGGGGGTGTGTCAGTGCACATGGCATGGGGGTCCCATTACTGCCGAAATGTGTACAAAATTTGGAGCAACATGCTTTTGAAGGGATGTACCAGGATTTTCCAGCAATACAAAGCCAAACCACATTCTGTGTGGATTGCAACTGCATAGCTGCAGAAGCAGGGAGTGCGCGGGTACTGTCCCCCATTAAGAACTTATGGTGCACTATGTTGCCAAAATATATGATTTTATATGATGTATATATATATATATATATATATATATATATATACAGTATATATGGAGGAATGGAGGAAAATTCTGCTCGCTAGACTTAAATGCCCAAATGCTTAATGAGTGTGATTAAAAGACATTCATTGCATTCTTTATTTTCAATGGGCACTGAAATTCACATTAGAAAGTTGCATGATGTGTTGTACTGTTTTCAATATAGTGGAAGGTCAATGGACTTTTTAAATCAGTGCTTTTTGACTTTAGTTTCATTTTTCATGGCAACTTCATCAGAATTGAGTCTGTATAATTTCTTGTTTTTCTTCTTTCAAGCAATGCAATTTTTTTTTTTGCAGATAAAATTACGACTGCCCCAACCAACATAAAATGTGCATTAAAAATAAATCATGCTCATGAATTTTAAATATCTAAATGAATAATTTCTTTGCCACAGCACAGTACTGGCACATTGCAAATTTATAATAACTGAAATTCCATCTTAAAGGTCACCATAATAAAACATCAAGTTAAATTATATACTGCTCCTCTCAAATGGGCTTCGAAATGTCTGTGTTGTAATGAACAGCACAGAACTCCTCATTGAATTCTGGAAGTGTGACAAAGCAATGAGACTTAGTTATAAAAGTCGACATTTAATTTCTGACTTGGTGTTTATTGCTGTTTGGGGCATTTGATCTAATACCTTTGCTGCCTCCTTTATAACTATGTCTGCAGCTCTTGATAATATGAAGGAACCTCTTCATTAATTTATACCATAAAAACTTACCACCAGAACTTACCATTATTAACTTCCCTTCAGGACAGTTGTATGGATGGGTATATTTATACAGAGGGTTTGTGTATTATTGTTTGAGAAGAGACATATATATATACTCCCGAATTTTTGACACCATATTAATTTGC
This sequence comes from Gymnothorax javanicus, assembly GCA_029692085.1. Taxonomy (NCBI): domain Eukaryota; kingdom Metazoa; phylum Chordata; class Actinopteri; order Anguilliformes; family Muraenidae; genus Gymnothorax; species Gymnothorax javanicus. Next base: position 10,301,933 of record CM056211.1, read on the forward strand.
CGGATCTCTGTTTTGAAATATCCCATGAAGCACTGGTGTTTTAGAGAGGTTTATCGCTCCTCAATAATATTATAAAATGGTTCAAAATATTTTATATTGTGAGCTTTTTTTTGGCTTTATGCTGTACACACTTGGCTGTGCCCATGCAATACAGAGAAATGGTAATTGCTAACACACCATATTACTGACACTATTCTAAGTAAGTATGCCCTCAGATTCTCCACTTACTGTATGTGTTTCAGTCTTTTAAAACCATGTCACACAAAATGTGCACACACGTTATGCCAAGTCTGTACATTTGTCCGGCAAAAAAAAAGCATGCAGAATAATGAGAACAAGATTCTTTCAGATTAGTTTCAAAGGATGGGTTTTGCTGCATTAATTATGTGCAAAGTAATTAAATTTACATTGTAAAAGGGCCTTTGTTGGATGAAGTTCAGATCTTGAAAGTGCTCCAATAACTAGCCCTGAGCATTCAATCAAACATTCAGCCATGAATTTCACAGGAACCACATCTCTTGCCAGTGCTATGTGCAACTTTCAGAAATTCCTTGTCATTACTGACACTGGTGGCCATTAAGTGAAATTTAACTTCCACAACGTTAACCCGATACCATTGCTCTAATCACTTCAAAATTCGTTTTATGAACGGGTGCAAAATACCCAAACTCATATGAATCAGAGCAAAATACCCAAACTTTTTCTTTTCTTGACTGCCTGCAGGAACCAAGCTGCGCCATGGCACTACTGAAACTACAGCTTGTCCAATCACGCATTACTGAGAAAATGCTTTTGTAAGTTCCTTTAGTCTATTTTGTGACTCCACCAGGGGATGCTATTGGGTAGATAAATGAGGCTACCACATACATAATTACCTCAGTAATATGTTTAGAATGTATGCTGCACTATAATGTTCAGCAACATTTCCATGAAAACAACTGCGAACAAAACATAATCCATCGCAGTTAAATGGACTGGAAAATAAGAAAATAAACTGGAAGATATAAACTGGCAAATAAACAGAAAAACATACAAAAATAAATTCAGAGTCAGTACAAATACTTTGGTAAATATGATGTAGTAGCATACTGTAATACATTGCATGTTCACAGCTAAGCCTTAGTAAACAGAAAAACGCCCCAGGCATAGGCATGGAAATAAGATATACATGGTATCTTCATTGACATGGTAAACAGGCCAAATTATGTGGAGTGATTTGTTATCTTATTTGTCCTCTTATATAACATGGAGTTTTATTGCATCATCCCACATTCATTAACATTTAATGCAGTTTTCTTTCAGAAGTTCATCCCTATGTGAATGTTGATGTATGCAATAAACCACAGTATGGATACCGTCATATTGAGCCATTACTGTGCGTGGGCACAAGGCAGGTTACTGAGACTGAGATCATATTTGACATAAAATGATGCAGGAACTTAACTAACAAATGGGACCGGAAGCGAGGCGATCTGAAACAAGATTTGGTTTCCAAAAAGTGAACGTTTTCTGTACGCTACGAAGTAGGTTTAATGTGGTTGATAAAAATGTGGTGTCCTGCAAACAGCTTTGAGTTATGCCAAATTTGGATGGCTAAGTCATAACTTTGAATTATTCACAAGTGATAGCCTCTTATTAATTGTTGAAGACCATTTATGTATTCACTGTGCATTAATGCACTGGTGAGAATAATCAATTAATCCTGGTGAGAAAACAATTTCTTGTTCTCATGCTGTTGTTGCTAGGCATTTTTCTTTACTTGACAAAAACATTTGAGGATAGCCCAGTTGAGATGTGTATGTGCCCTCTTGGTTCCGGAATGGGATGTAAACGTTTATTTAAAAAAAAAAAAAAAAATCAATTTTAACTGTGACTTCTCCTTTTCAAAATCTCTCTTCCTAATCACATTATATTAAGTTTAAATCTGCTATTTATCCAGGGAAATTACAAAATCCACCCCCACTGGAACCGGCTTCACCCTGAAACTTGCATCAGACAGGGCTGCTATATTAATATGCCAATCCACGGAAGAATCAAACGTGAACATTACTTGCAAGTGCACTGAGCTGCATGAAAGTGCATAGCCTGCAGCTACCATCAGGTTACAGTGCTGGAGCCTCTGTTCCCTGACAGAATTAGGCTGTATCGAGATATTTGCATATGTGTCTCTATCAGTGTGGATGTTCTGAACAATCGCCCAAAACCAGATTTTTATCATTTTGTAGATATACTCAAAGAATAACGTTGTATTTTGTTTTACATAGTGGAGTTTGTAATATTGCTGATTTTATCAAAGCAATAATATTTTCACCTTTTTAGAAAGAATGGATTGGATATCTACTGAAGCTTGCAAACGACTACTCGTATTAAAACTAACAGTATAAAGATTGAGCTGGAAGCTCCCCAACCCACCACAAATCGGCTGCATGTGAAATACCCTATTTTAATGTTTGAGAGTAACGGTCAACAAAATATACTCATCACTTTTGCTAACCACTGAGCTTGTTTTCACTTACTATCAAGTTTTTCAACATCAATGTCCAGATATTGCAAACTAATTGTTAAGACCATTTCAAACCCAAAATTTAATCCACTCCTGAACAAAATATCAACCTTCTGCCTACACTTTCATAAACCAAATGTTATGAACACAATAAACCTTGGTGGTTCCACCTTGCATGAGTGGCTTTAGACCACTATTGACTACTTGACTATTTTACTCGAGTGTAATAGAGCGAAGGCCTTTTTGTAATTGTTATGATGATGTTGATGATGCTTACTATCATTTTCATTGTTATTGTTTATTGAAATGAGTTGAATTTTTTAGATATGGACAGACGCAGACTTTATTTTTCTGATTATGCTCAAGACAAGTGCAAAGTAGAAGGAAATTACATTGCATCAATCCCGCAAATTTGATTGAGAATTGATGATTTAAGTTCCCAGGATCTTTTCTTGAAATGTTAGACCAGCAATGTCAAACCACTATTTGACAAAACAACTGTGACTATATTACCCTTGTGAAATAGGAAATATTCCGACCCTAGGCTGACAGACAGTTCCATAATGAGAGATGAAGTCATTTGCATAGCAGGTGATGTGATGATTTGAAAGCCATTTGCTTGATATTTAGGGCTTTTGTTTACTTAATACATGCCAAGTATTCCATGAAGTTTTACCCGCTACTTTATGAAGTATGACATTTCTGACATTTTCTGTGAAGTACGTGAGCAACTGATTTAGAACTGGGCCATATTTGAATATTTATAACTATGCTGTTGCCCAGGGAGACCTGCATTCAGCTTCCTTATTATTTGAGCCCTGCAGGTTAGGTTCAAATAAGCTTTTAGTACGTAAAAAACATACATTTAGGGTGGCATACTCTGAAAGGGTCAGTTTTTTCTTTTTTTTCTCTATGAGGGACAGTCTTCACCTCCGTTTCCAGTCCGTGAGCCAAAGCATTCAAACTCAATTAAAGAACAATTGAATGTGTTCTGCCTCAGCCACGAGCCAACACAGACATTGAGCAAATTGCAAGCAGTAATTATTCATTATAGTGGTAAATCAATTCCTGTAACAAAATTAAACGCTAAAATATTCCTGATTTGACCATAATCTTTGCTCCACCCTTTGCTAAAGGACCTGCAGTGACAGTGTAGTGTTTTATACATGTAAGTACATATAACAAAGGAGAATAGCTTTATTTGTACACATTTTTTCTCTATCGTATGGTTCGGAGCGTGTTCCATAGATTACTGCTTACTTCAAGGAGATTTCAAATTATTATATGTTGTGTTTTGCCTTTGTTCTTTTTACTTATGGAAGGAATGGGACATTTTTAGTCAAGGACACATATGAAGTCTTACTAGCAGATTATTTCAATTTTGTTTTTTACATCTGCTTGAAAGACAGTGGCAGCAATGAGGCAGGACGTAAGTTCCATAATGCTACCTCATGAAGCTACTGGCTCCGAAAATTTATTTTTGATACACACCAGCAGTTGCTGATCCAGCTGGTTATTGAATTGGTAGTCCTCAGCCAAGCATATTTGTTAAAATTTTGATGATATTAGTCATTAGGTCTAATAATGGGATATCGTATTGCAACACTGTAAAGGTAAAAAATACAGATCCTAATAGGGACATGTGCATTGTAACACCCCACAGGACATATAATCCATATGAAATATCCCAGCAGGGTGCTGGTTGGGTGTCTCCCTATAGAATACATTGCGAGTGGGGGAAGGGGCGGCGTGTGGTGTTGAGTTGTGGTGATTATGTAAAGCTGCTCTCATGCTTTGTACTTTCTGAAGTTGTGATAGTTTGCCTGATTGTCTGTCAGTTGCAGGATAGCACTGATTAGGAGGATATGTATGGTAGTGTGCAGTGATGATTATTCACCACCACTTTCGTCTAAATGGGGTCCTATACTTCTCTATAATTTTTTTGGTGAAAATGTATTGAAAAATACTATTGTAGGCAATGGGAACAAAAAAAAAAAAATCATTCCATCATATTGTAGTTGTGGGCTTTTGGCGATTGAAGCTGGGAAGTTGCCATTAAAAAAAAAGCCGTGGGCGGAGATATACAGATGAGGGGTGGAAATATTTTCACAAACCTGCATGTGACGGAGAAAGACGAGCTAAATCTGAATGCCATGCTGAACACTATGTTTTATCTAAAAGGCAGTCCACAACAAAATGACTGGGTTGCTGCACTTCACAGTTAGTGGGCTGGTAAGCACTCCAGATACCAAACCTTATGTTCACAAGAACTGAAAAAGTGAGTTTTTCATAATATATCGTCTTTAATTGGTATGTGTCAGCATTCCGTAATCTGTGTATTTTTTTTTTCATTTTTAGTTTGAGCTTTCTGTGGGCCTATTTATTTATCAGTGTTCTTATTATTTCTGTATTATTTTGCTTTCTTTGTCCCAGTCCCTGTTTTAGCTCCAATTGTCTTTGTTTTCATTTCCCTCCCGCACTAGCCCTCCCCTTTCTGTTTGTTAATTAGTGCAATTATTCCCTTGTGTGTAACTACACCCCTTGTCTTGCTTCCTTGTTTGATCTGCACCTGATTTGAGTTTGCCCTTTCGATTTGTTAGCTTTATAGTTCCCTGTTTCTCCACTCAGTTTGCGAGTCTGTTTTTTTCCCGTGCTAAGTTGTGATGCCTCGGTATTCTGAGCGCATTTTCCAGTTCTGACTTCTTTTTGTCCATGGTTTACGTGTTTGCCAAGTCCCTAGTGCAGGCTATAGTGTATATTCTTCACGATATTGACTGGTTCCCGACTTCTGATTCTGTCTACTCCCTGGTTTTGCAATCTCACCATTTGGCTTTCAACCCTCCGCATTTCTGCCGACCCTGATTAGGATATTCGTCTTTGTGCTGCATTCCACCTGATTGTTAACGAACCAGACTGTATGACCTCGCCTTCATTCTCGAAAGAGCCGGTGAAATTGATTCTCTGTCTGCACTTGAGTCCTGGGTCCCATGTCTGTCAGCTTTGGTTGAACCCAGTAACCAATGCATGTCTTTAAAGTTGACTCATCATTTGAGATTGAAGAGTAGCACACATTCTTATAGCTGTGCACCTCTTGCTTCAGCTTAGATGCTACCACGTGGATATCTTAATTGACAGCTATCTGACAGGGAGAAAATTATCTAAGCCTTCACTATGGAACCATAAATTAGGTTGATCAGCTTTGTCAGAATAGTCAATGAAGCACTTTAGGAATGTACAGCACAGCAAGCCTGCTGATGGCTGAACTTTGTTCCGATCCAAATCTGTCTTAGCTATTTTGAAGGAAGAACACCATTCTTGGCCCTCTCACACCTTCCCTCACAATTCAATTATTTAACCTGGTTTAAGAGGGAAGGTATGAGAGGTAATTATATTTTGAGAAATGAATTGATGAACTTTTGCGGTTCTTTGGCAGCTGCTAAAAGTCATTTCTCATTAAAGGCCCAAATGAGCATGATATATGGACTTGTGCGACGAAATTTGAGTTTAAAAAAATCCACAATGCTAAAATAATAGAACAAACTGAGAATAGAATTTCTCATTGCACTACTGAGGCGCATGCAGAAGCTGAAAAGGGTGAATATTCAATGCGTTATTCAATTGAATTGGCTCTGATGTCACTGTGTTCTCCAAAATACACAGGCACACGTAAGAAAAGCTTGTTTCACGCTTCCTGTCTCTATGCTTGAAAATATATGCATGTTTAATATGTTTCAGACATCTAAGGGCATATTAAATTGATGTATGCTAAATTTGCGATTGATATTCATTGATATTCATTTGCAGTTTCTCAGTATATCAAAGCATCACAAATAAGCATGCTCCTATCAGATTTCCCCAGCAGTCTACACTATAGGAGATGGTTTGCATTTACCCTCTTCCTGATTGGATCAAGCCTGCTTCACAGGCTGGGGAATTATTTAAATTTATTTGCAAGGGGGGCAGAAGCATCTTTACCCCCATCTTTGTTTTAGTACAATAAACATGAAAGAATGAGTCGGCAATAAGATGATTTCCACCCATTATATTCCAAATGTTCTCATGATGGCTACTCCTCTGCCACCAAAGAGCTCTTCCAGACGAGAAATGTCTGCGGAAATGGTCTGATGTTTATCCTAGACACACAAAAGCAGGGCTTTGCTCAGTATATAATGCATGTCAGGGCTGTCCTTAATTCAAATGAGTGAGGGCTTTCTGTTGAATGTAGATTAAAGACTCTGTATTTTGCGTTGAATAACATTAATTTGTTGTTTACTCTGCTAATACCCTAGTCAGTTTTTTTTGCCATAATCTTGCATCATGTGTGACAGAATCAGTGTCGACAGATACATTGTTTTGATGCTCCATGTGGTAAAATGTTATTTGTTTTTAGATCATAGGTTTACTTCAGTTTAGTTTATAGGATCACATTATATAACTTGCAGAATAACTGGGTATGTAATCCAAAATCAATAGAACATATTGGCACAGTCTTCATTGAAAGACAAGAATAACGAGACGGGTCAGTCGCTCGCAACCAATGGGTGTAGCCCCCGATGGCCCACATTTTTCATTTTGGCTTATTTTTGAAACAAAATTGTCTATTATTTAGTGAATTATGTTACCATGGTCACCAAAATCGATAAGCTCCGTGTCTTAACCACTGCCCATATACAACCCCAATTCCGAAATAGTTGGGACAAAGTGTAAATTGTGAATAAAATCAAAACGCAATGACTTTCAAATCACACCAGCCAGTATTTTATTCACAATAGAACAGAGATAACATAGCAAATGTTGAAACTGAGAAATTTTACAATTTTATCCACAAAATGAGCTCATTTCAAATTTGATGGCTGCTACAGGTCACAAAAAAGTTGGGACAGGGGCCTGTTTACCATGGTGTAGCATCCCTCTTCTTTTTTAACACAGAGTGGAGGCGTCTGGGCATTGAGGAGACAAGTTTCTTGAGTTTAGCCATTGGAATTTGATCCCACTCTTGTTTAATACAGGCTTCCAGCTGCTGGAGAGTTTTGGGTCTCCTTTGACGGACTTTTCCTTTAATTATGCGCCAAATGTTCTCAATCGGTGAAAGATCAGGACTGCAGGCAGGCCAGTTCAGCACTCGAACTTTGTCAGCATTGTCCTGCTGAAATACACAAGGCCTTCCCTGGAATAGATGTCGTCTGGAGGGGAGCATATGTTGCTCTAAAACCTATATATACCTTTCAGCATTCATGGTGCTTTTTAAAACATGCAAGTGTTCCACACCATATGCACTAATGCATCCCCATAACATCAGAGATGCTGGCTTTTGAACTGAACGCTGATAACAGGAGGGGTGGTCTTTCTCCTCTTTAGCCCGGAGGACACGACACCCATGATTTCCAATAAGAATGTCAAATTTGGACTCGTCTGACCACAGGACACTTTGCCACTTAGCTACGGTTCCATTTTAAATGAGCCTTGGCCCACAGAACACGGCGGCGCTTCTGGATCATGCTCAACAATGGCTTCCTGTTTGCATGATAGAGTTTTAGGTGGCATCTGTGGATGGCACGGCAGACTGTGTTTACAGACAGTGGTTTTTTGAAGTATTCCTGGGCCCATTTAGTAATGTCAATGACAGAATCATGCCAATGAGTGACGCAGTAGCGTCTGAGGGCCCAAAGATCACGGGCATCCAGTAAAGGTCTTCGGCCTTGTCCCTTACACACAAAGATTTTTCAAGTTTCTCTGAATTTTTTGATGATGTTATGCATTGTCGATGATGAGACCTTCAAAGCCTTTGCAATTTGATGTTGAGGAACATTGTTTTTAAATTATTCCACAATTTTTTTACACAAGCCTTCACAGGTTGGAGAGCCTCTGGCCATCTTTACTTCTGAGGGACTCAGCCTCTCTAAGACATCCCTTTTATAGCCAATCATGTTACACATCTGATGCCAGTTAACTTATTTACTTGCTAATTTTTTTTTTCAGCTGATTCTCTGATATATTAATTGCTTTTTCAGCCCTTTTTTGCCTGCGTCTCAACTTTTTTGAGACCTGTTGCAGCCAGAAAATTTGAAATAAGCTCATTTTATGGATAAAAATGTAAAATGTCTCAGTTTAAACATTTGAAATGTTATCTATGGTCTATAGTAAATAACATATTGGCTCATGTGATCTGAAAGTCATTGCATTTTGATTTTATTCACAATTTACACTTTGTCCCAACTATTTCAGAATTGGGGTTGTACATACCAAATATAAAAGAAATTGCTTTAAATTTGTGGCCTGTAGAGCGTCCACAAGGAAATCTCTATGGCGGCGGCGGATACGAACGCGTGAAGAGGCCAAATCCATAGTAGCCTCGACTTCATCTGGGGGCTACACTAATAATTAATAATAAAGATTCATTATCATCATCATGGTAATTATACTAATAGTAAATGTATATAATTATATATTACATAATAATATAATTTTTTTATGAACGTATATAATTACTGTATATATATTATAATTACAATAATAAACAAGATAAACGGCTGTCCACTTGAAAGATATCCATATATGGTAACCTCTCACCCTTATTGCTCACAACATGTGTCATTAGCCAACTTTGTTTCTACGGAACTCGCTGTGACTGATAACTGCTCTTATAAGTGTGATTCAAATAGAAACTAGAGGCACTCGTAGAGTGCAAACCTCCGCCAAGGCAGCACAATCCAAATCTTCATGAGTGGGAGCAAAGTTGAGTTATCGTGTGTCATACGATTTCAAGATGGCTGCCGTTGGAGGCATATTGTTTCACTGATCGCAGTGAAAATCAATAGGGTTCATCCTTGATGTAATAGCAATGGACCCACAAAATTTCAGCCAAATCCGTGCATTACTTTTTGAGTTATGTTGTTCACAGACAGACAGACAGACAGGAGCGCAAACATTACCTCCGCCCCAACTTCGTTGGTGGAGGTAAGTATGGCAAGTTGAAGGAAAAATTTTATTGCAAAATTGAAGTCCACAGAGTGAGAATGTATGGTTGGGTTTGCTCAGAACTAACTATCATGATGAAAAACCTTAGCCTTCATCTTGCTCTGTATGGGTGTTTGAGTGTGTTTGCATGCATGTGTGTTTGTGTGTCTGTGTAATGTATAGATTTTTGCAGAAGGTACTTGGCACCATTTTCAATTAGAAAATAAACCTTGCTTTGCTGATGATTTGTTGATTTTTGAGTCCTTACGAAATGCTTCATTAGGCATAGGTCTCATCCAGTAATATCGAAACTAATTTTTAATAATGTGAAAAAACACCTTTAGTGCACAGATTCATATTTTACTGAACACTGGCAAAACCTCTAATTTTATTATTTGAACAAAACCATAGGGCAATTGTGTTTGAACTGTTTTCAACCATGCAGATTCAGAGATTGTATGAAGTCCATGTTGTGACGTCCAGTACAAAAGCATGATGGTTCTTAAGATGGTAATGCCTGGGGATCAGCGGTCATATGCTCTCTGAAGCGTTCTTCGATCTTGCCCTTTACACACAGGGATTCAACAACATTCCTTCTATCCTTTAATCATATAACACACTATAGAGGGTGAAATTCCCAAAATCCTCCCAATTTGTCTTTGGGGAACATTGTTCTCAAAGTGATGGATTACAAGCTCACGCATCTGTTGGCAAATTGGCGAGCCTTGACCCATCTTTGCTCTTGAGGGACTAGGTTTTTTTTTGGATGCTTCTTTCATGAAAAAAAAAAAAAAAAAAAAAACAATAAGCTTGCCTGTATCACATCACCTTATTATTACATGTCATGTCAATATTAGTTCTAAATTGCTCCCATACCCAAATTTTTGGAGTCTGTTGCAATCCTCATGATTTGAAACAAGAATTCACACTTAAAAGCATCAAATAGTATGTCACTGTTGCACTGTCGATATGGTAGAGGGTGAATGGACTTTTCAAATCAATTCTTTTTGATTTTACTCACATTTTCAGCAAATTGCCAATTTGTTTGGAATTGGGCTTGTATTTGGGGGCAAAAAAGCTTTTCTGCAATACATAGCACAGTTACATGTTTTAATGACTTCTCATTTAAGTATCTCTTAAGTGATTTAATCACTGCTTGGAAAATTTTCGGCATTCAGGATATTCAATTTACTGAGGTATCATTTCCAATTGATTTTAATGCAGAGTGCAATATTTCTCATAGTTGTGTCTTCCCAGACTTTATGATCTAGGTATTCCCACAACCTGTTGGGTTTAATTCCGATGACTGAGCTGGCCACTCCACATTTGTTCATTTCCTTTCTAGAAAGTCGTGTTTGAACTTGCGCCATTTGTCTTGCATTGACACGAAGTTTCCTCCATTTAATCTGTGAGAAAATCAATTGTCATTCCAAACTTTTTCATTGGTAATGTATCTCATGTTAAAGATGTCATTCCCAAACATTAAAGCATTTTAATCCACTATAACAGGATTGCACCAAAGTTCCTGATTAATATAGAAGTGACTAGCCGAAAGGAAGCCAGAAAGTTTTGGTGTGGACAGTGCAATCCGCTTGACTTTTACAATCTTCATTTATACATTGTTAAAGTGATTGTTCCAGGTGTGAGTGATCCATTACACTCAGATTATTGATGAGAAATTAGATAAACTCCTGCGCTAAGCTTTTAGCCGTGGTTAGATTGTTGTAGAGGTGGCCGTTTGTTACACGTTTGTTCTTCGGATTGTTGCGTTTAGTAAAGATACTGTATATTTGGCCACTACCCTTCTGAAATGATTCTGGCATCCCTGCTCTGATGGTAGTTTTGGAGACTTTCTGGCCCAAAGACTCAACTAAACTCCCCAATTTTTCCAGCTGGGATCTTTGTAGATTCTTAGGCCTGACTAGTGCGTATGGTCAATATGGTACACGTCCTCTTGCAGGTTGATTCTTCATATCATCTGTGTCTTTAACCATCTTAATTATTGCCTGATAGTGGAAATGGGTATTTTCAAATGTTTAGAGATTTTTTTGTATTCATTTTCTGATCTGCACAGCTCAACAACTTTTCATCAGGCATCGCCATTGTGTTCTCAAGTCTTTCTCATGATAATGAACGACTAAGGGAGTTTGGTCTGTGTCACCTCATATTTATACCTCATTGAAACATGAAGTCATAGTTGACTACTTAAGAGTGATTTTTAAAATGTTAAATATAACTGGAAATTTACTTCAGTTAGATTTTAATCTTAGGATTGTCCAGGGGTGCCAGTAATTTGGCATTTGTGTTTTGGAGAAAAATAATTTGAATTTTTAATAATTTCACTCCATTGAAAAGGTAAGATTTTTGTGAATATCTTATTGAAAGACCAAGAGGATGAATAGCAAAGCCCTTTTTTCACAAGCTGTTTTGCTCCTATTCACTGACAACGCCAATAATTCTGGAGGGCACTGTGAATAATTAGAACCTTGCCTTCACTTTTATTTTTATATAAATTAGCTGAATAAACTCTATTATTCAAATACTGTGGTCATTCAAAGTATCAGAAGAAGTGATCAAGGCCAATCATCACATCAACTCTGGTGAGACAGAGCTGGCATTGGGAGAGGCTCATGTCCGCCATAGTTCCTTCGGACAGTGCAGGCGCACACACACACACACACGCGCACACACACATTGCAGCTATATCCACTGAGAGGTATTAAAGTGGCAAGCTTCACCAGAAAATACAGGGAAAACCTGTGTGACTTAATGGCCTGTAGCTCGAGCATGAAAAAGTGGTCGCTGGGTAAGTGCATGAGCTGTTGTGCTCTTTTCACAGGTGTGGGCAGGACAGAGGTAACCCAAGAGGCAGTGTTACAGATGGAGCATAAACATGAAAACTTTTTTAGCTATCGGTCCGAAGACTTTTAAGTCGTCTGAGGGTGAAGTAATTCCACATTATGCTTTGGATGGAAATGACTAAAGATCAGCTAAAAACTGCAGAAGTCTAGTCAGTGGTGTGCAGAATTTTAGTATGGATTGATTACTCAAGATAATCACAGCCAAATAAGACTTTTATGCATTAATCTTCTTGTTTGAATTATTGATTTATATAGCGATGTCCTTACTCCTCTAACTATTGCTCAAACTAAGTTTTAATCCAGAGGGGGAAAAAATACCATGGGTGAACTGATTAATATTTAACTTTACACTGGCAAAACTCTGAAATATGTCTACTGAACAAAACCAGAGGAGAAAGTGACTGAATTAACTGTTTTCAACCGAGCAGATTCAGAGATTGTCCTTTAGATAATATATCTGGTCTGACAATAAGAGGTTTATTTATTGTTATAGTTTGTGAAAAACAAATGGATGAACATGAGACATATGCAAATTTTTATATGTGGAATTCTAATAACATTGCAATACTCAATTTATTGCCCGGCAGTAATTCAGAACTGACCCACTATGCATGCATTATACATTTACAAAGCAATTAGAAGTACCGACAGTGATTCATGGCCACTTTTTCTTGATGTTTGTCCTAGAATATATTGCAGAGTTGGTTGAGTATAATTTGTGAGTGGACTTTTATTTATTTTAAAGTCTTGACACGATTCTGCCGCAATAATGACTGAGTGGCCAGCACTGATGCTTATTAGGCATAGGGTATCACAAACCACAATGCTAAATGACAATGTCGTTTATACTTAGGAATGAAATGCACAATTTGTGAAGATCCCTGTCAGACTGCAGTCTCACTTAATTCATTCATCAATGTAATTCAAACGCTCATCCTCTATTCACGGCCAAACTGTGTAACGCGACACACAGTAGGATCAGAGGAAGAAAGCCTTCCTTTTCTCTTCACTAGTTTAAGGTTTATTTTTAAAAGAATCTGAAGTGCCTCTTTAATTGAAAATCATTCTTTATAGAGTGCCACAGACTTATTATTACTTCCTGTAAATGTGTTTCATTGGAGCAGCTCTGTCCTTTATAGCAGCGCTATGAATCATCCTAAATGAAAAAGAAATGGGACATATTGCACACTGATTCAAAATTGTATTTGGTAAATTGAATTGAGTTGAACTTGAGGCAGCTTTTCAGATTGTCTACCACAACCCAGAAGATTACCTATTATACACTTTTTATTATTTCAGGCAGTTCTTACAGTGCTGGAGCAAAAAAATATGCGGAGAGGGGCTTGATACGTAAGCATTTTTTTATGACTTCTTGTTTTGTCTTTCAGCAGAGGGCGCTAAAAAACAGCTAAGAGGTGTACTGTGCTCATGAGTATATACTATGTGTATCCACTGTAGGGCTGATAAGAGAACATCTGCAAAATGTAATTCCTCTGAATTTGAATGCTATTACCATTGTGTCCAAAATATGGAATTTGAAACAATAATTGAAATAACCAATATAACTAATTAAAGAAAAATAATGTAATCAAAAATGTTCAATACATGGTTCCAATGATTTGACTGTCATGTGACTGTAACATCAAAAGAAACACTGGGTTTAAAAAAAAAAAAAAATCAAACAGACTAAACACAGAAAACAGATTACTCAAATGGGAAAGTAAGGAGGGTGAGATTTGGATGACTTTGTGAGTGAAGTGGGTGCCTGTATGCGCACATGTGCAAGTGTCCTTTAACAGGGAGACCAGGGAAAAAGAATGAAGCACATTAGATGGTTAGTCAGAGAGTTACTTAGCAGCAAAAAAACCATTTGGGCAGCATACAGCCCAGACTAAGGCAAACTGATCTAAGCAGCTAACATGAATCATTCAAACCATAAGGAAAACTAATGCAATCAGAAATACAGATTCACATCAAACTCAGTTAATTCTAAGTAGAACTAAAGCTACTGCCTGGAATGTTCAGTTAGTCTTACTGAAGTGCGGTGACATAAGTTGTCGTCTCCTCTGGTTGTCCGGGGCTGTCCTGGGAGGAGTGATTGTGGAGCTGAGAATGGCGTTCTGGAAACTTCACGCGCGAGTCTCATGTACAGCTTGAGTCCGAGTATTTTCCCGTGGGCTGCATGAAGTCTGAACTGCTTTAAAGATATCTCTTCCGCAGGCTTTATGGGTTGTCTTTTGAAGAAAATTCTTTTCGGAAGTTTGTTTGCGGTTTCATCACCAGCTAGCGAAGAAACGTGCGCGCGCTGAGAGTATTGTTCAAACAGACTAGGACTCTGAGGCCTCAGGGCATGCAAAGTCTTCACCATTCCTTGGTGTTAGCCAGGCCTTGTGTGGAGGCTGCACTGCCAGTATGAGCTCCACATGAGAGGTCAAGAGAATGCTGTTCCCATAGATTTGACACAGAGCCAAAAAAGTCAAGAGCCAAGAGAGTGAAGCTGAGTCGTGTCCTAAGTTTTATTTTACTTTTTATAGCCCTCAGCATGTTTTCTGGGGCACAGTATCGGCTGACAGTAAAGTATATGTTGGGGGCAGAATGGTAAACGTTACTGCTGTGTTTCTTGTGGACTGCGTGGAAATGTAGCTCCATTACACTGGCAATAAACGACTCAGCAGTATGACAAACCCTTTAACATATATATGGATATCAATAAAGGTCATACAATACATCTCAAGACTTGGCAAGCAACTCCTGTTTTACCACAGTCCTCAAATGAAAAAGATACATACTACAGGCCAAAATATTACGAACACCCTGCATTTTTCAGAATTTGGCTGCTTTTTCTTCACTTAAAGTATATTTCTGCAGCAAAAAGAAACAGACGAACATAGAAACACATATCTTAACAAGAAATGTGCAAAATTATATGCAAAGAGATATACATATTCAAATTTGACTTTCTACAAAGTACCCTCCCTTAGACTTGATTACAGCCTGACATATTCAAGGCATTCTTTCCAGCAGTTTAAGGAGAGAACTTCCTAGTAACTCAGTCCGGGCTTTCAAGAGTTCCTTCATGCGCTCATTCGAACTTGATGGGCGCATCACTGACTGTTTGTTCAAGTTCATCCCACAGCAGCTCAATGGGTGACAAATCTGGTGACTGTCTTCTAAAGAACTCCTGCTTCTTCCATGTTGTTAAGATATCTTCGGCACAGCTTGGAGGAGTGCTTGCAGTCATGGTCCTGCTGAAGCACAAAGTTCTGACCAACCATTCCTTGCCCAGTGGGAATAGCATGGCATTGGACGATGGAATGGTATATGCTTCCTTATTCATGATGCCCTTTACTTTTTACAAAAAAAGTTATTATTGGCAAAGCTATTAACCCATGTCTGTGGGGCTCTAATCCAGTCTAAAGAGGAATACCTCTGTAAAGTTGAATTTCAAAATGTACAGGTGTTGGCAAGCAAAATCTTCAGTCAATACAAGTGTCCCTTAGGCTTTTTCTGTGCCTTTGTTGCTCAAAATATCCGCCGCTGAAAATACGCACTGCTTTAAGAATCACAAAATAGGACAATGAAGACCTTTGACATCCAAGCAGCTGAACACATATATCACAGAAGAATAGGATGGACATCAGTGAAGAATTGAGGCTGGAACAATTGTTGTCATCAGCTCCTCAAACAATTACTTGAGAGGCTGTGGAAAGGACAGGGAAGACCAAAATAACATCATGTCATTCAAATAAAATTAAGAAATCAACAATAAATTGCATTATTCAAGCGAGCTGCAAGCTGAAATGTCCACCTCTTAAGCAATGACTAAAGCACTGGGTTCTGAAACCTGTGACTAGCAAAGTAAAACTATGACGAAAAACCAAGGCGGATAGAATGATAGCCAATTTAATGATTGCTTTACCTGAATATGCCTGCAACATGCGGTTGCAGGTTGCAGTTGTGATTTCTCTGTGAAATTATTTTCCCTCATAGAAAAAAAGCAAATGTATTGTATATACGTTTTGCATTTATTGCGCTGAATTCAAGATGGAGCACTAATTGTAAAAGAAGTTTTGTATATTATAATAATTCTGCCTCACAGAATTGAAATGTATGTATTCATTTCTTTTACTTGTAGAGTGCTGTGTATCCATTCACAAATCAGTCAAGCCTTGCGTGGTAGTAAAGCTGTGAGAGTTTACTGTATTAAAGGCAGCAGTTAGTGCGCCATATTAAAGTGTTCTGCCACTGTTATATCATTGCACTTCTATTATTTTCTTATTTTGGTAAAAGTTTATGTTACATTTCATTTGTTAATTGTTAGTTTGATCGAGGACAACCAACATTCTTAAAAATTTCTTCAGCGGAAAACCATTATCCTCTGAGTATCAGCTTTGACCAACAATTTCATAATAGAAAAATAAAAAACAACAGTGTGGGAGCTTAGCTATTTCTCCTGTTCTATCCATGAAGTGATATAGTTCAAAAATTATTTCTGAGAATCTGACTTCAAGACAAAACCCGGCTCATTAAAATTGTGTTTGAAGCCACTGGGAACCCTAATGTTATTAACGCCACTCAGAAGGCAGGGATTCATAGTAATTAAGCGGTGATAAAGTGTCTGCACCACTTTTCATTCCTCCAAAACACATTATTAGCAATTTTATTCTTTGAGGAAACCTAGGCCTATTACAATCCAGACTTGAAACTATAATTTGTTTACCATTTAATGCATATGTGACATAAGTGGTGGGAGAAGGATGTTATTGTGGAAGAAGCTGGCATGGGGTTATGTTAGATTCCCAGCTCCTGACTTGGGATTCTTTGTTAGGCTTATTATATTTAGATTTACACCAGTGCTTCCCACATCTTAAGGGAGACAGATCTACCCATATCAGTGACTCTCGTATGATACAGCGCGCTGCATGGTGTTCATGAATTGAAAACATGTTTCTCCTTCTGAATATTCAGTTTCCTTAAAATTGAATCTCTTATAGGCATAGGGAGCAAAATTTTGATTTCCAATTTTTGCATCAACAAAGGCTTTTGCTGAATTACCAATGAATGGCCTGTGAAATGATTTTTAGGATTGGAGAGGTAGTTTATAAATACGAAAACCCATATTATTGATCATTCTTATTGTGCACTGCATTTTTTTTTTTTTTTTTTTTGTAAAATATGAGATGGGGTTTTGTCAAAAATAATTGTATGAACCAAGGAAAAGTTACAGCCATTTTTATACACAGCCCCATGATTTCAGGGCCTCAAAAGTCATTTGATTAACTAACAAATATCAAGTCATTCTGGCTGATGGTTTCAGAGAAGAAGATTTTTGATTTGACATTTCAAGGTCACTTGGGATCAAAGGTCATGATCATTGCACAGCAGAGTACCCAATTGTACAATAACTTTTGGAAAATTAAAAAGGAGGGAGCAGACATATAGTAAAATTGTGCTGTCCCAACATCATTCACCTGATTTTAATGTAAATACCCTCAAATTAATGCTGAAAGGCAACACTTTGAGTTCACATTCATTATTTAATTTCAACTCCAATATGCTGTGGAAGACAACAAGAGGGGAAAAAAAAAACAATAAGTTTGTCAATATTCACATAATTATGACCCTGACTATGGATTACAATGAAAAAGCACTGATTATTATTTTTTTTTTTTCTCCAGACCCTTTATTTTTGCTCCATGTCACAGCAGAGGTATCGCTATATTTTTTTGTGACAAGGTGTTAAGTTGTCTGAGGGCACCTAGCTGTGAAATGCACCGGGAAGGCAAGTTAAATGTAATAAATTCAATTTAATGACCTGCCATTGTTTATGCTCTCCAGTGGTCCAATGACACAGCCTGAGCCCAGCATATTAGCTTTGTTCACAAACAAAAACAGCCATTAGATGAAACGGAAGGTACATCATTAATGGAGAGGGATAATGGTAGACGGCTTTTTAGACATCAGTATGCATATTATCCTTTTGGGGTTTACCTAATAGCCTGAACTGATCAATTCTGATGACTGTGCAAACACTCTACACCCATTATGATGGTTACTTTGTCTCTTTTGCATCCCCTAAAACACCTCTGTACTATGACTTTGTAATCTATAAAGCACACTGGAAATGATTTATCGTTGCCTTTAATGCATTAACACTGACATTACTTTTCATGTTCCGCGCAGAGTCATCACAAATCTGCACGGCAGACAGAGCGTCAGTGTGTATTTACAAAGCTGTATTTGTATGTGAGCTTCAAATAATTCTGCTCTTTATATAATTTCATTTCAATTATTGACTCATTTTCAGTGCAGCTGAAACTGAAATTAACATTAGTATTTATGTGTGACATCACATAAAGGTATTAAAGTGAGTTCCTGATAACGTAGGTTAATGAACAGGGCCACTCCCAATGCGCCTATCTATTCGTCCTCACGCCTATATATACCTCCTGCATTCCCACAATCCCCGACTCATCTCATTTCTACGTCCCTCCCACCCTTCCCCTCTCCAAGAAGGAAGCAAGAAACAGCCACCACCTGGGACACCGGGGGGCTGAGGAGCCACACAGACTCTGACAAGAGACACGAGCCCCACCCTGAGTCTCGCCACCCGGGGGACGCCCAACGTTCGCACAATCACAGACCAAGTCCAACATCACATTCGCCCCGATCTCCTATCCGCAGTTCCACCCAATACTCTCCTCCACTTTGGGAGTGGTCCAGAATTCATTAATATAGTATATAAATGCTCTGTTTACAAATAGCAGATATGCATGGGGCAGTTTTGCCACCAAATATCAACACAAGAAGAAAAACATGCATAAACACATATTGGAATATTGCAGATGAACTGTATCACCAAAGGACACTCCTTGACTTGGGCCTGTTGTCATTGATTGGGCTTGGGCATACAGTACCACTGAAGGGAAATCTTGATGCTATGACTCACAGTGATGTCACAGATGATGCTGTGCTTCCAACAGTTTCGGACAGGCCCTGGCCTGTTTCTGTACGACACCTCCCCCATGCGCAGAGCAAGGCCCATGCATGCTTTGTTGAGACAAAAGAAGATCATCATTGGCCTGCTCAGGGACCGCACCTCAACCCCACCAACTACATCGAGGATCAACTGGAAAGCCAACTGAATACCTGGGTGCAAGAAGTACTTAAGTCACATGTTCCAAAAAATGAGCTGACACTACTACCATAAAGTAGAGTGTCATGTGCATCATTTAAAGCCAAAAAATTCCAAATATAAGTACTCAAGTCCTCAAAACTGATATACGGCCTTCCCTGAATCTACTGAATTTTTGTGCAAGAAATACTCAAGTCTTTGCCGAAAGTCCTTGACGTCATCAGGAACAAGTGCCTAAGTCCACGACTGTCCAATCAGCTGCTAGTATGTGCTAGTATGGGCTTCCCCACAATAGCCAGGTTCCTCCTGAGATTTCTTCTCACTGAGGATTTTTTTCTCACCATAGTTCGAGGCTTTTTTTCTCCCTACAGGGAGTTTTTTTTGCCTGCTATTTGGGGGTTAGGGATTTGTCTGGGCTCTGCCCTTTCTCTCTGTAAAGCATCTTTGTGACAGCCTGCCAGTGAAAAGTGCTATACAAATAAAATTGAATTGAATTGAATTGAATGTGACAAGCGTAGCAAAAATGACTGTTTGGCAATCAGAAAATGATTGAAAAGGCATTTGTGTGGTAAAAGTACCGAAGTCCATGCATTTTATGGCAATAAGTACTGAAGTCCAGGCATTTTATGGTAAGAAGTACCAAAGTCCGAAACGGATTTTCTTGTTTTTTTCGTAATAAGGATTTATTTTTCCACAAAAACGTGTCTGTCTACTTTGTATAACCCCTGGGACTAGCAGCAGGTGCCACTGAATGTTATCTTTTAAAAAAAGTATCTGCAGCATGTTTTCAAAACTTTGACCCTTAATATCTCAAAAGTGTTATTTTGTGACTAAAGTACTTCTTGCACCCAGGTCTTCAACCTCTAGTGATCGTTTGGCTTCAGGAAACTTGAATTATGCTTCACAAGCTGAGTGGAGTAATTTCATGGTCATTTTTGTTTGTTAATTGGACACCAAGAACACTAATGACCAAATCTCCATTGACTTCAGTTATTTTGGAGAAGACTGCAGCAGCTTTGTGCTAGTGTACTCCAAATTTGTTGCGTAAATTAGCAAACTTCACCTGCAGAGATGAGTAGATCATGACAGAATTTTCATTTTTGGGTGAACTGTTCCTTTCAGTATTTGCTTAGTTAAATTCATACTGTGACTTTCTTTGCCCAGGCAGTGGATCTTTTGCTAATAGACAAACCGCCCCTCGCAGCGCATTCCTCATAGCATTTTACCCATAATATACAACATATTCATTCGCAGTACATGTAATATTGCCAACTATGTGTACCCTCCTTGTTGGAGCCTTAGCCCAATGCCAATGCAAGCACCTGCCATGTTGGCAACACGTTACAGTGCTGGTACTGCCAGTGAAGGTAGAAAGACAAAGATCATAGCAGGCCATGTGCTTTACAGCATGCTTTAGGAAGTTACAAATGAAAATCTGGCAGCACACTTATGCAACTTGCATTCCTTCTTGTCATTTAAACAAGCTAATGGGTATGATGGGCATGTAAGCGACAATGACATGAAAGCAGCAGTTGGCTGTCAGTGTTTGAGATCCTTATAATCTGTCCTTATAATCTTTTGTACTGTAAATTCTTAGGTTTATTGGTGTTATTTTGGTTATTGTGTTTAATCTCTCGTGTGTATTCGCATTCACATTCAGTTCTCATGTGCCTTTGCTGTCATTCCCTCTCCGCACTTGCCCTTGCTGTTCTGTTAATTACTCCTCACTCATTCCCTTGTTTATAACCATGCCCCTTGCCACGCTTCCCTTACCATTCACACCAGTAATCACTTCCATGTTTGCTTCAGTTTTCCCTTTATATAGCCCACAGTTTCTTTCAACCTTTGCAAGTTTGTTTGCCTAGTTTTGGTCTACAATACATGCCTTTTGTATTTCCCAGAGCTGTTCCTGGTTTTGGTTTATCATCTTCTGTCCACAGTATATGAGTCTGCTTAGTCCCTTGTATATTGTTGCTTTTCAGGTTATGATTTTGGCTGGATACCATTCATGAATTGGATCCCCCTTTGCTTTGGCTTTCCTCCCGATTGGCTTCTGAACTGTGGACTGTATACGATTTGGATTACCCTTTCTGTGCTGCAAGTGTCTTGATTGGCTTTGACCCAGATTGTTTGACTATGAGCTTGGTTTTCAATAAAACCCTTAAAATCATCTCCTGTCCTGAGTTCTATGTCCGTCCTTGTCAGTTGGCATTTATAACGACCGGCATTATCCGTTTTCCATAGATCATTAACAATACCAAGCCTGAGCAGCGCCACTGTCTACCACCACATTTCAAAAGCCAACCGAGGAGTAGGCTCGTTCAAGTGAACAGGAGTTGACCTTCAGCAGTTGAAAGCCATCATGTAAATGACAAATGATGTCATTAGCTTAGAGTAGCAAGGTGGATTGCAACCAGAACAGGAGGCATATGCCAATTGCTCAAAGTATATTACTAGGGAAAAGAGGAGGTTATGAGTTACATGGAAGCCCCATTCTGTTCTCCGCAAATAAAAAATGCCAATTGATTACAGTAAAAACAAAAATTATTTCATAAGAAGAACCAAGCAGTTAGAATGCCCAACTCGACTGAAAAAATGTTGGACCAGATGAAGCAATAAGTGATGAACCAGGCGCATCCTAAACTTGGCAACTTAATGGTAGCAAATACAAGAAGTTTCGTAGTAGATTATAACTTATTCTCTGCACTACAAAAGCAAGATCTTACTAAGCATTTTAATCTCTTTTCTCAGGCAAAGAAATTCTGCCACTGATTTGAAATAATTTTGACCCATTTCTAGATTTGTCCATAGGGAAATTGAAATTATAACAAAAAAATCTTAAAATGGAAATACGCATTTAAGTAGTGGCAGAGTTGGAGAGTCACTTTAATCACCCATTTTCCAGTGGGGCAGAACGGAGAGGAAAGCTCTGCTCACTAGATGAGGTGGTAAAACGGCAGAAAGGCTTGCAGGAGAAACTCGTCCAAAAAATGTTTTCCTTTGATTACCTAGGAATATTGTATTGGAATTCATGCAACAGGGTATCTTCACTGACAGAGCATGATGGGAATCGCACTAAATATTTCTACTTTCTTTAGTGTGTTGGGATTTAGCTATATTTCAATTGGCTCAATCAGTTTTCATTTAAGAAAAACATTTTTATTGTATTACTGCTTTTTCAACTCCCTCAGCCTTAGCTATGTTCAACCTGGCATCATCACCAAATAATTCTGGGGAGGAAGTGAGTCATTGTTATGTGCATTTTTCTCACAATCCCAAGTTTTTCTGAGTTGGGGTTGTATTTTGGTATGGGAGATGGAGTGTGTTTTCCAAATATTAGCGAATGAATGCACAGGTTTAAGGGTAAGATGAGACTTGTGTCCTGTATTCAAGATACCACCTAGAGCAGGATTTCTTAAATCCCCCAGTTTCCCTCACTGAAGGAAGGGAATTTGTGTTTGATGTGGTTTGTGAATGAGTCAAGGGCACATTCAGAGATGGGAAAAAGAACCAATTTGATGACACGCTTTTGCACATTTTTTATCTTCCACAGTGTAAATTATTGATCTCCGCAAATTTGTCATCCTACAAGCAGCTACCTAATTCATAAATAAATAAATAAAAATCTGTGTTTAAATGAGCAAAGCTCCCAAGGCCAACATACAAGAGCAGTCCTCTCCCCTGCCAGACAGGCAATAATCTGTCAAAATGAAAAATTAAAAGCGGCTTCCTTAATTCATCATCCGGCAACTTGTTCCTATTAATGGCTTTTTTAGCTTGCGCCGTGGCTGCAGCTTTGAGCATTAGCTGGAAAGGAGGGAGATAAACAGATCAGCTGATGTTTAGACGAGTGAGAATTCTGTATATATTACGTCAAGATAGATGATTCATTATATTTACATACCTGCGTTCTGTACTTGTACTTGAGAAAAATGGTACTTGCCTGCCAGATATGTAGCCTAGAATGCTCTAATGCCTTTCTATTTGGTAAACTGTTCGTCTGTTACTTATAGTGTGAAACTTTGGGCTTGCAGCTTGCTGGTTGGCTCATTGTCACTGACTATAGTTTCAGATCGTCATGCAAAATGTATCAGAATGAGAATATGAGGTGACAAAAATAAATCTTCTTAAATTATATTTAATTTTTGATGGGAAAAGGTTTTCCAACCTCGACATTACCCTATTAAAATGCACAACTAATTGTCCACCTAAGCTTAATAACTGCTTTTGCCACCAGCAAAATCTGCAATTAAACACTTTTGATAACTGAGGATCAATCCCTCATATCACTGTGGTGGAATTGTGGCCCACTGTTCTTTGAAGAACTGTTTTAATTTAGCCTCATTAGCAGGTTTTTGAGTATGCTGCATCTTTATAAAGTCCTGCTGTATCATCTCAATTAGGTTTAAGTGAAAACTTTGACACAACCACTCCATAACCTTTTTTTTTTTTTTCCGCTTTAGCCGTTCAGAGTGGACTTGTGCTCTTGTGATTTGGACTGTTGTCTTGCTGCATAACCCAGGGCTGCTTCAGCTTTAGATCGTAGACTGATGAGCAGTCTGGGATCCATCAGTCAGGGATCCTTCCTTGCGTTCTGTCAATTATGGCAGGTCGCCCAGGCTCTGAAGCATAACCTAAAGCATATGTAATTAGAATTTTGCGTTTTCCATAATGCCCTAACTTTTTCGTAGTTGGGATTGTTGTCGACTGAAGATAGTTATTGTGTGAGCTCTGCCTTTTCACAATATAATCTTCAAGTGTTTAGACAATGATACAATTTAGTTGCTTCTTGGTTATGTACCCCACCAAGTTAGATTCAAAATTCAATGATTATTTGAGGGCATGCACGTCCATACACGGCCACTATATTATGAAATTCTCTTGCCACATGAACAAATCCCCAAAATGCCACAGCTATCAAATCCTCTGTTCGTTCTGCTCATGATTTTAACTCTCACATTGGATTTGCCTATTATCTTTGTTTGCCACACACAGTAATAAGAAATCTGA
The DNA here is from genome assembly GCA_029692085.1 of Gymnothorax javanicus. Taxonomy (NCBI): domain Eukaryota; kingdom Metazoa; phylum Chordata; class Actinopteri; order Anguilliformes; family Muraenidae; genus Gymnothorax; species Gymnothorax javanicus. Next base: position 10,326,399 of record CM056211.1, read on the forward strand.
CAAACGTCCGCGACTGCTGCTTTATGATAGACTATTCCATAATCCGATTAACCTCCCAGTTTTCACCAATTTCTTTGAGAAGTTACTGTATTACACCATAAGCTGCGGATTCTATCTAGGCCAACATCATTCAGCATCCAGAGAAATTATATTACATTTGACTTTGAGAAGAAAAAAAACCTACGACCAAGAGGAAGCTGCCTTTCCAACCTCTTCGATCCAGCGTTGCTTTAGGATCATGCATAACAACCTTGGCGCAGAAACCTCTTATATTTATATTGACAGCAATGTGTAAATTATTTTTTCCTGAAAAATAAATTTGGCACAGAAACTTATCACAGCATAAATCTGTCTTGTCCATAAAAGAAAAGCCAAATTCATACCTCCTAAGCCTTCTAGATTTTTAGTTGTGGCTACATTTTATATTTCTCGATCTCTATTCAAGGTAATGACATTTTGTTTCTCCTTTACAAACAATTAAAAATGCAATTTGAAAAATGCAAAGGTTTTTCATAGGTTGTGTATAAAAGGCAATAATCACATGATGAAATTCAGAAATGACTTTCTGAATGTGTGAATACTATGAAGTGGCAGAAAATGCGAGGTACAACAGTGGCTGCTTATCGCGTATAACTGCAGGCAATGAAACTGCCATGTTTGTTTAAGACTGAACTCCCTCACATTTAATCAAAAACTAAAAACAGATTGCAAAACAGTGTCAGAGAAAGAATATCTGTAGTCAATCAAAAACTCAAAAATGGAATTGGATTTAGTCAAGTGGAAATTATGCAATTTCTCTGAGAATAAAAATGTCGAATTCACCAGCACTTCATCAGCACTGTTGAAAGTCAAACAACCATTTCTAATCTATTTATGCAGATAAGATGTGAATGCAAAGTGAAATGGAACTTAATTAGCTCAATTAAATCTTATCATTTCAGAAACTAGTGTTTAGGCAAACTGAAGCTGGAAACCAATGTTTTGGACGGTGTATTCGAACAATAGAATTCTGAGGATATTGAGGCTATCGAATATGACCTATACCTGCATTAAATCTGCATGATCTTTTGCACTGCACTGCTGCAACATAATTGGATAATTGCATAAATAAGCTGATCGACCTTTGTCCCAATAAATGTTCTTGGAGAGTGAATTGTAAAGGCAGTATCAAGGATATTTGTGTTTTCCATTTGCTGTGAAACAATAATGTTGGAGCTACAAAAGGAGTATCACTTGACGAGTGTTGGAGATATGGTTTATTGAAGTATGTGTGTCTGAGGAGTGGTTTTGAGGCTTTAAAGTTTTGTGAGAGATTGGTCTTTCAGAATGGCAGTCCAGTTGGACTGGGGTGCCGGCTCGGTGAAAAAAGCATTCCATTGGAGACTTAGAGGGGAACTGTCACGACACACGCGTGTGAGAACTTTAAAATGGGCAAAGATTCGTAAAGGTCACAAACTTGAGGATGTAGCTGGGAAAATCTTGTGGATATTTTTAACTTTGTGTTTAAAGGATTTTGAAAGTGTTCTGCTGTCCACCTTCTGCTAACTATATTTAAGTTCTTGGTTTTCATCTTTCCCTTTTCTGGAGTGCTTTATTCCGTCCTCGGTGTTATCTAAAGAAAACTCATAACCTATTTATCAGGGATACCCTTTTCTGAGTTTACAGTCCTGGCGGGTGACTTCTTCCATCTCTCCTTCTTCCCTTTTCGAAGGTGTGTACCTGCCAGAGCGTGCCCCATTTCATTCAGCAAGCCATCCTGGTTACTGACCTTGGACCTGTCCCTTTGATCACACCGAGCTTTGCTTTTCATATTCCTGTTTGTCCCTGCACCCCACCTCACTACAGACCGTTATGGAAATTCTCCAGCAAAGCCTTCTGAGTTTGTCTGTTTCTGTTCTGTTACAGCTGAATTCTACATTATCAGGGATCTGTTCCTGCTTTAAAACTCGTAAAGAAATGGCGATGTGCCACATGCCATTGAATGACTTAAATTTTCATGAATATGCTGCATCCTGCATTACCGCAGAAAATTGGAATGGGAGAAACATATCAACCTCAAAACTGTATGGAGTAATGTCCTTGCATTGTGCATCTTAATATTTCTAAGTTTACTTGCATATCAGAGTCGAGTTTCAACTGCAAACCAGTTGGGTATCATTGATTATGGACCTCTACTAGTGAAAAATGAAGTTTTCGTTTCAACTGGCATGTGCGACACCTTTACTCTAACATGGGGAAGAATACGTGAACAGAAGCATAATTATTGGTCATAACTACGTTTTATAATCAATGTGTGGTCTGACTGATCTTGTTTCGGTGGTATTATGCAGAAAACCCCTTCTTCTGAGGGAAAAAAAAGACTTGCCTCCGAGCCTTAAATATGTCACACTGCCCTTTAAATTAGAAGTATCTGAAGCTGAACAAAAGGCTGGATGAGATTCCCACTGCAGTTGGAGGCACCAGTGAGTATCTTAAAGGTTCTACATGTTTCATTAGTTAAAAGGTCACGCAGCATTTCAAAAGATATATTGAGCTGAATCAGAATCTGATTTTTTTTCTTCTTCTAGCTCTCAGAGGAATGGGTAGATGTCTCATTCCTCGAGCACACATGGCTTGCTCTTAGTAGTTAAGTCAATTTCTTGACACTGTCATAACGTTACACATGACCTTTTTCTTCTCGATGATGAATTTAGTTGCTTACTGTGCAGGTTGGCAATGTGTAGGCTGTAAAAATACTGTAACACTAGTAAAAAATAATTTTGAAGAACTTGAGAACGCCATTGATTTATTTTAACACCACGCAACCTGAAACTCACCATAACTTTACAAATTTCTTCTGAAATGCTATGAAAATCTCATTTTGTTACTCAGTCTGCATGAATATCATATAGCGTAAGCACTGTTTACTAAATTTTGAAATTCTTTGCCTCTTGGAATTACACATATTCAGGTCGGCCAAACTATCATTTTTCAAAATTCTACATCATTATGCGCTCACATTGCAGCAAATATACTCTGACTGTATGTGCATTTTGGTGATTCAAATCATGAAGTGAGTGTACTAATGAATTTGCTCCCATTATCTCAGCTGCTCAGAGGATCCTGATAAGGGAAAGAAAAACCAAAAAGGACCATATTCCTATGACGTGCGCACACAAAAACTAAACTGAAACTGGCTAACAGAAAATCAGCCTCTCTGGCTAACTCTGGTAAGCATGCCGCATGTTCACCTTGTGTGCTAAAACCAATGTTTGAGCGGAGGCTCAAGGAACCTCAGAAACAACATCACGTTACAATTGATTTATAAACTTTCCCGAAAGGTCGGGAAACTTTGTTTGCCATGATGTTGCAAAAACTATGGACTGCAATATAGTATAGGCTAACAAAAGTAAAGCAATCCCACAGTTAGGTAGTTGCCAACTTTCATCATCTTCTCACCATGGCTAAAGGCAGTTGGTGACGACACAGAGGACACCTGAGCGCAGCGTAGTAGCGAGCCTGTGGAAACATGGGGTTTTCACCTTGAGTAATTCTGTGTTTGCTATAAAACATAAGCCAAAACAACTTGCTTTGTATCAATGAGTGGCAGACTGATTGACAACAACAAGCGATAAAAAAGTGTTTTTTTTTTATGGTGGGTCCAAAGAGCAGAAAGAAATAAATAATTTTGGTCAATAAAAAAATGTACTGAAATTTAGGATTTAAAAAGTTTGTTGAACTGTCATGTTGTTTGACTGATATACTCATTTTATTAAAAAAAAAAAATCAATAATTTAGTTGAAAATAATACACAAACACCCATGCAAACAATCTGTCAAGTAAAAATGTCAGTCATGATTGAAGATTGTGAGGAGAGTGATGAGAGCATTTTGTTACCTTAGATTATTCGGTTTTCATAATGTCATTTAAATTAAAAATTGTATTATGACTGTTGAAGCAACCCTGGTGCTGAACCTCAAGATAAACTGAATTATCTTTTTTTCTCAGTAAGCTTCCACTGATGTTTTCTGTCAGCATCGATAACCCAATGGGTGTGCGCTCTCCATAACGCTCTTTTCTTTGTGTGCAAATGACTGTACCTTGGGTGTATGCAAGATGCAAAATGGTTTGGTTAAAGCATGGGTCAGATTCATAACCTCCACAAGTTTTATGGATGGAATGCAGAGAAATAAAGTTACATAAAAAATAGTATGACAGTTAAAATTAAGTGGGATATGCATGATTGATACAAGATGGGAAACCTCACCAATATAACCAAAAATAAAGAATGAGGTTATTTATGATCAGTCTCAATATGCAAATTATGTATGCATTTTGGGCAGAATCAGAAAAAACAAATAGATGTATGTATGTATATATGTATATACGTATGTATAGATATAGATATGAAATAGTACTGCAGATACAATGGCTATATATAATTTACAATAGTATAAATCATAAAATCTTTTGATGAAGAGTCAAAAAGGGGTAGGATTAAAAAAAGGGTAAACTTCTTCCTACTCCTTTTTCGAACAGGGCACATTATGATTTGTTTGTCTTTTTCTTTTTTCTTTTTGTTTTCTTTTTCTTTTGAATATTTATTGAAATGAACAGAGATATTTTGTTTTTATACTTGTTCGAAATAAATCAATCAATCAATCAATTCCCACCTACCTCTTTTGCAATTTACTGCTACAGTTAAGCAGTACGTCTTAATTAAGAAACATACAAGTTTATTTAACGTTTGTTAACAAAACAAATAGTTATTCTTTGGAACAAAACTATCAAAAATGATAAATATGATTACCTAAGTTTAAGTCTGGAAGTTGACAGGTTTTGGATTGGACCCATATACAAATCAAAACCACAGAGTCCAAATTTTGCATTTTTGTATATTTTATAATATTTATAATAAATTATATTATATATTATTGTAATATTTTATATATTTTGCAAATTTTTTCAGTGCTTTGTTTCTAAGATCTTTTTGAATTTTTAGTTCATCATTTCTCCACGTGAAAATGTGACACTGATCATTTTTCCATTGTGGTCTTCAAATATTGTTCCAAATGACACTTCCAGGCAAAAAATTTGAACCACTGAAACAAGACTTTGACCCCAATTGTGAAAATAAAAATGTTCTCCCAGATCTCATTGTGATAAGGAAAACAGGGCCATTAGTCCTAAATTATTGCTGCTGCAGTAAGTGGGGATGTGCAGACCTTCACAACCAGAGAGTTTTTTTTTTTTTTACTCTCTGTGTAGTATCTGCTGTGATGTATCATAGTGATGTCTAAGTTGTGTAATGTGTCATCATTTTTTGTGATCCTTTTCATCATTACCTTAGGGGAGTGACAAAAAAAAAAAGCTTTGACAACATCTTTACATCTCTACAGAATCCTCTTAAGACTCTTAATTCATCTTGGCAATCATCAATGCATAGAGATACTTTTCAAGTCTAAAAGAAATTCAGCAAAATCCAAAAAACATCATCTTTGAAAAATGGCAGTAAATCTTGACGCAGATAGGATATGAAAGTATGCATTTCTATACACGGAAAGGATTTATCAAATGAGTAGGAGTATGCACCCCTCTATTTTCGCCATTTCCTTATATGTTGAGGGACAGTGACTTCCGTCGAGATCGCCTCAGGCCGGTCTATAATCAAAAGCCACATTACAGTTACCTAATCACCAAGAATGTCGTGCTCCCTTCGTGATGCCTACCTGAACTGTTGATATGCCCTCCTTTTCTTGGATTTAATCATCTCAAGGTAATGCAATGTGTTCAGACTGTGTTAACCCTTAAAGCGCCGAAGGCAGCATTTGCCGCTTGCTGATACAATGAAATAAAATCAAAGCTTTTGAAAACCTATCATGTGGCGACTTGTTGAAAAGAGCTCCCCTGCGGAGCTCTTTTCAACAAGTCGCCACATGATAGGTTTTCAAAAAGCTCAGGATATTTAAATTTTTTAAGCCTTTGAAAATTGATCTCGGCTCCCTAAGGGTTAATGAAGCAAAAATGTAAACAATTTGTCATTTTAATGTATTCAATGAATTAGTCTTTTTGATGAATTCGCAGCATGCTTCTGTAGCTTTTTCCTATTGCATTTTTTTCTGTGATCTATCAGAAGAAAATACCAATGTCAGTGGTAGAATACACTATTGGGTGGCTGAAAGGTCGATGGCACTGCTCAAACAGCAGTTTTGGTGGGCTCCTGTACCATCCACAGAAGGTATGCCACACTGTGATGGCATGCAGTGTACTGCACAATGTAGAACATAAATGTGGCATGCCTTTGGTGCAGAAGCTGCTGGTTGATGAACTGGGTCCTGGCCCACCAAATGTGGAACCTCTTGCAGCAGCCATACAACAATGTTTTAATGTAATCCAACGACTGACACACACAGTGGTAAGCTCAGACTGTACTTTTTTTTAAAACCTGTGCTTCACACATGACTAATAATGTTAAATTATCATCAGTGGGTCCTGCAAATATGACCCTCCAACTTAGCTGCAATCATCATACATCTTGATAATGAATGCTAATAGTCTTTTCTTGTTATGGTGTCTAAGTAGACCACAGGAGGGTTTTAAATGTTTTGCTAGTTCAGGTATGCGGGAATTAATTGTATTCTTTCCTCTGACATGTAAATCTATGTATCATAACCATGGGGGGAAAAGTAACGAAGTATGAAGTTATTTTTATTTTCATTTTACCCTCCTTACTTTGGGTAGCTTCTCAGGATGCCCATGAACTAAACTATAAAAAAGTGTGGCCTAACTGTTCGAATTTCTTCTCCAGAGGACTACACTATCAGACCAGTCTTTACTTCCATTGCTGCCCCTAAATTATTGGTCTTCCAGTACTGAGTCTTTTTAATGGCCTGGCTATTCAATACAAAGGCAGCATAATGGCAGCAGATATACATCATCCCAAACGCTTCAGCATTGTTTTGAAACATTGTCCTTGGATCAGCAATACTGCTCGCTTTGAAGAAAAGCTTGCCTCAGCAAGTTATGATCCAAAAGCTAAACATTTTCTGAAAAAAAAAACTGTAATTATCTTCCAACTAATATGAGTTCATACTACCCAGTTTGTTCAATATTAATTTAATATGTGCAGAAAGTCCACTCGATGTGAAACTGACCATAAATGTATTTTTTTGTGTATATTATTGTATAATCTACAAAATTAAACTTACAATGTCATAGCAACTGCTGAGATAGTTGTATTTAGTCAACCCTGTTTCATCTTAAATACATCATTTATGCTTACTTGTTTGCTCATTGGCTCGAGGTGTCACTTTGAATCTAGTGCAGTGCTGGATATACCTTGGACACTTAAAAATGGCACCAAGAGGCTTGAACTGTAAATATTAGATTTCTGTTTATTCATCCATCAGTAAATGTACAATCTGTCATACTATCATCACTGAAGCATAGAAACAATTGTTATTTTGAAAACATGCTTTATCTTTCATTGTAAAGAGACTGTGGCAATCAAACCATCAGGGGTTTGCCAGGAAAGTAGAATACCCAATCTTTTCGATCAGAGATATTGATATCCTTTTTTACACCAGTAGTCAGCATATACAGGAAATCCAAAGAAGTGTTGTTTTATCCAAAATTGCTGCGCCACATCAGGGAAAAAATTTCTACAACCTGATTGCAAGCAGCCGTTCTTATTTATTTATTTATTATTTTATGGAAATCCATTGTTGAAACTAAATATCAGATATTGAACTTAGGTTAAGGGGCAGAGGGGTGTGTGATATGCATGGTAGTTTATATGGAAATGTGGGCATGTCTCGAGTTGTTGGCTAGAACTAGATACACGAGCTGGGCCCAATTTTCACATCAATAGCTAACCTTGCACACGTAAGCTTGCTGACTTGCTAACACAAAAAGTGTATAGCCTAGCTCTAACCAAACATAAACAGCACAACTGGCCCAGTGGATAACCTCCCACAGCCTAAACGAGAGCTAGAACACTGCATTCACTTGTAATTTTGAAAAGTAGTGTGTGATTGTAACATTAGCCCGAAAGACGAAGTTTAAATACCAAACTGAATTCCACTATTCCACACTAAGATTAGCTCAGGACGTCTGGCTGATCCCATGGCCTGGAGAAAAGCAGTCTTGATAGACAGCACTTCGACTCAGCCTTCTTCAGAGTTCAAAACCGGGCCAGCACAGCACCTGAAGCACCAGAGGCAAGACCCTAGAGTCCACTGGGCCTTGTGAAGAGATCTCAAGGGTTGAGCAACTCTTCAGAAGTCAGTGACAAGACCATGGGACCCGATAGTCAATATCATTGCAGCCAAAGCATAAAATAACAAAAATACTTCTTCACTTTAATATGGCCGCTGCACAGAGTGAAGACGCTCTCTAGCTGCGAGGCAAATGAGCACAAAAAGTTTACTCACCTTTAGCCAAAGTTCAAGCCAGACTCCTGCTCAATGAACTTTGCATAAACAAGTGAAAATAAAAATAAATAGCATGTCAAAAGGTTGTTCGCAATCCTCAGAGAACAAAAAAATCCATAGCTCCAACTATGAAAAGGTTACTAAACAACAGCGATGCCTAGTGTTGCTGAACCAAACGTTCAACCCACACTACAAATTGCAAGAAGACTGTATGGATTTACTTCCAGGGTGAATGTGCCTGCAGTACTGGTGGTATTGGTGTACGTCACTGTGGTCACAGGTGGCTTTGTTGGCATGAGTACTCGAAATAAATAAAAGTAAATAAAATAAAAGTATTTGTTTTCCCACAAAATTATATTTAATAGGATTTTAACAATTCTCTAATTTTAGTTAAGCCCCAAATGAGTTCTTTATTCATTTCGGTCAGCGAAATGGCCACTAAGCACTAATAGAAGTATGACGGTGAAACCGCACCTATCTCATTGGCAGGACTCCTGTGGTTGCCAGTTTGCCAGCTGGTTAGTGAGGGAGAATTTTTCCGTTCAGTGTTTGATATGGCTCCATTGTGTATCCTGCATAGTGGGCATGTCTTGCAAACCATCTTGCTTGTTACTTAATCCATTACTATTTCTGATTTATATGAGAATGGACTAGAAATCCTGAGGTTTCAAATTCACATTCCTTCTTGGATGTGTCTGCAGGCCTCCGAAATCAAATACAGCATACCTGGATAGAATATGTGAAAGCATCGATCTGGTTCCGAATGAAAGGAGAAAATCAATTGTGTTTGAGGATTATAATGTTGACAGAAAACGTACTGGGAACATGACTAAGTTTACTTGATATATACACTAAAACAGGCTCAGAACAAAATATGTAGAGCCCATGTAAATGCTGCTGGAAAAGTTTGATGTGTTCTCCCCGAATTATTGTACAAAACAATATCTGTGAGTAATCTGACTGCTGATACCTTATGCGTACTAAGTGCTTGTGGCAGCCTGGTTTATAGATGCCACACCTACCCTCTGCCGCCTTATTAATTAATCTGTTTGTTGTGCAGGCTAAAAAAAAAAAACTGAGAGTGATATTGAAGTCAGCACAGATGTTTTTCATTCTCATTTTACCTGTCATTTTTTTCCAGTCTAAACAGGTGATGGTTTGTGCTTGGTCCACCTCTAGCTGTGGAGAAAAACTAACTGTGTGCCCAAATGACAGTGTGTGTGCTGGGGGATTTGCAGGTCTTGTTTTTTATGTATTCCATGTTTTATTCACCGAGGGAAGAATGGCCCCAGAGCTGGTTCTCATTGAAGAGATGAATGGTGAACACCAATGTTTCTAAGAACACAGAGGAATGAATAACACCCCTCAAAAAGAGCCATTACTAAGATACATCAGTCCAGGATGCCAAAATTTAAACACCAGGGAAAGAAAAGCATGCAGTGTTTCACACAGATTATATACACTGTGTTTTCTGAAATCTATACGCTTCAGTGTGTTCTTTCTGTGTGGGAAGGTTAAAAGCAATATAAAATTACGAATGAATGCAAAAGCAAAATACAGTGGGTGAATATAGCTGTTAAAATGCTCTCCACTTCAGTTCTGCCATCCAGTCAAAATAAAAATTCAAATAATGTATTTCTGTGATTAATTTAAAAAATGTCTCTTTTTGGTAAAACACCATGTATTTGTATTTTTGTGAAATTAGCGCTTGCCTCAGTGCCTCAGTGATAAATCACCTGCCTTGATAAATGGGAATGAAATGCTGGAGGACTAAACCACATGACCAAAACTAAAAAAGAAGAAGAAGCTAAAAATATTAAAAACACTTTTAAGTGAACATTTAAATTGGTTTCTTTAAGTTTTCTCAAAAAGTAAACGAATGAATGCAATATCCTTCATGGTGTGAGACCAAAAGATTCCAAAATTAGGTATGTTGAGCGGAATTTTACCCTTTTTTTTCTAGTTATTCTTGATAATGATGTCCAAGTACTGAGGACCTCATCAAATTTTCCAGACTCACAATGACAATAACATTTATAATGATAATATTAACAATGTTGTACTTATGAAGTCAGAGGTAGTTCACGAAATATCCCCATTAATCACTGTAGCCAGCTCTTATAAGGGCACCATAGCATGCCCTAAAGTACCCATTTTGCTCTGCGCAGCAATTCCTGTGCATGGCTCTGACGCAGCAGGGGTGGCAACCAAGAAAATGAAGAATGAGCTGAAAAAAAGGATTCACTTGCATTTCCTCATGTTTCCTTTACCATACGCAATTTGGAGGGTGCAAAATTGCTTAAAGCTTGAACACATGCAGAAATAAACTGGCTGCTGGTTGTTTAGCACTGGTATCTTTGGAAAGTCACTTCCACCTGAAGCTTGCACTGGGTACTTATTCAATGCTTGAAAATCTGTGATAAGTGACTGAAGTGCCATTTACTGTATGATATTTTGTAATGGTAGAGTCTCTGATGACAGCCGCAGATACTGTGAGCACCATAATTCATCAGACAGATTTTTTTGGTCATTTTGGCTCTGTTGGCTGAGTCAAACACCAGATCTGAATCCAACTGATCATGCATTTTACATTCTAAAGGCAAGAAGTCCCTGAACAAACAAGTGTTGCCACTAAACGTGGCCATGTCCCCCGCCAGGTCACGGAAATCGACTGGGGTCGGCGTATCACACTAATACACACTGAAGCCAAAGATGAATGAAATCGGTCAAACCGTTCTTGAGATATCGCGTTCACAACAAACGGGACGTGACGGACGGACGGAGCTGAATACTATGTCCTCCGCTCCGCTCGCTACCACGGCGGCGGGGGACAAATATTGTTCTAGCGAGGTTGTCTCTTCATTTATTTCTCTGAATTTGAATGTATTATGCGGTTTTTCCTCTCTCTGCTTCATGTCAATATTCCCATATTTCCTCCATGAACTCGACTTGTGGACAAAAAGCAACTCGACGGAGTTGAGGAATTACTGCTGTCTTTTGATTTTACGCATCACAATGACTCACTTAACTTCTGGCAGTTCTCATATGATAATATGACGATCATTTTATGTATGCTCCCTACCCAGAAGACGGCTTTATTTCAGAGCATTAAAAAAATTGTAGAATTATTGGGAAGATAAATCACACTGATGCATGCCGCAGTCACCCTTCCACCCTTCTCCGTCCTTCATCACCCCAGCTTACTTTCTCCGCTCTTCTTTTCCCACGAGCTTGCATTCTTTCTTCATCTGATTATTATTATTACTATTATTGTTGTTGTTATTCTTGTTTTTGTTCTTGTTATTCCTTAACAATTAGATATGGCACAAAACTACCCCAGGTCATATCACTTCTTTATCCTAGAGAGGCAAAATTATGATTTGGAACAGACTCAATGTGAACAATAGTAACAGAAAGCTAGGGGAACAGAGAGGCTGTTTAGAAGCAACAACAGTCTATCCGGGGCTTGGTTACCCCTTCATCATATCCCCTGATAGCGACAGGCTGTACCTGATATCCCAGGGAATATCCTTCGAGCAATGCAGATTGCTGGAGCATAGCCTTGTATGATGAAGATGCCTGTCAAAATGATCCAATATATGTCCTATTGTGTCCACAGCCTGTGTCGGCCAGGGCAATGGTTAAGTCTATTCATTGCATCATAACTCTTGGGCAGTAGGGGGATAGGGAGGAGGCTGGGTGCGATATTTCTCACGCTGCACAGTAAGCCTGGTGTTCCATAATGAATGCAGCAACCACATCATAAACATAACAGGGTTAAGAAAAAAGCATTTCATTTTTTTTTTTTTCTCGGACTTCCCTGCACTTTCTGAGTCAGTTTCTGCATTGTCACCATTTCATTTTATCTTTTTCGTTCAATGCTTGAACATCTATGTGAAGTTATCTAAACAGTTTCATTCTCTCTTCTTTGTGTGTTCACTGCAGTTATTCATGTTAAATCGCTGGTTGAAAACATTGTTTCGTAGCTTTGGTGTTAAAAAAAAAATTTAACGGTGATTTATGCTTTTTACCCCTCAGCCCTGACTTAGGGGCAGAGGGGTATTGTAGTCACGTGCCCCGTCCGTCCGTCTGTCTGTCCATCTGTCCTGTAAACTTTTGTATTCCGCATGATAACTTGAAAAAGCCTTAGTCAATCAACGCCATTTTTGCTGTGTTGCTTGGTCTTGTGTACCTACAGAAGCCTATCGATTTTGACGGCGCTTGGATGTTCAGTATGGCTGCCGCAGCCGCCATCTTCAATTTTGTATTCTGCGCAATAACTTGATAACTTGAAAATGCCTTTGTTAATCTACGCCATTTTTGCTCTGTTGCTTGGTCTTGTGTACTTACAGAAACATATCGATTTAGACGGTGCTTGGATGTTCAACATGGCCGTCACAGCTGCCATGTTGAATTTTGTATTCCGCAGGATAACTTGAAAACGCCTTCGTCAATTTATATTCATGCCAAACAATCCAGGGGCTGAGGGGTAACGCCCACTTTGCAGGGCTATTTTTGTGTTAATATAAGAGCAGTAAGAACAGACTGGTCGTAGTGATTGTGAACACTGAAATTAGGAGGAGGAGCAACGAACACTCGAGAGAGGTTAATTTCTCTGAAATGGATTGGAGTGTTTTGTTTCGAAAAGGCTGTTACTAAAAGTGCCACAGAACTCTCCAAACAACACCAAAAATTCTTTGTAATGTCAAATGTAGTTTTTTTTCCGCTTTAAAGACAATAGTGGAGGAAAGGTTATGCTGACTTTCTGCCTCAGTGCATCAAATAATTTATCACGAAATGTGCTATTCATTGTATCTCTTTAATATCATGCCCTCTAGATGTCTAAACTTTTTACAAAGGGTCACAAAGATAAAAGAATAACACAAGGCTATCGCTAAATGTGTCAGATCAGTATCAGTACTCTTCACATATGACAAAGTGGTGTTGTTTTCCGGTACAAAAGTGGAAAAAACTGCTGTTTATACCAGAGCAAAGACCAGCTTTCCAGAGCGAAAGCTCGGAAAATTTTATTAACTGTTTGTTTCTTTGGCAGCCCTCAGTCACAAAGCCGGGTGTATTTTGAGAGCTAGTCAGAAAGTTATAGGCTTTAAACAAATGTGCCACTAATGTCATTCCATGACCTTATCCAAACTCCAAAGACCCACTTTTACAATTTTTGGGATAGTCTCTGGTCATTCATATTTTGATATTCACCTATGAGTAAATCAGTCAAATCTGATGGTGACATTTACCAATACACTATTTTGACAGACAGCCAGCCTACTGGTGCTCTTTGACAAATTTAGCTCCTGCTTTTTTGTACTGAATGAGCTTTCAGAGAAATAAACAGTGGAACATGGTAGAATAAGGGCTTTGAGAAATATGCTGCATCTCATTTCTAAAGCATTCCATTCATAATTTTTTTTTTTTCAAATGACTCTAGTGTCCAGAACCAAATACTGTAATTGTCTATTCTATGCTGCGTACAAACTTAATTACCCAAACGCCTCTATTTCATGTTTGTAAGAACTGTATCTTGTTTGTAAGAATATTACAAATCAAACAAACTACTTCTACTTAATAAGGATTTAAATAACTGCAGCCCCCAACCATGGCATCAGTGGAGTCACCTTTATTTTCAAGCTTGTTTTAATCCCCATAGTGTGCTGGGGTATCCAGAGAGTTCCGTCCTCAGACACGCCGGTGTAGAGTTAGCAGCATATCAAAGGCATTATGTTTATCAAGCATAGGAACAGCACATTTAATGGTATCATGATGGATGCAGCTGTAGTGGAAACAGAACACTTTGATGTACATGGCCCGCTTTGATTAATGAGAGGCCCTGCTGAGAGCCTGCACACAGAGTAAATTACTCTTTTCAAAATGGCTGATTTGCACTATTGTACTAATTATTTCACATGCCCAGGGTCAGTGTAAACCAGGGCAGTGCCTCATATCCATCCCACGAATAATGAATTAAGAAGGGTACTATAACTCAGTAAAGTTCTTTAATCATTAGCCATCTGTGTTAAGCTCGGAGTGAGGACACCATTAGAGGAATTCCAAGCTAAGTCCATTCTTGAACAATGTATGCCGCTATTCTGGCAATGGCTGTGGAAATACTGGCGTTCAGGGAACATTATGTGGATCACAGAAGTTTCTGGAACATTTTATGTATGATGGTTAATGAAACCATCAAATCACATTTCAGCAACAATTATGAGCCTGATGTCAATACAATGCTTAGAACGCTTTCCTCCTTCCCGATTTCCGCTATTTTGCATCTGTGTCACTGTAAATGGCTTCAAATCCTTATACAAAATGTAAGCTTACCAAAGGAGAATATAAAGAAATACAAAACAGCCTGCAACAGTCATTTTATTTATTGGAGGAAAAACGTTGTTCAACTTTTAATCACCCATGTCAAATTTCCCCTTAAAACAAAATAACTAGGTGCGCCGATTCTATCAGCAAAGAGCCCCACCCAGCACTTGAGATGACTGGAAACCAGTCTTTTACGTTGCTGTGGAGGCATTTTGGCCCACTATGCAAAATTCCTTTCATCACAGAGGTCATTTGTCCGTCCAACAATCAGGTTGCATAAACAGCAAGCATAATTGCACCAAAATGAGCGCCCATGGGCGTGTTAGTCTTAAAAAGACAAATGGATCAGATGTGCTAATAAATTTTAGCATGTATTACTGTTTTAATAAAAGATTTGACAGGAAATTGACATGAAGGGAAAAAACAGTTGGTTGTATCCTTGCCATGTTCAAAGGCATGGCTGCATAAGAGGGTGCTTGACTGGCTTGCCTGCAGTCCCAACTTGTCCCGAATCGTGAACACAAAATGCACCAATGAAGAACCAATACTTTTGCACACCATAAGACTTATTTATCTGAAGGAAAAATTTTACACCTGAAATATTCAATCACTCAACATCTTCACTTCCTGAATGCTTATAAAGGGCAGTGATAGGAATGGCAACATTTTAAAGAGGTAAATACTTTACTTTTTTGCATAACTGCAGTACTTTTCCCATAGCCTGGTTCATGAGATATTTTTGATATTACCCTAGGGTAATATGACTTTTGCGAAAATGACATTGGCTGAGAGTGTGGGGGAAAAAAAAAAAATCGCTCCACCTTACGCCACGCTCTTAGTATTTAGCCGAACTGAATACCAAGTGTAACATTGGTTAAATCCGTATGGCTTAGTACTGTAATGAGCTAGCTAAGTGCCACTTTCATAAAGAAATTAAGTTTACTTAGCTAGCATGCACCCTGTACCTTTCCATATCCATTATGTAACATCAGTTTGTAGCTAGCTATTCAGTTAACTGAATTTACACGCCATTGCTAGTTCAGCCGTGAATATCTGTGACTCAATGACTGGCTATGTTAGCAGAGCGATGGAGTTAGCACTATGCTAAAATACAATGGGCGCTAACAGAAGTTACATTAGTTTTCTATTAAATTAGGCAATTCAGTTATGTGATAAACAGAATCTTATACTCTTGGTTGTGTCATATGAAAGTTATGGAACAAGTTGAGTAAATTTTGCCCTCGTTCCTCGCTAAAGCTCGCATCAAATAAAAAATTTCCTCAGCTCCTTTCATAACTTTCATATGACACACCCACTTGTGTAAGATCCTCTATATGTTTGAAATGTACCAGAAGAACCGAAGTTGAAATATGTTTATTTTGAAAAAAAAAAAAAAAAAAAAAATCTATATAATACCTGTGATGAAACTGCAAATGAAATGCTGCTGTATTTTTCAACAAAATACAGGTTGAAGATAATTTATAAATCATTGCTGCCAGTTTTTTTAATCTGACATACTGTGCCAACTTTTTGTGTTTTGGGGTTGTATAGTGCTTAAAGTTGAAGAGAATAAACAAATGGATGTGACTCAACAGTGCTGTTATTTATTACAGAGCATTATTAATTTCCATTACATGGTTTTTACTCAGTACAAAGCCAGTCACCCCTGCTAGTTTATACAGCATGATTGATGTTTCTCATAAAACTTGCATTCAAAATACTAAACAATATAAAGAATTATCAAACATGTTGGTTCTCGCTATACTTTCAAATATGCTTTGCAGCATAAATAACTTAAATTAAACTCGTAACCTCTAGAAACACATCAGACAGCACTGTTCAAATTTCAAAGATTTTTTTCCCCCTCAATTGCTGACTGAATTGATCCCAAAGGAGGGGATGTATTTTCTGATCTAAGGATGGGTAAAAACCTATACAAATCCTCTTTTCCTTTTATTTTTTCATATCACTGCATATTTTAACTGAAAAGTCCTATTTAGCGGGGACTTTCCCTGCATATTTTTCCCGATTCTGAATTGTATTCAATTGCCTCTTTGAAACTAGTCGGTTCTTATATCTTCCAAATTGTATGTTCATATCATTGAAGCCATTTGGTTCTTTTGTTGCATCTCCTCAAATGCTCAAAAGCATTCTCCTCTGCTCTGCTATGCTGATCAAATGCTTCCTGAAAGACTGATGTTCCTTTTAACTTTCCCTCTGTTTCGACTGTGAGAAGTCTCCTGCAATTCCCAAATGAATTCCACCAGTGTGCGCATTAAGGTCGAATGAAAGTTTATCTATTAATAGGCCTACAGCGTGGTGTTCCCTCATCGTTTACATTAAGCAAATCCTCACCATTTACAAAAATTTAGCATAAGTGCTAAATGTGTATGTACACTAGTTGCCTTGCTACATTTAAACTGAAACTGGTTTCCCTAGTCAGTTACTTGTACATGCACCTGCCATCTCTGGCCCAGGCTACTGTTGGAAGGTTCCATTAAAGACTGGAAAACTTTCATATTCATGTGTAATTTCTGGCTTTACATTTACAAAAGGTGCAATTTCATCAAGACTACATTTATTTTTATCCTCTGTAGATTGAACTTTTAAAGGTGGTAAAGGAGGCAATAAAGAAAGCAAAAATCAGGGTAAAAAAATTGCAGTGATTGGGTTTATCCTGAGGTTACCAAGTCTAAAAACAATCGGTACATTCCACCTCCATAACAACAAGTATTTGGACGAGTTGCATGAAGAAAGCCCTTACTGAGCACAAAAAAAAGCATCCGGAGTTTGCCAAAAATTTACTACAACTATGAATGGACTGATTGGTATGGTGAGCAAAGAACAAACATGAGAATTTAGCCATATATACCATCAGCATGTTCAGTGGCAAAAGAACAATGCACTTAAGGAGAGGCACATCATAACTGTGGACTTATATGGAGGTGGGTCATTGATGTAAGTATGATTGAGTGCAAGTGGTCCGCAGGCCACATTGAGTATCAGTTGCAGTAAAAAATATTTAAGTTTACTAGTAAGGCAACCTACAATAAATGCTTTCTCCAGTCAAATCAACAAAAGTCTGTCCAACCTAATTTACTAACACAAGTAAGCCTGCTCACTTAATCATCCAATTAATCGCAGAATTCAATTATTTAAATTAGGGGAACTGAGGCTGATACAAATAGACAAGAAAAGTACAGAAAACTAAAAACACTCCGCTAACCTCTCCAACCCAAACTCCCCCTGGAGGTAGTGCCGTCATTACAAGAATTTCAATGGCATGCCATCAAGAGGTATAGAAGCCTCTCATCTTTTTAACGCATGCATTCAGAATCTTCAAAAGACAATTTGATGTTTTCTGTCATCATTAATGTGGATAGGAGAACGCCTAATAACTTTGTGATGCAATGAACAATAATGTAGGATAAAAGCAAATTGGCTCGTCATTCTAGCGATTAGTCTTTGCAACTGAGTGAATAAATGTTAGTAGGTCATCAGAAAAAGTAAATGGCTGCCGGTTTGGGGAAATGCAAAATAAGATGAGGTTACGGAAGGGCTTTTATTCCTCTGATGGCCTGTTACTAACCATCCTGGGTTGAAGAGGTTAATAAAAACAAATGTGCTTTATTTGAAAAACTTGACATTGCATATCTTGTTCATAAATTCCTCCAAAGGTCTAAAATCAAAACACCTCCAAAAATGGCATGTGAAGATTGCGCCAATGTCTTCAATATACAATATACAATATACACAAGCAAAATGAAATCAAATAAAGGCAAAACTGAATTAGTAATCTTTCCTATTTTATAAAGTGGGTTGTCATAGTGGCACTTTGCATAGTCAATTTGAGTTTATTGCACTTATTATTTCAATGCATGTTGTCATTTGTGGAAAATTATTGAGAGGTAAAGGGTAGATTTTCTTAATTACTCCGTGCTCCATCATAAATGGTAATTTCAAACAAATAAATCCTTTACTAAAGCTTCCAGCAAAATATTGTTTCAGTGGAATACAACATTATGGAATCATATTATTGGAAATTATGGAGGATTTCAATTAAATTAAAGGAGTAACAAAGTTTAAAAAAGTGAATAGACTAGAATTGCTTCTCAAACTTTTAAATCCTTTCTAATCTCTTCATGTGTTTCTCTCACAAAAGAATCTATGTCAGGAGCTATACTATATTTCACACCTATCTCTCAACAGAAATCCAAGCAAAGACCTTGAAGAACCACCTGAAATGGGAAGCAATAAATTATCTTTTCTCTTTTGTAGTCAAGGGAAACATGGCCGATTTTAGCCTTTCATCCAACAGGGAGGCCCAGCCTTATTAAACATTAAATATAAAACAGAGACCGGAGGCGAGGCCTTAAGCCCTCTGTGACCACCATCTCTGAGCATTCAATCAGGTTCATTTTCAAAGACTGAACAACTTACAGCCAAGAGAAAGATAAGTAAATGATAACCTGCCCCAGGATCACAGAATAGCCCCCTTACTCATTAGAGGATGACCTGATTTTCCTCAGGAAACACAATTACATTTAGTGTGAACTTTTCCTATTTCCTCTTTGTAACAACTACAATGTTACAACATTAAAAAATTAATTTTGAGCAACTTTGACTTTTTTTGCCACGTGACGATATTGGAGCAGAGTTACAGAAGCGCTGTCAATGAACACAGGTTCTTTTTGGCACTTATTTTTAATATATTGAAAATAAAGTAAGCTTTGATTTTTTGCATATATTTTTTTTTTTTCTGGTTCTGCAATGTCTAATCTTTATTAGAAGAATACCACAGCCAGGTTTATTCAATAAAACATAGTCTATGCATTGGAATGTGTTTTGGTTTAGTCACATGAAAGCATCTGCCAAACATGTGGTCATACAGCAACTTCATAAGTGCAATGGCAGAGTCTGTAAGGACAGCACGAGGAGAATTTTCCCAGCACAGTTTAAAAATTTCGACCAATCGGAAAAAAATTGCCAACTGTTGGTCGATCATGGTTCGCTTTAGCTTTTCTATATGCAGCACAGTGCACTCAATGTCTGCCTGAACAGAAAAAAAAGCATCAGAGATTCTACAACCTTTTTACACTGCGCTGACAAAAGCACAGTCGCAAAGTAAATTTGAGTAAACGGATGGCCACTCCTTTCTATTCGGACAGTGTTCAGCAATTTACTCCCTAATTCTGCCAGCAGTAAAGCCCCATTTTGTACATGTTCCCAATTCACCAGACAATCAGCAGTGCTGCAAAGCAAAGTCACAGTGGCTTCACAAATATGCTGAGACAGCAACTGAGTCCTGGTCACTGCATTGTTCGCTGCAGTGCTCTCTGACGCCCTTTTTCGGACTTCCTAAAATGATAGGGATGACACCTTGATGAATGGCAATAGCATCATTTGACTCTTGAAAGGGCAGGAGAACATCCTTTCTGTTGTTATTAATCATGTCATTTCCGTCCAATCACACTATGGCATTTTTCAGCTCATGAGAATTTGTGTACTGAGAAATTGTAAGGTAAAATGATAACAAGCATGATCTATAAAGCATTTATTTTCTGTTTTCATCCATGACAACACACTGACTTTGCCTCAGAAAAAAAATTATGCTGTGAACAAAAGAATAAGTACATATCTGCTGTGAACATGACATTGTGTTTCCTTTGGGATACTACTGCGATCACATTATGTCCTATGTAGACAATTTTTCAGTGCATGAATTTTTGGCGGGCATGTCCAGTGTTTTTACAGGGGGCGGAGGGGCACTGGCCTATACCAGTGAATAATGCTTGATATTGTTGATGGCAACAACCATACTTCATATCAGTGGCTTCCAATATTTGCTACAAGCAGCAGCAGTGGAAGCTCACCACATACTGATGACCAAATATAATCCGCTGTATCAGATATTGAAGTTTTGCTTGGTTTACAGTTAAATGTGAATTTTCATGATGAAGGGAAAATTAGACCAAATGTGATTTACCAACAACCAGAAAGACAAAGCGTCTTGATCCCTCTAACGCATCTTATCATGAGCCAGGTTGAAATATCATGACACTATTACCAGTCTAGTTGGAAAAGCAGTAAATTTTGTCCATTGATTCTTTTTTCTTGGCGTTGAAGTAATTAATTCTGTTAGCACTGTTGTCACAGAAAATGCACTGCACATCAATAGTCAATACCAAATACAATCAAAGAAACCTGAAAAATGAACTGAAACAAGTTTTAGGGCTAATGATGCTTGATAAGCATCTTTACGGCAGATGATGCCAAATCCTTGCAGACAGAATGAAAAATGAGTTTTGTTGCTGTGCTGTCAGTTGTTTCCTCCCCAAGGATTGAAAGCCAGGCTCTTTTTAGCATGGTTTTTTTTTTTTTTTTAGATTTAAAAAAAAAAATTTGTTTTCAATTTAAGGGTGTTCATCTGTGATGTTGCAGTGGGCTTTGATGAACATGTAATCCATTCTGTCAAAAAAGTTAGTGGGAACCCAGGAACCGTACTTGGGAATAACTTCAGCTTGGGTAAAAAGTCAAAATGCAATGGTCATATTTTGAGCAACACTATATTCAAAAAGGAGAAATAGAAATTGAGGGTTCCCAACTTGTCCGCTTAAGTCTATTATTTGGCGATATTAATGATTATCGAGGCAGCAAAATGCAAATTTAATTTTAATCAATATTTGGATGAATATATTGTAAACCTTGTATGCTGCTTGATCTTTGCTCTAGCTGTGAGGAATATGAAATTTCAACTTCATTGCTATAAAATCTTAAAAGAAAACTATAAAACTATAAAATCTTATTAGAAAACTGTAGTTGAAGTATAGGCCCAATACCACACCAAAACATTGCTTTATTAGGTTAAGATTTAAGACATCAGACAGCCAGCAGATATCCCTTACAGAAAAATCACACAAATTTCACATGTGCAAAAACACATGAGATCACATGTCCACACAGGGTAAACATGGGAAGTTCATACGGTTTTTTTTCTGTAAGGTGTGATTCTTTTTTACAAAGACATTTTATTCGACTGCATATTCCTTAATTTAGTGAGCAAGGTGGACTGGCTATCAAATCCACATTGGATAGATTGATGCATTATGGCTGCTTAGCAGTGAGAGTATATTTAATATTGCTATGACTTCTGTAATATGCATCCCATTACAGAGGCACTATCTCTGAATAGCAGATTCCCAGCCCACATGCTCTAGCAGCATATGAGTTATTGCTATGGTCAATAGACTTCTTTTCCGAAGTAGCCAGTCTGTGTAGGTGATCAATCTTACGGCCTTATGGGAACTGGGTCACCATTACACGACTCAGCCCCATTATTTTCCTTCTGCATCATTTCGAAATCTGTTGGAATGTTCTTGATTCATTTTTTTCTAAGCTTTTGCCATTCCTTTTTCAATTGCAACAATATGAATATGTACCAAAAGATGTATTCCATTTGTGGTCATACGATTTGACTGTTCTACGCCCAGGGCACTGAGAACAAAGATTTTTTTGTTGTTGCCATACATCAGAAACTAACCTTTGAAATGAACATCAAAAATATTACTGCCTTTCCAAGGCTTCCTTCTTGTAAATACTAGGGGCTTATTTTTAATTGCCAATGCCATGCAAATCAAGACAAAGTGAAAATGAAAATAAGATGGAAAGCGCTGTTAGAATAGGTTATACTTTGTTTTTAGCATGACTGTTAATGTATTATGCAGCCATATTCACAGTAATAAATATTTTGTTGTGAAACATTCTTATTGAGGATATACAGGTATTCTCAAACTGGGCTCTGGGCCTCTTCGGCTTTTAATTATGAAGTTTATAGCAAAAATAATTATGACCTATTATTATACTGACAGATACTGTATTCATGAATGTATATATTTTTTTGCTTTCAATATTGCTAGTAGTATGCCATTAATTTTGTGAGATTTTTATGTTATGTATACATTATTATGTATTGCTTGTGCAATTGGCGGCAGGTTCATCAAACATGTAGGTGCAATGGAACTAAATTTCCTCAGGAAATACAAGTGACATGCCCCCAGTGTGACGAGCAATTACTGTAAACTAGTGCCGATACCCACGAGCAATAAAAAATGCAATAAAATGTATTAAACTGCAGACATAATGCAATTACCCCCTGCACAATTTTTTGTAACTGTTGGCTTGTACAGGGCATGAAAGGGCAAGCAGGCTATGGGCTATGTAGCTCTCGGACAGGTAGTGTTCACCCAGCAGCTGGTGCAGACTTTGCATGCCTCATTGCAACTAAGTCTTGGCTTATTTGAACAATGCAAGCACATTTGAATGCAAATATCTGTCCAACATATTTTCCCCAGTTAGATTAATGTATTTGTTTCCTGTGTTTAATAAATGATTCAGGAAATTATTTTATTGAAACTGGTGTTTATTTTGATGTCACAGTGACACAAGGGCCTAGTCACAGTGTCTTCTGAGGGCCCCCGATTTCCTTCAAATTATGGATAACATTTTTGACTTCATTAAATTTTATTAAAACTCAAATATTGATCATTTTAATTATTACAAATTATTAAAGAAAATCTGTATTTTAACTGATAATTGTAATCTTGTGAAGCTGGTTTCTAAAGTTGCCAGTTTTTTCAATGCTAAATTAGTACCCTGTAGTGTAATATTAGGACAAACAGGTCTGCCATCCACTCTCAAATTTTCATATAGAGGTATTTCCCCAACATGCAGAAGAAAACTTGGAGATATTCCCAAAGCGGTGAACCTCAACCCCTCTTGGGTTGTTAGCAGCTGGGCCTTTTGTGGATGCTCCATTATTATCCAAGCACTAGAGCGTCATCTGTTCAGCACCTGTACACTTGTTTTCTTTTTCCCTTACCTTTTTGGTCTCGCAGTAGTTTGAACCAACACGAGGCTACTGCTCTGTCATTAGCTTGGCAGCAGTTTAGACACAGAGGAGTTTAAATCTGCGTTGTTCTGAAAACATCACGTGATCTCTTAGCGTCAAAGAAATCTTCATTGTCAAAGCAAAGGTGAGTGCTATTTGGCTAGCTACCAATCATTGATTGTGTCAGTCATTAGTTTACGGTTACCACCCATTCTATGGTAGTAACCTAAGCAACAATTCTGCAATAGAGCGTATCGCCAATACGAAAAAATTGCCCGGATGTTGCATTCATGCCCCGTTTCAGATGCATTATGGGATAGTTTGGTAACCCAGTCGCTTCCGGTCTCTGCAGAGCCCAACAGAAACTGAACTGTAGTCATTAAGGCCATGGGTCGTTACTGTAAAGCTGCCATGTGTTCGTCAAATGAAAATAAGCGAAAAAACTTCAGAAATACCCCTGGATGAGAGACTTATACGCACAATGACTGTATATATGTATGCGTGCGTACATTGTTAAACTGTAGGTAGCTCACGGTAAATGACAAATGTGATCTCAACAACATATCAGAAGTGAGTGAGTACCAGATGTAGCAAGATATTTTGCCGAAAGCGCTACATCCGGGCATTTTTTTTTGTATTGGCGATACCCTCTATTGCCTCCGCTCTGGGTTCTCTTTCTCAGATGGGATTCTGTAAAAGCACAACCCAGGCTTTCCTCCTTGTTGGTCACTGCATCCAATTGAACAAGTACTAACTGGCATTTTGACGAAACAAAGAGGTAAAAATGACTGGAGGGAGCAGAGGAATCTCTCTTTTGCCCTCCAGGTGGGTGTTCCCATTAGAAGAAACGTGAAAATTATGAATTAGCTTCCATTATTCAATTGTTGTCTTGTTACCTCGACCCTCTTTCTGTTCATTCCTCATGCCTTTTCCCTCACATGCTCCTCATTGTCTGTCTGTTTTTAAGTTCCTGTCTTTGTCTACTCCAGTGCCAGATTGTTCCACGTGCTTCTTCATATTGCTCTACTTTCCAGCAGTCTAGTTTCTCTTCCCTTGATTCTCCTGATTCCATCCTAGTCCAGTGCTTGTGTTGTGGTCACCCTGGTCCTCTGTCCTCTCCTGCCCTAGTCCAAGATTTCTCGCCTGTGTGCTCCTTGATTTCTTGACTCTGACCTTGGACTGGACAACTGATCTCGACTTGCCTGCCCACCTGGATTCTGACGGTCACTGCCTGACTTATTCCTGTCGCTCAACTACTGCATGCCTCACCCACCCTGTATTTCTCCGTCTGCTGGTTTTTGACCATGGATTGTTAATTCTCCCAAAAAAGCTTAGTTTTAACTATACTCAGTCAAAAAAGAAACTTCACACTCGTTTGGAGGTCGATAAGTTGAACATACAAGAAAAGTGGTTTTAAATAATGATTTAATTCCATTCTGTACCCATTAAGGACAGTGTACCATAAAAATCATGTTCATAATGTAACCAGTTCCACCGGAAATGCTACGGAAATGTAAGAGAGTAAAAATGGTAAGTTACAACTTGATGAAAGCATGTCAATAGCGCCATGCCCTCCATGAGCGTTCACAACTGGGACGCAACGCTCCTCATGGATTGAATGATGCGCCTGAACACAGCTTGGGGGATGTGTCGCCATAATTGAACCAACATGGCACCAAGTTCCTGCAAATTCTGTGGAGGGTTCCTTACTTGACGGAGTCTTCTGCCCAACACATCCCATACATGTTCTACGGGATTAAGGTCGGGAGACCTTGATGCCAGCATTCCTAAGAAAATTCCACGTTAAATTGGCCGTATGAGGTCTGGCATTGTCGTGTTGGAATGTTAGACCTGACCTGGGCCATGAATGGCAAAAAGCTCTGGAATGAGCACTTGATCTCTGTATCCTGCAGCAGTTAGGTTTCCTTGAACGACCATCAGTCGGGAACCGGCAGGACCATTAAAGGCACCCCAAACCATAACACTACCGCCCCCCAAAACGGTCCACTCCCTGCACACAACACTGGGCGCTATGCTTCACGCGCTCTCCTCCAAACTCTAACTCTCCCATCAGCGGTGCAAAGCGAATCTGGATTCGTCACTAAAAACGACCCTATTCCAATCACACTGAGTCCATCTCAGATGTCGTTTTGCCCAGAGAAGCTGTTGACGTCGGTGTAACTGGGTTAAAATTGGTCCACGATATGGCCGACGTGCATGGAGACGAGCAGTGCACAGGCGATTACGTATGGTTTGGGCAGTCACACGACCTCTAAACAATTCATTCCTAGCGGACGTTGCAGTGAAAAATCGATTACGCAAATGACGTAAGACGATTTGTCGGTCTTCTGCTTGTGTCGTCACACGTGGTCTACCCGAACGAGGTCGGTCTGCTGTGGTGCCAGTTTGTTGTGTCCGAAGATCATGGATAGTCCGTCGACTGCATCTCATAACCCTGGCAACGTCAGTGACCGACGTTCCCGTATTCAGCATGCCAATGGCGCGTTCACGTTGAATGATTGACAGTCGTGGCATTGCAAATCAACGGATAATTGACTGTAAGAACTTGTTTTTCCGAGATGTCACTCTACCGTGCTAATGTGGGCTCAATTGCACGTGTCTCATAAGGTCACGTGACTAGGAACACGAGGAAACATGCTTTTACCTTGATGTATGCTCGCACGCTGCATGCTTGTGCACGCCGGAGTTGCTGTGTGTCATGATGTCTTTGACAACGCATTTACCCCTAATAATAATAATAATATCTCTTGTATTAAGTTTCAAGAAAATATTTAGAAATTTATGAGTGTGAAGTTTCTTTTTTGACTGAGTATAATTCCTGGTTTTGGAGTTGACTCTGTCCTCATAAAAAAGCATCTTTAAGATTGTACATGTTCGAAATTACTAAGTCAGATGACATTGCTGAATGTCTGCTACCAGTTCTCATTTTGTTTAGAAAAATAAATGATCTAATGTGCTTCTTCTGAATAGTTTATAGCAGGGCTGCCCAACCCTGTTCCTGGAGAGCTACCATCCTGAAGGTTATCACTCCAAGCAAAGCAAACCACACCTGCTTTCCCAGTTACAGATCTTGACAAGCTGCTAATGAGCTGAATCAGGTGTGTTGAATTAGGGTTGGAGCAGAAATCTACAGGATGGTAGCTCTCCAGGAACAGGGTCGGGCAGCCCTGGTTTATGGCTTCAAATGGAACTTTGGCAATTCAGTTGTGGAAAAACTTTTGTGACGACCACTTATGGCACATTACATCGGTAAACACATCAAAACATTTGAAAAATATTGACAGACACTTTCAATGTGCACGACCTGCATTGAATTTCTGGTCATCCCCCTGACCAAATAGGAAGCTGAGGGCCCCAAAAGATTTTTCCCTAGATAACTGCATTTCTGTCACTCATTTCCATTTAAGCCACAATGTTTTCCAAACCCAAATCTCGGTGCTGATTCCATACCTGGGTACTGGCTTTAGACATTTTTTACCCCCCTTCAGGATACACCACCCATTCCTTTATTTGTAATTAGGGGTAAATCAACCAGTCTAAAAGTAAGTAAATTACCTCCATTGCTTAGGTTTATATATGCATTTGTAATTTTATTCATTTATTGGAATAACACAAAGTTACCGCATACAATTGTTGAAGTGATGAGACAGTTTTATCCTAATGTAACTCGGAACAGCAATAAGGCACCGAGATTAGGATTAAAATGATGGCTATGATGAAACTATGTGTCAACTGAAATTGACATCTGGGGATTATTTTGCAGTCCTATGGGTATTAAGTTTTTAATGCTTCATATCTAAGGTTTTGTCTAAATTCACCTCAACATTCGAGTTATCACTGCATCTATACACAGCACATAGTGTCGATACTGTGTTGTATTTCTCAAGTTTGCACCACGCCAGTTATTTTGTCTCCTGATAACTTCAGGCACCTGGGATAAGCAATTAAATTGTGCAGCTGAAATACAATCACCTGCTGAGGACATATCAGCACACAACCTCAGGGTCAAAGTGAAAAGAAATAAAAAAGGTTATGTGCTCAGACCCAATAGATGAGAGGGTCTCAGCTGAGATTTACTGATGGCTGGGTCAAAGCCTAAGGTTACCAAACACCCAGACTAATGCATCCCTGTCAAAAGGAAACAATGCGAGGGTAGAGCACACCTTCAGTTATTGTTTTGAAATTTCCACTTTCAACTCACACGCCTGCATTCTATCAGCCAGATTGCTCCAACCCCAATGTCACACAGCATAGCCTGAATGCAAGCAAACCCTCATCCTTATTATGAGAGAAACAATGTATTCCCTTGGTTGAAGTAGATTACAAAAATAGAGTAAAATGAGAGAATCCAATCAATTCACCGTTCTAAGTTAGAATTAGAGATTTAAGTCAGAATTTTAAAATACATATCCTCTCTTTCTCTCTCTCTCACACACACATGCACGCACACACATTCTGCATTAACAGTGCAATGAACTATTCAGTGGAACAGACAATAATATTTTTTACAGCTGATGTAGGAGTAGCAGATGTTTAACATGCCATTTCCAGCAGTGCATCTTTGTGTAGAACCTTTATTTATTTGCCATCTACCTCACTTCTCCCCCTTTTCACAAACTTAATGTTTTTGTGAAGAGATAACTGGTAAGCAGACAATAATTTTGGTTTATGTGCAAACAAAACAAATGGCAACAAAAAATTTCAAACTCCATAATTAAAGGAGTGAAAATAACAAGAAAATATTGCCGCAAGCAGCCATTCCGGGGTGAAGGCCTGTACGGATTGTGAGGGCACAAAATCTATGAGCGGTCAAGCAAATAAGTACTGTATGTCTGTGAATTGTGTTTTGGCAGTTTTTGCATTTAATGCTCATTAATTGAATTTAGAGTTTTTGCAAAAACATTGACTATCCCCTTCAGTTCTCAATCTTCTTTAACCAGCATAAACAGCAAGTGAAACTAGTACTTGAGAGCAGTGTTTCATAATGAGTCTTCAGTTTTATTAAATATGAAATTCAACCATGATAAATAGAAAATAAGGTATAATAAAAAAGCACAAAATGAGCCAATTTCCACAAATTTACATTTTCATTGGCAAATCACAGAAAACAAATGCAGCTTTGATTTAATAGCGTAATAAGAATAAACAAAGCATGAAACACAATTAATGAAATCAGCTGCAGTGCACTGTTGAAAATACCTCTAGCACAGATGCTACACTCTTCTCCCAGTGCAATCCATGCCTTATGTCCACCATGGGAGCCATTTGCCAACAGTTGGTGTAGGGAACCTCCTGTGCTTTCATTTCACTGGAAGCAATAGCAGGGGAACCTGACAATTTATGGTGGAGCCATTTCTCTTTTTTTTTTGCTTCAGTTTCGCTGAAAGATTTGATTATTGCTGTTATATTGCCAAATCAAAAAAGCCAAGTGAATTTTAATTTACCGTTACTAAAATGATTTTTTTTTTTTTTTTCAGTTCGTGCGTACAATATAAAATGACAATTGTCGAATTGCTACATTTTAATGCTATGAACTGAAATCGACAGGCATCTTCAATGAGACATTTAGTTTTTCTCTTGTTGGTCCTTGTAGTCTGACTGCAACATTACAGTGGCAACAATTTTATCGAGGCTAATAAGTAAATTAATGAATTTAATCGAAATGATGGAAAGTCACTGTTTTGCCACTCTCCGTATGTGATGAAAATATTGTTTGCCTCTGTGCCAAGTTAACGGATTAAAAGGTTGGGTTGCATTAGATAAAACGGCAAACCATGCTGAACATGATCCGTGAAGCGAGAACATTTTCTGTCACCATTGCACAACTTTGCATCGCCACCTCACCAAGAGCAGGTTTTATCAAGACAAATGTGGCATCCAACAGGAGGATATTAATAAATTATGGGGTAATGAAAAATGTGAGAGGAGCCTCACTCTTTGCATTAAGCCCTCAATGATTGTCTTGATAGATGTGACTGAGGGGCACTTTTGACAGGAAGGCAATGAAAAAACATGACAGGCCGTCCTGCAAGGGTGACCTAAGGGATGCCAGAACAAGCTGCTGAAACAGAACGGTAAACAGAAGCTTCAAGGTAAGCCACGTTAGCCAGGAGACAGGGGGGAGACGCTCGGCTGCACAGCTACCAATCATCTGAGCTACAACCCCAACAGTGGCCATGACACACCATATTTGTCAAAGTGCCCGATGCCCCAAACTGAACAGTGAAAAATTTAATAAAAACACCAATAATGCTAGTGCTCTGGAGTGTTGCAATTGAAGAGCCTAGTGCTAAAAGTACTTAAGTTTTCACACATCGTGAGGTAAGGGTGGGAAAATGTCTCTTATAAGTCACCTGCGTCAAATTTCTCAATTTTCCATTTCCATTGACAAAACCGCTGTAAAATGTTTTCTTATCTGATATTTCTCCAATTATTGATCATAAAGTAGGATTCAAGAATGAAACAAATTACTGCTTTGCTCTGCGGTGCTGTTAAGGCATCGTTCATTCATCCAATACATCTCGTAATGATGGAAATTAACAGCGAAATGGTATCTGTAATGGACTCTGAGGAGGCGTTTGACTCAAATAGTAGTTCAGAAGAACAGCAGTCAAAAGGCATCATGAAAACGTGCTGAAGATAAAGAAAAGATTTTAATGAATTGTTTGTGGCATTTTTTTTCTTTAGCCATTTTGTTCTCAAGTAGGCCAGTCGGGAAAGAGTTAAGTCGCATCTTAAAACTCATTATGTTAGACATGCTATTAATTAATTTTTTTTTTTTTACTGTTTTGTCTTATTTCTTCATGACTTGTTTTGAAAAGTGCGATATTAATGAAGGTATTATTATTATTATTTATTATTATCATCATTATGAAAAGAATTCACACGGCTTTTTGATCTTAACAGGCACTCTCAGTCTATCAGGCCACTTCCTGCAGCTTTAGATGGAGCTTCATTGAACATTGATCAACAGTCTGAAACTCTTTTCAGTATTCTACTAGTTCAGAAAAAAAAAACTGCTTTCTGTAGCTGGTCTATTTCACCTGGTAGTCCAATCTTTTCCACGTACTGGATGTAACTGGATATTTTGACCTGAACAATGACTTGGTTATCAAGAATGGATGTCTCAAAATGAATCTGAATTATAATATTGATGCGTTTTGCTAATTATATGGAAGTAAATTATTAAATTTATTGACTTAGGTATATCCCGTAGTGCTTGCACTACCGCTAGAGGGCATTAGGGTTGCAGAGGTTAATTAGGGGAGCAGTAATAAGTACAGCAATGTGAGTCAGGTGCTGGTGCTAATTCAATAATGGGGCCAGTGATTAGAAAACCAGTGATGCTGAACAATAGTAGGCCGGAGCAGAGGGGGTGGAGCTGTGGGCGTTGCTCTACCCAGTCTATTTTTTTTTTTTTTTTTTTAATTAACAGGAGTATTTTCATGAAATCGATGGCTGATTTATTCATGTGTTTAGATGCTGCAGTGTCAGTCAAAGAAACAAACATTCTCAGGGATCATTTATGTTTGGCCACTTTTTCTTCATCCACACCTCGCCCTTAGCGATGTCCACCAGCATGACCTTCTGCACCATTCTTCTGTAGAGTCTAGCACGTATGGGGGGTTGAATATTCTTGGGCATAATGTATATAAAATTCTTTCTATGTAATTTAATTGATTGACAGTAAACATTATATACGTAGATTGTCTATTCAAGACAACCATGATCTGCTTATCTCGAGGTGAAGAGCGCAGAGAGAGAGCGCATAGGTAATACAGGTAATATAATCTTGTTTGTGTGCCTTTGTGATGATAATACGCAATTTCTTGACAATTCAATGAGTTATGCATCAGTACATTTGTTGGTGACAGAAAAAAAAAAAAAAAAGCCTGGAAAATATATCTACATTAAATTACATTTTCAATGTAAACTGATTTATTGTACAGTTGATTGGATA
Source organism: Gymnothorax javanicus (assembly GCA_029692085.1). Lineage (NCBI taxonomy): Eukaryota > Metazoa > Chordata > Actinopteri > Anguilliformes > Muraenidae > Gymnothorax > Gymnothorax javanicus. The sequence goes on from CM056211.1 coordinate 10,358,002, forward strand.
ATTAAATCAAGAGCAAGTGGTTGAGAGTAAATGTATTTTATCATCCTAGTAAATTAAAAGTTCCGCACCATAAAAAATCACGACCATCTTGAAAATGATTATTCAAGTGCATTTTATAGGTTCACAGAATTTATTGTCAATGAATGTACTGAACTGTGTCATCAGTATATCCTGGCTTGCAGAAAAAGAGAAGTGTGCATATATGCAGTACCATTCAGAAGTTTGGAATCACCAAAAAAGTTTTATTTTATTGAAAGAAATAGGTTCTTTTATTCATCAAGGTTTCATTAAATTAATGCAAAAAAAAAAAAAGTTGCGCAAACCATGATAATTTTACAAATGAGGATTGCTGTATGAAATTATTGCTTTTTACTGTAATTCAGTCGTTACGTGAGTTTAAAGCATTCCATTTTTCGAAGCCGTTACTCCAGCAAACTAATTACACTGTCAGTCCATCCTTTTGAAACTGTATTATTGTTTGCTTAAGAAACCAGTCCTATTATTAAGGGCTGGAGATGGTAAAAATAGCAATCGCTCAGTTGCTAAATTTCCAAACTATCAAATGCTCTTACTAAGATTAATTGTGGTTTAAATGGACAAAAAAAGCAGTTTAAACTTGAAACTTGTTTGTCTATTACGAGATTCCATGCTCGAGAAACTGAATTTTTCATAAAAAACTGTGAACTGCTATCCTGAAAGAAAATCACAAACTGGGTGCAACCAGGATTGAGAAAGGTGTGATGCTGAGATACGCAAGACCATAAAAGGGCAAGTAAAAAAAAGTATTTTAGTTGAGAAAGAGTTGCCTCACAGGTTCTGAGCAGGCAGCATCATTGAATAGTAACTTTTTTCTGGAAAACTCTACCAGTAAGGTCAGGCTCTAGACGGCAGTGAAGTTATGCACCGCTCAGCCAAAACATAGAAAAACCAGCTGTTTGTATTGTGGAAGTCCCCCTCATGCTGCCAAAGCAGCTCCGTCAAACTGACATCTGCTTGAATTTCCAGAAACGGGGTTTCCCAGCAGAACTATTTCCCAGAGCATCACACTCCTTCCACCAGCTGCTCTTCTTCCCACACCTCGTGCATCCCAGTGCCATCTCTTCCCACGGTAAACGGTGTACACTTACCCCACCGATGCAATCAATGTAAAAGAAAACGGGATTCTCTGGACCAGACAACCTTCGATAATTGCTAAGGTTCCGCTCCGATGCTCATGGGCCCACTGTATGCACTTTCAGTGGTGGACCAGGGTTAGTATGGGCACTCCGACTGCTCTGCAGCTACAGAGCAGGGTGCAGTGCACTGAGCGTTGCATCACAATCCTTGCTAAAGTATCATTAAAATTGTCCGTGATTGTGCCACAGCAGCCCTTTTGTAAATTTCAGGACATTGAGGAAGTCAAATCTCTTAGTAGAGGAGGGAATAGAGAAAAATCTCTCCTTCAGAGAAAAGATTTTCGGATCCACACTATACAAACAGATCATCCTAAAGGACTGAATGAGGAACTACTGTTGGGATGTTTTCTTTGATCCATATTAGTATTTACTGTTTCTGTGTTTCACTACTAACAAGCTTTGTTATTTATAGCCTCATTGCTAGTGCACTTTATACAGTTTTTGTCAATGTGCAGTCTGTAGCATTCTCAGCTCTTTTTATGAATTGCATTTGCTCTTCATATGGGCTCTTGGTAGTTTGAAACACCTTTTATATCCAGAGTTTATACATACAATTCTAGATTTGATTTTTTTTTGCTATGGTTTCTCTTTTGTGCTTGGATATTACTGTTCTGATGTTTTTTTTTTTTTGTTGTTTGACCGAGCATCCCCTTTTCTTGGCGTATATTACTTCAGTCTAATTAACTTCCTGCAGATAAGGCAGGCCTACCAAAGAAAACGGCCAAGCTGTAACAAAAGTTTGTCAGATGTCTACATTTTTCAAATAAACAGCAACGTGATATTGAAAACATGCCACATTCCCGCAAAACTTCACACCACAACACATTAAAGTCGATACATTTTCATCAGAACCGAGCTCATAAATCGCACGGCCTGTAACGAGATGAACCAACTGCGCACGCGGATACGCAGTTGGTTCATCTTCTGCGTTTGTAACAGGCCCTGCAATTTATAGGAGTTTGGTTCTAGTGAAAATGTATCAACTTTAAAGAGTTGTGGTGCGAACTTTTGCGGAAACATGGTATGTTTTCAATTTCCTGTTATTTGAAAAAAGGTAGACATGTGACAAACTTGTTATAGCTTGGCCATTTTCTTTGGTAGGCCTGTAAGGGGCATATTCGCGCATTGTTCGCAATGCTGAGAAGGGCTTTGTCCGAAACTCGGCCGTTGTTGCCTTGTTCGCCATTTGGCCTTGTTAAGTTCTTAAAAAGACGTTCAGTGTGCTGACTTTTCTACTTTCATGTAAGTGTTTTCCTCGGTCGTGCACCTGGCAGTTATTGAGTGTACTCTTTTTTGGCTTTTTATAGCTCACATTCACAAATTTATGTAGCTATAATAGATTCACTATTGCGTTTCTTGTGGGCTTTAAATACTGAAGACTTGCTCTAGATGTGGTTTTAAAGAGACTATACAGAACACGCAAGCAGCAGAACTGTTGTGGATTACTGTTGGCTAAATATATTAAAGAAATTTGCGGCAATATTCGCTAAATGTGTTGACTTAGGAGCTCGTCTTGATATGAAGCCTCACAGCATATTGCAACATTTTAAAGGCGCATAGCAGCTCACCTGATCATTAAACATTGCCTCCTAGGAGGGGAAAGTCAAAAAGGTGTAAACCGTGAAAGAGCCAAACCAGAGTCCCTGATGTGAACATCTGACTTGAATTCTTCAGCCAGTTAATCCTTTGCCAGCTTATAAAAGCTCCTTCCAGATTCCTTTAAAGCTGGTCCATTGCTCTGGCAGAGCATTATTGCTGTGAATTACCTAATTATTTGCTAAATTATAAAAGTCAAAGCTGCAGCACCAACTGTTCCCCAAACTGCCAGGATGTGCAGCGTTGCAAAACTAGTAGTAAAAATGTAAACAAAGCAGCAGTATTAATGGGAGCGCCAGTCTGTCCACACATGCTGTTCCCACTGGCCTCAATCACGGAGAGCGCTTCGCGCGTAAATGCAGCCGCGGCCACTAATAAACTCCCCCTCTAATTACTGGCTGCAGATGCATCAACTGAAGCAAATGAGATGCAGGCAGCCATTAATTATCTAATGAAGCCAGCAATGCTGCAGACAAGGTGGAGCTGGTTAAATATTAAACAGGAGCATATGTGGTGTGCAGGGTTGTGGTAGCGTGAGCACGACAGAGAAAGACGGAGAGAGATGGTGATGTGTAAAATTGAAGACACCTGACATGAGAGACATGGAAGAGAAGCATCATTAGGAATTGATGGCTGTGACTGAAGTTTGCCTATAGGAGCCGTGGAGAAAGCAATTGTGAGACAAATAAATTCCGCAAACACAGGGTAAAGGAATAGAAAAAGGACATCTTCAGAATGTGATTCTGTGCTCTGCTGAGGGTTGTATTGCTGTGTGGGTGACACAATATACTCATGTAGGGCTATGATGCCCTTTTGAGTTCCTCTCTCTAGGCAAGGCCATACAATGACAGGTTTTTATGAATGTTCCTCATCAGTAGGAAACTTTCAGTGTTGCACTGATTAAAAAAAAAAAAGTTTCATCGAAGCACCTTGAAACCTGTTTCTAATCATTGCCTTTGCATTTCTGACACATTTTGAAAATTAATTTTATTTGCTGCACAATTGCACAGAGGCCCAGTGTAAATTTTCATGGACCACAAATATCTCTCTTTTTTTTTTTTTTTTTTTTTGTGACAGCAAAATGCAAGACTAAGCCAAAGGATTTATAGATGTTTAAATGTGAGTGTGTTTCTTCCTCTAAGATTATGAGTACAAATAACGTAGCATTAATAATGCAACACTTATTCATCTAATAATAGTTTCCTTGGCTTTCATTGGCATAATATTGGCCCTCATGTTTGCAAGCAACAAAAAAGACTCAAAAGCAAAGTCACTGAATTCAGACTAGATACTGAATGCTCCGATTTACCTTCATAAGGAAAAAACACAACTGATGCATCAGAAACAGTTATGATGTGTATGTCCCGGCCATTACTGCGTCCTGAAATGGTCAGCTGTGTAAAACTAACTACACGGGGAACAAAAATGTACACAGATTGACCTTAATAAAAACTGTCAGTCCACACATTGCCATGTGAATTGTCTCAATCATGATGGAACTCTTTATAAAGGAGAACATTTCACAATATGGCACCTGAACATCCGCCAAGAAATCGGATTCCTTCATTTGCCAAATTGAAAGCGGGACATCAAATGTTCTTGTGCAGCAGATGGCAGCAATGGTTCAAAAAAAAGTATTGTCCAATGGCCCAAAGTTATTGGGAAGCAGCATTACTAGGGCACTACTTAGAACAAGAGCTCTTCGGGAGCGCACACCTAAATCCAGGCCCGACAGTTCCTCACAAGTCTGGGACACATACGAGTACCGTGATTATGTTCCACCGCCCAAGTAAATAAAAAAATCCCTGCATCCAGAATTTGGTCTGGATCATTCCCAAAAAGAAATTACGTCTAAGTTGGCCCAAGTCGCATCTCTGATAAACATTTTATAAAAATCTGTCCATAACTTTCTCAGTAATCTTGACAAACCGAGCGTAAAATGTAACCTCGTTGGCAGAGGAAATAAATGGAATAGGACGCGACGCATTATTGAACATGTTTGGAAAATCCGTGAGCTCGACCTTAGGGGTCAGGATTGGATCTGGAATTCATCACTAACTCCAGGTCACACTTCAGCAGTCAGACTCCACTTAGCGTGCTCTATTTGTACAAAATGAGCCTAGATTCGTCTTGTGATGGAGGAGAGTTTATCCACTTTCGGCCGCGATATCAATGCAAGCTGGCACGAGGGATGCAAAGACAGACCGTGGAGGTCAAGGACATGCCTCGCCAATGCTAAGGTAAAAAGTAGTGACGTCTTGTATATAGTTGCGCGAGCCAAAGTAATGCATTACCGGCTGTTCAAATGACGTCAGCATTGCATCCAGACAAGCCCTTAGGAGACACAGATTCATCCAGATAGGCTATTCTGACTTGTCTAGCATGTCTGACAGAGTGAGCCAGAGGTGTCGTTCGGCTACAACGGTGGACACCATCCCTCTTCTGAGTGCTGCACGGCGTGGCATCTGAAGAAAATAATCTGAAGCAATCCGAATTTCCTACAGGCGAGCATTCTTGCCATATCCTGCCAACATCCCATGTAGCTTCGCTATGCACAGTACAAGGTTAGTTCGTAGGACCGTACCTAAACTCGGAGCACTTCATGTAATCGATACCTGTGCATGATTTTTTTTTTCCAGGTGTGTTGAAGAGCATTGGCAGGGCTTCCAGGGGAAAACAGCTGGTCCTGCAACACCTTGGTTCAAGGTAGGCTGCCAACGACAGGTCCTTAGGTGGTGGGTTGACAGCCCTGCGTTCTCATTCCCATTGAGATCTAAGAACTGTGAATAACCTGGCACCGTAGTGTGGGCTGACAGCGTCTTGTCCCATGACGACGTCAGCTCAGAAACAGTTCTCGAACTCTGTGAAGACTTTGCTTCACTGCAGCTAGTCTTTGAGGGAAGTGAAACCCAGCAAACCTCATTGTTAATGGCAGGGAGGAGGTTGGGTCTACTCATCATGCAACTTGAGCTTGTTTGGCGACCGCACGACAGGAGGGTACTCCTTGTTTCTTTCAAAGCTGAGAACTCATTCTACATGAATGTTAGCAAGCAATTTTAACAATAGCCAAGTCAAGATTCGCTGCATGCAGGCCAACCAAACTTTGATAATGTTGCAAAAAAAAAAAAAAAAAAAAAAAGCAGCTCGTAGAAAGACAACTCACTAATAATGCATTGTCTCTTTGTGCACTCTTTTGTGCAAGAAAACATATTTTCCGTGTATCTTTCAAACATTAATCATGTAGAATACATATTAACCTCTGTATAGCCTATGGTACAAGTAAAGTGTGAAGCCAAGCCAAGGGGCCCAAGAATAGGTTAAATCACTTCAAAAGGAATTTTTGAGATAATACTGGAAATGCCCACGATTTACAAGACACACAGAGTTATGTGAAATGGTGGGTATGTGTAAGCGTTTTGCGTAGAAATGACCAGGCCTGACACTACATCAAGTCATATGATGACTACAATTTTTAGAAATTTTATATCTGTTTTACCCATGACATTACAGATTAAAATACATGCACTTTGGTATGTATATATAACAAATCATTAGCCTTCATAGCAAAGGCCATTCACAGGAATAACTAGGGTTACCAAATGTTAAAATGGTATTTCATAAAGATTATATGATTTTATCATGTAAGAGTATCTTACAAAAATTTTGCATCAAACAGTAAAACAATTTTTTTTCATTATGAAGCTTTGAATAAACAAGTACATTGTTTCAATGCATTCAATAAAAAGACCACCACATTGTACCCTTATCTTGTGAAACTTTATTGATGGTTATTGTTCAGCGGGTCAAACTGCATGCACGTACGATGACAAGGGAAACGCCTGGTCACAACACTTTTTAAAGCAGAATTTTATAGTAGAATCACAGCGGTGGGTAGGATATTTTACTGGGTTGTGCGATGAGACGCACACAGTACACAAGGATATAACTAAGATCTGCAGCAAGAGAGCTTGGAGCAGCTGTATTTTTTGCCTTCTTTTTTGAACATTTTTATTATAAATACCTGTGACAAACACCTTAACTTAGGTTTACTTGTAAACAGGACAACATGAACAGAATCTTAGCGTATGCACAGACAAGCTGCAATTCTTCAAAGATGCTAAAAATTAGCCTTTCTTACAGCTTGCTTGTGTAGTTCTTTCAGAGACTGATTTAACATTTTAATCATAATTTACTATTACTATGTCGATATAAATATATATGTATTAGT